>JAODUD010000062.1:22656678-22667769 GCA_026784285.1 Stomatorhinus walkeri | reverse complement strand
AAAATAAAGACATTTGATAACATTGGAATGTTTTTGTAAGAGCTTTTCTTGTGGAAAACCTGATGCGGCCCAGCCTCGCCCAGACTCTACCTCCAGCGGCCCCCGGGTAAATTGCGTTTGAGACCCCTGATCTAGATGGTCTGGAGAAAGACGACATCGTCCCTGTCGCTATTCCCCAGGGTGGGCAAGATGCCGCGTCTCCCGGAAACCAGGAAACGGGATGTAATGGATAGTCACTGATGCAGAACTCCGCCGATCAGTGAGGCAGACTCACGCCACCCATCTCTGCCTGTCTCATTACCCTGCAGCTGCAGGGGGGGTATTCAGCCGCTCTTTTTCTTAGACCAGGGGTGGCCAATCTAATCCAGAAAGGCCCACCGTGCATGCAGGTTTTCGCTGCAGCTCCCTAATTATATGACTAATTAGAGGACTGATTGGCTGAAGAGTCCTCACACCTGGGTTTGAACAGCGAACCTGCAGGTTACCCCAAAAACCTGCACACGCACCGGCCCTTTGCAGATAAAATTGGCCACCCCTGCCTTAGACTTCCTAAGGGACTGTGTGTGAGGGCCCTGCAGTACATACAGAATGAGCACACACAGATACAAACAGGTACTCCTATAACATATATACCCATATAGGGGGGCGACATGAGGCTCAGCAGGATGGGACGCCGTGCCTATGACTGGAAGGTTGTTGGTTCAAATCCCAGGGTCGACATTTTAGATACAAGAGTATTATATAAAATAAAATATACACAGTGTACAGCGATGAGGAAACTGCATGTACTCAGCTGAGCCCACCTAGTTCCTCAACCCCCCCACCCCAGACATGGTGGGGGTTGCCATTACTTCATGATTTTGTGAAACCTTCAGAATTTCTCACAATGCTGACATGTTAGCACGTTTAAACATAGCATGCGGGAATGTGTGGGAGGGCGCATTTTTGGCGCGTGGCGACAATCACTCCCCTTTGCCCGCTCTGAGCTGAACGTCTAAAGCAGGCTCAAAGTTTCTGAGAGAGCAGGCAGAAAAATGTTCTGGAAAACCCCTCGGCAGCCCGCAGAGCATAAGAGGAACTTCTCCCGGCCTCATGTGTCAGAGCTGTGAAGGTACCTCGGAAAATCGGCCACCAGTCTGACATCGGCGATGACCAACTTGTGTTCCAGCAGCATGTGCTTCAGGAGCGACTCCTTCTCCCTGAGGGGGGGCGGGTCGGGGCACAAGGCGCAGGGGATGGTGGCGGTGGTGACAGCTTTAATGGGGACACTGCTGTCGGGGACCTCCGGGAAGGACAAGGGCTCTAGGATGCAATCCTGCCCTTCTGGGGAGAGGAAGGAAGTGACACAGTGGCATGAGACCAAAGAACTGTGGCCTGTGTGGATCTCATAAGGTGAATGGTGTAAGTTCGGGCAGGTATCTCAGTTCAAGATTCAACATTCTAGATCTTTATGGGCCGTGTGCAACAGATGCATTGAAATACTTGCTCGTTCAGCCACCTTTGTTTACAAAGTGACCAATATCAGTGCAAGACAATACAAGACTGAACAAATAGTCCAAAACAGTACAAAACGGTGCAAAAAATACACAACAGGGGGATAAAATGATTGATAAAGTGACTGAAAAAGTGCAGTAACAGTGCAGGTGCCATTGATGCGACTGTTACGGCAAATGCAGTTCACACCCTGCTCTGCTTCAAAATGGCCAATGCAGGGCTGCATAAATGCTGCCGTTCTTGCATCTGAAGCAATGGTTCCAAACACAAGCCCCCGAAGAAGCCACAGTCCTGTGGTCTGATTCACCCACGCTGCTACTGCTCAGCTACGGCTGTAGTCCACCCCCCTCAACCACCCAACCCCACCACACCGCTTGGTAGGACCTGCTTCCGTCTTACAGAAACCCCTTCTTGGCTGTGGTTTGACACACCAAAACAGCAGGCATTCTGTGGCAAATGGGTGCATCTGCTACTCAATGCCTGCGTGCGAGCAAAAAGATGAGGTGATGCATTTAAGGACTGGTTAGACTGAAATAATGTTTGAATATCCATCCATCCATCCATCCTGGGTGGGGTCACGGGGGAGCTGGAGCTAGTCCCAGGCAGCATAAAGCACAAGGCAAGGATACACCCTGCATAGGATGCTGGTCCATTACAGAGCACATGGACAATAAGACACTAAAAGCAATTTGGAGGTGCAGAATATCATGTCTCAGAATGCATTCCGACTGTGGGAGGAACCCCACATGAAAAAGGATTACTCTGCAGACACGGGTCTTGGGACTTGAACCCACAACCTGGAGGCTGTATCCAAGCAGCTTCAGTAAATATCAAACACTGAAAATGGATGAGGGCATAGATCTTTAAATGAGGCTTTAATTTGACAGTGCCTAGTTTTATCATCTTTGCTTACATGTGTTTCATTGGGTTTTTGGTTCTATGCCTGTAATTGGATCGTCCTTTAACAATGCCCTTACGGCTCCAGTGATGTTGGCCGACTGTGCTCTCTATTCCAGAGCCTTCCATACTTAAATATAACATGTATATTCTCAGTACACCATTCAGTTCAGACTGTATCCTCTATCCAGATCCCGATATTCAGCAGTAAGACCTTTTTATCACTACCAGGCAAATCAGCTTTGGCTATGAGGTAAGACTCAAACCGGTTAAAACATCAGATCCGGGACTCATGGAGTGACACTTTGAATACTGAAAGTTCTGGTTTAACTCGTAAATTAAAACTGGCCTGTTTGCGTTTCTGGCATGTAAATAAAAGCACAATTTCATGAACTATACGATCATTCATAAAAATCCGAACTGCCATACTTTTACACAGTTTACTAGACCAATATCATACGAATAAAGTCAGTAAATTTATGCTGTTTTAGCTCAAAATCGCAGGCGATTAGGAAACGGCTGGCGGTTAGGTACATAACACTGTTAACATAAACTTAGGCAGCTACACTCAATTTCTCTTTTCATTTCTCCTTCATAATTTTATATCGTAATTAAATCCACTAAGTAGAAATGTGGAGCACAATAACACAACCAATATATTTCAGTAGTTGTTAAGCGCAAGGGTTGTCAAGTTTTAGCTAGCTATCCGAAATAGCTGGTTATTTCTAGAGTAAGATTTGTAAAATCCCTTTAAGACTAACTTCGAAAGCTAACTTTCGACAGTTCGTATACTTAGGAAAATTAAATACTACACACCCCTCATTGCCTTCCCATCGCTGCAGGCAGCCATGCTCTCAACCAGCGATCAGGTGGGACCATATTAAAACAGCAATTGGCCAATCACGTATGTCGCCTACGTCAACATAGGCAGGTGGGCTTATGGGACATGAAGTTCTAAAGGTGCTGGTGACGTAATTTGCTTTTGACTACATATCCCAGGATGCAGGATTCGGCAGGAGCAGCGCTCGGCCGCTGTTTTCTCATCCAGAACAATGAATCTGTGGACAGTGCTTGGGGCTCGCTAGGATGCGTTGTGTTGCACGCAGTTTTTAATGTCGCGACACTGCTTTTGCATTTCTTTTAAATGCGCCAAACGTGCAAATCGTAAAATATGTGGATGCCTACAGAACACGAGAAATACGGCGTCGGTAAGTGCATTTTGGACATTTTGCTGATGTTTTTCTTTTTTAAAATGAAATCGAGTTTCTAGATAGGTGATGCATAGACTCGGAGCTCTATTAAGAAATAACGGATACACAGGAATAGTGCAAACAAAGTAAAACAATATATCAAGCGGGACAAGTAGCAAGCTTTTAAGATTTTCTCATGGTTAAATATTTTATTGGTGCATTTTTAACTTTCGTATTTATGATTATATGTTAATTTTGTGTAATAGTTTTTTCTCCTGGTTGTGTAGACTACAGTGTGTCAAGGTGCATTGTTGAGAGGGTCTGATCTATATTGTGGCAGTATTAATTAACGCAGATGGACATTTGCGTCTGTTGACAAATGTACTTTTTAAATTAGTAAATGAACCGTCTGTTTGCTTCAATTATTATAAATATGTTCCCACGGTATTTTCATGGTATTGATGTCAGTATGACAAGCGTTTTCCAGTATATAAGATCTTATAGGTGTTTTCACTGAAAATTGTCAAAACATATTTTTGTCTAAAGGTCATGCACTGAACTGGTTACGCTATTAAGTAATATGGACTCTGACACCGGTATTTTAAAAATAATGTGTAGCAATAAAAATAACCAACAAGTAATTGATCAGCCTCACGCTGTCCACTTAATTCACACCAATAAATGGCGAAACGTGTAAATGTCGTTAATTCATGGAAATACAGACTTGGCTAAAAACCGAATGATCATTGCATGTTAAAGTTTTTACGTTTATTGCGATTTCTCAACAAAACTGTGTCTGTCTGACACATCCATGATTCATGGTTTCTTTCTTTCCTCCACGTGTTTCCCCTGAATATATAACTTTTATTTCCTTTCATCTTACAACACCTCTGCAAAAAAGCACCAGAAATGGATGTTTCTCGCATTTTTCTAAGCCTTTGAAAGTGACAGTTAATTTGCTGTTTTGTGACAGCTGAGCCGCTTATGAGACCCGGGTCGCCGACCGCCGTAGGTCTGGGGTCTATCTGACACTCTCTTCCCCGGACCTGTGCCGGCTCACCTGCCATCTGATGCGGCGGCAGGACCGTCGGTCTCCGTTGCTCCTTCCTGGGCTGCTGTTATCTTTTCACTGTTTTAAATTGCCGGCAGGTTTTTAGTCCCTATCCCGATTCATGCCCCGCCTGTTGACTGCCGCTTTGTGCCGGAATGAGGGGAAGGTGGCGGACGGCGGGCGGGGGGTGGCGAGTTATGCGGGATTGTTGTCGCTCTTAATTCTGTATTGTCTCTCTGAGCCATTTGCTCACCCACCCCCTCATAATTGTTTTTTTTTTTGCAGGATATCAAGTGTCGATTTTCTCTCCCTCCACCCAATTTCTTGTTTTAATCCAGCAGTTTTTTTTCTCTGACTGTTTGGTCCTACACTATTCACATGCTGATGCTCAGAGACGTGGGGTTATATAAGAAGGCTTCACACGTTCCATGGACACGGTTCAGTTATTTGTGCATTTTGTGAAGTAGTACAGTGGACTCTCAGAGAAATGTGAGGGACTGCAGTCTGTGTAAGCCCACATCCATAAGAGAAGTCAGATACGAACAGTAACTCGGCCGCCCAGGAGGTTGGGAGGGGGGGAAGGATTGATGCGAGTCCTGGGGGGGGGGGTGGCAGAGACCCGGCTGAGGGCCGAGACCTTTGCGTACGGAGGTAGTTTTCTGGAGCTGTTCTTGCTGGGGCTTTGCAGACCCCCAAATAGGGAGCACGATGGTCAGTTTTCAGATGTTTGTTGGGGGTGGCCTGCACAGATCAGCGTGATTCCGCTCGACATGTAACTCCCAAGGGGAGTCCTTCTCCGATGCTCCCGGAGATTACGCCGTTTGTTTTCCCTCAGATCGGAATCACATGGCTGTCCGACTCTGGGCTGGGGAGTGAGACTCACCTGCAGCTCCTTGTTGCTTTGATGCTAACCCTCCGGTATCTCAAAGAGCAAATTCCACTGAAGGAATCTTTATTTTCCTTTCCTGATAATGTTTTTTTTTTTTTTAAAAAAAAAGACACGGTGGTTTAAAAAAAGAGAACTATTTAAAATGAAACTCTTCCAGTTTTCCATGTTAAGAAATAATGCTTTATTGTGAAATTGAAAGTGTACGGCTAACTCATTCTCGAAGAGGTCTTTGAAAAGTCAACCAGGGGGGTTCAGCATCGTAGGTGTTCGTTCCTCGTGTGCAAAATGATTTCATTTCCAGCTGCCAGATCATAGAAAGAAACCACTCTGCTTTTCCAACGCCTGAATCTGTAAATGCGAGTGCGGCTGTATTTGAGTAGGTGCCTCTTTGTGTCTGTCTTTGCGGCTCTGATAAGCTTTTCTTAATTGGGACATTTGGAAGCTTTAAGCGAGTGGAAGGGGATTTTTTTTCATGAATGCTCAATGTCTTCTGTGATGAGTGTTACACTTTTTCCCATTGTGAGACTCAAACCTAGGTAACCAGTGAATGTGCAGAGAGAGGCTGCTTAGCTCATTCTCAAAGGAGCCTTTCACTGTCCTCTCTGAAGTACGGGACCGAGAGGAGATGTCTTCCCTACCAGCCTGTTGTTGGTCCTTTTTGAGTTCAGAGCAGAGAGACCTTGTTTACTGTTTTTCGGAGGTCTGATGTACTGTATCAGCGGGTTAAAATGCTCGTTTGGGACTTCGGGCTCTTAATTGGCAGGCACATCGCCATCAACGTACGGCAAATTTAAACACAAGACGTAAACAAGGCCACACAAAGCCCCACGTGCATCAAGAACTCGCTTTACATCCAGCCGAGCTATTCATGGATTCCCTGGCAAATCCGGCGTCATCTTCCCTTTTTATTTCATAAGAAACAGCGTTATGTGTTTACTTGGTACTGATACATGAATGTGGAATCAATGTAAGCAAGATTTAAGTTTGCGCACTGCCTTTACCAATGATTGTATGACGCTCGTGGGAAACCTTTTGGGATTTGCTGGCAATTCTTAGTTTATTTCATGCAGGTTTAAAAATTAAGATGTGTGAAAGAACAATACTTTGCAATTGATCTACAGGTGTTCAGAATGTCCAGAATAAGAATTTATGCAGGATTTGTTAAAAATTGAAATTCAAACCCCATGCTTACAAGATTAGCATGTAACACAGTGGTAACATGATACGAATGGGCATCATTTAAAAAAAAAAAGACAATAACAGACCTGAGGTCATCATGTCACTACAGAGGAGTTTAACCAATAAACATGGATTGAATATTGAATTCCACTGTTCGGTAGTATTTAATTACAGGATTAACTGTGTGGGGCTGCGGCAGGAGCTTGAGTCTTATCATTCATAAAATATACATGGAACCCTGCTGAGTGAGAGTCTGAGTTCTCATTATCCGGCGGCGTGAGCGTATGCGGAAGGCTGACCTTCACTTTCAAACATCTCATGATGTTTTTGTGGAATTGCTTAGCTGGAGAACTTCCATCAAAGTGTAATGGACACCCTCTTAGAAACCAATACCCAGATGTGAACTCCAGACTCCAGATCACCAAACCGGTCAAGCCCGTCCTCGTTATTCCCAATCCTGTCCAAGATCCTACTGTGTTCTGTCAGGCTTGCAGAATGATGCCCTTTGACTTCAGAGGGGTTCTGTTTAATGAGTGCTCTGTTGAAGTCAAGACCTGATCAGTGTTTTCTTTTTTGTTTTCAATGACCGAATCTGTAAAAAAAACTGTGAGTATGGCTTTGCTAGGTGAGTCAAGCCTCTTTCTCTTTCGGTTATGACCTGACCCTCAGCAGTTCCAGCAATGAAACTGTGCAGACAGACTGAATATCACGCAGGGTGATGTTTGAGGTTTAGTGCATCTGCCTGCTCTGATATTCGCATGTGAAGCTTGAGATCGACCCTTGCGGCCTTTTAGGTCACAGTCACTTGGTGAATGTCCCTGAGTTGCTCCGTATCACATTTCGTAGTTTTCATGCGCTCCTAGCATTTTTTGGTGCTACGCTTTAAAAATAAATACACAAATTTCGGTGGTGTTATTTATAAAGAATCAAAGAGTGTTACAAATATCATATATTACATGATTAAATAAGAAATTGGAGCAACAGTTGGATAAAGTTCTGTAATCCTTAAACATTGGATGTGTTGCCATAGTTTTGACCACTAGTGTATAAGGAAAGAGAGAAACCTGCGTATCTAATTTTATGGTCGTTTAAATTAAGGAGAGAGCAAGTTCGGGGAGCAGAAGATGGAGAAGATGCGATCACTGGCCGAGACAGATGGAAGAACCACACATGACTCTTAGTAAGGCTCTGCTGGCTGGTTAAATATAATCCACACTCCTTTCCATCGTCACAAGACCAATTACAACTAAAACAAAATCCTAAAATGTGCTGAACAATAGACAACCTTGCAGCTAAGGAGAACTGGAGGGGAAAAAAGCTTCTTGCATAATCTTAGAAGAAATAAGTCTATTCATGGCAGCGACGTTTGGAACAAACAGCGAGTGAGTGTTGATGATTAAGGGGCATTGTTGGAAGGAGGCCTCGTTAAATCGGATGTCGGTGAATCAAGCCTAGTGGCGCTCAGAATAGTTAATTAGCTAATGTGGAAGGTACACACCCTTAGAACAGGTCGTCTGAAATGTACATCCCATGTTTGGGGTGGAAGGTCTTCTCCTTAATCAATGGTTTTGTATTCTATGAATAAATAAAAAATGAAATGAAATGATGAAATGAACTGAAATGAAATGAAATAAAAAAAACTTCAACATTAGTGGATAAGGGTTATGCCCATGGAAATTAAGGGAGTTTCCCCATAATGATATGAATACTGGGCTGTGTGTGTGTGTGTGTGTGTCTTGCTGTAGAAAATGGCAAAAGTAGCCAGTCTGTTTTTGCCAGTAACATCTCCATGCCCTTCGCCCAGGTGATCCCCCTCCTTTTGGGGAAGTCTCCAGAGCCACCATGTTTCATTCTGTCAGGCTTCCCTGGGAACTGAAACGTTGCCTTGATTTTGGCACCCCCAACCCCCAACCCCCCCAAAATGGAACGCTTTCTCAAAGATCCCACAAGCAGTTCTGTTGTAATTAGGATTGATCGCCAATCTGTGGTGTGTTTCCAGAAAGAAAATGGCTCTTGGCTTTGGAGTCTTTACCAGGGAAAGCTTGAAGTAGGGAAGCCGCCGTCCACGCTCACGCACGCGGTCACAGCGTGGGGGCCTCGCTGAGGATCATGGGAGCCGCCTTCTGCGCTCACGACGTGGTCATAGCGTGTGGGCCTCGCCGAGGATCATGGGAGCCGCCGTCTACGCTCACGCACGCGGTCACAGCGTGTGGGCCTCGCTGAGGATCATGGGAGCCGCCTTCTGCGCTCACGCACGCGGTCATAGCGTGTGGGCCTCGCCGAGGATCATGGGAGCCGCCGTCTCCAATCACGCACGCGGTCACAGCGTGTGGGCCTCGCCGAGGGTCATGGGAGCCGCCGTCTACGCTCACGCACGCGGTCACAGCGTGTGGGCCTCGCTGAGGATCATGGGAGCTGCTGTCTGCGCTCACGCACGCGGTCACAGCGTGTGGGCCTCGCCGAGGATCATGGGAGCTGCTGTCTACGCTCACGCACGCAGTCATCTTCCCGGTTTTTCAGGATGGACTGTTGTCATGTATGGCAACCACACCACGCTATCTGCCTCCCCACAAGATCTTTAACTTGAAAGCGTTTTCGACTGAAAAGTGCCCTTTGTGATTCTGCCACACATTATCCAAGTCCGAATGTTCAAAGGGCAGCCGTCAATCAACACTGCATAATAGAAGGTTCTGGATATTCATTCGGCCAGTGCTTCTCACGAGGGTCTACAGGACAGGAAAAAGGGGAATATACTGTGGCCTGCAAAAGCACTGACCCTTAAAATGAACAGATTTCCCTGAATGATACATACAAATATTCTTTCTGCCTGTATTTTTGCAAACTCAGTTTCCCATAGCAATTTTTTTCAGTTAAAATCAATTATTTTAATTTCCTGCAAGTGTTTGGAATAAAAATACTGACAGGAAAAATGTGTATATATCATTTCTGATTTACATGAATCTGATCATTTTTGTGGGGGGGGGGTAATACTTTTGGCAGCCACTGTATACTGTCCTGACTGCGTGTGAGCGAGTGGGACTCCCCCTAATGTTAGTGGTCACCCCTCACACGCCCTCCTGTGCCCTTTGCAGCGCCATCTTTCTGATGCCTCCACTGTGAGGCCTTTTGTTAGGACCCCCAATGGCTGCCCAAATCACTGCCCGAATGCCATGAAGTACAAATGCCGTAATCCAGGTCATAAGGTCAATTCAAGAAGTGGGATATTATTGTGTGCCATCGTGTTTATTATTACAGTTCTGTCTTATTTCAGCATGTTTAAAGGAAAAGGTACATCTGCAGTAAAGGATAATGCTGATTCCCTGCTCTGACGGCTTGGATTTCAGCCCTTTTCGTTAAAAACCTCCAAACGTGTTAGGGGTTCCTTTGTGGTGCAGCGAAATGGCTCCCTCCCCTGCCCGTATTTCCAGAAGGTGTCGGGTGTCTTGCGTTGCTACCCTTGCGTGCCTAGTGTTTGCTTTTTGACCTTTGACCAGGAGAGATGCGGGAGCTGCTCTGATTGGTCCGGTGCGCGGTACTGGTCCCCAGCAGGAGATGCTGGGTAATGCGGAACTTTACCAGGCATTTGGTGACAAATTAGCCATTATTTATTTAGTGGGGAGGGATCTCGAAAATTACATTACAACATATTTACTCAATAAGATGATTAGTCTTCCAGCGTAGCTAGCTATTGCGGTTTTGTGATATCTGTGTTTGAATGACAATGCTTCTTCCAAGCCTTTCATTGAATGGCCTTCTCACTCTGCTAACTGACTCACTTTGTATGCAGAGGACGCACCTCTCTGATCAGGAGTGCGCGTCTCAGCCACCAAGGGCATTTTGGGCGCGAAGACGGAAACTGATTCAGCGGCGCTTCCTACGGCAGTAAATCACTCCTGAAAGAGTGTGTTTCACGCTGTGTGTGCAGGGAGGGGCCTTCCTGTCCCTTATCACGCCGTGTTCAGACTGTGAGGCCAGGGGTGGCTCTGAGCGTCACGCGCCCTCTGGCACCCCCTGTGAAATGTTATTGGCAGCTGCTCCGGTGGAGTTTTCCTGCCTCTGAATAACGCATCGTTAACGGAACAGGACCCGCAAATCCTCTGTGAATCAAAGCTAGAATTTTAATGGCCGCCCCTTGATGCTGCACCGCCAATGAGGATCCTGCGGTACCTAATGCTTACCATCCCACTCACCTCTCTGCCTCTTCCATCACGGTCTGCCAGGGGAAAGCCGCGGCGGTCCGGAATCCGTCCCTGTCCCTGCATCGCTTCCCACAAGCCGTCCGCGTTTACGATCCGTGCAGAGCGCCGTGTCTTTGTTAGGCCGGATTACGTATGCTTCTCCCTCTTCGTAAGCCGAGACGCTTCCTGAATAATTTATCAAGAAAGATTGCG
>JAODUD010000062.1:22597465-22617568 GCA_026784285.1 Stomatorhinus walkeri | reverse complement strand
CCTTTCCTGTCTGCCCCCCCCCCCCCGCAGGCCGTCTTCCTCAGGACGTTCCCCTGTGTTTACTGCGAGCTGCTGAAGATCTTCACCGTGCGGGAGGTGGCCGGGTTCGTGCGGGAGACCCTGGGGAGCCTGCCCGCCATCTCCCACGCTGACTGCCCCCTGGAGGCCGTCAAGCTGCAGTGCATTGCCAAGACTGTGGAGAGCTCACTGTACACTAACCCAGGTACAGCTAATGGCGTCGTGAATGTTTCTTGCGGTGACACTTTGGTTATTAACTTCCCACTACACCATTAAAGGCATTAAGTGATGATGACACAAATCCTGTTTACAAATGTGATTAGCACAGACCAAGTTTAAATACACATCTGATAATTAAACTGGGATTAACTCGACACTGGGTAATTGTCACGTGCCATCTGTGGGACAGTCATACACCGGAATGTGTATTATTACCAGACATAAACAACAATTTACATTGTGCTTTTGAATATGAAAAAAAATACAAATTATGCACTGGGTATGATGGAATTTCATGGGAATCATATCCTTAAAACTGATTTAATTTATTGAATGTAATTAGGAAGAAATGGATCCATTGTACAGAAATAGGCCATTAAAAAGTTAATGTGACATCATTTTTGCGGGGGATTTGCATTTGGGGCAGTCAGCGGATTCGCAGTTAGCCTCTTATTAATTGATTAAAATTACAACGACCGACGGGCTGAATTTTAATGCCACCATGTTTGTTTTTCATTCATTAACCGGCATCGTCTTCAGGGACACGGTTTATTAAGGTGTAACGAGGGATCGCTTGTTTTTGGCTTCATTCAGGCAGGACGATGGGGGGGGGGCATGGTGGCTCGAAGCCTGGTCTCACGCCCCCAGGACTGGGGGTTTGCATGTTGCCCCTGCCTCTGTCATGCATGGAGTTTGCTGGTTCTCTGTGTCTTTGCATGCGTTTCCTCCGGGAATTTTCTCCCGCTGAGCTAAAAATTGCCACCCAGGAGTCGACAGTATAGATATATATACCTTTGAGAAGCAAACTGACTCTGCCGCTTTGCTTTATTTCTGGGTGTAGAGATTATGGTTGGCCTGCTTTTGCTGCCTCCCTGCCCCCCTCCCCAGCTATGATAAGTAAATACCAGCTGCTTTGTCTGGCTGTTCTGCAGGGGATTAAGGAGGAGAAACCATCTTAGTGACATTTTCCTTTAAAAGCGACACCTATCCCCAGTGCTGCTTATGAGAAGCTGAAGCTGGCCACCTTAATCTTTCTCTGTATAGGAAAAGAAAACCCTCAGTCGGTATTTCACACATCCCGTCCACGCACCATCCTGTGGTGTCACGATTTTTGTTATCCGCTTTCACATCGGCGTAGCTCTGCCAAATCTCCCGCACTTTGGAATCAACCGTCAAAACTCATAAACTTAAGATATGATTTCATTTCCTGCTTAACGTGGGACTGTTTGTCCTTGTTGCTCTCTTACAGTGTCTGGTTCACTCCCTGTTTTTTTTTCAAAATATTCCCCCATGTCTGCTTACACGCCCCTTTTTCCAGGTACTCCCCTGGGAATATCCTTACACTTCAATTTCTTAGATTAATTTAACTCTGTCGGTAACGCTTTACCAAAGAGCACCTTTATAATGCATTTATAGAACATTAAGCAGCATGCAAGTATACCTTAAAACTGTTAAGGGATGTTAGGATGTTAATATACATTAATAACAAACATTACATGATTATACAATTATGTTTGTTATTATATAATGTTTGTTAATGTATATTACAGCTGTTAAGGGATGTTAGGATGTTAAGGTGTACATGCATGATGTTTATGAATGTTTTATGAATATTTAATAAATGCATTATGAAGGTGCAGTCAATGAGAAGCGTCACCCTTTTTCCTTGCATAACTCGGCGGTTGCTGTCCCCACCTCTTTCTCCTCCCCTTTCCTTCAGAGTCCAGGTGTATCCTGCTCCCTGTGGTGCTGCACCACCTCCAGGCTCACCTGCAGGAGCAGAGGGACCTCGTCATGTGTGGCCAGATCCTCTCCGGAATGTTCTCCCTCATGAAGAAGGATGACACCGTGAGTCTCCTGGGCCCGCCCATGACCCCGCCCATGACACTGCCCTTGACCCCGCCCATGACTCTGCCCTTGACCCCGCCCATGACTCCACCCATGACCCGGCCATTACCCCGCCCCTGCCCCCGCCCCTCTCTGTAAAGTTGACTGAAGATATCAGCTTCCATAATTCCACTGGATCTTCCTCATTCATACCTGCACTATTCACAAGTCTAATTTATAAAACCGGGACTGTTATTTTGGACTTCCTCTGCTGGCCCCTGGAGGATTGACTCCCCCTTTGAGTCTGATCCTCCCGAGGTTTTTTCCTTCTCAGGAGTTTTTCCTTGTCACTGTCACCTCTGGCTTACTCTCTGAGGGCATTAGGCAGGGATGATGTAAAGCGCTTTGAGACAATGTAATGTCGTGAAAATGCACTATACAAAAATAAATTGAAATGTAAGTTGACTGCAAAATACCTCATTTATCATATAAAGAAAATGCCTGACTGTGCCCCCCAGCATGGTAAAAGGGTGGGGCTTCATTTGTTGTTGCCACATATTCCTGTAGATAAGGAAAGGGGGCGGCAACATCTTAAATGTTTGAGGTGAGATGATGAAGACCAGACCCTAGACTGACCTGGCATACTGAGATCAAACAGACCATTCCAGTATCCCAGGGGTAAATTACCCATAAATCCCAGCAGGCTTTATAATCTCAGGTCCTAAGAATGAGAAGGTAGCTGTCCAAAGGCACCATAGAAACCTCTCAGGAAGGCCTTGCATTCCTCCTAAAATAGAACGCTTAATTAGTAAATCACATTAATAACAATTAGGAGGTATAATCATTTCTGCCCTCTGGAGGGTAGCCAGATGTAAGAAGCATAAAAACGGTCGTGTCGTGTTTCTGGGGTCTCACACATGTCTGGGTGTTAGTAAGGAGTTAGGGTTAGGGCTACATTACTGTGTTTCTGGGGTCTCACACATGTCTGGGTGTTAGTAAGGAGTTAGGGTTAGGGCTTGGCTACATTACTGTGTTTGGTTGTATCTGTGTTTCCAGGAGGTCCCAGCCTCGGAGGAGGTGGAGGTGATGGTGAGGAACCTTCTTAGAGTGCTATTGAGGACCATCTTGGAGATCACTAACCGACCACAGCCTGCCGGCAACTCAATGCGCTTACAGTTTCAGGATGTCACGGTACGCGGCCACTCCACCCTTACGCTGTTACAGTGGCCCTGGATGTCAATGTTTTAATGGGACTGACTAACATATTTCGTTATGGGGTATTCTGGAAGTCTTGGGGTGTTTCCACATATAGTCCTCCTTAAAGGAACCAAAATCAGTGGACCCAAAAGTGGACCAACAGAAAGGGAACTCATTTTTTTTGTGTTTACAATGTGAGTTCATTTGAAAGGGGACTCAATTCTCTTACTTGTTCGGTTCATACTTCTTATGGAGCCCTCAGACCTTAACTACTTTACTGCTTTGGATTTCGGGGTAGTTTTCACCTCAAACGATGGCTGCAAAATGGATGCAAATTCCTATGTGTTGTAGATAGTTGACGCTTTATGTTTTCTTCATTCCAAATATCGAAGCACCGTAGTCTCCTCCTCTGACCAAACTATTCCGCGTCTCACATTGCAGCCATTATTTTTGCTTGTTTCCCAGGACTGTACCACGCGATCTTCCCATGGCAAAGCTAAAGGGTAAAAATTGTCGAAGCAGGCCAAGACCGCTTTGTGTTCATAGTGTACAAGTTAAACGAACCGTGATGCGGACTAAAAGTGAAACTGACTGAGACTGCCTCCCAATGTGGTCTCAGTTCGGTTCATTTCAAAGGGGTCTGAGCTCATTTGCCCTGTTCATATATATGAAAAAAATGCTGACTAATCGATCTGAGTTCACTTTAAAGGATGAAACGGACCAAGTGTGAAAACACCCTTACACACTGGCGTGTGCGTATGTGTGTGTATGCGTGTGCTGTTCTTGTGTATTCTCTGCCCGTATTTCCAAGGAGCCTTTCCATTCCCCGCATCAGCACGCCCCTCGTACATCGCATCCGGTCACTGACACCTCCACCGTCTCACCACCAGGGGGAGTTTGTGGCCTGCCTTTTGACCTTGCTCCGGCAGATGACCGATAGTCACTACCAGAAGCTGCTGGAGAGTCTAACAAGCAAGGACGACCTGAGGGTGAGGTCCCCCATCGATGTGACACTCATCCGTGCATCGTCGAAGGATTTCACCACTGTAGCGATGGTCGGGCCCCCGTCTCTCAGCAGGGAAGGATGCAACCTTTGGTGACTGCCATCTAGCGCCATTAGCATGGCCACTGAAAGGGGAGTGAGGCATTTTGGGTAATTGTATTCAGTTCGAGGCAGCTCATTACAGGAGGACCACACAGTGAGGAATTGGAATTCATGAATAATGTCTGATCCAGGCAGAAAGTAAACTGAGGTCTTGCTATGACACCGCTGAGACATTCTGTCTGTGTGGGCCAGAGCGTTAACTCCCACTTTGAAAGCTGGTTAGTCCCAGCAAATGGGATCGACTGACCTGTGCCTGTAGGAGATGAAGAGAGGGATTACTGTCCTCTCCGTCACTCCCTCATCCATTCTCGTAAACATACTGACACGCGCTCACAATGATCCACCTCCCCATGCAAGCACAGCTTCCACACGCAGCTCTTTCTTGAAGCGCATTCTTTGTAAGTGTAAATTCTCTGTTTATGTCCAAGGATTTTCTCTTGCAAATCTTCACGGTCTTTCGGATCCTCATCCGGCCAGAGATGTTCCCCAAGGACTGGACGGTCATGCGATTAGTCACCAACAAGTTAGTTCCTTCCTTTATGTGCATGAAACTTTTCAAGATTGTTTTTTTTTTTAAATCATTACTTACAAGTCTGTGGTTCAGTTCAGCTGAAATTCCTTGGTACACTTTGTACTTAGAAACCAAGTGTATCCTCTGCCTTCTGCCTAATACTTCCTTAGATAAGTTACGGACACTCAGTAACCTAATACTCAATAATGGTTATGGCTGGATGGATTTATGAAATGCTTTCCTTCTGCTCTTTGCTTCCTGTTCTCTAGTGTCATCATCACCACGGTCCTATACCTGTCAGACGCCCTGAGGAAGAACTTCCTGAATGAGAAGTTTGATTATAAGGTACGTGGCTCTGAGTGTCCAGGATGGTCCACATGGTGAGGACAGCATAGGGAACATTACGGGCAGATCCAGCTGCGCGTTGGGCCTCCCAGGGTGAGCTTCACAGGAGACACACGGATGCATGGAGATCTTCAGTCCATGGCTGAACGAAGGATACACTCCACATGATGAAGTACTTTGAGGCCCATTTTTCCACGTCTCCTTTCCAAGGTGTGGGACTCCTATTTCTACCTCTCTGTGATCTTCATCAACCAGCCCTGTCTGCAGCTGGAGACCTTCTCACCCTCCAAGAGGAAGAAGATTCTGGAAAAGTGAGTGGCTTCCATACGCAGAGATCAGCACAGTGATATTCGGCAACCTGAGCCTGTCTTCGCATAACCTGTGTGGATGGTGTGTGTGTGTGTCCCACGCTTGAAGGTACGGCGACATGCGGGTGATGATGGGCTGCGAGATCTTCAGCATGTGGCAGAATTTAGGTGAGAAATTTCGTTCCTTAGTTCAGTTCTAGATTTGACCGATTGATGTAGCTGGAGATTTTAGTGTTTGGTGACGCCTTAAACCTGGACTGCTGCTTGAACTTAAAATGTTGATCTTCAGGTTATAAACCCATGTCTTTAACCACAACAGTACTGGGGGTGGTCTGTGACTCAGAGGCTTAGGACCCTGTGTCTGCAATCAGAAGGTCACCAGTTCGAATCCCAGGGTCGGGAGTGTGATTTTACTGTTGAGCCCCTGAGCAAAACCCTTAACCCCCAGTTGCTTCAGATGTCCGTCATCGAGACACCATGTGTAGTACCATCTCTCTGCAGGACCCCATCAGGTCATAGGAAAGGCTTCTGTGCTGTAACGGTACATAACTGTGATTTTACATGCTCTGATATATCAGACGAGGTTGTGTTTAACCCAGGTGCGTATTGGCCTTCCCAGGAGAGCACAAGCTGAACTTCATTCCAGCCATGATCGGCCCCTTCCTGGAGGTGACATTGGTGCCCCAGCAGGATCTTCGCAACGTCATGATCCCCATCTTCCATGACATGATGGACTGGGAGCAGAGGAGGAGCGGTAACTTCAAACAGGTGCGGCAGACGCGTGAGATTTCGGTGTGCCTGCAGGACACCTGACCGTAGGGCGAGGACTTGCAGGTTCTGCTCTCAGTGGTTCTGCTGCCTGCAGGTGTTTCATGGGGTTCCTTCACCCCAGTCGATCCAGCCTTCCTACTGGGTTGGCTCAGAACCACCTTGTCAAAATGGACAAAGCTCTTTCAACTGTGACATTTTGGTTTGACTTGGTTTCAGGAACGTTATTCTGCCCTACAAAAGCATAACAGACGCTACACTGAGTAAAGGGCCTTCTGAGTTTTTTGGCTGTGGGTTACGTTCCCGTGAACCCATCATAAGCCAAAAATTTAGTAAATTATAAATATGATAAATAATTAAGTATATTACTACTGTCACTAAATAAGTTATTACAGAAATAATTGCTGCCTTCAAGCTGGGCAATTATTTAAAATAATTACTTAAAATTTCACCTACAAAGTCATTACCTCTCAAAAGGACAGGAGACACGCTTGGGTCTTTAGTGGACATAATGGACATGGGGAAAATGTGGTTAAACACAGAATAAAAGCACAGTAAGACGTTGTTAAGCACTGCATGAGACACACTGCATGAGACACACTGCATGAAATGCTGGCGATCGTTTCAGACACTGGAGGCGTGGCTGAGTGGATGCTGCCATCGCCCGGCATCAGTAGAAAGTATCGTACGACATATCGCTGGTCCAGGAACAGATCAAGTTTATAAATTTGATGACTACTGAACGTGTATCGCTATCACGCCATCATAAAGTCATAATATTGTCAATCAAACCATTTTAAAGTAAGGAACGTCTGTATTTTAAAAATCTGAGCATAGTTGAACTAAGATGTTTTCACCAGTGGGTTTGGTGTCTGCAGGTGGAAGCCAAGCTGATCGACAAGCTGGACAGCTTAATGTCGGAGGGCAAGGGGGACGAGACATACCGGGAACTGTTTAACAGCATGTGAGTCACCTCCTACCCTCCCCCCCGCCCCACACAAACAACACTCTCAGGTATCAAGGGCTTTCACGCATTCACACCTAGTGCTGAAGACTATCTCCATTCACACATCGCTCCCAAATGCATTAGACATAGTTATTAGTGTACATTGGGCATGCACCCATCGACACCATGACCAGTGAATTTGTTTCTTTTTATGCACATATGCAGCGTCACACCGTATAACATGCTGCTTATCCGTTAGCGACACTGCTGTCACTGTAGGATCTGAGTCAACCGTGGACTTGAGTCGCACATGCACTGCCAATCTGAGTCAACCGTAATAAACTATTAAAGCAGTAAACTATTCAAGTTATGAAGGACTTTGGATCATCTGCCAAACCTGTACCCTTAACAATTATAGAAAGTAAAGGACCATGTCATGTATTTGCATAAATTTCCATAAAATGGCTGATTACCTTTAATTGTCTGTTTTGACACTGGCAAAGCCCCTCGCAGGAACTGGACATACACAGGTTTTTTGTATTTGGCTTGCCTTTGGTTAGTTTTTGTTGAGTTCATTTTTAGTTGCTTTTGCACGTGTTTGTCAATGCTGGTACATGCGTGACTCACATCCACGGCTGACTCGGATGCTGTAGTGACGAGCACTGCTAACAGTTTCTGTGTATCCTCCATATTGGGACACAAGTTTACTTCTGTGTATGGTGACCAGGTGGCCAATCAGACAATGAAAGGTTTTAAGTAGCGGGATCAAATAAGGGAAAGGTCATGTGATGAGTAGGGACCAATCAGGGCGCTTTTAAAGTTTGCTTTTTCACAAGTCTCCGCTTCCACTCACCCACACTGCAACGCTCAAACTGAGTTTTCAGACATACACAGCTCTGAGAGCCTTTAAAACCTGAAAATGGAAGCTAATGTCTGTGTTTTTAAATGAAAACGTAGTAGTGTGGATCTAGCTTTTAATGGGTGATATTTAATTTTATTCCATTGTTGGTGCCTTGGTGTTACGTGCTGTATAATATGTGCATTGTGTACAAACTATACTGCCTTCATACCATACTGGTGTCCTAAACAGTGTGATGTTACATCACCAGGCCGCATCCTCCTCTGTGTCTGACGCATGTTCCTTCACAAATGTGCAATGCATGCATAAGGACCAAGGCTGACCTCTGTGCATTAATGTGAAAACAGAGCAGATTCGTGTTACTGAATTCACACTCACCTATCATGGGCATTGTGAGTGGTTTCTGTGTGACTGGCGGCTGTGGGAATTAGGTGGGGGGTGGGTGGAGGTGCAGGCGATGTGGTCATTTAATTAATAGCTCAGATGAACATGCACCCCCCCCTTGGACTGAGGCTGGCTTGGCCGTGTGAGTGATCATGTGACCATGCCTGTGTTGGTCGCTGCTGTCGCGCTGAGTTGTCGGAGCTGTAATTTATGACATGATGCCTTAACTGTTTTTATGACCACAGTTTTAATTAATTACCCATTTGTGGGTTTTATCAATTTTTAAATATTGTTTTGATGTGATTTTATGGAATATTGCATGACTTTATTTTTAATAAAGTATTTTTGTGCCGGGATGACAACAGGAGGGTATCCGTTGTGATACCAAGTTGACATGATCCCACCCTGAGCAGTACAGAATAAAAAAAAAAAAAAATATAAATATATATATATATATATATATATAATGTGTGTGTGTATGTGTGTGTGTTTGTGTATACAGTGAAGTCAATAAGTATTTGATCACTCTGTGATTTTGCAAGTTCTAGCATGCGGGCAGCAGTGACAAACATTTCAAGCATTTTCTGTCTGTTCCTGTCCTGCACGCTGCACGCTGCACACTGCGCACTGCGCCCCCTGCAGGGCTGCTTCACTGTTATTATCCACCGTTTTGTCTTCATCACACACTCCAGTGACTTTCTGTCCAAACTCTGCCCTGGCTTCTGGTAGCTGTAGGGCAGTTTTGCTAATATCCTCAAAGTGTTTGAATGTCGCCGCGGTGACACCGCCATCAGTTCCTCATTCAGTGTGAACCATGGCAACAGATTACTTCCTCTTGCTTCTGTAACATTCCATTATTTGTCCTTGCTTTTGTTTCTCTCCAACTAACAGTACTAACACTGTACTAACGTGTGTGAGTGTGTGTTGATATTAATATATTAAAATGAATCTGTCCTACCAATGCTTCCTGGATTAGAATTCCCCTGTTTGGGCCCTACCCTAGGTAAGATGCCACCCTGCTCGCTGCCTGCTATAGAATTGGATGTGACAGAGGGATTGACATGGTGCCCCCTACTGGTTGGGAGGTGTTGGCACTTGCCCAGGGTCGCTGATGGCCCAGATGGTGTTGTGTATTTACATATGTGAGCGTCTGTTGAGGGCATTTAGCTATGAGCAGTGAGTGAGTATCTGTGCATGTCTGTGCATGCTTGGAGTACTGCAACCCTTATGTGTGTGTGTGTGTGTGTGTGTGTGTGTACTCATCTGTTAAGGACAGTAACAGTTTTGTATGTGCCCTCAGGGACCTGACAGCTTTCTTTTTGTGTGCGTGTGTGCTTGCCTGTGGGTGTGTGCATGTGTATGTGTGTCTGGGTGTGTGTGTGTCTGTGGGTGTGTGTGTCTGGGTGTGTGTGTGTGTGTGGGTGTGTCTGGGTGTGTGTGTGTCTGTGGGTGTGTCTGTGTGTGTTTGTCTGTGGGTGTGTGCCTGTGGGTGTGTGTGTCTGTGTGTGTGCATGTCTGTACGTGTGTCTCTTGCAGCCTTCTGAAGAAGATCGAGCGAGAGACATGGAGGGAGAGTGGCGTCTCACTGATCGCCACCGTCACACGTCTCATGGAGCGACTCCTGGAATACTGGTCTACTCCAGCCCCCCCCCCCCCCCCAAAAAAAACCCACCGCTCCTCCATTACCATCCAGCCCTCACCCCTTTTCCCTCTGTCAGTGTTTGACTGCGTCCCTGCCTCACGAACAGGGACTGCATGAAGTCGGGCGAGGTGGACGGGAAGAAGATCGGCTGCACCGTCAGCCTACTGGTCAGTTGGCGGACCTCCTCGCCGTTACAGTCTGACTCACTGCATTCATTAGTGTCTGTGCTTCTGTCGGCTCTCAGAAAGGGACACCGCAGCCTTCTGTAAAGCGCTGATACTTCAACACCCGTCCTGGGTCCTGTGGTGGTGGTTGGAAGGGGGTTTAAATGTCACAGCAAGGACCCAGCCTGTTTCAAGTGCTGTCATTACCCCGGCTATCTGTGATTCGGGGCCTCCATTCAGCGTGGGCCCAGGGTCTGCTCTCAGCTCCCTGCCCGTGCCAGCTGCCTCCCACGCGCTAATGTCACTTGTTGAGTCACTTGTGCTCCCATAATGCAACTGTTCAGCTCCCGCGCATGTGGGTGGCTTGAGTGTTGCTCTGTGGAGAGGATCACATGACCATCTCTGTGTTTTATTCCCCCCCATCCCTACCACTTCTAGAACTTCTACAAAACTGAGCTGAACAAAGAGGAGATGTACATCCGCTACATCCACAAGCTGTACGACCTCCATTTGAAAGCGCAGAACTATACAGGTAGTGAACACTGCCCCCTGCTGGTTTCCACTATCTGATTAATCGGACAACAATCTATGTTTTTAGCACTGGGAAATGAGGAAATATTTATGTTATATTTTTTATTTAAATGAATACTTTTAAGCAACCAATAAGAAACCCCTTAACACGCTCCTCTGTAATAAAATGGTTCAAATTGATGATAGTGGAATGTCATTTTTTTTAATATTTTTACTCATTTATCTGACACTTGTATCCAATTTACAGTAAAAAGATGGGTTAGAGTGTTTGTGCGCTCCTTGGGATTTGAACCCAGTATCTTTGCATTGTTAACACAATACTGCACTTGTTAAGCTACAATCTGCTGGTCTTATCACTTATGAATGGGCTGGGCAAGAGGGTGGGCGTGGCCAAGCGGGTGGGCGTGGCCAAGCGGTAGCAGTGACGGGGGGGTGTGTGTGTTCCCAGAGGCCTCCTATACGCTGCTGCTGTACGACGAGCTGCTCGAGTGGTCGGAGCGCCCTCTGCGCGAGTTCCTCAGCTACCCCATGCAGACGGAGTGGCAGCGCAAGGAGACCCTACACCTCACCATCATCCAGAACTTCGACCGCGGCAAGGTGGGGGATGCGTCCCACCACCGGGTCCGTGGATGTCAGGATGGCCAGTAGATGCGGATACGGTTGTTTTGACCATGGGAGTCAGACACGGGTGTGGTCTGGATGTGCGACTTGGTCACATGGTCTGCTGAGCAGATGCTTGGTTTGTGGGTGACTCACCTATCTTCAGAATTAGTGGGAGTTATCTAAGGTGACTTCTGACTCAGTGAGGGCTGAACATCATCCTTCTTGGCACCGAGAGCCCATCTTTTGATCAGAAGGACCCTTTGCGGATTCAGGTCGATTTATATCCTTAAACATAAGAGGCGAACATGCTGACCCAAGTCCTTTGTCTCTGAAATGGACGGGCCCTGTGTTCCCTCCCTCCCCAGGTGCGGGAGACTCAAATGACCTTGAGCGTCCCAAGATGAGAAACACACTGCGTGAGTCGTGTTTCTGCACCTCCAATCAGAGGCGTTTCTGTCACTTTGCAGCGCTCATTTCTCCGGCGAACACATCATTAGGGCCATCTGCAACTGCCACTGCTCCGGGGGTAGAGCAGCAGGATAGAAAATCCTCCATTTAATTAGCGAGATTGCAAGGGAGCGTGCGAGGGAAAGGGCTTTCTCGCAGCCGGTCGCCTAAATCACGTTGTCGGCTATCGCCACCCAGTGGCAGGAATTGGCAGTGCAGTATGGCTAGGCGACAAGATGGCCAGTGAATGACATCACAGTGTGCGGTTTGTCCTTTTGGCTTATTTGTATGCTATTGTTTTTGAAAACGCTTCCAGTGCTGGGAGAACGCCATCATACTGTGCCGGGAGCTGGCAGATCAGTACGAAGCTTATTACGACTACAGGAACTTAAGCAAGATGAGGGTAAGTGTGTTTTCTGAGGCGTGAGAGTAGAACCTTCTGATATGTAGCTGCATCCCCAGCTGGCACCAACATGGCCTCCGACATCCAATACCTCCCCTTTGTTTTGGCGCTGGCAGATGATGGAGGCCTCCTTGTACGATAAAATCATGGACCAGCAGAGGTTGGAGCCAGAGTTTTTCAGAGTTGGCTTCTACGGCAAGAAGTTTCCCTTCTTTTTAAGGGTGAGTGAAAACACAACAGTTATATGTATGTTTACAACTAAATACGAGGCACCTTCTCAAAGTAAAACCTGTTTTTTTAATACAATGGCAAAAAATGAAGCCATACCCACTATGTCCTGCAGGTGGCTCTGCGGAGCAGCTGTATGAAATTTAACTCTGATCCCGACCTTTTATTAAACGGTAGCTTTCATTTTGGTGTAGGCCAGCAAACTGAAATGAAAGCCTCCTGCCACCCCACCCCACCACCACACCTTAAGGTCACGGCTATTTAAAATTAAAGAAGAAATTTCAAGGACTGCAGAATCCACCATTCACATTCTACTACTTCATGTGCACTCGCTGCCTGAACAACTCCACAAATGTCCATCGGGTGGCGCCAGCAGCAAAGACAGTGAGCGCAGCAGCAGAAATGATCACGCATTTTGCAGCAAGCTGCACTATTAACAGATGGACTGACTATATGAAGCTACATGTAGCATCATTGCAGCTGGTCATTCTGCCAGTGCCCTTAACAAGGGCCTGGACGTCAACCAAAGCTGAAGTGCTCCTGTTGGACGAGTCGCTGATTAATTAGGATATTAGGTGGTGGGAGGGGCCTTCTGTCTGAGCTGCAGGAAGCCTGATGGGAGGAGGAGTCTGTAGGCACTAATAGGCAGACAAACGGCACTAAATGAAGTTGTCCTGCCTTGGACACTTAGCTGGCCGGGGACAAACCTCAGAGTGTCCTGGCCACAGTGGCTCTAGGTGGTGGGGTCTCTAGTTGGCCTTTGGTGGTGAAGGTTTGACAGATGTTTCTCAGTGTCACTCATGGTTGGTATCTCCATGCCTGTGCACCATGCATATCGTTCGTGTGTCTAAGGATGATTATTGAGAGGCCCTGGTTGACTGGAACTGAGTGTAGGCCTCAGATTGAAGCCTGGGCCTTTCCTTTTCCTCCCACAAGAACAAGGAGTTTGTTTGCCGGGGCCACGACTATGAGCGCTTGGAGGCCTTCCAGCAGCGCATGTTGAATGAGTTCCCCCAGGCCATCGCCATGCAACACGTCAACCAGCCCGACGAGACCATCTCCCAGGCCGAGGCGCAGTGTATCCTCCTGGCTGCGTGCCCGAGGTGTCCGAATGCCCCAGATGGCGCATCACACCCCAAAACACCACGGCGCATGAATTGAAACCCCCAGAAATCCTACAGAACGCAATGCGCTCTACGTACAAGAACGATATTAATGCGATTCACGCCAAAATGCCAAGCACGTCTTAATACACTGTGGCCTTTAACAAAGACCGCAGGAGAGCGCGAAACCGCGGCAGCAAAACCACTGTGTACGTAGCTACGTGGGTGTGCTGCGGGCTCATAGCAACCATCATTGTATTCATAATAAAACAAACCTATATATTTCAGACTTGCGAAGCTGTCGGACTATCGGGGCTGTAATCTGACATTTGTATTCCTGCGATGAGGGTCGCTCCCAGCACTGCCGACGGGCAGAGATAAATCGATGGCTGCTTCAAATTTGCCGGCGTGTTTTATGACGAGGTCCGTTATGCTAATGCGGGCCAACGGATGGGACAGCTGTTTGGAGGAGTCGTGCTCCGGAGATGCGTCTTCCTCCTGGGTGCAATTATACCGGAGGAGGCCAGTCAGACTGTATTAGTGTGGCGTTTTGTTATATTTGTTTATGATTAATCAACTGTCTGCAGTGTTTGGCATCCTGTGAGCCCCTGCTGCCCGCCTTCACTGGCACTGCATCGTTCCTGTGGGGGGTGGGGCTATTGTTTGTGGAAGAGCAGGCTAGGGTGCTGTGTCTATGATCGTCTGGGAGGTCTAGAAGGTCACTGGTTCAAATCCCAGGTCAGCATAGTGATGTCACCATTAGGCCCCTGAATGAGGCCCTTAGTCTCCAGTCTGACTCTACTCTCTCAAAAATGTGTCACCTTTGGATTGACACAATGCAAATGTATTTGTCAGCCTGGGCCTTAAAACTCAAGGTTCTCCTGGGGGGTGGAATTTTCATAGGCAGAGGCAGGGGGGTGTTTTTTCCTTGACCGCAGCAACTCCAGACCTGCAGATCTACGCCGTGAGCCCTATCCCCGAGGCCCAGGACGTGCTTCAGAGAGAGGGCGTGGCAGACAACATCAAGAGCTTCTACAAGGTTAACCACATCTGGCGCTTCCGCTACGACCGACCCTTCCACAAGGGCACCAAGGACAAGGAGAATGAGTTCAAGGTGTGTAGAGAGCTCCTCCATTTGTCTACAATCCATCATCCATCCATCCATCTATCTAGGGTCTATCCATCTACCCATTCAGATGGACTGCTGGTGATCCCCCTGTCCTGAGCTCATCCTGCTCCCTGGTGGTTATACTGTTAGACATAAAGTGCTTTTATCAGCATCTATCTCTTTGTGGGCTTGGATATAGAATTAATTATACATAATAGTGTAGTGATAGGTTGTGGATGGAATCTCAGGAGTGTTAGTGGTACATGGAAAGGCTCTTAGTAACTGTGTGTGTGTGTGTGTGTGTGTAGAGCCTGTGGGTGGAGAGGACAACGCTAACGCTGGTGCAGAGCTTACCGGGCATTTCTCGCTGGTTCGAGGTAGACAAGAGGGATCTGGTGAGTACCTGCCTCTGATGAGAACATCCAAAGGGCCCTTCTGAGTACTCGTAATGTAGCCTGTGTTTGACGCCTGAATACTAGTAGGAGGAAAAATGTGGACTGCTGGCAGGGAGCTGGGAGGGAGCAAAAACACGGAAAGTAGGCAGGACCCCAGGGACTGGATTGGGAACCACTGCTCTAGGCAATTAATTTCCCTTTATAAATAACCGAAATGCACACTGGATGGAGAGTGGAAGCTGCAAAGAGAGCACTGAGGCATTGTGGGTGTTCTAGATGGAGGTGAGCCCACTGGAGAACGCCATCGAGGTGATGGAGAACAAGAACCTGCAGCTGCGCACTCTGATCGCACAGTGCCAGGCGCGACAAGGCCAGAGTGTCAGCCCGCTCACCATGTGCCTCAATGGCGTCATCGATGCTGCCGTCAACGGGGGCCTTGCCCGCTACCAGGAGGTGAGAGCCTTGGGTGCCCAAGAATATCTCTTCGTGATCCGGTCCTCAGCCCCCGAGAACCTCTCTCGTACCTTCAGCCACTCCCACAGAAACTTCATGGTGCTTCTTTTTGGTGCGAGAATGTTAACATCCTACCCGCTGATCCCCAGTTAACCTGTAGGGAGCGCCATCCCGTTCTCTCCATCCACAGGGGCCGAGTATCATTATGACGGTTTTGGTGAGCCAGCTGACATCTCCGAGGGCAGGAGTGTCACCACACCTCTTTTCCGCCGCGGTTTGATGTGACTCCGCTTGATCGGCAAACGTGGGGCCCTGAATCTCACGCCGGTCCTTTTGATCTCCCGTCTCTCACCTCGCAGCGGCACCGTCTTATAATGGATTACAGCTCTGCATTTTGACTTTTCTTTTGATTGGCGAGTTAATTGAGCCTCAAACACCAGCGCTGACTTTTGAGTTGAATCTCTGTTTTCTGTAAAAGTCTTTGAGGCCCACGCTTTTGCTGCTGGTGGCATAAAGAGGGAATAAGGACCAGTAGTCATTCCACCAGCAGCCCTGGCTGGTACGGTCAAAAACATCCACTCATAAGTCAGATGATTACGGTAAAGTCACATGATTAGGGTAAAATGTATGACATCATGCTGGGTGAGTTTTCTCATCACTCAGTTCCATTCCTTTGAACAGGGGGAACAGGGAGATGTCTCATTCAGCATTGGAATGGTCCTACCACCATATTCTTCTGATGTGTTCAACATCAAATCGAATCAAAGTTTATTCATGAACTGCACAACATCACAGCAATGGTGGTAGACGCAGGCAATTACCAAGAACCTCCAGCGTGTGGCGTTAGCGTTCACCGTGCAAGAATGAAGCTCTGGTTTTGTGTGGGCGGCAAAACGCCTCATTAAACGTCCCGCCGGGCGAAGCCTGAGCCGGATTTAGCAGTAAGCCACGGCTGGCAGGGAGCGGGTGAGAACCCTCCACCGTGCTCTCGACACGTCCTTGAGTTCCCAGTGCCGCCCGTGTAAAGTGGGGGGTCGTGGCAGGGGGTGGGCATGGCTGAGAGAGTCTGCTCGTCTCCCCACAGGCGTTCTTTGGGAAGGACTACGTGGCGAGCCACCCGGAAGATGGCGAGAAGATCACTCGGCTGAGGGAGCTCATGTTCGAGCAGGTAGGCCTGACGCCTCCGCGGTCGCATCACACACCCATCTGTAGGGGCAGCCATTGATCTTGCAGTTTCTATAGAGTCAGCCACTTTCGCCAGGTAGGTCAGGTCGGTTTTAAGGGGATGGCGCCTGTGTCCCGCGTGAACCTCTGATCTCAAGTTCACTTCCTTAACTACTGTTGCCCCTGCTGACCGTTCTGTCCTGTTTGTTTCCCAGGCACACATCCTGGAATACGGTCTGGCCGTGCACGAGAAAGTCGTTCCCCAGGACATGCGGCCACTGCACAAGAAGCTGGTGGATCAGTTCCACGTGATGAAGACGAGTTTGGGAATCCAGGTGGGTCTATGTTCTCGTCCCACCCCCAAACACCCATGTGATCTTACATTATGTGTGAAACTCGGTCTGTTTCTGCTTGACATCTCGGCACTCTGCTACATGCGAACCTCCGCTTCAGGCCTTCAGTTTCATAACAGCCCATCGCCTGCGGCCATTCCCGCCTCCCCGTAACTACAGAAACTGCTGCTATGCAACGGCAGGCTTTCAGAGTGAGCGCTGGCACCTCCTCTCTCCTGCTGGCTCTCATCTCCTCCCTCCTCCTTCTCCGGCAGGAGTTCCCAGCCTACGTGCATGCCAACCCTCTGCCCTTCATCAATGGGAGCCCGCGTGGCTGTAGAAGCTCCCTTCCCAGCGCCATCAGCCCGGATGGTGGCCGTGTGGTGGCTCGACGCAGGTGAAGGCCCACCCCCCATCCTTGCCTGCTATCAGCTCCCCCCATACCTGTTTGACTGATTGCTTGGACCACTGTGCCTATTACAGTTGATCGCCACAAGGGGTTCAGCCCCTGATGGCAATTAATGAATATTGAGGCAGTTTGCGGCATAAGCCCTGTGATTGGAAAGTTGCTGGTTCAAATCCCGTGGCCAGCTGAGTGAATTCACTGTTGGGCCCTTGAGCCGAGAGCCTTGATCCCAGTTGCTGCAGGGGCTGGTTGATGCCTGCTCTTTCAATTATACATTGTTTTGGGAAAGAGCATCTGCTCTATAAAACAAATGTAATGGGTTTGGGGTCTTTCTATACTGCGGCATGTGGGAGGCCTTTTAGCTCAAAAGAAAAATGGCCAATTAAAACATAAATCAAGAAGTATCCATTTTTGGTCTTATGCCTTAAAGATTACAGATACTCAAGCATTTGGTTGAGTATCTGTAATACCCCCCCCCCCCCCACGCACTCTGAATAAGCCTGTATCCTTGTGTTCCTCTGTTGCCATGCCGACAGTCCCCTCAGCTACCCAGCTGGCAACCGGTACTCGTCGTCCTCGCTGTCATCGCAGGCCTCCAACGAAGTGAGCAACATCACGGGCCAGTCGGAGAGCTCGGACGAGGTCTTCAACATGCAGGTCTGCCGTCTTGCCGGCCACGCCCACTAGGGGGCTCTCTGCCAGCTCGTGCTCCGGGTCGCCTCGGCCCAAACGGAGGTCACCCATCAGTTTCTTCGGAGATTTTTTGCTGGTCTTCTGATTAATGCTACTGCAGACCAATTCCCACACATCAGCCGTGTAAAAGTCAGAGCCACTGATATGATGTATTAATGTCAAGTATGCCTGCCCCCCCCCCGCAACTGTAGCCAAGTCCGTCTACCTCAAGTCTGAGCTCCAGCCACTCGGCCTCCCCCAACGTGACCGGCGCCGCTCCATCCAACACCCGAGGTCAGCCACTTCCCCCTCTTGCCTCCCACACTTACTTCTGAACTGAAGCCATTTTTGCTGACCTGCCTTTCACGCAGATACCCTCCTGGTGTAAGGGCCCAACACCTCTCCTGCAGACCTCGCATTCCTCAAAACCCCTACATCGCTACACTGAAGCTGCTAATTTGCTTTTAAAATCAGTTGTAATTCTAGCTGCTACCAGCTCTGTTTATCCACTCTAAGATGAGTAGTGCGCAAAGCATGATGGGGAATCGTTTTTGTGAGAACGTCTGTTAAGCGAGTGGTTGACATCTGATCACACTTAGCAAGTCCTTCAATTTCGAGTAGCTGTGGACATCTAGAAAGCTTGAGCACCCATACTGGGTATAAAGCGTTTGTTATGAGCTGAACACTGAGCTAATCCATAAATTTTCCACCTGGTGGACTCTGTGCCGGAATGAAAATCCTGCCAACGGTCGTTTCCCCTTGAAGGAGCCCCTAGCGACCAGGCGTCAGTATGTAATCGGCCGTCTTCGGTCACCGACAGCGTTTCCGAGACACCTGTTGAAGGTACGCCGACGTGCATGTCTGTCCTGTGTCCCTGTGTCGTACGGCAGGTGTCGCGTGTCACGCGTCACCATCTGAATCTCCCTCCCCAGGCTCCCCGCTGCTGTCTGACAAAAGTAAGCATTCCAGGGAAAACTCCTGCTTCTCTCCCCGGGATAGACCCGGCAGCTCTGGCTTCCCGATCCCCCTGGACCCAGGACAGGTGAGACTGTGTCCTATATGGCTGGAACAGAGGAGTGTGCATGAAAACCCATAAACTCACATCCCCAACGGATGAAAGCCCAAAGTAGGACATCCGGACTCTACGTCACCCCACTTTAGGTGGCGGAAGATGAACCCTAAGAACGTTTAATTTAACCACGCTGCTTTTATCCCCCAGAGGTCACTCCCACAACTTATAAGCAATTCTTCATTACCTCGGAGTGACCCGAGCCTACCAGCACCTGAGAAAGGTAAGGCTGTCCAGTGCCTCCTTCATCATCATTATCATCAGCATCATCATCACCACAAGTGAATAAACAAACATGGGATTCTCACTTACATTGGGTGCAATTTGTAAATGCAAGTCGGGAATCTCCCTTTTAATTGATTTGTTAACAATGAGTTTAATTTGAGGGAGTGCATAGTGGGAAATGAACGGAATCTTTTGGCCTGCATCACTGGAACATTTATACGGTCCCTCGCTGGCCCCGCATGCCAGAGGGTTCATTTCTTACTGTGGACTGTCGGTGTAAAAACGACCGCGGGGACCTTTTAGACGTGTTAAGATATTCCTTATTAAATTGCGTTTTTGTGAGACTTTCTGGCCGAAGCCGGACATTACTGTTGTTTATAAGTGCGTAAATCTGTCCCTTTTCTTTGATCTGAAGGTTTTTCAAATGCACAGTGCCGACAGGTTTTAATTTGCACCAGTGGCAGAGGAACCGCCCCACTGAGAATTTCAGAACCGCACAGCATGCTGGAAGTCTATGTAAAAGGCTGATTCCAAATGCCCCCCCCCCCACACACGCACTCCACAGATAAAATTCTTCATTTTAGCTGCTCTCTACTCAGTGGCGAGATTTGTTAGGGGAGTGGGGCAAGGTGGAAGCACTGGATGTAGTAGGTGGGGGGGGGGGGGGGGGG
>JAODUD010000062.1:22582987-22595453 GCA_026784285.1 Stomatorhinus walkeri | reverse complement strand
ACTTAGATTAATTGCCTCTTCCCCTCCCCCCCCCCCCCTTTTTTTTTTACCCCTTGAGATATGGATAATTGTCCATTTACTCGACTAAAACAGTAGAGGGCGGAAAAGGTCACACCAGTCCGGCCCAGAGGCTTTAAAGTGGCAGCACCAGGAAGAGCAGAAACGCGCCCCGGAGGTGGCGCCTGAACGCCGGACGCACCGCGGCAATTCGGCTAGGGCTGTGTTGCCAGAAGTGAGGGATTGAATTATGGGATATAGAGATCTGGCTGAAGCAGATGGACAGGATGGAGTGATCTTTCTTCCCGTCCTGGTATTATTATTGTTTGTCGTCTTCTCTGTGGATGCTGTTCTTATGAATTCTGCTCAGTAGCAAACTGCCCATCTCTTCAGCTCATCCAGGAGCAATTCATCTGTCCGTGGTGACAGTGTTATTGGGGTGTGCTCAGAGTGCAAGTTGGCTGCCGCTGTGTAGTTCAGCCCTAATGGCCCACTCTCTTGTTCCCCCCCCCCCCCCCCAGAGCTCAGTGCCCCCTTACACTCCATCCCCAACCGAGTGCCATTCAGGGGGTCTGGTGTCCAATTCGCCGGTGCTGTCGGGCAGCTACAGCAGCGGGATCTCCTCGCTGAGTCGCTGCAGCGCGTCCGACACTTCGGGCCTGGAGGGCCCACCCCCCGGCGACCCTGCCCCCCCCGGCACGCTCAGCACCTCAGTGTCAGGCGGGTCCGACGAGCTCTCGCGACCTGGGAACAAGACTCCGCCGCCGTACAGCGTGTACGAGCGCACCAACTCGCGCCGGCCAGTGCCCCTCCCCCAAAGCCTCTCCATCCCACCCCCTGTCGCCCCGCCTGCCCTGCCTCCCAAGCCCCACCAGTTCCGTGGCACCAAACTGGACTCAGAGCCCCGGCGACCAGAACCTATCCAGCGGCCCAGGCCCCTACCGAGGAAGGTGTCTCAGCTATAGCGCCGCCCTTTTGGTGGCAACCAATGGCACGCTATGCACTTTCTGGTTGGGTAATCCCAAGGTTCTAGGACAGGACAGATTTAGACATAGAAGTAGAAGTGTTTTTTATTGTTTTTTTTTTTTTTTTAAGAGGGCTGTAAATATATTTACTGCTCCTCTTAGTGCATCTCGGATTAACACACTCTTACATAGTAGTACAGGATTGGCGATCAATGAAATATTCAAGTACATGTATATATGAGTTGGAAAAATAACAGGTTTTTGCCTTATTAGAGTCTTATTATTTTTGAAGGTTTCCAGTAAACCCTGAAACACATCGGAAAAGCTACTATATTGTCCTCAATGGCTAAAAGGTGCTAGAGGTTTCTTCTGTGTCTTTCATCATAACCTAGAATCTACCAACCCTCCTTCCCCGTGGCCCTGCACTGCAGATCTGCCTGGTTTTTACCAAGTGTTGTGCCAAAGGAACCTTTACGCGTTTCTGTAACGGGACTCGCAGATTTCCAGCAAACAGGCGCGCTCTCCCGAGCCGATCTTCTAATAACGCACAATCGTAGTAACACCCCCCATCTGTGCTCGACATGGAATACGAGCAGTCGGCTAGTCGCCGCGCAGGACCTCCGCAAAAGCAATAGCCGGGACGCGGCCGCGTCGGACAAAAGCACAAACCGGGACCACCTCCGACTGCGCACCCCCCCCCCCCCGCCGAATAATAAAGCGGCGCCGGTCACACGTGACGTCAGACTGCCAATCACTCACGCATACATTCCTTTAACGCAAAGTGAACACGCAGCTCGCAGAACTCCGATTGCCCTTTTCACTAATACAGTGATTAGCTACGTGATTGTACGGGTGTCCTCTCCCCCGCTTCTCCCCCAGTACGTTTTACTTAATCGAAAAAAATACTGACTGAACAGACTTTAGTTCTGATTTTTTTTTAACAGTACTCTGATTGTTCTGGGTCACTTACCCGTTATTGAAAGTATTTTATTGTGCACAAACATGGTTTTGTAACACGTCAGTGGACAATATCGACTGCTTAACTCAGTGAAAATTCAGTATTAACTGCAGTACTTTGGGACTTTTTTGGTTTGGTCTCCCAGTTTCGCTTTTCTCTGCATAAATTAGTTTTTTTTTGTGAAATTGTAAATGACATGAGATTGTTGTAAGTATGCCAAATACTTTGTGTATTGCAATTATTGTAAATAATGTGTTTTTAACAAAATGTAGCCATATTGGATTTACAGCATTGAATGTTGCAAGGACAGAATTATAAATCTCAAATATTTATATGTCTTAGTGAATGTAGACGACGGAGGCAGTGGGTATTGCATCTAACATTCACATGCTTAAATAACATTGTTTAATAAAACATTTTGAACAAGGCTAATTTGTATAAATTAGAATTTCATTCTATTCTTTTGATTAAGAAAAGCGTGTTTAAATTCTAAAATATTTACATGAGGTTGTATTGAATTGTTTGATACTGTTTTAATGCAGTTTATACTTGTATTTTGAGACCGAGAGAGTTTGTGTTGACTCACTGTCCTTTTACCATTAAAAGCCAGGTTTTAAACTGGTTATTTATCACAATAGGAACAACATCTATTTAATCTAATTTAAATGTCTGGAACATTGATTGGTTTTGGTATAAAATGGATTTTACAGATCAAATAAAATGACGTCTTCTAATCAAGAAGTATATAATTGAAGCTGTGTGTTATGTAAATGGATTAAATGGGGCAAAAGAAAAGTTAGTAAAGGTGGATCTGTTTTTTTAAGATGATTGTACAAAAAAAATGCTGGTTACACTGGCTTGAAGGACAGGAAGATATTTGCCTTAAATATCCCGATAACCAGGGGAGTGATAAGCAATTGGATTTTCCAATTCGAGACAAGTCTGCACACGCAATTACATGTATGTAACAGTTTGATTGCCCTACAAATAGTCTGTAGGGTTTGCAAACTACCCACGTGTTTTTGATCTCCCTAGTTTTAGCTTTATAATGGAATAATATAGATTTGCCATAAGATTTCTTGTGTGAGACTCTGAAAGTGTGAGAGCTGGCAACCCTCAGAATGACCTGACAACATTCAGCTGGATACGATATTGGGTGCCACACCACAATCCAGGGTATGAACTGTAAAGCCTTGGGTCACCGGATCGAGCCGTGGACCCCAGCTGTTGCCGGAGTGAATGAAATATGGCGGCTAATGATTCCCAACCCCCCCATCCGCCAGTGGTTTAGGTGACATCTCTAAATCTCTTAGAGCCACCTCTCTCGTCCAATTACCACTACCTTGTCATTTTTTCTCCAGTCCCATTTTTTAAGCTGTCAAGTGTGGCCTAATATCAGGATGAACAAATATTATATTTTCGAGAGCAATCTCCTTGAAAACGTGCTCGCTCAAAGTCGCGGGAAAAGAAGTGCGGAAACCCACAGATGTAGCGTGTTCCTCCTCAGAGAATGCGCCGCAGTCGATTTTCAGCTTCAGATTCTGAATAACGGCACTTCAGAACCACCAAGACAGTCCATAACCTTCAAAGTCATTTATAGACAATAAGGAAGACGCGTCTTAGAGAGTGAAGCTGTCAGATGCTGTACAGGAGAAACACAGCGCTGAAATCCAAAATGTCTGATTGCAGAAAACGCATTCCCATTCCTCACTCTCCCAGCTAAAGCTGTGACCTTTTACCCTGATTGCAACATGCAATAATATACATCAAGAAGAAACAGAAATCAATAGACATTTTGTCTACCTCAGCATCAAATATTTATCGCAAATCTCCTTTTGAAGTGGTCATCTTTGAAGGATCCCTCCTCCGGTCATGCTCAGACTAGTTTGCCGTTAGATAACCGTCCAACTATTTCTCTGTTCGAGCAGCTCTTCATCTCTGATTCTCCTCTTCCTCACCGGAGAGACCGTCGGCCTTGTTCCTCTCTCTGTTGTGCAGACTGCACAGATCATTCCTCATCGGGATATAGAAAAATCACAGGATGCGTCTGCCCTTCTGCCAGCCTGGGCGTAGACGTTTCAGACAGAAGACGTGACTAAAGCTGATCATTCTGGTTCATTTTGTATGTGCGATGACCGCAAAATACCAGCTGCATTTTTAAGAGACCAGTTTCGTTCACACTGACCAAAGAGGGACAGTAGCACTTGACTGATGATTCACCAGCAGCACAGAAATCGTGAGCTATTCTAAACAACTCAGTGCTCTGCTTGGCTTGTGGGACTTATGAAGAGACAAGAACTGATCTGATGAAATCCACAATTAATCCCTAGACACTCTCCTCTCCCTCAAGAGGGTTAATGGGTTGTATTCTCCATGTAGAGAGAGGTTTGTTGTTGGCCAAGCATAATGCATCCTGTGTTTGTGTTTTTCCTCTATGGTCAGCTAGCTTACGTGGGCTGGGCTCCATTTTATATTTTGACATTGAACATAACGGATGATGTACAGGAACAGCAGAGAGCTTCACACCGATAGACAAGAGTCGCCTTCTGTCATTATATGTAGCTAGTGATGGACAAAACAATGCTTCATGAACCATTTACTGCAGTTTTTGACCCTACTAGATGGTGATCTGTATTCAAAAAAGGGCGCAAAGCATGCGCAAAGTAAACCAAGAGTGCCATCTAGTGGGGTCAAAAATACAGCAAATGGTTCATGAAGCGTCATTTTGTCTATCACTACATGAAGCCAAAGAGCAACACTCTCTAAAATCTAGCGTGGAATGCATATTCCTGTGGTTTAATCTGAATATCTAATGCTGTGCACAAGCATGTGGAGATGATAATTTTTTATTTTAAATAGCGTGTCCATTATAGTAGCCATTGTTTGTATTTCCCCCCCCTATAATCTTTACAAAAATGACAGCAACCAGCGATGTCCCTGGTCCATGAATGAAAACAGCAGCACAGCTGATCCTCAGCATCTCACAGAAAACACAGGCCTGACAGCTGCAGAAGTGGCTCAGAGGTCATATCACAACACGCAGCACCAAGCCTGATTTCTCCACCACAAATCACTTTATGGCTTTAGAAAAAATCCTGACGTTTTCTGCTTTTTGTGCAATCCATCACCCTCTGATTTCTGCCTTCCTTGCTGGTAATGGCTAGAGTCTGTCCATCCATCTATACAGTGAGGCGTAGCAATGACCCTGTGTTTCAAAGCAGGTGTACCATGGACAGGACGCCAGACCATCACCTGGCATGCATGCACAGGCAATCACACATTGAGGGCAATTCAGAGCCACCCGGAGTGCATATTTTTGGACAGTAGGGGGAAATCTGTGTCTTGTCTTGAATGGTTTTATTGTTTTGTTTATTGGGCGAATTAAAAAAGTAGCAACATTGCTGTATGATATTTGTAGGCTTGTCACGCCTGCTTTGCCTCACTTTTGCATTTTGCATGCTTTGTTGAGCTTTGTCGAGTGAGAATTGTTGCATTTACTGTTTGTCTTTGTGTGTATTCATGTTGATTTACGTCCAAGATGTGGCGGCAGGCTCAGGTGGTGTATATGTGCAGCATGCATGTAAATCCGGGATGCCGTGTGTGTTCTCATGTGCGTTCCCATGTGACACACATGGCGTGGGCTCCCATGTTTACAGCTGGGGGGCCGTGATGGCAGGATTCTTAACAACACTCCCCTGGATTGGTTAATAACCTTCAAACAGAGCCAATACGAAAGAGCAGGGGTGACCTTTCTTTCCGCATACAGCATACACCCCGCTGGGTAGGCTGGAGTAATTGTTACCTTCTGTGTTGACCGGCACTGCATAATCCCCTCTCAATCCAAATTCTTCTCGTGAGATGGTCGATCGAGACGGTGCCTGGATATTAGGCCAAATCTTGCTCATTACAGCAAAGTGGCGCATATTCGGTTAAATGTGGCTTACAGGAAGCAGCCTGCCGTGTGCAGCGTGAGAGACTCGTCCTTCTCCGAGCACACAAGAGGTGAGATTGTTCATGCTTATCTTTTAATTGACAGCTCCAATTTTGTAAGGCCCAATTGCCACTGAATTCTTACGACCTCCAGACCACTGGGACTTACTGGTCACAGTAGCTACACAGACACTGAAGGAAGCACGTGGATTTCGAACCCTGGCACAGCACAAAGTCAAACTGGTTTCGACGAGCAGCCCGACTGCAGATGAGACTGCAGATGAGAGGATGAGCTTGGCGCGTCATCGTGGATGAGCATGTGGCTACCGGACACCAGACGCAAATGCAGCGTGACACTATCATCTTACTTCATTTACCAAAAGAGTACGACTCAAATCTCTTTTGTGTTCTGAACAGAAACGGCAGACAGAATGGATGCGGTGAGTCTGACAGCACGCAGCGCGTTTTTGAACCTAAACACGCGTGCAGTGTGGCATGAATGCGGCATGGATGAAGTTCTGGGCTTTTGCGGTGTGCTTGCTCTCACTCCCTGGGACCTGTTCTGTGTGTTTCTCCGCTTCGGTGTTTGAGGACGCGCAGCCTAGGAGAAGCCTGAGGTGTTTTTCTCTGCATAGGGCCTCCATGGAATTTGAAAGCCGGTGCGGCACTTTAGGGAATTAGTGCGCAGGAGTGGGAGGCCGGGGGGGCCTACTGTTTCAAAGGGGACTTGTAAGTTTCCCTCCTCTCTTTCACCCCCCCCCCACACTCTTCCAGCATTTTCTCCTTTTCATGACAGACCCGTATTTCCCTGAATTCTGTTTGTGGCCTCATGACTGTGTTTTGTCTCTGTTCACGTTTTGGGTTGGCTTTCAAATTTAACGTCCTCCTGTCTCTTCATGAACAAGGTTAGACATATTTTAATTGTTCTGCATAAGCTTTTTTACCTGAGGAAAATAAGTGGCAATAAGGCCAAGCTGCAATTTATTAAGCTTTACCATCGCTGTATACATACCTCTATTAACATTAGCATGACAGTATGGATAACTCCTTTAGTATTAGCATCACTGCATGGATAACTCTATTAGCATTAGCATGATAGTATGGATAAGTCCATTAGTATTATCATCACTGCATGGATCGTTCTATTAGCATTAGCATCCCTTTATGGACACCTCTATTAGCATTAGCATCACAGTATAGATACCTCTATTAACATGAGAATTGCTGTATGGATCCCTCTTATAATGGATAGAGCGATATAGATAATGGATGGATCCCTCTTTTAACATTAGTATCGCCGAATAAATATGAGTATCAGAATTGCAATAGTTGAAATTGTATTTCTGTTAGCATTAGCATCCTTCAATGGATAGCTCTATTAGCATTAGCATATTAGCAACCTAAATCGTTTATTACTTAGTCTGATAAAGCGTCCACCTTCCTCTCCCACAAGCTAGCTTCATATGTCAGCTTGTTTGAAATGTCTTGCCCTAACTCCACCCCCCCCCCCCAAAAAAAAATTAAAGCCCTTAAAGGGGTGATATTATGTTCTTCGCCCATTCGCCTAAAGAACATCTGATGTCATTAAGGTCCTGAATTTGTTTACCGGAATAATTGTCTCTGACACTGAGACACTTAGACCCTGCTCAGCGTTCTTTCATACTGTTGGCTCATGATTCAAGCAAAGCTGAAAGCGATTGTGTGACCTGGCCCAGCCTCTGAGTCTGTGCCGTGTCCCAGACTCAATGAAGAAACACGCAGAGATTAATAGGTGAGGAAGCTCTGTAGAGTGCAACTGACCCCGTCACAAACACCCCACTCCGCTGGTTGGCACTTTTCTCTTCTGCTTCTGTGCTCCAATGCTTCTTTAGTTGGAATCCAATACGAAGGGGACTTTTATTTTCAAAACTGCACTATTGTTCTGATGTTCTTATTTCTATCTTGATTATGAATGATTCTTGGGACAATAAGAAATGTTTCATTCCCTAAATCCGCTCATAATCTCACTGTTCTCCAGGATTTTTAGATGTTATCTAAATTCATCCTTAAATGTCTGGGACAGTGTCGGCGGGGGGGGGGGCAATATGGGCATGGATGCTCTGATAGAATTAGGGGGCCCTGCACTTAAAACAGAATTATATATTGCCATGGGGGGGCTCTAGGCAACATTCTGTCAGACAGCCCAGAATGTCTAGCGATGCTCCTGATTACATCTGGAGAGCTCCTTCAAAGTGACAGTTAATTACCTGCTGTTTTTTTTTCCTTCATACTGTTGCCGAGATGAACGCCCCCCCGCCCCCCGCCCCGAGGTGTGGCCGGTGTGACTGGCAGGCGCCTGCCATGAGCTATGCCACTGTCGGAGGTGCGATTCTGCGCCCAGCGTGAAAAGTGCTTTGTTTCACAGCAGTTTCCTGAGCGCCACGTGAAGCCGCCAGGGGCCCACAGGAGGCGCTCAGGCTCAGGGGTGAGTTGGGGTTCGCAGCCCAGGTGTCGATTGCGAGTCTAGTCCAGTCTGCAGGCCTTTCTCAGGCTAAGTTATCTCAAAATAGCGAGAAACTCGCAGTCATGTGCGCATGTGGTAAGCAGCTTTCCCAGAAAATTATATATATATATATATATATATATATATTTTTTCGAGATAGTTATCTTGTTATTTTGAGATATTAAGTCGAAATTTTGAGATAATTATCTTGTTATTTCGAGATATTAAGTCGAAATTTTGACTTGCATGTAAATGTGTTTTTTTCCCCACGGTGGTGGAAATGGGCTTCCATAGATAGCACCCTCTAAAAGTCAGACAGAATGACTGGGCCTTGCGATACATGTTGAGATTTGGCTAATGCCACTGATGACAAAGCATTAAATATACAGTCTAAAAATACAACTGATTGGTATATGTCAAATCACAATGCTCAGTGAGTCATTTTCTTTCCCTAAAAGTCACATTTTTGTGGACAGGATTGTAATTCAGAGTCATTAAATTTAATCAGTTTGCATGTAACTATTTGAATGTCATTTTTCAGTTATTGCTCATCACCATATTCTTAAGGATGTTTCAGAAGTTGCCAAAACATGCCTCTCTGCTCTTTTTCCTGGGTTATTTTGCCGTTCCGTAGTCAACGCACAGCCTCGAAATCTTTTTTTTCTTTCTACCAAAGTAACAAATACCTTTCCTCAAATGAAGGCTTCCTCCCGGGGTCAGAACTAGCACCATCGCTCCATCAGGACTGCGATCACCGTGCCTTCTTCTCCGTCCGCTGACATATCAGCGCCGCGTCGCTGTGAAAATGGAGACTGCAGAAGGACACGGGAGGGAGGAGAGGCGGATGCCTGGTGGCAGATGGGGGAGGGGAAGTTCGCTAGGTGGCGTGAAAGAGTCACACGTGCATACAGACAATGGCATAGGAGAGAGTTTGATATGGGGGGAGGGCACAGATTAATCATTTAAATAAAAAGGCTTGTTTATTAGGGGAATGAACGAAGGCGAGTTAAAAATCCCCCCCCAGTTCCTGCACCCCTGCACGCACACACACACAAACGCGGACTGCCGACTGCCACACGCGTGTGCTCCGTATGTTGTACGAGCACCAACCCCCAAAAAAAATCCGACGTGTGTCCACTGAGCCGTTCTGTTGTCCCTTTTGCTGCTGCCAAAATGAACGTGGCTGGCTGGGTGTAATCTCACAGGCGGCTGAGGAGAGCCCAACACTCTGCTCTTTGTTTTTCAATCAATATGTTCTCGCAATGTTTTTGTTTTCTTGGAACGATGAGTTAATACCGGTGTAGCACTGTTTTGAAAAAGCGCTGCTTATGCCCTCCATTGCTGGATTTGAGTGATTAATTATGCCCCCAGTGGCTGTCTGTATTACAGGTTTGTGCTGGTAACACACTGGTAGATGTTTATCAGAGCGGGTCAGATTAAGTGCACTCGCATTTTGAGTGGATGGCCCGTAAGCTGCATGAGCTCACTGTGTATTTCATGACGTTCCTCCGCTTAGGAAGCAGCGTCTTCAAAACTCCACAGCGTGCTAGGCTTCCGGGAGCTTCTGGGAGCTTCCGGGCATCTGCTAATCCGGAGGCCCCTCACGTGTTGAGCGCCCGTGGTTCCATCTGCCATAGTCTGGAGAGCATGCGGCGAGCTCCTGTGGTCAGTCACGCCAAGCGCCCGCTGCCTTCCGGAATAATCCCCCCGGCTTCACTGTGAACCGTGTCATATATACACACCCGCCGCGGTCGTGTGCCTCTCTCCTCACTATCGCCATGTTTCTCTCTCCTTTGCTTTGTTCCGTCTCACCGTAGTTCGCCCAAGACGGCTGTCGATTTCCTCATTTCACGCCGCCGTACGTCTGATTTGATTTTTTTTTTTTTGCTTTGTTTTCTAATCTCGGCCCCTCAGAATGGCTGCAGACAATGAGTCGCTCTCATTGCTGGATGGGAGACTCTGTTCGCTGTGGGCTTTTTAGACCAGCCTGTCCCTGGTGGTAACGCTGCAGAAATCGCAAGACCCCTCGGTCCATCAGAAGGTCTATGCGGGGTATTTTCATATTTGTTTCTGTTGCTCCTTCTGGAGTATTCTGTCAGTTTGTGGGGATTCCACAGTTCCAGGGCTCAAACGATGGCCACGGCCCCATCCTATTTGATCTGGTCTGTGGAGACAAAGTTACAATGGTTTTCCATGACACATGCCCATGGAAACATGGCTATAACATACCAGGGGCTTCACTTTAGACATCGCTAGCTTTCGCATATAAAATGATTCAATTCTTTGGAATGCAAATCAAACCACTGCATAGGCTGGTACAGAGAGGGCAGCTAGACTGCCATTCATTAGCATTACATTTACATTTCATTTAGCAGACTCTCTTATTCAACAGTGTGTGCAGTGTGTATGTAACAAACAGGGAAATTATCAGCATAGACACCACTGCCCCTAGTGGTCGAGTTTCCCTCAAAATTTTACGCTTTTATAATATGATCTAATGGTGTGTCCAAATCAAAGACACAAAAAACATAAACAAACATTTGAAATAAACAAGACGAGATGTTTATGGTTCCTTTAATCCATTCCTCATAGCTGTTTATCCATTTCTGGTTTTTTGGTGAACTTGGAGCATGTCCTAGTTAGGGGAGATACTCTAAGTGGGACATCAATCCATTATAGGACTCACATCATGTGTTAAGGGTAATTTAGATACCATTCAAAACAGCTGGGTGTTTTTGGACTGTAGGAGAATGCCAGAGTAGCTGGAATTAATGTATGAAAACACAGGGGGGACATGCAGACTCTTTGTTCACAGAGACAGGGCGGGACTCCATCCCGTGAGATTACGCTGCTGGCCAATAAGCTCCGTCCTGTGTTATTCTGTCCAATCAGATCCCACCTGCTCGCTGACTGATGTCTGCGGCACGTCACGAATGATTTGCGGGCCTCCCCGCCGCGTGAGCAGACAGGGGCGATTGATTCGCGTGTGGCGCTCAGTCATGTGGCAGATAATAAACCAATCCCTCTGTTTTAGTCTCAGGGGCGCCATGTCATTGTCTCATTGCTCCCTGTCAGACGTTACCCTGGGTAACAGTTTATTTATTGGGCCACTAATCGCTTCTGTCTCTGTGCATCCAGACTGTCCGAGAAAGAAGTCACATTATCGGTTTTTGAAAGGTCCCTTACGACAGAGAACAAGGAGCCTAATGGCCAGTGGTAGGGGGGTCTGAGCGGGGGAGGGGTCGGGGGTTGTTTAGGTAATTCCCATATCTGTCAAGCTCCTGTCCTGCTCCATATATGGGCAACTTCCTGTTTCCTCAGAGCAGGCTGTTGTAGCTGCATGTGGTGTAGGTGCTGAAGGGACTTAAACATTCTTAAGCTTGGCTTGGCGATGAGGCGGCGTCTCGTGCACGATTAAGGTTCATCAGCACGGTTGAGGAGGACACCCTATGGCTTTATCGCGATGATCTTGTGCCCGTTTCCCGTTTGGCCTGCCTCTTTAGGATTTTCTTGCAAGTCTAAGAATTAATGTACAGTTTAGGGAGGTGGCAAAGGTCAAGGTGTAAGTTGCCACGGAGATGGCAAAGAACAGAAATGTGTCGCGGGGAGGGGGGGGCAAGGGGAGCTGTTATGTGTTCCGTGATGCCGCAGGAGACCCGCCCCACCTGTATATTACAATGACAATGACAGGAAGCTTGGTAGTGGTCCATGTTTCAGATCTGTCACTGGTACTTAGCGGCGTTCCTGTACATGCATGTGCGTGTCGTACGGCACGTTACCTTTCATGTTCCTGTGACCGTGGGACGCTTAGCCGGTGATGACAGCGTCACGCTACTTTAACACACGCTGGTTCCGTTGAAAATGACTAAATAATTTACCACCGCCACTGTCTAATATTTGGATGGGGAACGGGGCGGGCACCATGATCGCAGATGGTGTCTGCAGCGCGTTCTGCGGGTGGACTGTCGTTTGACAGCAGAAGCGCCCCCAGGTGGCTGCAGAAGAGGTGACGCATGAGCGATCCTGACAAAACAGTGACATTTTTCCAACAGGGAGGACGTTCCGGATGTTTCTGTGAAACGCATAGCATGTGCTTAATGTGGATGAAAAAGCAGCATGGCTGGGTGAGTACAC
>JAODUD010000062.1:22558652-22570049 GCA_026784285.1 Stomatorhinus walkeri | reverse complement strand
CCAGATGCCCCCCCCCCCTTCCCAGCCAGAGCGGCGTTCCTCCGCTCCTGCCCAAAGATCTTTTGGGGAGGGGGGGAGATACCTCGCGCAGGTCGCACAGACTTCCTGCTGTGAACCGTTATCCCTAACAGATCGCTGCCTGGGCTTTCTGAGAACGCTAATTCACGTTGTGGCAAAATCCCGCCATGCACGGTGACACCGCACGGCACGTTGGACCCCACATAAGATCGGCGCCTGGTATATTTGGAAGCGTTATTTACTATTTTAGCTCCTGCCTGCTGAAGCCGGCATGTCCCAGAAGATGCCAAAGTCTCCCGGCACTGTAGAAAGTCCATGTGGCATAATCGCATATTCATATAGTGTATTATCACCCTCCTCCAAGAAGAATTTTCAAATGCAATTCCTATCATTATTTTTTCAGAAAAAACCCTCCCAAAGAAAAGAAACAGCGTAACTTTTCTCATTTCCATGACCAACAGCTAAATACATCATTCCCTTCAACCCTACCACAGAAAAGTATGTATGTATATATCTGTTACATGTCACACTTAAGTATTTACAGTATACTTGTTGTTAGTGGGAAATTAATATTTAATATTATGGAGAAATTGTTATAGCAACATGTGAAGAGGGGCCATCTTGACACCTGAGTTGGAGGGGGGATTTCATTAAACTGAACAGCCCGAATCTATTTGCTTCCCCAGGAAAGAGTGCTATCCATTATTTACATTTCAGATCTCGTGTTTATCTTCCACTGCAGAATCTAATTCTCAAATATAATTGATATTCATTTTGAAGGCAAATAGTTCAAGGGAATATTTCGGTCCACAAATAACATCTCATTTGCGGGATTTCAGTCATTTTGGGCTGCCGTTCGATAGGGAGGATGGGCCCGGCGTTCGCTGGTGACATGCGTCCGTTTCAGGCTTATAGCTTAGCTCTCCTCCATGTTGCTTCAACTTTCCTGCTGAAAGCTGATTCCTGGATGAACACATTTCCTTTAGTTTCAGTTTTGCACAACCACTTCTCATTTAGCAGCTACCATGGTTAACCATCGTTTGCAAATTTGGAAGCTAATAAAAAAAAATGATTTTCCGACCAATGCACAATTTTCTGACCAAATTTCATAGTCCTCTCAATATCGCATGCCGAGGTGAGAGAGATCTTGAAGTAGAAGGTTAAAAAAGTGAAACGTTTCAAAATGAGCATGGTTGTATTTTTGGATATAGATGGACCTATAGTACAGTGATTCTCCATATATAAGGTGGCCAGACTGTTTTTCGAAGACGGATATGGGTGTGACTGTAGTCTTTGAGTTGTCAGTGTCTGCCGTGCTGTCCTAGTGTTCAGGACCATCAATGCTATCTGTTCCAGAGCTGCATTCGAGCGCCAGGGCACAGAGGTTGTAAATCACTGGCCCTAAAACCAGCTTTTCAGATTCGTCTGGCTGAGCCTCCCTGAATCATTTTGCAGATCTGAAAACTCGCTGAAAGAGGCTAGTGTACACTCCTTTTTTTCTTATTCTAAACAGGGACTGAACATTTCATCTCTGGTGATTTTCTGATAAGTTTGAACCGCTTGAGAATTGACACCATGACACTGTCAGTTCCAAAATGCACTCTAGCTAAGAGAACCAATTTGTTCAATAAGCTAACAGACACAACTCTCCAGGTTGTGGCCTCATTGGGTTGCTTGGAACACAGGTCTGCACAAAGAGGGAGAGATGAAATGCAAAGAATTATCCTGCTTTCTGGGGTAGCTTATGATGTAGACGCAGTGAGTGAGAATGACTTAGTGCATATTTCTGTCAGGGGCGCTCTCTGTGATGCCTGTGTGGGAAAATGATCTGGCTCCGCCCCCGCCCCTCGATCAGCTGGGTGGGGCGAGGCAAATGCAATGGACCAAGATGACCCCCGTCAAAATCTCCTTCTAGCAAAATTGCCCCCTCTCACTGGAGTTCATTCAGCATGCAAACCTTTGATTTTACACAAAGAATTAATTAGCAAGCGTGGCTTTGCCCGATCGTAATTAGCACTTTTAATATGCATTCCTTCGTGCCTCAGAATCCAGAAGTTGATTCGTCGTACTCCTTAATGAGTCCGGACAGCGCCCCCCTCTCCCCACTCTGAACAGACCTAACCGTTCAGTTAAATCTTCGTGTTTATTTACATATTTATTTATTTCCATCAGGAGCAGATTAAACATTCATGCCTTGTCTGCTGAATGATTTATGGTAATGATTTAGGCTGGCTTTTTACCCACGTAATTACTACAGTTATAATTATTACATTCACGCCATCACTAAGCTGCACATTGCTGTGTGTACTGTGCAGTAACATAATATTACTGAGCACACAATTTGTATTAATATGCATGTTTCATTTAAAGGTTGGGTTTAGGATGGAACGTTCGGGAAATGAGTCTCTCATGTCAAAAACCCAGTTTGTTGTGAAGCCTTACTCCTGCTGATGCATTTAGTTTGTGCCATGAAGCATTTTCGGCTTGGACCTGGAACTATGAGCCTGTGACCCTCAAACTTTCACACGTCACTTTCTGGAACATTCTGATCAGGGCGCTGCGGAGCCCTGAGCAGAAACCGTGGCCCACACTTAGCTGTGATCCAAGGCATCAGTTTTCAAACTTCTCCCAGCGACCTCTCCTTCTCTAACGGCCACATATCGGTCACGGACACATGGGGAACACGTTACATAAATGCGGAACAGAAGCGTGCGGCATGTAGAAGTGGCAGGATGAAGATGGCGTGTCACTGAATGTGTCACAGGTCCTCTGGTATGACGAGGGCAGCTCAGGTGAGCTCGCCGGCCCCATCGCACTGATCTCTCTGATTGCAGTCCTCAGCTCGTTTTACCCGCCGTCGTGCCAAGTCTTTGAGCATGCCCAGATGATAAACCTATTGGCCAGGCCCCCACGTTTCCCGGGAGTACATCTCCAGGGCCTACTTCAAATTTTTTATTATAATTTTTAAGATTAAACACCCTGGGGGGAGGGGGCTTGAATGTTTCACTACCTTAGATTTCACCTGAGCTAGCTCTACAACTTGCTAAGCCCCGCCGGCCCCGAATGCTACCCCCTCCCTTGTGTTATTGACTTAATGGCTGAGTTGTCAGATCTAGTCCGGGTGCGCGCCGTCACTGTGGTGAGGCGGTGTCTGTGCTGCCCCATCAGCTGCCCATGCCTGGGCCGTCGCATCACCTGTTCACAACGTCGCATGTGCGCCTGCATCTTGCTGCCGGTGCAATCTGGTAGGCCCCGCCGGGGAGTCTTAGCGCGACACCGACCATCCTTCTTTCTTGCTTTTTCACTGCGTGTGGCAAAACACAGTCTACTGGTCTTTGACAATCAGTGTGTGCTGCTCCAAAAAAAAACACGCATCTTGTAATTTCACATAATAGACGGGAAAATCACTTGAAAACGGCGCCGATCAACCCAGCCGGCCACTTAAGGCGCCACCTACAGGGGGTGCTGGTACTGAAATTTGCCTAGGATGCTGCATATGCTTCCATCAGCACCAATTGAAGATAATGTTAAATAAACTCAAAATCAAAACATGGTTTTGGTCCAAAGTTTCAGTTTTTAAAAGCTGTGCTATAATTATTTTTTCAAATAGATGATAATGGAATGCCGGACACTTTCATCAAGTGCTTTGAGGCGACTCTGTTGTTAAAGGCATTGTATAAAAATAAAATGAAGTGAATTGAATTAAAAGGAAGCACTAGATTTTTAAATCGCTGGATGAGGTTTCCTGATCCCCTGTCTCCCAGCCGATACCGTGAATGTCGTCAGACTTCTTCTTCCTCAAGTGACTCACCATCAGGGTCACTGTCACCTAATTCTGACCGATTTCGAGGGATCGCGGTAAACAGCGTGGCGAGGCGGTGACCCTTTGCTGCAAAAAGGGAAAAAAAGAACACTTTCCAGTTATTTGAGCTCTTTGACTTGTGTAGGAGATTCACACGTGGTGAATCAAGATACAGGACTTCAAATAGTCCTTTGAAACCTCCACTGAAATTGTCGTCAAGGCTGGGCTATACCTGGAAATGGTCCAGAACTGTATGTTTTATGAGGATTGATATTCAGAATAAAAGCTTCTTGCCCCATCAAACGCGTGTCTCTGAATTTCTGAGCGAGTCTTCCAGTAGATATACCTCCCGGTAACTCTTCCTGCTTACTGGAATGTTTGTTCTCTGCTGAATGTCAGAACATCACATTGAACTTCTGTACCAGGAAAAAACTGTAGTACACTTTGCAAAATGGCCACTGTTGGCTGTTTTCTTTGTTTATTGCCTGAGCAAGAGATTAAAAAAATGCTAAATGAAAACTAAAGCCAAGAGAGAAATGTTGTATTATATATGAAGTACTTTATCTGTGGTTACTTTATAGATAAAACAGAACAAAGACGTTCCAGGTTTAGGTGAATTTATCTGTTTTTACTCTATGCTAGTAATTGATCTTAAAAATTAAGAAGGTACTTGTCATCCAGTTCAGTTGTTCGCCATGGCCACGCCCACCTCCAGGTGAGTCTAACTTACAATCACACACGCATGAATCACTTCATTTATGCTCATTCTAGTCCATGTATTCTTGTATAATCTATTTCTTCCTAAGGCTAGGTGGACCCCATTCTGGTTCTTAGGTTTCGTTCTGTCCATTGATTCGGAACTGTTTGTTTTGTTCTGGCCCTAACGTCTGGTTCTCATTCTGGCTTCACTTTGCGTCTTGCTCCCTGTTTGTCAATCACCTGACCTTCTGTCGGATCCATTTCAGCCGGGACCCGAGTCCTGCTTAGCCCCTTGCAGGCAGAAGTCCCGGTTCTGTCAGCACTGAGGAGTCTGGGGCTCACCGGATCAGGTAGAAAGCTTGCAAGGAGGGTGGGCGTGATTTTGGGGTGGGGCCTGTCGCCACAGCCTGATTACCAATCTTAGGACCTTGTCAGCAGTGTTTGAATTGAGGGAGATGCCAACCCCCCCCATAAGGGAGAAATAATGTGCATTAAAATGACCATTGTACAAGAATCAGTGTCATGATCCTGATCGATGACTTTTACCAACCTCTTAGACAATTCGACCACTGTCATTGACCATTTGTCCATATGTCCAGCGGCCATATTAATGTATGTAATAACTGCATATTGCATGAGTGTTTAAGTTGACACCGGCTGATGATTCTGCTCAATCTTAGTTCTACCGCTTATGTAAGACTTACAAGTTTAACATCATGACTTTGGATCATCGTCCAGCCGTAAGTCGATTCCCCAGCTTGGTGGACAGTGACAGGCTCTCCTCTACTGTCTGAGTGCATTTCCTGCTGTCCCATTTCCTCCAGTCCCAACAGAGGTGCCCCAACAGTGGGAAACTCCTGTCTCTGGTGGTGGGGGAGGTGCTGACAGAGACGCACTCTCTATTCAGCCTGGCCCAATCATAATGCTAGACATTTATGGCCCTCTCTGCCTGCGGCCGCTGTCCGGACCGGGTGCTGCTTTGTCGCAGGGTCACTGGAGGCTTTCAGACAGCTCACTTCCGAGGATCCTCCATCTGGTCTCCCGCCTCGGTCACCAGACTCCACATTGCCGCTCGCTACACAATGCTATCTAACCTCCCCCCCCCCTTTTCTTGCTTGTCCTGATGCTGTTTTTTTAGAACCTGTCTGCCTGATTTAATCTCCACCTGGGGGTCATGATGCATCTCCCATTAACTGAGGGTTCATCAAGTTGCTCTGATAGTGGAGTCTGGCTCAGTATGGTAGGCCTCCGTGCCTGTGATCAGAAAGGTGCTGGTTTGAGTCCCGTCCTTGGCAGAACACTCTCATTTCTGTTGGGCCCTTGACTTTTAGGGCCTTAAAGAGTATCAGATAAATGGCCTAACTCTGACCTCCTGTCATGTTGCGTGTCGGCAGCGTGCCTGGGTGTGTGCAGCGTCGGGCAGGCAAGAGGACGGGAGGCAGGAATAGCCAAAAGCGGGGTTTATTGGCAGGGAAATACAGGGTAGACGCCTCGAAACACCACAATGACGGATCTGACGATACGAACTCAGACGCGGACTAAATACAGAAAGCTAACCAGACGAAACCAAAACCAGATAATCACGATTGACAACAGCTGGAATCCATCAGGGGAGAGACACGAGGTAGCAGGGGGGCGTGGCACATGAAGCTGCAACGGGCAGGGTATGACACCTCCAGCTTCATGTTCATGTGTATATATTTGTGTTTGTCTCAAAGGAAAGCATGATGGGATATGTGAAGAGAAGCCATGTGCTTGTGCAAATGGCAAATAAAGCCTCATTTCAGATTCACTTCATTCTGTCACTGTGTCCCCAACCTGTTTCAAGAGCTCCTCAGTCTGCATTTCCTGGTCTTACAGTGAAACACTGAGCTCTGTTGTTCTAAATCCCCAAGAAACTGCCACAGACAGACATCGGCCCCTGAGATAATTGTGTTAGTCATTAGGGTAATTTTATGCACGTGATTTAATTCTAGTTTGCCACAGCAAAGGGTTTATACAATATTCATCATTACCCAAATTGCCTACTTGCTTCAATCTTTTTCTTTTTTCTTCTTTAAATACATTTCAGAGCCACCACAAATAAATTAATCTATTCTAGGAGGAGGAAGATCACTGTGAAATCAGCATGCAGATTTTAATATTTAAAAATGATTGATAAATCATCTGTAATTCTTGCTTTGGTTTTATATTTAATGACTGAAATTGAATACGCGGCTGGTTTTGACACCCAAACCCCCGCACCTCTGAGGATGTCAAAGCTCTACCTTAAAAACCCTGCAGAGTGAAATATGTTGATTCTTCAAAAGAATTAATTTGTGCTTTAAGTGCCCCCGGGTGGAGAAATGAGGGCCAGGCCACGGGTGAATGTTGATGTGTCATTAATATGTTGTCTGGGCAAATTTATCCTGCTTGTTGCTGGATATTTTATTCATGAGACGGGGGCCGTTCTGCTCTGCTTCTCAGATTACTAGCAGACAGGAGATGGAGGAGAAATTAGAGGTTATGACTTACAGCGTTTCACTCCTTTGCCCGTCACACCACACATGGTAAGAGAGGCAGATTTCACAGTTCTGGTTTTAATGTTTTTAGGAGTGATTAAACAGTGTGAATGGGATGACTTTGCATACAGTATAACATCTTTAAATGTCCCCACTTAGGTTTCTGCTCAAGGACATGCAGGCTGTCGGCCATGTTTTCCGTAGTGGGATCCTTACCTCTCTGTGTCCCCGTTTGGCTTCTGTTATCAGCCGTGATAAATGAACGTTTCGCGCCGGCTAAATTTCGAGTTTAAAGAGTTCCCCCTTGAAGTTCGGCGGCACAGCTCGAGAGCTGGTAGGCGTAGAAAAAAACTCCATCGCTCAACTGTGAGGCGACGTCAACAAAGAAAAATGACGGCAGGTTTGTTTCACTTCTTTATTGGTTGTACGTGTCAGCATGAGCTATGAGTGTTGGAGGATGGGCATTGCTGTTGTGGGAACCTGGAAAACAAACCCAACAGTCAAGCTCGGTAAGGCAGAGGATCAATTCTGAGCTTTAGAGTGTCACATTTTCCCTGGATTAGGAAGGATGGCAGTTAAAAGAGAAAAAATAGTGTCTCCCGCCACAACCCAGGGAGGCAGCATTTGAAATTTCCAGCTCTTGTTTTTATTGTTTTTGAATCTCACAGGATCCCCTCCCGTTCATCGGAATCGCTCCATGATCTTACACAGGCAAGCTGCGGACTGGCGAATTTCCACAGGGCTCATTCAAATGTGACCGTTCACTTCAATCTAAAGTGCCACGTTCAGTGCAAAGATTGTTAAAGGGAGAGGAAAATGTTCAAGAGCCAGAAGCAGGACCAGTTTTTTTTTACAGCCGTGACTTCATAAACAGCTCAACGTGCAAATATTGGTTGGGAATGTCTAATCCTAGTTTTTTTCCCAAAGGAAAAAAGACTTCAAAGCAGTTAGAATAGGCTTGCAAGGTGCACATTTTTCCTGACCAGTCATTTTTATACAGAAAAAAATATCTTCATTCAGGTTGGAGGGGACTCCGGCTTTGAAGTATGAGAGCATAGAATGTTTGGTATGGACAAAACAGGCTAATTAAAATAAAAAGTGAGTTTGTGTTAGTGCCGAATAAACCAAAAGCAGTTCTTTAGCTTAGTCACCCATTCTTCTAAATCAGCAACATATTTACTGGTGTATTTTTATATAATTATGGCCAGAGTATTGCCTCATATATTATACTTTGCAGTTATGAAAAATAGCCTTGGTTAATCATCAGATTTATGCAGTCTGTTTATATACACTGCAAAATCAGCACTGTTAATTTAACACTGCCAGTGTCCACAGGAACACCGTGTGTGTTCATTTAATGCTTCGAGGATTCAGAACAAAAAAAGCATCATTTCCCAAAATAAACACAGGTCATAAGGGGTGTCTCAAAAGCCGCAAAAGGAGGCAGTTAGACCCTGGGGAGTACAGGATATGACCCTTTGCTCCAGTAGCAGCTTTTCAGAAGCATCAAAGATAGTATTTGGCTTCAGACACCGCGGGGACACTCAGCCTGAAACAGGGATGACCTTAACGTCCATTCTTTTCTTGTTTCTTAATATAACAGAAGCTCACGCTCCTAGATTTAACAGCCAAGATATTAGGTTGACACATTGAGGACATGATGAAAGCACAAATTTATGAACGGGGTGTTGGGGGAGGGGGTGGGGCGACGTATGAGTTATAGCACAGGGATTTCCAATGCGGGGCTATCCGTCACTCATCTCGCTAATTGAAATGCGTCAACAAGTGTTCCTTGGGGACGCAGGAAGTAATCAGAGCAGACTTCTACATATTAAAAAAGGTTATTTAATATGCAGATAAATAGCCTGGCACAGTGGCTCAGTCCTTGGTGTGAGAGCTGCGCACCTCCAATGCTATGGGATTGATTCCCGCCGCCGTCTCTCTGCGTGTAGTGGGGGTTCATGGGAGCGTATTCTCCATGAAATCACATGGGTTTTCTCAAGTTTCCTCCCACTGTCGGAAAAACGTGATTTTGGTGAAACGCTGTCTCTAAATTACCAATAGTATGTGCGTGCATGCGTGTCCCGCATTGAACTGGCATCCCATCCAGGGTGTCCTCTGCCTCCTGCCCTGTGCATTCTGGGATAGGCTCCAGGCGCACCATGACCCTGTACCGGATCAGCAGTCAAGGAAGATGGATGGATGGAAATTTACTTAAGTAGTGTAACGAAATCTAACACTCTGGATGTTTGTTTGTGCCTTAACCATCCAGCTGATTTTATCTTCTTATTTACAGATTGATAATCATCTCGAATAAAGTTTGTTTCTCTGTTTCAGAACTGCTAGTCTTGCTTTTTCCACTATTTTAGTGAAATACTGATAAGGTAACAGAGAGTATTCACCATCATACTCCCAAAGCCTCGGGTTTTATACAGGTACACCGAAATGTCTGGGGTGCCTACTACGTCTCCCCATGCGCATCGCACGAGGAAGGCCAATTAAAACACCCCAGCGGGCTGAGGAGGGATTATTCTGGGAACATTTAGGGCTCAGAGATAGAGCTCCGACGGCAGACCCGCAGAGACGGGACTGGGAGAGGCTCACTGCTGTTCCTCACTGTCGCCATTTCACACCTGTTACCGGCAGAGGAGCGGAACGAGTGTCTGCAAGCTGCACGAGGCATCTGGTAACCTAGGCAACGTCACATTCTCGCGCTGGAGCGGCGCCGCTTGAAGGCGGAGAGCGGCGCTCGAAAATTGCCCCCGATAACGCAAATAGTAGCGGCTTATAACGTAAATGGGGTCTTTCGAAATGAAAAGAAATATGCGGCGTGTTTACCGACTGGCTCGTTTATACGGGTCAAACTAAACCTGCCACTAGAACTTGTAATCCACGTGAACAGCTGGTCTTCTGCGTCCAAACTGGAAATACCCCAGGTGTGTTACTTACACTCGTGTTTTGTCCCTCAGGGTAACGGGTAATTCCTCAGTGAGGCATCCTGCACTTATTATCAAACATATTTAATGTAAAAATGTATGAAAAAGAAAAAGTGCAAGACCGATTGGTTAATTTTCTGCATTTAATATCTTTTCTTTATAGACTTGATCTTTACATTCAGCTTATTATCTTATGCTACAAACATTTAAAAATCCCATACCAGCAGCTGACGTTGTTAATGAAATAATCGAGCGAAAATGCATCTTATGGTGGTCAGAAAACAACTTCGTTTTATGGCGTTATATTAGTGCCACATTCCTGAGCGCGCAGAGGGACATTCGCGCGCAACGTTTTTGCTCTATATGCGCTCAACTCGGCCACCGCGCTCTCGCTCACAGCGTCTCTCTCGCTCAACTCATTTTATACGCTCGTTCATGTTGGGGTTCACTCCACCGAAGATCACAACATTGTATCTGTTCAAGATGGGGGGGGGGGACATTTTCGCTAATGTTGTTCTTCTGTGATAAGAATTCATTTTTTCCAGCTAACACACTTGTAATATACTTACATAATATAAAAATCTCTTTCAAAGGGGATGCTGAAAATTATTCCTATATATAAGAACGTGTGAAACTAAATATGGTTAATCCCACTCAATATTTCTTTGAACATGGCTATAACGTTTTTCTTCAGCTCTCTGCAGATTATTCTAGTTTGACTTACTATGAAAAATATATTATGTACATATTGTCATAAAGTGTTACCAGTATTACACATTGTCCATCAATATATTTACTGTATATCCAGTGTAAACAAATACTAATGGATTATACCATTGACAATTTTTCTGGCATTGTTTTTCACATCCTGTAATCTATTCATAATATTCCTCCAATCAGTAACTCCAACAGAAATATTAAGTCATATAAAACATATTTTTCTCAGCGCCTTATTTAAATTGGAGAAACTGATTTTTCAGTTTTTCTCTCTCTGTTACAATTTTGGGGTAGCCAGAACCTGGACCAACTTCTGTTTCCAATTCCACTGCAACCTCATGGCATCCTAGCCATTTTCAACAATCTAATGTATTAGCTAACTTGGTCAGATGATGATGATGATAATAATAATAATAATAATAATAATAATAATAATAATAATAATAATAATAACGATTATACTGGTAAAATTAGACGCGAGTAATATAAAAAAAGCTAAAAATAATCAAACTAAAGCAGAACAAACTGCTTACATGTAGCCGTGGGGCGCTATTTTACCACCCTTATATACACTTCACTTATCTGTTTGTCTGTCTGGGTGGAATTTTGTAATCGATTTTTCACTCACTTCCCGTTGTCCGATCGAACTGAAATTTTGCACGCTGACGTAAAGTCGATGACAATGCATGAATCAATTAACAGATTTGCCACTTAATTGGTTAAT
>JAODUD010000062.1:22535261-22552838 GCA_026784285.1 Stomatorhinus walkeri | reverse complement strand
AGTGTCTGAAAATAAAGGTCTGATGTTGTCAGGTCTGAAAGCTGCTTCACACACACATGCACACACACACACACACAAACAAACTCCCCACAATGTTCCCAAGCCAAACACTCCATTATCTTCGGAGAACCAGATTTTAATTCTGTCATTATATGATGGGGGTTGTGTGTTCATTTTTTTTTTTTTTTGCATTTAAAGAATTCTTGGACTCTTTGATGAGAGTACAGGGATTGCGGGAGTGTAATATTAGGCCAATTTGTTTAACAATCCACAGACGAAGAATCAGCGCTACAGGTCACACAACGCTGGTGTAATTTCTGGTGTCTCACGGTGAAGCACCTGCTGCCATTTTTCCTTATGGGTTACGCTGTAGGATTGTTGATTCATAGGGGTTTAGCAGATATAAGAAGGAGGGGGCGTCATGGCCTAGATGTTGTTAGCAAAGGTGGCGGGTTAAGATCAAGGGCTGTGAGTGTCTTCGCATGAAAGACGTAGGAGGGCGGTACTCCTGGTGAATTTACTGGACACCAGAACCAAGTCCAGCTCTATACTATACTACTCTGACTATAGGCAGAAGTGACAGTTGCCTGGGGCCCCAGAATTATCTGCGTTGTGAAGGAATGGCAGCGATCATCACTTTTCATGTTTAGGGGGCCTCACATGTTAAACTTTGCCTGGGGCACCTGAAAAGGTAGAGCCAACTCTGTCTGGGACTCAAACGGTGCCAGGCTCTTTTTCTAAATACGAGGCGTGATGTGTGACTGAGACACTCATACCTCATACCACTGACACATCACTGCATTTCTGAGGAAAACATTCTGTGCTGATTTTATACCACGTACCGGCACCTGTAGCTGCGGTGAGTGTATTTTTTTTTTACTCATTCATAATGCTGCACCTTGAGGATTCTTGAAAGACTCAAGGTGGGATACACCACCGCACCTGGGTGGCATCGGCACGTGACCCTTCCCGACAAATGGGGCCTGCTCTCTGCCCCGGTGCGCTGTGTAATCGGGAGACTAATGACTTCCTGTTGACGCGCTATCGATTTTCACATGCACATTTTTTTTTTTCCGCTGATGGATACTGGACCGGCGGTGTCTAATCGATTGTGTTTGCCGAGGGCCGCCACATGCAAGCGAGTGGCTGAGTAGACGGCGAATCGAATGACACGAGCGCGGGCGGCCTGGCATATGTTACACACTGTATTTAAAGCGCCGGCGCAGGCAATTACCGCTCGCTCTCCAAATGTAGCAGGAGGAGGCGTGACTATTTTAAAATGCCATTGAGGGATCCTTTAAACTGAACCTTTTCATTCTTTTCTTTCCTCGTTGTAATTTTAGACTGACTAACTGTGGTTATTCTAAAAAAGCCAGTCCAGAGTGTGAACGCGGTTTATTCAGTAGCCGTACGTACTTGTCTGGATGAACCCCCTGGGAAAACACAGCAAGAAACTACAATGTGCCTCACTGCTGTGATTTTAAAATTGGGATCGGAGGCATCGCGATGCATCGGAGAATTTGGGAATGCATTAATGGTCATTGAAAATTCTTTAATATTCCTCCAGTCCGAATGCCAAGTCCAAAGCTTCGGGAATGTGTGTGTGTGTGTGTGTGTGTGAGAGAGAGAGAGAGAGAGAGAGTTATATATACATTCTGTTTAGTTTGTAGAATTTTGAATTGTCAACCTGCATCGTTAGCTTTCTTGGTGGGGGGGAGGGCCAGGCTGCCAGTTGATTTTGGACCCCCCAGAAGTTTTTTATTTCCCCTTTCATACTAGGGAGTTTTGTTTCCTCTCCACTCCTGCCTTGTGGCTTTTATTTCCTATTCATTTTAGAATTGTCACCTTAAGCCAGGGGTACTCGAAAGCTACCTGCAAAACATCCACCGGTCAGTGTACCTTGGCTTTGTGTAGCTGTCGGAATTTTGCAAAATAACTGAGCATGCCTGTGCCTTGTATATCAGTTAGTGACAATTATGTTTGATTCTTTGATAAGTGCATCAGGGTAGCTGTGTTTGGAAGGACACAATATAGATGTAAAATTGAATAACTGCCCTCCATAATGAACTTGGAGCCCCAATGATCAGATGTTTGTCAGGATTTAGTACCTAACACTGGCCAGTGGTATTTCACTTAAAAACAACAAGCCTTTAGATGAAAACAGCCACCATAGATTATAGTGGCTTATCTTTAGCCAAACAGAGCATAAAAAAGTGCACTGATGTGGTTCAACACACACCCCTATAATGTTGTTGTGACCTGGTTTGCTTCTTTCTCCAGGAGCTTCAGATGTTCACTGGGGTTGTGGTGCTGTCTGCGTCGGGGGGCTGATTCAGGTGACCCTGATCCCTGATTCACACCTCGTCGCTTTTTATTACATCTCTATTTATATAACTGTGCTGTTTATTTTTGACACTAAGATCCAGACCAGAGAGCATCCCAAGCAGAGCATCACAGCCTTGTTTTTAACAAGCGATGTGTTACTTCCCCATTGTGGTGCCGGTGGTGAGGCCCGTGGACTGTCCTCTGAATCCCGAACCTCCACACCATTATCCACTTGTGTCCCCGGAATGAAAACTCTAGCGTCAGACTGTCACCTGTGTTATATGGACTGTAAACTACGATCGTAAAAGTCGAATCCAATTATACACTTAAATAAATCTTAATTGTTAAGTTTGTGCTATCCATCAGGAGCAGTTTATGGAGTGTGCTATGAAGAATATTTCATCACTATTTGCAACGCATGTCAACCTGGAAGGTTTGGCTTCACATATTGGGTGATAGCACTATCGTGTGTAATACTGTTTGGTTTTTTGAAGGGCTTAAAAAAACTGGCTGTCACTCAGCTAACTTTAATCTGTTTTCCTGTTTTGTGTCATTTAGCGCTGATTAAATTCTTGCCCAACCTCTTGTACTCTGGCAGTCTGACAGGTAGCTATTTCAACCGCGACCTTCCTCTGTTGCCGTGACAGCCGGCCGCTATTGGCCCGGCCTGCCACATTATTAGCGTCTTTAGTTTCAGCAAGCTGCTTTTCTGCCCTTTTGATCATTACAAGAAAAATAATAGGAAGGAAAAAAAGAGCTTAAGGATCAGACGAAGCTGCTGGAATTTGCATCCGGGTGTTTTTGTCTGGCCTTGACGGTTTGGTTTGGCAGACGGTGGGTTCTGCTGTTTTCTGTATTTGTTTTTCTTCTGACACTCGTCTTTGAGGTTGAAAATGTTTCAGTTTGAGGTCGATTTGGCTTAATCTCAGTTTTTATTTTGTACCAGTGTGTACCTTTGACACAGGGGTGGGATGCTAGGATGCTAATGTCTGGCACTATGACGGATGTGGAGGACATTCTAGCTAGTCACTTAAGCTCCAGCGCCTTTAAATGTAATTTGCTACAGGACTGCTGCCATTTTCCCTTCCCTACCGATTCATCTGTGCAGCCTCATGGTTGTACACATGGATGCAGTAACCTAGACGATGTGGTTACCGAGGAGATGCCGTATTGTGGAAGCCTTGCCCCCGATCCTTGGTAACATCACGCACTGATGACGCACTGTGTTGTTGTGAGTTGTACTAAGCCCCAGTCCTCAGCGAGGCTGACTCAAAGTGATCTAGACAGCCGTGCTGTGCTTTCCGGACCGCCCGCATCAATCCGCCGTTCTGAGCAGGCCCCTTGGCTCGCCGAGGATTTACTCCATTCTGGAGACGCCTTTCCATTTTTAAACTGGGGTCGTCTCCCTCGCCCCGGTGGACCACCAAACGTCCCAACACAGACCACAGAGCACTGGAATAACTTGTCTACCCCCCCCCCCCCCCACCCTGTGCAGTTTCTTTCTTGGAAAACTGTTTCTCTTTAAACTTCGACACAAACCTCTGGGGACCGGAAACAGCGTTTGTAAATATTACTGCCATGGCTGTGGCAAGCAAGCGTGGTGCATGTAAAACAAATTAATATACACAAATATCATGGTCTCAGGAGAGGGATGTATATGCTACAGCCAGTGCGGCAGGATAATGAACGCTGAGAGGGGAGCACGCCTTCACTGAAACGCAGACGTCCCTCCTTGTCATACTTGTTTTGCATTCTTGTGTCTCCTTACTGCATTTTAACCGGCTCGCCAGAGTAATTTAATTTGCACTGGAATGGAGGGGTGCATGCAACTGCTTCCTGCCCCCCCACCGTTCTCACTTACTGGCACCCGTGAACATTACTGGTGATTGTGGGTGGTAAAATGCAAGCACAGAGAAGACACACGTGAGAAAAAGAGGCCGCGCGTGTTTCTGCACGCTTGTGGTTGAGCACCAAAGGAACATGGCAGAGGCTCCGCTTGCATCTGACCTGTGACCCACTGATTCAGATCCTGGTCAAAGGCTCGCCTGCGTGGATTGGCAGGGACAGCCCTGGGTCAGTGTGCGGGTGTCTGGGATTGGCCAAACGTGGACGGCCCCTTTGCATTGGGCCGTGTTACAGTTCATCCGTGGTCATAAACACCCCTGCAGGGCTGTGGCTGTGTTTGGCCGTTTCACTGAGCCCTGTCAGGAGCTCCGCTGAGGTGTGCGGTGACCTGCAGCGTGTTCAACAGGCACTGTGTAGGAGGAGGTGCGCATCACACAGGCACCAGGGAGGGGTGTTAAAAGAGGGGGATGATAAAGAAGGAGAGGAAAGGCCACTGTGTTGTGTAAGAGGTTTGCTGTCACCCATAGGGAAGTATCAATGTGCAACCAGAGGCTGATCTGAACTGGGCAGAGGGGAGCTAAATTAGACACCAGATATTAGTTTCCAGATGTGCAGGAGAGACTTTTGAAGTGGGGGAGGGGGAGAGCAAACAGGGAGCAAAAGGTCTCAACTTTTAAACTTACGCAGCCGTGCTTGATGAGGCATTCCACGTGGTTTGGGCTAACGGGTCGATACACTAAACATTTTGATTGACGCTGGCCGACATACTTACACTGTTACTTTCCTGTCTGGTGTGGATTTGCCAGTCAGCCACAAATGGACAACAGCCTAAACAGCAGACAACCTTCTCTACAATGTGCTGCAGGTTTAAGTTTGTGTACTGAGCCCCCGCATATGTAATGTTACATATTATATGAGGATGCGTTCATAGGTTTACTCCTTTATTCTAATAGACATCATTTCATGTTACGTCAGATTTAGATGAAATTCTTACCTTTGCTGTAGCAATATGAATTACCCTGAGATATGGGGAAAATCATCTATGATTGCATCCAACTGTCAGGGTCAGTGGCCGTCTGACCCCGCCCCCTGTGACCTTTCCCCATTTCACCAGCAATCATTGCTGTTCATTCCAACTTTCCCCCTCTATGTCACACAGTCCATCGCTCTCCTATGTGTTCAATCCCCGTTCGGCCAGCAGGTGTTGTTAGCCATCCTGTTCCTTTGTCATGGTCTGAAGTCCCTAGTGTATCTTCCTTGCTCCCTGGACTGCTGTGTAGCTTCTGTGCATTGTGTGCATGGCTTGGAAGGTACTAATGTACCACCTCTATTTTCTAAAAGCTTCTCCTCCTGCAGTTTTATAGGTACAGCCTTCAAACTTTCCAGACTTCGTTGTCCCATAGTTGGCGGTGTGTTTTTTTAAGCTCTCGCACCCCACCCTCATCACTTTAAGAGGTCGCGCTGAGCACCGCATTTTCCCCGACTTATATGGCAGGATGTTTAAACTGCTGCACCTCTCACAGCTTTTAAGCTAAACCCGCCAAACTTGAATCACACAGTCATGGGGTCACATTAAAGCAACTGGCAATATATGGTGGGTACCCATGATCCTGGGTCCTCTCCTTCTCCCAGTCAAATTTCATCTAATCAGAAAACAGGTACAAAGAAAATCTATGAACTATGTCATCATTTACTAGTCTATTATGTCCTCTGCCATTCTAGAAACACTTCAACTGCTGCCATTCTCACACTTCAGATGGCAGGAACCCCAAACAGATGGTCAATTGGGTGACTGCATTTAAATGTTCAAAAAGTGGGCGGGGCCTCCAACAGCTGATCAGAATTCACTGGTAGAATTTAATAGTAAAATTGCTTAGGACAAGCGGGTAGATGGGTGGATGGATGACTTAGAAGGGTGTGATAAATCCAAATCCACCCGCCATGTGGTGTTACCGCATTCTTTCATAGAAGTGGCTTAATTTCTCATAGGAGTAGTGAGTGTCAGATTGTATTTCCTGGTTAAAACCGGGTGTGAGTTCAAATTTCCTATTTTAGTAGCATGCTAATTTGCAGTTGTTTTCTCTGCACAGCTGTCTAAGTACACTTGTGAAATAGTATCTTTGTGTGTCTACCTTGGCTTGGTACCTATTACTTTCCACCTTTTTCCTCGAGAATCATAGTGTTACAGAGAACCAGTGCATCCACCATCATGCTGCTCTGACCAGAAGCTCACTGCAGCATTGAGGACTTTTTCTGAAATGTAGCAAAGCATCACAGTTTTTTGTGAACTTTTTTGTTTTGTTATTTTTTCACGGTCTGAAAATAATGCCAGGCTTTTGCATGTTGCTTTGTAGTTGAGAGGCCTTTTTTAAAAAAAACATCTTTAAAAGCAGTAATTTTCAGCCACATGGCGGGGCGCGCCAGGAGACGGTAGTGAGGGGCGGGCGAACATGACCGGCTCGCCACCACAAATCACAGTGGTTGGATGCTGTCAGCTGTCTGTCACCGACTGCCACTCCAGGACCCTGCCTGTGCGGTGTCTAATTATCAGGAAACGAGACAGCAGCCCCCAGAATCAGGACCCTTTTAAAATAGAGGAGATCAAGGGTTCTGAGTGGCTCCCTGAGGTGGTGCTGACGTGCAAAGTGAGGCCTGGTGGAGTAAATCAGTGGCTGAATCTGGCTATGATGGACGGGGGGTCTCTCAACCAGGGATGTAGAAATCGCTCACTGGCATCCATCTTCCTAATGCTAAGGAGTTCAGGTGAAGGTGTTATCCATCCATCCATCTGTCCATCTTAGGCCTGTCAGTCAACTAATATTCTTAATCACAATTTATCATGTAAACTGGTCGATTAATCTCGTGATTAATCACATATTCAATCATGTTATAATATATTGAAAATACATTGCGATTATGTTCACCTACAGAAAAAAAAAATCACTGGATAGATACATTAATATGTTATAGAACAAATAAGGCAGTGACTTGCGATTGTTCAATAATAGAAATTAAAGTACAAAAACAGTAGACAGTCTGTAGCAGGCTTGACTTTATATATGCCTTAAATAAATAAATGCCAAAATTTAACAATGCAAAATTAGTACAAGTAAGTACTATAACTAAAGAAAATGACTGAGCAAGTTACAGTAAAACAGTAAACTAGTGAAATAATGAGGATAAGCAGCATGGGGGGGAACTATAGGTAGAGGTTACATTAGTAACATTACAGTAACATTATAGTAACATTACATCGATAGCGACTGTATTCCTTCACTACTTATACATCAAGAAGTTGAACAATAATTACAATCAATTTTTGATTGCAGTCAGACTGCATCATATTCTACAAGTTTGCGTGTATGGATAAAATATATTGCCAGAATAATTGTTAATTAGACTTAATCTATACATGGATGGTAGACTAACATTTCTGGGTAATTTACATTAAAAAAAAAACAATTAAAGGCATTTCGGAGAAGCAGGTCTTATTAAACAAGGAAACAGAGATCTGAAACAAACTGGATTGAACGGACTCAAGAATCAATTGGACCAAAACCTAGGCAGAGGACTGGTAACATGAAGTGTTGATGTCAATGCCTATACTGGGGAATACATGACTGGGAAGTACTTAAATGCATGACTAATGAAGGAACAGACAAGAGGCAGCTGGGAGTGATTCACACAAGGTTCAGGAACGGGAGGTAAGACAAAGTGTAATAGGCGTGGCTTGTTAGGACCACGCTAGGGTGGAAACAGGGGGGTCAGGTGGACAGGGTGTGGACAGGGTGTGACATGAATAGATTTATTGTCATGAAATAATTTCTTGTTTTCTTGTTGTTTTCATACTAAAATGAGTGCTCTCATTGGGTTTCTGGTCAGAAATATGTGGAAGTGACTACGGTAGCCTAAAAGGCCCCCCCAACCACAATAAATAAAAAAATTACAGAAGCAGATGAATAATGCTGTACAAAAAGCTAGATAAATACATTTTCCTGACCCCAAACAGGATTCTATGGTAGGCTGTGTGAGTATACATTAATACTATTAAAGGATAATAACGAGGTATGATTTTCAAATTAATCGCACACATTAATGCGTTAACTTTGACAACCCTAATACATAGGTTCTAGCTGTCCGATGCAGTGCAATATTAGTGTTGCAGTGGAGCCTCTTATAAATGTGACTTTTCTTTAAAATGAGTTGTGGCCTTAAAGAACTTTCCCAGCTGCACTGGAGCAGCACCTTGTGCAGCAGCTGCGCTTTGCATGTTGGTGCCTACTTACACTTGCAAACATATGCACAGATGTGTGCAGGCTGTGACACTGCTGCGCATCAAACTGGAAAAATTGAAAAATTCAAGATATACACGAAGGTTTTAATATGAGTCTACAACAAAAGCTGTCAGATTCACTTGCTGATCCCACAGTCAAACTGGTGCTCATTAACCTCTGAGGTTCTCCATTGAAGAGGCCCTGAACCAGTCATGAAAGCCAGCAGTGAAGTTAGCAGGAGATGGGGGGGTTGTATTAAAGCTTTGGATAATCAGGCACTTAGTCTATCGGAGGGAAAACAGCCAGTCAGCAAAAGCGAATGCCAAAAAGACTCCTCATTCCAGTGAGGATCAAAACATTCCACAAATGTCCTGTATACGTTTTCTGTCAGAGTGCCGTTTTGTTAAAGGAGCTCTCCCAGTGGTACCGGACCCACCCCCCACATTCGCACAAATTCATAAAAGAACTGCTGACTTTGTCAAAGTGACATACCCAGCAGAGCGACTCGCGATTCCTCTTTTCTCCTCTTATAATTATTGCACAGAGAGGAAGAATATGGTTATCAATGGACCAAAAAGTAACCTTATACTTTCCCCAAGCTGTGGAGTGTGACGCTTCTCCAGCTCAGCTTAATAATGGCACAATTAGTGGCTCTGTTGTCATGGCGATGGAATGGTGATTTGCGTTGTGTGTGCTATCTTATTATTGGCTGCAGATATGTGCCTCGGAGCAGGTGATGCTGTGGCGTGGCGCTCCCCAGATTGCCTTCACCTCCTGGTGTGACGTTGCATATTTTGGCTCCCGGCTCATCAGTCCTTGATCACTCCTATCCTGGTAGCGTAACAGCAGAAGGATCTTCTCTTAAGGGATGATGGTTCAGATAAAAGCGAGGCCATCAAACACCCAGGAGACAAGGCAGATTCTTGTGATAACAAACGCATTATGCAGGGCCCTGAATTACACTGCATTACATTATTTTCCTTCCAAAGCATACTTGTAATGCATACACTGTTAATGGTTCATACAGCAGAGTAATTATGGAAATCGGCTGGGTTATGTGTTTGTGCTTGCTCTAGGGGACAGAAGCACTTTCCTTTGTGTGACATTCTGGCTGCCTGATAATCAGAAGACTTAACCATTTACACTTTTAACCGCTTAACCATTACACCACCCGCTGCCACAGTGTCACTGTGAAATGTCACAGGAACACCATGTCTCGGACAGCGTCACCGTCCCTAATCAACAGTGCACTTGAGTTCGAAGTGTTCCGATCCAGTGGAAATATACTTGACTTGTTTGAGTTCAGTGAATGCACGTTCAGACTATTTGGATGCAGTAGGTTCCTGTTCAGAACTCTCCAGATGCACGGAATGCTTGTTTTAACTTTTGTGATACAGTGGATTTTTGTTTTATACTGTTTAGATGCAGTGAACATTTGTCTGAAATGTTTGAACAAAAGATTTAAGAACCGCAGACTTTCTGCCTGGTATTAACAGACAAATACACAATTTTTTTATCACACTAAGCAAAAGAAAAAACCACAGTGATGACGATCTATAATTGTCTATCCAGGTATATTCTGGATTAAGTAAGCAGCTAGTCTTTAAATGGTGATACTACATCATTGTCATGTATTAATGTGCACCACCATGTATTTATTTATATGCAGTAATGCTAGCTTACTGCCCCTGAAATCACTTTCCCTGCCTCACTTTCCTGTAACAGCAGCCAAGAATTCTCAGAGAATAGGTATCAGCTATCCTTGCACGTCAGGGCCCTGTTTACCCAGAATGCCATGGAGGTAAATATTCTAGCCATGTACACTTATTACAAAGAAAACACACTTTTATCCTACATTAAATCCTCATACTTTACTCGCGCTAGGTGAAAAGGACTCGGATTTGTGGAGCATTTTTAAAATTCCTGCGCTGTTCCAGGTAATGCAACAGTGCCAGTCAATGTGTTTTAAACAAAATCTTCCAGCTGATTGAGATGACATTACGCCTTTTCTGAGGTGTGAAATTGCATAAACAATGCACGATAACAAACCTTTTCATTTCAAGTATGAATGGGATGATGGAATGATGTATAGACAATTATTACTGCAAAAGAAAGAGCCTGAGGAGTAGGATTATTGTCCTTCGGGTTTGCTAGACCGTACGAGACACACACACATACACCTGCAAATGAGACTTCACTGGGTATAACGAAGACAGACGGTTTATGTCTGCCCTCCCCCCCATAAAGAATGCCCCCACTTGCTCTCTCGCTTCACGTGTGCCGAGGCGAGGAGGTCCGAGCGGATCGGCATGGCTCAAATTGCCAAAGGGTTCCCGGCCTTGCCTCTCCTGGCTCCCCCGTCTTTCCCGGCTCACCGACCTTGGCAGCGCCTCGGTGCGGTTCTGACCCCCCGGGACGGTTTCCACTTCGGAAATAACGAGGCAGCCGTCCCGCGTGAGCAGAGAAGGATGGTGCAGGGGCCACAGAGGCGGCCTTGCGGGCGTCCATCGTGCATTTGTGTCTGAGCCAAGCAGGTATAAATGAAAATACATTCGCACCAGGAGAATTGCCCCCCCAACCAGCACACTTCTCCCAGAGAAAATAGCTTCTGCTAGATGAGGGTTTTTTGAGCTGCTATCTGCAGGAACATTTAGCCTGGGCAGGAAGGCTACCGCTTCCATCTGTAACCTGCCTGCAGACAGCGGTCAGGAGACCCCCTAGTTACACTCTCACTCTCAGAGTGGTTCATGTCACCCCTCGGCAAAGAATGCCCTCTCTCACTCTCGGAGTGGTTTGTTTTACCCCTCGGAGGGACAGCCTCTTGCTCACTCTCGGAGTGCTCCATTTCACTTTGTATGGGTCTCACTACCATTTGTCCTACCTGCCCTCCCCTCCATGCACCTTCCTTCCCCTGCAACTGTGGCAGAACAATGTAAAAACAACAATGATGGTGACCACTTTAGTCACATGTGCAGAAACACAGCATTGATGCCCTCCCCCCATCCCCCATGCAGTGACATAGATTCTACACTGTTCTATATACCCATGTTCTATACACCTACATTCTGTATACCCTCGCCAATGTGCCAGTGGAGTAAGCACTGCATCATTATCCAGAGGGATGATGCGGCGCAGTGATTTAGCCTAAAGATTTTCGATATGCTGGAAATGATGACCTATGTCACCCCCTGTTTGTGCTGGATGGGTTAATTCGGAAGTGTCTTGCGTCCGTCGCATGGCTGCAGCGTGCACTGCTCCAGGATGCGGCGAGAGAGTCGATCGCCCAATCCACCATTGACTTTTACATTTATCAGCACAACTAGGCAAGCAGTGGAGGGTATATAAAGTTCTTTTCTTTTTTTTTTTAACAAAATCTCATGATGAGTGGGGGGGGGCTACTTGTTCTATAAAAGGAATGCCTTTGGTCATGTCCATTCGTTCCACCTGTGCCTCGTTCATTAGCGTGTTTTCGGTTTGATGGTATCCAGGATCCCTCTCCACATGGAATCTACCCCCCCCCCCCCCACCTGCACGTGTTTGTCTCCTACTTTCCTTCCACTGCCATTTCATGCTTGTTTTTCCCCCTTCATTGTGCCTTTTCATCCCTGCCACCAAATATGGCTGGTTCCAATGGCCCTGATGTGGTTTTCCATAACCAAACCCCATGCCATCTATCCATTTTTTAAAAAAGCACATGGGGAACAATGGCGATTGCATAGCTCAGAATATAAATACTATTGCGGTAAAGGTATGCCAGTGCTGAGACCATGCCTTTCCTCAGCAGGCAGGCCACAAAAGGCGTGGCGATTCGTCACACCCCTGCCTGCCACGCTCACGGTGCATCCTCTCGAGACTCTGCCCCCTCCCACGCATAGACTCTTCATGGATTGTACCAGTCCTCTTTGTCCGATCTCAATACCGTCGCCCTGCACAGATGCAGAAAGTGGTCTGGCGGACTGGATTTATAATTGGAAAAGTTTTGGGAGGGGAAACAAACCCCTCGTCACAGGTCACGTTCCCGTCTCATTTTTAAAGTCTCCGTGCCACAGGACGGGAAATCCTATGGGTGTGCGACTGCGGTGTGAAACAAGCCGGACTGGGCGGAGACAGCGTCTCTGAAAGGCATACTTGCCACTATAATACACTTGTTCTCCCCTGAGATGAAATTTTCTGTCCATTCAATGATGCTACTTCATCTGTTTGAAGGGCCTCTGATGGTGGCGTGTGGCTCACTGGGTTTGACCCGTGATTAGAATCCTGCTAGTTTGAATCCTGTGTTCAGCAGAGTTGCCACATCTACACTGGGACCTTAAGCAAGGACCATAACCTGGGTGTAAAGGTCAGTGGCCAAGCTCCACCTCGTTTTGTCCAAATCGCATCCTACCAGAGTGCAGCTCCACCTCCTTCAACATTGCCCTTCTTTAAATGTACCAAAATTTAGAAAAAGATTCTAAGTGACCAACTTAACGAAAGGTAATTTTTGTGTTAAAATCATGATTTTTTTCCCCCATCAGCTTTAATTTTCATTAGTAGCTCTGACCAGACATTAATTTTTCCATTGGATGAGATACTCCTAAATGACACCTTGATTTCTTACCTGCATTGTTTTATGTTGACTAATTTTGCTGCCAAAATTTCACCTACTAGCCAGACTCTGCTAGAGGTAAGATGTGTGTAAGACACTATCGTGAATAACTTGATATTTTAATGAATTTTTATGGGAACATTATGAATGAATAAGCAAGAGTATTATTTATAGTCATAAGCCATTTTGATACATTTTTGAGTTTCATTTACATGTTATGTTTAAAAAAATGTAAGTATTATTTAACTACGGGTGTTGCACAAAGCAGACTTTCTCAGTTAGCTGGCTTAACTTAAGCTAGAAGTCATGATTGTCCAATAAGAGTTTAGGTAAGGAGCAATCCTATTGGACAGTCATGAATTTTAGCTTATGCTGACCCAGCTGACGTAGAACAACCCCCTGGTCTTTAATACTAATTTCTTCTATTTTGACACAACAATTATAATAAATCCACACATCTGTCCATCCATACCCTGGGCAGGATCCCTGTAAGAAGAAGAAGAAGAAGATCAACAGCAGCAATTGGTGGCACGGTGGATAGCATGCTCAGCTCACACTTAGGCTCTGCCCTGTCATTACTTGTGTAGAGTTTGCAGCTTCTCCTGTATCGTCATGCGGTTTCCTCTGGCTCGTCTGATTTCGCCTCACAGTCCCAAAACATGCTAAGGTGAATTGACATTGCCAACTGGCGTGTGTGTCCTGCGATGGGTCACCACCCCACTCTGGGCTTTTCCGTGCTTCACACCCCATGACCCTGCATAGGACCAGTGGATACAGACAAATATGAACAATGTGTAATAACTTGTTTAGCATTTGTTATTTTGATAAAAAGAGGACTTTGTCTTTTTCTTTCCTCTCTTGTAAGGAACACCTGACTGTGCCTTTTGTGAGTGATTTTGTTCAACACCATGCGGCACGTCACTCCCCTGTCAGCTCAGCAGAGTATACACTTTATCGGCACCGCAGCAATAACCAAGAACCTCACGCACACCACACACCAGGGGACAGTGAGGCGGCTCCGACCGCCCTTCAGCGAGGTTCCCCTCACATGCCTCTCTCCCTCGTTATTCCCATTCCCTGCGTGGCGTGGCAGAGTGGAGTCCATCAGGGGTGCTATCAGACTAGATCGTTAAAGGCACGTGCCTCATAATGAAGCCTGACTCTAACTGCCACTTCGTCAGCGTAAATGTTATCCGGTCTTTGTTTGCTTAATTGCATCCAGAATCTCGGCTTGTACCGATGATTAATGTGGAAACGTGCAGTATCCAAAGGTGCTTGTCTGGGTGCATGGTACATTTATCATTTCTGAAAATGGGGTTTCTGAGGCTAACGCCGTTGCCCAGTGTTAGCGCCGATAATGTCAGTCCTATCCCTAGTCCCTCCAAATCCAGTCCAGCTTTCAGTTCTATTCTAGATTTTCCTCGTCAGCGAATTATTAAGCTCTTGACTGAGGCATGCAATTGTGAACTAGGCAAGCTGTAATTGGCTGGACATGGAAACGCTGTTAAACAGAGACAGCCACGCGCTGATATATGGCTATTAGGCTGCATAATGCCAATACTACAAACCAAAGGAGAAAAACCCGTCTAATTTTATGTTTGACCTCTTGAAGACACAAGCCCCCAGTTACCCAGAAAGTCAACAAGTAAAATCCTTCCGGTCACTAATTCTGCCCCAGAAAAGCATTTTGTTCATATTTTTACCCAGTTTAATTCCTTCTCTTCAGATAAAGGTGAATCCCCTGCCACATTGTTCTTAAAAGCATGTGCTGGCTTCTCCAACCACCCTGTCCAATCAGCCAGAAGGCCCCAGAGCAGACCTCTGAACTGACCGTCAGCGCAGCCCCAGAGCTGATCATCCCCTTGCCCTGACGGTCCATGCTGTTTAGACCTTGGCACCACCCTCCGATCCGTGCTTGGGCTGGGAGCCTCACCAGAACATCAGAGAGGTCAGGAAGTGGTGAAAGACTGAGGTGGCCTCCTGAAGATCCTCCCTCTCCTGCTTATACCTCCAGAAGGTACATCTGGCTACAGAATATCTGCTCTTTAAGGATGTAGAGAAAGAACTGAACAAACCTCACTTGTGTTATGATACCGTTGCCGTCAAGAGCTTTTCCTATGATTTATGAGTCTGCCCTATGTGTGAATTGAGAGGAATATACTTTATTTCTGCAGCCCGACAGCAGCTTCTAAACAAAATCAGATGAGTTAGCGTTGCTAGCATTAGTGTGAAAGGCCTGTTGATGCATGGTTATGGTGGCACATGCTCTCCCCCTACTGAGAGGATCCCTGCAATTCTGTGCTGTTTCTTGAACCCTGGAACAAAGATCTTCTTTTTCCAGAAGCACAAGGTCAATATTAATGAGCAGAAAAGTTGGGAGCCCAAAATTTACTCAACAGAAAGTCTTAGCGTCCTAGTGTCCCTGTTTATGAGGTTGTCCAGACTTTTGTCTGGGTCTTCAGGATACTCAAAGGCATGTTCAGCACTGTGATGATTAATCCATCCATCTTATGCTTCTTCACTTCTCCACTTCACCTTTTGCATCTCTTGCAAGCGTTACAATCTTTTCCGTTACATGACACATCCATCTGTAATCGGCCGTATCAGTATCAATGATACGAGTGACATTCACTGGACTCTTCATGCTGCCGCTCCTCAGGGATCCTCGCATGCTGTAAGATGAAAATCCGGCTTATGCCTCCCACTTACAGCCTCATGTAAATAAACCCCTCATCACAGGTCACGTTCCTGTCAACGTCCCGTAGGGTGATGATTGGCTTAGGCCTCTGCTTTAGGGATTTGGGTTTAGTTGGGTGCCTTGTAGATGGCTGTAAAGCGCTGGCAAACATCTCTCTCTAAAAATGCCCCCTTCAGACACCAACCTTGAGGCGGTTTGACCTCAGGGTATACCTGCAGCTGTTGTAGGCGGAGGTGGCCCAGCTCTGAACGCAGCCAGAGGACCCGTCTGTCAGTGGTCCGACTGCCAGGCTGGGCGAGATGTGATTGGATGCTCATACAGCATGTGACCTCCCCAGAGGTGGATCATATTGTGTCCTGAGGTCTTTGAATCCAGTGCAAATATCAAGTAGTAACATATCAGCAGAGTATGAAAGTTTTACTAAAAAGTGGAAGCAAGGGTCTCTTTTCCACACAATGAAATCATATTCTCCTCTGAATGCTAAACACTGTTTTTTCCCTCCTTCTTTGGGAAATAAATTTACAGCAGGGCTGCTCTCCTGTACAGCAAACCTCCGCAGCACAGTGCCAATGTGAGGACTTCACTCTGTAGATTTGTTCCAGCAGATGCATTGTGATTTATTTCTCTTGCAAGGTCTCAAAGCAAAGTGCCAGCATTTCGATGCAGGCTGCGCTAACCTTGTACGGCGAAAACATGGGCTCTGTGTAACATGTATAAAAGACGTTATTAAATCAACTGTCACAGACAGATATGGCACCGTATAAAATTTTTATTAGTCTGTCTTTAAAATGAAATCAGCAGCCTCAATAAATGCCATGTTGATATTTCATTTGCGTCTTATTTGTGCTTTCAGGAAGCTTCTAAACTTGTGGTTTTCGGCTCTGGAGTAATGATCGCCTCGTTCTGCATCCTGCAGATGCTCCTCTCCCTATTACTCTGGGAACTATGTCGCCGCCCTGCTGTTAGGCAGCATCCCATCAGTCTGCTTTCTGTGTCATGAGGTTATGTTGCTCATTATTTTTACTCCTTGGTATGGCTGGTTAGCTCACACAGGCGGCCTGTGGTTCAAACCAGCAATGTGTTGGTCATACCTATTCCTTATCTCTTAAATTCGTTACTTAAGGTCATGTTTTTAGTAAATTATAAACACATTCAGAACACATTCATAAAGCATTATAAACATGCCTATAAATATTCATAAAAATGCATAACACATTATAGCCATGTTTAAAATGCATAATGATTGCATGAAGCTCTCATCTATAATTCAGTTCAATTTAATTTTATATAGTGCCTTTCACAACAGTCTCCCCAAGGTGCTTTACATGGTTGTGTTGTGACACATTACAACATCATTAGGCAGGTAATACAAAACAGGGAAAAAGAAAGACAAAGAAATTAAATAAAGACAGTCATGACAACGGAGGAGAGGAACCGAAAACTCCCAAATAAGGAGGGAACAAAAGGCCTGGGGGTCCAAGGTCAACTGGGTGCTCAACCCCCCCTGGGGTTGCTAACATTATAGGAAGAATAAAAGAGTGGGCCTGCTTGCTAAAAGCAAGGTGTAGACCGTGATTAGGGTCAGCAAGAGTTCATCAATGAGTCAGTTCTCCATGCCGGCCAGTGTCGGGTGGCAGATTGGAGCCAACACCCACAATGTTACAGTTTATAAGCCACACCCACAATGTTACAGTTTATAAGTCACACCCACAATGTTACAGTTTATAAGCCACACCCACAATGTTACAGTTTATAAGTCACACCCACAATGTAACAGTTTATAAGTCACATCCGCAATGTTACAGTTTATAAGTCACACCCACAATGTTACAGTTTATAAGTCACACCCA
>JAODUD010000062.1:22522959-22535161 GCA_026784285.1 Stomatorhinus walkeri | reverse complement strand
TGTTACAGTTTATAAGTCACACCCACAATGTTACAGTTTATAAGTCACATCCGCAATGTTACAGTTTATAAGTCACACCCATAATGTTACAGTTTATAAGTCACATCCACAATGTCTTCAGTCGAGTCTGGTGAACTCTTCCAACCATTTCAGTTTTCTTCATAATACACTATAGATACCTTCATAATGCAGTACAAATCATCCTTAATGCGTATACCAACCACTATAATGCATCAGGAAGGTTTCTATAGTGTATTATATATGAGTTTCATAAGGAATTCGTAATGCATAATAAACAAGGCTATAATATATTATGCCTTTTGATGAACATTTATATGTATGTTTACAGAAAGTACAAATCCAGACCAAGAGTTTCTTTCAACCAACCTCTTGAGTATAAAAAGTCACGGTTACAGATTACAGGAGGGCAGATCAGTTGAAACAAAATCCTGGTCTGGATTTGTACTTTCTGGACCTGACATTTCCACCTCCGCTTGTTTATAATGTTTATAATGCTTTATGAATGCACCCACTCCCCCTGTAACATTACTGCTGTAATGTGGGAGGTCACTGTCTGGTAGCTTGTTACTGATGCTAGCTTCCTAGTAGCATTAGCATCCTAAGTGGAGAGTTTCCTTATCGACCTTGTTTTGGAGTTGGCAATTTAAGCAGTGAAGCTTCTGTTGGCAATTAAAGCTTCTGAAGAGGCCTGAGACACTAGCTGAGTTTGCGATGGGTGGGGGGGGGGCACCTTCACTGAATGCGTGAACTTTATAACCAGAGGTGGAAAGTACAAATCCAGACCAAGGTTTTGTTTCAACCAACCAACTGAGTACTCTGTGACTGTGACTCTTTATACTCAACTGATTGGTTGAAACAAAACCTTGATCTGGATTTGTACTTCCTGGGCCTGACCTTTCCACCTCTGTTTATAACATTAAAAACGCAAAAGTGAGACTGAGACATATTTTTCAAATGTGGTGACTCATTGATCATCCAAGCCAATTATGATGTATGACAAGGTCAATGGACAGCAGGGGGCGTAACACTTAGGGGAAGCGATTTGCTACCTGATGGGTGCTTCAACCCACACAGGACGCAGCTTTAGTATAAAGGCTGCCCCATTAAATAATTTGCTCCATAAACATGAGAAATTTTAAATCAGTTTAAATAAAGGTGCAACGTGTATGTAAAATGTAAACTGGAATGGGAGGCACACGTGCTTTGGGCAAACAGGGTGATAACGGTGGTTTGCTTCTCTTGTATGGTGAGCTCAGAATCACAGGGTGTATTTTGCTTGTGTTTTCTCTGCGTAGGCTGAATTAGCCTCGCCAAGTCTCTGCAGTGGGTCTCAACTCAAATGCCTTCTGATTGGCGCCCAATGAGATGTTGCTAAATATAGCTACACACAGCCGCTGTGTAGCTTGTCTTTTCCCTGTCTGTGGGTGTCGGTGGCTCGTGGGCTGAGCCTCTGTGTGTCAGTGGAGGCAAACTGATTGCTGTTCCGGTGTGTGTGTGTGTCTCCTCCTACTCCCCCCCCCCCCTCCCCCGCCTTCAGGTCAGCGCCCTGCTGTACACTAAACCCCATTAGCTGTCCACATGTTCCCAACATCACACACACGGGTTGCAGGACTGACGTTTTCACCGCAGCCTGCTACACTACACTTTTCACCCCTGCCGGCGGCACCACGGAGTCGGATCTTTTCCTTGGTGCCTCGTGATGCTGATCAGCGCCTTTCTCAAGCTACCCCGTCCCCCGACTCACCTTTCCCGATCGATCGTACGTAAACCTGCTAGTGCATTGCTAATTAAAGGGACAGAGCGAGTTCCAGACATCGCGGCTATAGCGGCTGAATCAGCCGGCAGAGGATTCCACGTGTGAGCTGTAGGCGCGGTAGAGATTCGTCCCGCCAAAACTAACAACACCCTCATGTTAGCGCCACCAGGGACTGCTGGAAAAACAATGTGACACCCCAGCACAAATCAGAGCCTTCGCTATTTTGCAAGTGTAATACCTCTAGATCCGAGGAGATTAAAGGGCTTATTCTGAAGAGAGGTGGGCAGAGGGCTATGCGGAATGTGGAAAAGAGGGCATTGTTCCATCTGTGAGGATTCCCATCGCAGGAAGCTTGCCCTGGCCTTGACGGAGATCGAGCGCGCTAAAATCTGTAGCTCTGTTGCCTCCCTTGTGCCATGATTGGCTGGAACTTGGCGGCGACTCAACAGAGACTCGCTGAGACCCTGAATATGTCTCCCACTGGGGCCCTGGGAAGCCAGCTGACGCGGCAGGAAGCTGGCGACTCTCACTGCTAATCCGTGCTGGCTTTCCGACTTCTCGGAGCCGATCTTGACGCAGCCGGATGGCGGCGCCGGTGTTGTGTATCCAGCACTGGCCCGTATTCTAAAAGTGGGCTGGGGCATTTGATGCTCACCCACCCTACGCTTCCTTTTAGAAAAAACCCCTTTAAATTACAATCACTAAACAGCCATATGAAATCCCAGAGAGGACCAGAGGCAGATATATCATTTTATTTTTTGTAAGGTTTCTATTTTAATGGGCAGCAGGGTGGCTTGGTGGCTCTGGGATTTAAATCCCACTCTGCTCAGTGTGAACGTGCATGGAAGTCTCTCTGTGCTGTGTGGGTTTCCTGCCGGAGCTCCAGTTTCCACCCACGGTCCAATGACAAGCAGTTAGGCTAATTGGTCTATCTTAATGGCCTATAGTGATTGTGGGCGTGTGTGCCCTGCAATGGACTGGCATCCCATCCAGGCTGTACCCCTGCCTTGTTCCTATGCTACCTGGGATAGACTCCAGGTGCCTCAAGTGACCCTGATCTGCAGTTTGAAGATGGATGAACAACTTCTTGTGTTAAAAAAATGTAGCCCTTACAAAAGAATGCCCCCCACCCCACAGACCTCAGGAGCAGGTGCTTGGTGTTGACTGGGACTGCGTCGCCCATGATGTCCTGATGGAGATATCTGCAGTGTGACTTATGAGGGGAGCAGACCAGGGATGCCCATACAGCCACGTTACTCTGTAGGCTTCGTACCGTCCCTGAACTGATGGTGTCCCGCAGGGGGGGCCTCTGTCAAATCGAGTCACGGATGGAACCGGCAATAATATTCCCAGGCTATAACGGGCAGCGATTAATACTTTCATTAGGCTGTTCAATTGACTGTTGCATTTTGAAGTGCCCCCCCCCTTACAGTTTTTAAGATCAACCTTTTCCTCAAGCATACCTACGACAGGAACAGCAACCCAAAATCCACTCAAGTTTGACAGAGATTCGATTTGGGGGCAAGTTTTATGTAATTAGGAGGAAGAATCTAACCAGGTTTCTAATTACTGTTTGTGTTACTGTCTGGTTTCATGTAAATTGCTTTGCCTGATCCATGTGGGTGGATGAGGAGTAATTCACATTAAAAGCAAAGTGCAACCACTCAGAATGGAAATCCACTCATTTCAAGACAGACCTCAATTAGATCAAGACCGAGGCATCATTTTTTTAGGGATGTTTCTGAGGTATTAAAATGAAAGCCTGCTAACGTCAGCTTTCTGTCAAATAACATGCATCTGGTGGAGAGACTTTTATTTTAGAATGGAGCTCCTCAGTTTTTAACAAGTCATGCAAAATGCTTAAATTGCATGCAAATGTCATGTTCGTCTGTCCTGCACATAATTGTCTTTCTAAAAGCACTGTTTCAAAAGTATTACTTAGTACTGATCCCTGGTTCAAAAGCCTTATCTGGCTTGATCCAGTTCCATCTGGTTTGATCCAGTTACATCTGATTGTCGGGGGAGACATTTGGAGGGCAGATTTTAAATGGCAGTATAGGGCGCGTGGAATCGTCATTTCCAAAGTAGCCTGTAGGGGGAGTGATAGAAGTGGATGGAGCTGACGTACAGCTCAGTGCTAAAAATCCCTACAAATGTTGGGGATAAGAGCCACCTCGAAGGTGCTGGGCTACAGTCTGATTTGGGCTAAATTCCACCACTAGGAGTACGGTATTTGAACCTATAAAAAAGATGACAGTCTGCCCATTTTCACGGTGCATGCCATGGATTTCAAATCCCCACCAGCATGGCTTTCTGCTGGCTGGACTCTTGATTAGTTACATCTTTCCTGTGCTTCAGCTCTCAGCAGTACCTGTCGCTCATGCTCCCGGGAGACAGTTGCTGGGTAGTTCTTCAGAGATTCTAGGGGCACACACAGGGACGGAGCCATAAGGGCACTGGTGCCAGCTGAAATGTGATTGGTCCCTGGTGTGCTCCTTCCCCTGTCACACACCGATTCAAAACATATCATTGGTTTGTATGAACGACGGTCCCTCTTATGTTATGCCCCCCTGCTTAAAAAATCCCTGCATTTTGGTCCAGTCTATATAGATAATGTTAAAAAATGAGTCTGTTCGTCCATTGTGGAAATGAGGTGGAGAGAACCCAGTCTCTGGCTCTGGAGACGGGACGGATTAGCGTTTTCCCAAAAGCCAGCTTGCTCAGCCATTGGTTTTGGCAATAAACAAATGATTTAGCAGCTAAGTAAATGCAAATAGCCCAAACTCCAAATTAATATGCTAAATAAATGGAAGCATAAGAATCTATGCATTATGGATATGTTTTAATCAGTCTGCTATTTACCTTTAAATACAGTGAGGCAGAATTATGACACGGCCACTCTGGGGCCTGGACTGAGGGTTGCGCTCTCATCACGACGCCGCATCATTAATGTTTGCGTTTTCTGGGAACTTGCCTCCCTTATGATTTCCGCCTTGTTTATGAGGATTTTCCCATCGGTCTGGCAGAAGCGTCCGAGGGCCATGCACTTTGCAGGCATGATTTTCATATTTCACTTCAGCTTCATTTGCCTAAATAGGTAGATTTTGAAATGTCATTGTTAAATTAAGCCCCTCTAATTGGCTCGTTAAGGGCATGATAGATGCTTGTCAGACTCACCGTGGTTTGCTGGAATATTAACCCCACAATCCTGCCTGCAATCCATGCTGTCTGTCTCAACATAAGCACTGCCCTGACCTCTGATGAGTCTAAATCTAGTTAGTAACTCTTCTGTTACTCAGCACCTTCTAGAAGAGTTCTAGAAGAGTCCTGTTTCTGTTCCTGCACTTGTGGTTTAGGTCCTATTTAAAGGGCCAGACAGAGAGACTTCAACTGCTGGATTCCTTTAATTAACAATAATGCCCCTGTGCACAGGCAGGAAGTCAGACTCGAAGCTGAACCTTAAATGCCGAATGGTCCTGTGACATACAATGGGTATTGTGACAGCGCGAAGTGGGTGACTGATCAAGTCATCCTTGAGTTAATGACCAGCACCTCCCCGTTATAAGCTGAAGTACATTAGTTAGCTGATCATGGCTCTGATGGGTGGTTATGGCTCTGGAAGGCACTGACCCACAATGCCTCAGTTCAGTGTGCTACCAGCGTATGCTGCTTTCAGCCCAGAGAGTGAGGACATTTTTGCGCATCGAGCATTTAATGACCACTCATTTTCACTGACAGTTCAAAGCAAAAAGACAGCCCCATTCCAACTTCACTGAACTCTTGGCCTTCATGGAATTTTCTGTTATCAAGCGTGGGAGCAGCAATCTGACTTTTCCACTCCACTGCTAAGGTTAAGCAAATAACCTTTAAGTAAATGTCCAGATAAGTCAGGTCACATGTCAAGGAGACCCAATCGCACGTCTCACCAGCTACACTTCAGCTATAACCAGTCACATGACCTAGAAAAAAATCCCCACAGCTACCACAGGGTAAACTCAAACCACTTCCTGACTTCCTTTACTGTCTCTCTTGCCATATAGTCCTACCATCTTGCTTAGAAGCTTTGGGTGTGTGAAGCAAAATGCCAAAAGTGATGAAGAGTTGCAGCTGCACCTAGGACTGGATGACATATCAATAAAATATCGCATCATGATTATGAACATTCATATCGTCATCGATTTGAATTTCGTGAATATTGTGGTTTAGCTAAAACACAAGTTTTCTTGCATAATTAACAGCCATAATGCACTATTTTTAATCAAATTCCATCAAGGAATGAGTCTGTCATTGGCATAGTTTATCATTATGCTTTTCACATTCTTCATAACTATTAGTAAAACAATTGATATGTTTGAATTATGATCAATCATAATTAGAAAAACTCAAGACCACCTGCCATATTTTACTGCTTTCTAAATATGAATTTTAGAATACCGTGATATATACAAAAACTCACTAAAATGTCTGACAATATCGTTATATCATTTTTAAGACATACCGTCCAGCCCTAGCTGCAGCCCTAAACCCAAACGGGAGACACTTACTGCCCAGAAATCCAGCAGAGGAGAGGGTCGCAAGCCTTTCAGAGAACCTGAAACCTCCTGGTTATAGTCTCAGGGAGAAGAATCTGTCGAAGCACTGAGTGATGCTGTTAACCGGCGGTGTTTCAGCGAAGCACCTTATATAAACTTTGTACATAAACCCGGTGTAAAGGAATGAACTAACCTAAAGAAATGAAAGATGACACAATCCCATGCTAAAACTGGATAGCACAGCAGCTTTGTTTGCTCTGGGCTGCAGGTAGTTTCACCTGGAGTTAATGTCTCTCCCTCCAGCAGCTACACATATTTCTCCATTTCCACAAAAGAAGCCGTGATAGTCGGCGCCGAGGCTAGAGCAGTTAATTATTATGTTTCTTCTCCGCGATGCGCCATATGGTGTTTTTAAGAAAAAAAACATAGTTGTTATGACTGTATTGTTAATGCGCCGCCATGGTGTGTAAAAAGCATCACCTTTAGTGTCTCCGTCGTGGTAGGAACACGGCTCGGCGGAGCGTGGGAGGCTCAGGCGCTAGTCACTGCACTCTCAGGAAGCCTCAGGGGCAAGCCGAGATCTTACACTAATTATAAGGAAAATGTAACTTTGATTTTTTTTTTTAAATGTACTGCAGCAGCGCAGGTGGCTATGAGCGTTGAGGAAGGTCAGGGGGGGCAGGATTTCCTGTTCAGGCAGGAAGCTGAGCATGTTGGTGGACATGGGCAACAGTCTGAGGAGAGGATAGCACAAACAAATGTATCCTCATTCCCCGGAGCCGATTATCAGCTAGCAGCCCGTCTGGTACACAATTTGGGGCATGCCACGTCCCATATGTGGGAGTCAGGTCCATCTCTTGAGGTAAATGAGACTTAACGAGACGCGTGAAAACTCTTCACTGACACACATGGAAGTGCTGTTCATTACATGGGCAGAGTGAATCATTCTGTGATTCATTATTTTGGCATCCAACCCCCCTGTGAATGAGTACCCCCCCACTGTTAAATTTGTGTTCCCTTAAACAAAGATGGAATGCTTGGTCTCTAGAGAGAGTTTACTACTTGTTTATACCTAATGAGGTCCTATAAGGGGCAGTTATTTGTGGGATAGCTGAGTCGTCAACAACGGCGCCCTGCTACCAGCTGTATCAGGAGAGAAATACAGCCCCCCCTCTTTTTCCACATACTTTCATCCCAATCTCGAGTAAGAATTAGGTCTTGAAGCGACGGCAGTAAGTTGGATTGTCTGATGGGGGGACTTTTTTCCATTTAATTGAGTCATTGTTCTGAGACCAGTGATTGACCTAAGCTGACCGATCAGGAAGGCAGCATCATTGCGGTTGACCAGAGATCACCCCCAGCACCGCGGATAAATCCAAGGGGCGACCGGACTTCCTCCAATTTCAGAGTCGATTTCTCGATTTTCACCAGAGGCTTTGGTTTGGCTGAATCACTAGGGAGATCGGCAGTGGCTGAGGAATGGACTTTTGGTGGTTACTATGGCGATGAGAGCACCGGAGTCACATTGAGAGCTACACCTTTCCTGCTATTACACATATGGCCAGACAGACGGGAGTGGTGGGGTTATCGTAGGGGTCACTTATAATTAGGCCAAAAGCAAGTGTTCATTAAAGCCAATGCAAGCCCTTGTGTGGGGGAGGGGCAGACATTAAAATGTCACAGGTGCGTTGTGGGTACATCTGACATAAACATCAGAAGAGAATCGGGGGGTCTTCCTCACAAATGACAAGCGACTAGCAGCTTATGTTTATTGTGTCTTTGTAATCAAAGTCCCGACCTTGTCCTTTTTTCAGAATAATAATAATAACTAAATGAAAGTTATCCCTCAGGTATAAAACAGCACCTCATCAGATGCATTCATTTCCTACACTCTTTCTTCTCACTTCATTAGAGGCAAAGTTATACAAGAAGGAACACCGGGTGGTTTTTTTCTTATAAAACTGCTTTGATGTGGCTTTGATGTGAAGAGCGGTCGAGGCGGTGTTCTGTGTCCTGGCTGTGAGGGGCCGCATGTGTGGTGTATGGAACGGATGTTGCAGTGGGGCTAGAATGATACAAACCATACCCGAGAGCTTAAGGCCTGGCCAGATGGTGCTGAGGCAGCCCTGAGGCCCTGCGGTAGAAGTTCTCAACTGGTGTAGCCTCAAGACCCACATATTTCCTAAGTCACAACCCAAATTTTTCAAATTTTTGAACCAAATTTGACAAATAATACTGCAGTAATAGTAAACAGAACAACAGGCGGTAACAGTAGCACATTGCCGTTATGAAAAAAAAAAATCTGACATTAGCAAAATATTATTTTTTACCACACACTACGTGACCCCTACTCTTGGGTCCCGACCCACCGGTTCAGAAACATGTGGTCTACGATACTGTATCCATTCGGATTTGGTATATGCTTTTGTTTGTCTGTTTCCACATTGAAACACGCATTCATTCATGATTTATTCATTCATTCAAGATCCAGAGAGCTTCAGAATCTTCAAGCACTATGTTTAGCATTTTAATGCTTTAAATTTGAAATTAAAAAATGTATTAAGTTTAAGAAAAAGTAAGTGAAGATATTTGCATGAACTCCTGTCTCTCCACCCCTCGGAACCTGGTCCTGGCTGAGCCCCCTGTTGCTTGAGGTGATGTCCCTGCAACTCCCAATCCCCCATGCCAGAATCTCGGCCCCCCGAAGGTCGCCACAACACATGGGCTCTCCCCATGCCTGAGCGCCCGGTGCTTCTTCGTGTTCCGAGATGAATTCACTGTGAACGTTCCCCATCTTGTATCTCATTTGCTCCACCGCAGATGATTTAGAAGCACCTCACCGCGAATCTCCGGCGATGAGATGGGTACATTAGCCGTCTCCCTTACGTGGCCCGTTGCACAGCTGACGGCGGCTCTTCGGGCTGCCCGCGAGAGGGGTTCTGAGACGTCGTCCGTAAATCACAAGCTCTGCTAATTAGCTTTTTACTCAGAGTCATCAGAATCAAAGCGCCCGTCTCCTGCCGCGTCATGCCCTGATCGCAGATGTTTGGTGGCGACACGCTGCGCGATCAAACATTTGTGTTTGCTGCGCGGTTTTTAAACACCCCCTGTCTGCTAGCCCCTCCTCGAGGCTTTATCCCCGCTTCCTTCTTCCTAGTGTAGCGTGTGACTCTTTTGTCCCTTAACTTCGCTTGTGCAGGCAGAGGGCAGGCAACCCTCTGCTCTTCATGTAACATTGTGGCCTGGTGTATCTGGAGTGTAATCTAGTAACACAAGGTAGTGGACACCAGTCCATCATTTGTTTGTTCATAATCTTTTTCCGTAATTATTCTTTCTATAATAAAATGACTCATTCACAGGAAAAAATCTAGTTTAATTATTAAAGCTCGATCCAGACAAACCCTCTGCTTTGTAATAAAATTTGCGGAACATGCTGCACATTGCATGGAGCAATCAGACATCCAGAGAGACGGCCACAGTAAGGATCACTGGTGGGTCGCATCTTAATAGATTTGCTTTTCTGTTGCATATACAGGTAAACTGATAGCAGTATGATATCCTAATTTTATTTACAAGATTTTCTTCGCATAAATACACAGGTTTGCTGTAATTTTATCTGCAAAGGAAAAAATAAATCTGAAGCCTTTATCTACCTTGGCTTCTTGCTGATATGATCTTGAATTTCTTGCAGTCATGTTGATATTTATTCTTCCTTGTCGAGTTTTCTGTGGCCATGCAGGTACACGTGCATTGGTTTGAGTTCAGACGTTTTGCAAACTGCACTCTTGTCTGGTATGTCGTTATTTCAGATTGCCAGGGATTACATCCTTTAAAAAAGGTCGTTTGTTAAAAACCAAGTAAAGCATGACATTTCCCGTCGTTACTGTTTGAAGGGGAAGATACCGCCGGTTGGAAATCGCGTTCTCCACTAATCCGCATATCACCTGGACGAGCCGGTCTCATTATCTGCACCCACCGCCGGTCTATCCCTATGTGCTGCCTGTCAGTCACCGCCGCCTCGCGCGAAGCATTAAAATGTGAGACAGGCCACGGCGTTATGAGGTAGCGAAGGATACAGGTCAGATGTAGCCCACGGGGAAACGGGGGCAGCATGAATTCTGAAGTGCAGAGGCAGAGAGAACAAAGTGTCTGCGTGTGTTCTCTTCACTGCAAGCTGCACGTGTGGGCAGCCATAATCCGGGCCCGGGTTTGAGAGCCATGCGGGAAATCGTGATTGGTGGAGGAGCACACGATTGATTCTCCAGTCAAAAGGGTGGCTAGAGCCGTAATACTCAGACAGTTGCAGGTCTTTTCCCAGGGTAGGACGCTGTTCCTTGGTGTTAAGTCCATCTGTTTCTGTCCTTGCTCTTTTCAGACCACAGGTGTTGCTTATAATACACCTAAGGTTTGGTTTCTCACCTGGGATGAATCTGCAGTTTCAATAGAGCTTGAAAAAGCAGAAAGGGGAGAAAAAGGAACTTTTAATTTGCAGTTTCTAAGTAAGCTTCAGCTCTCACCTGCCGCAAATGTGATGGGATGCAGGCCGTCTGGAAAAGGCGCGGCACTAATTGGACGTGCTTGGGAGCGATGAAGGATCTAATTTAACGCAAATTAGCGGCGGTGGCGGCGCTATCAAATTAACCTGCGACGGCTGAGGAGTCGATTGCCGGGTGCCACCTTCAGGATGCAGCACCCCCGGGGTCGATTCGTACTCCAGCTGGGTGGGGGGGGGGCGTCTCCATGCCAGGTGGAGGGGGGGCGCCCTGATCACTCTGACAAGTGGTGCGGTGCAGCTGCCTCATCTGTAATGTAACCCCTCCAATCTCTCAAAGGGCAACTGACAGGCAGTAAAAAAATAAACACTCCAGGTATGCAAGAAGACGTACAGTGCTGGATTTGAGAGACGTGTTTCATGGATTTACCTCATATATTTGATGCTTTTATCCATAGTGACTTATAGTACAGGAAAGGGTTATTTTTATATGCATGCATTTTTGGATTTGGAACTATTTGTTGCACTACAGCAAATACCCAATGTAAGATTTATCTTCATATCAGAGGACGGAGTTTTAATCAACCCTCAAAATGATCAGAACTTCAAAGTATGCTAGAAGGGGGTTATGAATAAGGCCTAGCTCCGTGTTTTAATATTAATTATGCAGGGCAGAGTTAATTGCAGTTACTAATTATCATGTTTAATTTTTAAAGGACTGGTCATGTTTTTTTGCATTACTCATTAAATTGGTAAGGCTGAAGCTACATGCCTTCTCAGTGCAGTTATGCTGAGCCGCTGATTTAACCCCGAAGCCAGCAGTGTTAACGCTCTCTGTCGTAACTATGACAGGCCACCTCTTGGCCCAAATGTCTCTGGAACTGCGCTCGCCAGGTCCCCCCGTTACCACGGAAACTGTTCACAGGCCTCGTTGCTGACCTCGTCGGACTCTCCTCGGCTTTGAAAGATGGGGAGTGTAATTGGTCTGCTGCGTCGTCCTGTTAGAGACTCGCACACACACCGGCGCATCTGAAGCTGGACCCGAATCAGAGAGCCGACATCGACACTCTCCTGCCGGGGTCCACTCACCTTCAACGCCCCCCCCCCCAACCATCATCAGCGCATGATGGCACCCCACCCCAAACAAGAACGTACTTCCATTTCAGCGTCTCCGTGATTGCCAGTTATGGATGGCCCCCTGCCGGCCAGCCCCCCTGTTACATGTTAAATGTGTGACTGATGTCCCTCCCCAATTGCCTCCCGGGTCACATGGGGGAAGCTAACGGCGGTCTGTCTCCCCGCATGGAGTTATGTGAGCGTCTGTCTCGCCATGAGCAGAACCATGTGGAGATACGGGGGGGGGGGGGGGGGGGGGGGGGGGGGGGGGGGGGGGGGGGGGGG
>JAODUD010000062.1:22506898-22518803 GCA_026784285.1 Stomatorhinus walkeri | reverse complement strand
CATAGTTAGCATTAGCATTTTCCCTATAGAAATGAATGAGCGGTCCCCATAAGGATATGTTTACCCTACATGTGTGTTTGTGCATGTGTGTTTGGGTGTGTGTGTATGTGTGTGTGTGTCTGGCAAGAAAAATATCCAATACAGCGTGATCTAAGTACTGGTAATGCTAAAACTGATAGTAAATATTGCTTGTATATATCTAAACACATAGTTTTGTTTCTTGTATATGTTTTTGGGAGTACTGTGTGTCAGTTGGGATGTGGCCCCCATGGTCAGAAGGTCGTTAGTTCAAATCCTAGAGTCAGTGGAGGGATTTTGTTGTCGGGCCCCTGAGCGAGGCCCTTAAGCCCAGTTGCTCTGGCCCCGCTTTCTGAGAAATATGTCACTTTGGAAAAAAGCGTCTGCTAAATAAATAAACACAAATACAGGTCCATCATGTTCCTATTTCATTTCCTTCATCTTTTTACTCTCTCATCACTCTGGGCTTTGTGAGCGACACTAAATCCCTCAGCTGATCTCATTTTTCTGATGTCATCCCTTCGGAGAAGGCTGACCTTGACTTTCCATTTCTGCGTTCGCGTGAGAGGTGCAGGTCGCCCTGATCCATCACCCCGATCGGGGAGATTGATCCATCTCGCCATTCTCCAGGACCATCCGTCCAGCGTCTGACCGATCCCGGAGGCTGATAAGTAGTCGTTGTCACCAGACGCGGACACCCGTCGATATCTGATAAGCGTCGGTGTTAGTGCTGATCTACACGGGGGGAACTCCTCCCAAGCTACAAAACACCAGGGTCCAGCTGCGTTTGTCCTCCCGCAAGATGAGCCATGTTTGTCCTCCCAGAAGATGAGCCATGTTTGTCCTCCCGCAAGATGAGCCATGTTTGTCCTCCCAGAAGATGAGCCATGTTTGTCCTCCCGCAAGATCAGCCATGTTTGTCCTCCCAGAAGATCAGCCATGTTTGTCCTCCCTCAAGATGAGCCATGTTTGTCCTCCCAGAAGATGAGCCATGTTTGTCCTCCCAGAAGATCAGCCATGTTTGTCCTCCCAGAAGATCAGCCATGTTTGTCCTCCCAGAAGATCAGCTGCATTTCTCACTGTTGTTTATTGGAAGTCTCTGTTTTCTGCCTCATCTCCAAACACAGGACTTTATTGCAAATATGAAACTGAAGTCTTGTTGTTTTTGATTGAACCCATTTGCATATCTTTCTGTTTGGATAGTTGGATTGAAATAGCTGGCTGTTTGCTAAAGCGACATTTGGCCAAGTATCATGATCCCTTTTGAGGGTCATGTGCCTGGTCCAGGAAACCTGTCTTCCTACAGTTTGTTGTTGACCTCTGACTGGACCTTAGCCTTGCACACTAAATGCATGGGGTCTATATCCCATATGCAGCCTCACCACTATGGCTTTTCCGTGGATGCAGTTCCAGGTAAGTCTGGTTCACCGGTGCTTCTGTTCTCAAAGATCCACACAGATGCACCTTTCAGCTATCTGGGGAAGCGACAGGCCGCTCGAAGCGTAACTGCCGACCTCTCGGTTAATAACGGAGCAGCAGATCCCCTTCGGGAGCCTGGATGTCCGGGGTCACCTACGGTGAACCGCGCTGCTGTGAGTGATAAGCCAATATCCACAGAAGGCTCCCACTCCAGACAGCTGATCCATTTCGCATGCTTATCTGCCACAGTCACCGGCTGAGATAGGCTGAACTGTGCTGCTCCGCCCTCTGTGTATTCATAACCTATAGCCACAGGCTTTGCAAATAGATTATCCAATGGGCAAAGGTGATTGATTCCCCTGCTCCTGGAGTTTACTGTCACAGCTGTCCACATCCATCTGGACAGCTCATTTCTGAGCACTCTGCCTGACCTCTGTGTGCACAGAAGTGGGCGGAGCCATGCTCACAGTCACGTTCTCTGCACGGAGGACTCTGATTGGACCCTTTTGGGCTTCTGTTTCTGCCACTTATGATTACGAAGTCCACGTTCGTCAACAGACCAGCTGCTCTATGAAATGTTAAGTTCTTTAGGGTATTTAAAGCTAATAATGCAGATTTCATAATGGTCAATCTCCTTCTAAATGATGGCGTTGTTGCAGAAGGCGAGCTAATAGGAAACACACTAAAGGATGACAAGGATGGGTATGGGTGTGGCTGGGATGCAGGGAAGTGGTCAGTGTGGGGGTGAGGCACTGGCAGGGTGTGATGTCGGTGGGGCCTAGACTGGGAAGGGGCATGGTCAGGATATGGATAGGGGCGGGGATGGGCAGGACAGGTGCAGGGTCTCCCCCTTCAGGTGTGTTTAACCTCAGCACAGGTGAGTGTAATTGAATTCATTGCGGTTCAGCTTGTGGTTATGTAGCACTGGGATGTGGCTGCCTGCTAATGGGCTTGCGCTAGCATAGTGATTTCTCAAGCTCCTGACCTTCTGCAGTCCGCCTGTCCTTTTCCCTGCCTCCTAAAATGAAAAGTAATTGTCACCCTTGGGAGAAGGAGATGGGAGGAAATGGGATTCAGAATTACCTGCTGAGGTTATAACGCTGTCGCTGTATCATGCTGAACACCGTATTTTGCGGGAAGAGAGACTAAAGTCACGGTTATTTTGGTATTTACTGTTAGATGCTGGAAAATGGGGACCGATCTCCATGAATTGATGAGCAAAACTGATCACAAACCAGAGGAATTTTGTGTTTAAACCAGAAGCCTCTCTTGCATTATGACCTTTTCGGCAGGTCATGAGCTGAGGCTAATCAAAGAACAACACGCAGGGGGAGGGAAGGTAATCAGACACAGGGTTTGGGTGAAACACTACCTCATGAGGCAAAACAGATCATGTAAATATTTGTAGCCATTAAGGGGAATGAGGATCGACTAAAGACTTGCTTTCTCCTTGCAGCTCCTATAGCTCAGACGTCACGTACTGAGATCCTTCTGTGGTGAAAGCAGAATCACGGTAGAACTGCAGTATTTAAGCGGAGTCCTGTGTGACAAGAAGTGAAAACCAGACCCTTCAGAGATTTAAATTTTATTCTACGGGCAACGAAGCGTCAGATCAGAGCTAATTCCTGAGCTGACTGGTCCCTCACCTGGAGATAACAATGAAAGGTATGATGGATGATGTCAGCTTTCCCACATTCCCAGTGCTGTGCAAAACCGGGATTCCAGTGTTGCGGTTTGCAAGCTGACGTAAGGAGAAGCCCGGTTTTAACACGAGTGGGAGGTGGGGGGCTGGGGGGGTCACTCTGTCGATGCGATATATTGACCTGTTTTCTATTACCTTAACGACTCACGCAGTAATTCAAGGTGCATCTTTGGTTTGCTGAAAGTGACTTTCCTGGAACCTGAGCCAAGCGAAAGTAAAGGGTGTCCCTGCCCCAAACAAAGAATTGAACAAATGTCCTTGCTGTCTTCCTGGACACCGTACTGACAGCTGTATAGAAGTAAGTATAGAAACAACAAAACAACATGGGAAAAAAACATATGGCTATTATTTAGTTTCCATTTTTTCTTAGCAATACACAAGCTGAATTTCCCTGGAGTCTTGGTGAAGAAAATGGCACTGCAGTCACAGGACCATCACTGCGTGCACTTTTGTTCTGTCCTCGCATTCCGATTGGTTGTGTGTTTTGCTCTTATACATCAAAGTGGGTGTCGTGAACAGAACCCAGAACGTGACACACAGGGCATTATTTCAGGGTCAAAACTGGAGTCGTGGTCAAGGTGCAGAAGTAGCCAGAAGCCTGGGGGGGTCAGTCCTGCACAGAACACACGAGACAGGAGCCAGGCGCACGGGGGTGGTCCGAAGGCAACGGCATCGGGACGGCATCGGAGCAGGGAGGGCAGGCAGGAGAGATCAGGGCTGAACGGAGGACAAAGAGGAGAACGCTTAGTGAGTCTCGCAGGAAATCAACAATTCCTCACACTGCATGTGAGGTGGAGCAGGATTAAATTAGAAGTGGATGAAGTGTCTCCACTAAGGGGGTTGTGACACTGACCTGTGTTTATGAACCCCAAAGACAGAGGGCGCTGTTGTTTTGCTGTTTCCCCTCAGGGACCCCGATTAGTCTCATCTTCTCTGCCCTTCCTGATTACCCCGGGAACTCGATCCGACTAGGAGAGCAGCGTGTCTGACACCTGCTCCCTGTTAGTCTGCAGCTTGATTCTCGCTGCCCTTCAGAAAGCTGCGTTATAGTTTGGATGCCTTTCAAGTCCCGGCCATTAAACCTAATTTGATATATTGTAATGCTGCCTGAGGTTAGCGGTTACTCCCGGTGCACTGGTCTCTCTGTAGCGTGATCGTGTCGTGGTTTTCGGATGATACGGTTCAATTCAAGTTCACCGATGTGACATTACCTTGAGCATTTTTATTATGTGGGCTCTGAGTCAGAAGAGTGGGTTATGGGGAGACACAGACCCCTTTTTTATATAAAAAAAAAAACTTCCTGACCCCCATGACGTAAAAACCCGACCCAGGCCGATAAGAGGCGCTATGGGTCGGCCGCGTGCGTCGCTATCAAAAATATAATTGAGATGGAGCTCGTCAAGTGCCTCTGTATTAAAGGCTGCTGGTGCGGTCCAGGGTCCTGCCAAATAAACAATAACCTGTGATGAATCCGCCATGCTTGGCAACGAGCCCTGCTGGGTGTCACTGGCAGCTCTGAGCTCCGAGGACGGATTTTAAAGCGTGATGAGGCCGTCATGGCAGACTTTATGCCGGGCCGGGCCGCAGGGGGTGGAACACTATGCCGCCCCCTCACTGCCGTTGCCCAGGTGCTGTTCCATGTGTGATTCACCCCCCAATTCGCCGTGTCTAATACCCCTTACCGAAATGTCCTGCCCCTCTCCCACCCCCCGCCATCTGTACACCTCATCCCCCTCCCAATTCGCCCCCGGCTGATTTTGCATGCCGTTAAAAGCTCTCTGAATGTTCCGGAAGGCATCGCTCTTGCAGATTAAGCTGTAGCATGAATCCTGTTTAAGATGGAATTGTTGGTGTTGGCTTAAGTATAAATATGTCTGAAGTAGAACCAGGAACAAACTGTTTGTTTTTCGGACTTGTGTTATGTTGTTTTTTTCCTTTTTCCTCAAAGTCGTGTGTCATATATATGATTTCTCTGCATGCTTTGACTCGGTTGCATTTAATCGTGCCTGGGAATGTTGGTGTTTGAGTGATAAGATTCTGCCTATTTTAGCTGCATATTTATACAGCTAAATTGATTATATACTCCTTTGATTTATACAGTGATCTGTAATCCCGTATTTGTTTTGCCTTTGTGCATGTGGTTTGTCAGTCCGTGTAATTCTCCGTGATGTCACGACGTACAGTCTCACGTGGGCGGGACTTCTGTTCAAGCTGTCTCTCCTGGCTTACCGCTCGCCCATTGAAAGGCACAAAAAGGCAACCAATCAGCACTCACATCTGACAGCGTTTGGCTTTTTTGTAGGAGATGTTGCTTTGCTTTCACTTTTAATTTGGCGACTTGTCCTATGGATGAAGTATTTGATCAGTGACTGCTCTTTGGGGGAAGATCGTCTCGAACGCATGGAAGAGGGAGGAAGCTTTAGCAGCCTCTGAATGGCTTTGAGGAAATCTTTCTCTCCGCAGTACCTTTGATGTTTTGGTGAAAGCCTATCCAGATGTTCTGTCCCTGTCCTACAACCTACACCCCCACATCACCACTAAGAACCAGAGCCACTGACCCAACTAAGTTGGCACCAAACAGTCACTCGGAGGACAGGCAATCCTGCCCCAGATTTTACATTCGCAGGAGATCAGCTGGACATTGTGCTTGATGGATTACAAAATGATGCTGTGTTTATCAAGGGCTATGGGTTGGATTCCTTGTCCTGGCTCTGAATGTGTTTGCATGTCTTCCTGACATGCAACCATCTGTGGTTCAAACCGCACAAGGTGTGGGGGTTGGGTGTGTGGTGGGGTGTGCGGCATCTCCTCCAGGGCGTCCATTGTCTCCTGCCCTCTGCTACGTGGGACACGCTACAGGCTCACTGAAATCCACTCCAGCTTGGTGGTTATGGAAAATGGATGAAGCAACAACTTATATCAATGTTGTAAAATAATTATGATCTCAAATTCACAACAATACACTTGGCACAGCCCAGCCACTGGGAATATAGGGTGGTTTTCTTGAACAGTGGAATCAGGCATCTACGGGACCCTCCAATGTGGTGCTGCACTTCCTCTTCCTGTTACGGTTCTTTGCTATGCGTCGCTGTGAGAATCACTCTTCCACCGCTCGCTGCACAATCATGACCAAAGCAATTTGCAAAACTGCATCAGTTGTCCTTCGAGCTCGCATAATGATAGAGCAGTTTCAGTTAAGTAACTGCCCTTAAGGATGGATTCCACCTCCTACTGGGACTTTTGAACCGGCAACTGTCCCATGACAAGTATAGATTCCAAAATAGCACAATCCCGTAGATGTCCGGCGACAGGTATCCTCTCATTAGAGGACAGCAGAGCTGTGAAAAGGCACAAACACATTCGCTTAGAAACACAGCGAACAGAGATAAGGTCAATATTTCAAAAGCACTCTGATGGAACAAAGTCCATTAGGCACCTAATCAGTGAAGAATCTATTTACTGATGGAGACTCCTCCACCCATGACTAAAATTAGCCTACTGGATCAACACTTCCGCTAAAAATATTCCAGAAACAAAACCCAGTAAAATGCTGCGAAGGGGCAGAGCAGGTCAGTTGCACACATTGATGATTTACCCATTTGACTCTGTGCTTATACATCCTACTAGTGGGACCCATTACGGCTGAGAAGTGCCAATTATATGAAGGGGAATAAGATGCATAAACACAGCTACACAAGGACGACACTGTAACAGCGATGACAATAATATAAACAACAACGACAGTAGGCGTCATGGTGGGACCTGGAGCCATTCCCAGGGAGCATATAACACAAGGCTAGGGTTATATCCTGGACAGCAAGAATAGGATGAAATGATTCTCCAAATCATTCGATTATAGAAATCCGATTTCCAGTTTTCAGGTCTGTGTGAGTTAATTATGGAGCTTTGATGCAATATGATGTCAGCAAGAATTGGTTGGTTGAAGTTCAGGTTAGTCCCATAGAAGGGCGAGTCATGAAGGCCATCGCTTTCTACCACGGGATGGTGGATGGACTGGATCCTGCTCGCTGACCCAGAGACGGCTGGTACAGACCGGAGTTGCCGATTCTAACAGGGAGTGACAGAGTGTATTACCCTAGAAGGCTGAAAGTGTGAGTGTTAGTCAGCGCTGTGCTGTCATTGGGATAAAGTAACAAGGTATAGAAATTGTCTGAATGCAAAGTTACGCGCTGTCCGACTTTGGTAGGCAGCTGAATCATGAGAATGGACCTGCAGAGCCAGAGTCGTAGAATGTTCCATTCGTCTGCCACAAACTCAGCAGGATGTAGCTTTCTGGTTTTCCTCGGTGTAAGAGACAGAGCAGCTTGCTGGGTTAGGTCGCTCTGCTCACAATCGGGAGGTTGCCAGTTCAAATCCCAGGGTCAGCAGAGTGATTTCTGCTAGGCCCTTGAGCAAGGCCCTTAACCCCCACCTGCTCCAGAGGCATGTTGACCCTGTCCTCTCAAAAATGTATGTTGCATTGAATGAAAGGTCTTATCCTAGTGTGTAACTTTGTATTAGTCTGCCATTCAGAGTGCCAGCACACCCTCCCAGGAGCAGTAATGGAAGGGCTGTTGCTTAAGCTGAAATAGCCAAACACAGACTGGATCTCACAAGGCTGGTAACAGTTGCTCTGGTTCACCACACCAGCCATCATCAAGAATAGGAAATTTCAGAACCCAGTATTCATCATGCAATTAGCCATGACAATGGTCACTTGACGCTCCTGCACTTCAATATTGTTACATATTCTCTCTTTATAATATATCTCTCTTATAGTTTGACTACTACAATATATATTTACTGTTAAATACAGTTTATTTCTTTTAAAGAACATAAGAACTATATAAACGAGAGGAGGCCATTCGGCCCATCAAGCTCGTTTGTATATAGTTTTTTTTACTACATATTACATCAGCTTTGGAAGTCACTAACATAAAGTCACATGCCACAGAACAGCAATGAAAGCTTTGAATGTGAAGTTTGAAATGTCACCTTTCCACATGTTTCATGTTCCTCTTGCAGTCCCGTGTGGGCCTCACACTGTCTATCCCAGCTACGTGCTGCACGAGATCTCGGTGGATCCTTCTGGGAGACCGCGGCCAGGCATCACGGCTCATTAGCCTCCGTACAGGCACCCTCGGGACTCAGCAAAAGGCTTAAACCCTACCGATGCCTTTTGCGCTCTGGTGTGCGCGACGTCCCCACGTTGTCCTAGTGTGCTGCAGCTGCTTTCACCTCTGCTTTGATGCACGTGGTCTGCTGCCGGGTCTCGGGCAACGGTGAGAAACGTTGCATGACTTTCCTTATGTCCTTGCACCATGCTTTAATGAAACAGCCATGATGTAGAACCTTGTCCTGAAGGTCTAAAATATTGTAACCAGGCAATTTAATTGGTGTGCATTCATTCATTCATGCATTTGTTCATCCATCCATCCATCCATCCATTCATGAACCTCGAGCCCATTTATAGGGTCTAAAATTTGTGTTTTAGAAATATGTCATGTGCTGTCACTGCACAGTGTGCTGTAGAAAAATATAAGGTACTGTGCATATGCTCTAGAAAGATGTGATGGGCTGCCACAGTTCTAGAAATATGTCATGTGCTGTCACTGTACAGTGTGCTGTAGAAAAATGTAAGGTACTGTGCATATGCTCTTGTGATGTGCTGCCACTGAGCTCTAGGAAGAGGTGATGTATTATACGCTGTACTGTGTACTTACTGTAGAAATTTGAGATGTGCAGTGCGATCTACAATGATGTGATGTACAGTGCTCCAGAAACATGTGATGTGCTGCCACTGTATTTGATTGGCGTTGTGCACTGGCTGTATGAACACTCTGATACCCTGATGCCTACCTCATCTGCTATTTGTCCTCCCGGTGCCGTGTGTGTGATACACGAGCGGGTCTCATGTCCTGCAGAGACCTTGAGCCGGTCCCCAGGCCGTGCAGACAGCTGCCTCACCATATGGCCGGGGAGCGTGTCGAACCCTTACGCCTGGGAGGTGTCTGCCTGTCCTGCTGTGATTCTCAGACCTTCTAGGGATGCCCCACAACACCAATGCCTGTTTGGGATGAGGACACAGGGGGAGACGAGCATTTTAGTTGTATTTTATGTATCATTTTCAGGTTTGAGGGTATATTACCTGTCAGTAGTACATGTCCCTACGTGTGTTCTGGACTCTGCCCACTGTTCTTTGGATTCGTGATATTTGGGTTCAAGTGCCAATCCATCCCCCCTGTGCAGGGGGTGATAATGACAGGCAGAGGGTCTCCCCAAACCCTCCCCCACTCCCCGCCATCATACCTGCTCTAACCTCCATCCCTGCTTCCCCAGCACCATCACCGCAGGTGACAGCAGTGGCGAGGACAAGCCTAGTGTGCTGACCATCTGCCACGGCCCGATAGAGCGCCCCCTGCTGGAAGGCTCTGGCTATAATAAAAAATGCGTCAAACACTTCCGGTCTAAAAAGGCAAAGGGACAGTTTACAAGGATCGTGTTTTGTGTTCAGCTACCTCTTTCAGAAACCTGTTCTGTAGCAAGAATCTAAAAGACTCCGAAGCTAGCTGAGAATGGGGCAGTTTGAGCCCCGGAGCCGTTAAACGCCTCACGTGTGGCCCGTGAATGCTCCGACTGAGGTGTTATCTAAGGATCCACACTCTCGCACGTTCAGGCTGCCTCTGCGTTCTTCAGCGTGGGGAGCCGGGGGAAAGGCTGCAGTGGGGTTCTTGGGGCTCCTCCGAGGAAACAAAGGAGCACAGTAAGAAGGTTATGTGCAGCAAGGGAGGATATGCGGCTCTGGCCGCCTCGTGCAGTAGTGGGGGGTCAGAGGCATCTGACACGCATCCTGGCTGGGAGGGTCTCTGTTGCGGAAACGGCTGGTAAAAGATGGCAGGACATTGAAGCATGAGCGTGGTTTAAATGGCATGCTACATGCACGGTTTCTGATTCACCATTTCACGGGAGAAACAGTTCTTCAGGTTCGTCTATCAGTTCTTCAGGGGAAATGAGCCCCTCTGCATGATGGCAGTACCATGGGACACTGGGAGGGGGCGGTCAAGGTGTTGTGACACGGCCTCTCAATTGCATTATATTTATTAATAGATACAGCTACATTTTTTAAGAGAAGGCAGGGTCAGACTCTGTGCAGCAGCCCTTGCTCAAGGACCTAAAGCCAAAATCACTCTGCTGACCCTGGGATTTCAACCAACGACCTTCTGCCCATAGGCACTGCATCCTAACACACCAAGCGACACACCAAGCGACACACTACTACTCTAACCTACGCAGCTCGATTACCCCAGACGCAGTGAGTGTTAAAGACTGCCGCACAAATGGCTCTGACAGTGTTTTCAATCTTTTCGACAGTTTTTCATCTTCTGCGAGATCTACTCTGCTAGAATGAGCTTCGGCTGCACACTCAGGTCATTTCCTCAGCAGGTATGTGAGGACAGTCCCACATCACCTGAGATTCAAGGTCAACAGGGAAATCTGCAGATGCTGAAAAATATTTCAGACAAGACTGTGTCCCTATCATACATAAAGTGGAATGAGTAATGTTATTTCCTGTTAATCGTTCTAGAATAAAAAAAAATCCAAAAATTAACATGACTTAAAACAGGACCTCATTTTGCAAAGTGTCCTCACCTATTTTTCAGGAAAACTTCTTCGTTTCTTTGTCATTGTAGAACTTTCGAGGTCGTGCACTGCTCCGCATCATGTGACGCAAGTATGGTGACGGACACAGGGCTAAGCCAATAGCAGAGTCCCTCGGCTCAAGCCCAGCCCCCTCGTTCCATTTCACGGCCACGTAGATCGCAATGTTTTGCCTATGAGAAACAAATACATCCTGCAAATCTGCTTTGCACCCTCTTCGCTTTCCAGCATCACTGGGACGTGTTGCTGCTCGGTTCCTGGCCTCTGGTTTCCCCGAAACGTGATGATTTTCCCAGCAAACAAGACACCTGTACCAGGCGGCCGCGTCACGCACCCCAGCTGTGGCCCGGAAGGCCCGGCTCTCGGCCTAATTGATGTTTTCGGTTCGATATGGGAGAGGGCTGCTCGATGTCCGGGGGGGGGCGGCTCTCTGAAAACACAGAGTCACAGCAGGCATTTTCCAGGGAGGTTATTACGTTATCGATTCCCGGAGTGTGTACCCATTAGCGGACACCTCCGCATCCCAAACCCCATTGATTTCTACGGTTGTAGTTAGAAAAGGTGATGAATTGTATCGAACTGTACGCAATACGTGGGCTGTTTTATCAGATAGCGGAACTACTTTCGTGAACTGTTAATAGAAAGGGTTTTTTAAAAGTCTCTTTCTGTCCTCCTTTCGTTTTCTCGTTTTGTCTTTTCTCCAGGGGACGGGGGGAACCGCTTTCTCTGTCACTGGGCGCGTCCATTGAAATGGGCGCTCAGATTGGCCGCAGAGCATAATTAGCCCGCCGGGTTCAGAGCGTGTAAAGCTCTGACTTTATTAACCAGGGCTAAGCGGTATCGGGCCCCAAACCAGGACTGACCTTCTGTCTGGTCCCGTGGAGGGATTAGAACTTGAAGGGCTTCGTGCCAGCATTGCCCTGGCAGAGCAGGTACCCTCTCACTCATGCCCGCTCAGATAAACACACACACATCCTCAGTAGAATCCCTCTTTTTTTGTACCTGGGTCTTGATGTTTTTTTTTTTTTTTTGGGAGGGGGGGTGGGCCGTAGGCAGCTCAGTTGCTTTCTTGTCTTTGCCCTTTTATTGGGTGGAGGGTGGCACTCC
>JAODUD010000062.1:22487896-22506798 GCA_026784285.1 Stomatorhinus walkeri | reverse complement strand
TTGCCCTTTTTTTGGGTGGTGGGGGGCAATCCAACCCCCCCCCCCCCCCCCCCACTTCGTTTTCCTCCACTTACAGACAGGGGGTCTTTTCCTCGCTTCATTGCTGCATTCTGTCTGTTAGAGACACGTCCTTCTGTTCGCAGTCATGCTTGTGATATGCCGAGACACTTAGTGTCATCACCCCAATAGTAGCGCCCATTTTGAAGCGTGACCCCACCCCTCGAGAAGGCTCCCCTTTGGTCAGTTTAATTAGTGGAATTCATTCATTTCCTGTGGTATCTTTTTTATTATTATCATTATTTATTTGTTCCAACCTGTGAGGAGCTTAATGTCTGAAATGACCCATGCATTTAATTTACTTTATTAATTTCTTATTATTATTTTTAAAAGATTTGAGATGAAAATTGTATTTGTATTTCTTTGCAATGTTTGGGGCATGATATGAGGGAATGCAGGGTGTATATAGAGCATAACATACTGTGTACTGGAGTGGAAATCGTGAAATTGACTGGCATCCCATCCAGGGTGTCCCCTGCCGTGGGCCTTGTGCTTTCTGACAGAGGCCCCAGGTCTGATTATGGCACAGTAAGGTAAGCATAGTTTTAATAGCAGCACAGTAGGGTAAACACAGTTCTGATCACAGGACATGTCGCTTTTATAGTGTTTCAGCATGTTTAATATTCTGCACTGTTCTGTATAAACACAGCAGCATAAAACCTGCATGAATGCTGTCGGGAAACTTCTGGCTGTCACCTGGAAGACGCAGGAGGAAACAGACAGAGAAGCTTGATATTTACTGTGCATCTCACCCATCTTTTATTTGCATTAGAGAGCAGGCTTTTTGGTAGCAAAGTGGGATGATATCATGCGTACAAGGAAGTCACATGATACACTATGTCAACCTATCAGACACTGGGAAAGGGCTGCCAACTGTCACACATCTGACGTGACATGCTTTTAGACTCTCATGCTCACACTTACAACAAATCTATATTATTCCAGTATAAAATTAAAATTGGCTACATCAAAAGCATCGGGATAGTTTACAAACACTACAGACTATTTACAAGGTAATAAAATTGTAACATACATGTAAATGCATGTGAATATGTGTTCAGACTCATCTTGAATTGAAAATCTCACTTCAGCCAGCTGACCAAATTTGACCCTCTGGGAGGCTCTGCTATTTTCAAGAAATGTGCTCCTAAGCTTGAACAGAAGGTAGTGTTTGTTATTATATTAGTTATTTTAGTTAATATTAATTATTTTTGGTGAATTCACAGAGGGTGGTCAGTCACCGAAAGAGTTCAGCAGCTGCTGGTCCACTTTGAATGAGAAGTTCAAAGTCCAGTGGGGTCCGCTGGGGTACATCTGCAGTCGGACGCCGTGGGGAAACCCCGAAAAAACCGAGTGGGTTACCATCTGTGCAAGGCGGCCATCAAGCAGCCAAAATTGTCACCGCCTTCATGAGTCACACTGGAGAGACCATCGCATCACGGGCTCGTCCATCCATCTGTCGGCCGGGGAAGTCCACTCGAAACTGACGAATGCACCCTCCGTCTCCCTCCACAGCCCCACTCCGAACACACAGAACCCTACGCGGCTGGGCGACGGGGGGGTGCCTTCATCAGCTCCAAGCCGGCAGGGAGGGGGGGTCACATGTCGCGGGCGAACCGGCTCATGATCCTTTAGAACCGACTTCTTTTTGGTAATCTCGCGTGACCAGAAATGGCACATTATGTGACAGGGATGCTCAGTGCGTCCTCACCATGACCACACTGCGGCAAAACTGTAAGGGGACCAGGCTCACTAGGGAGCACAGGATTTGAGTAAAGAGAAGGGGACACCTCCCCCCATCTATAATCAGCCAGACTCCATGGCAACCACCCTAAAAACAAGAACCCTGCAAAGTATCAGCATGACCGTTGAAATACTGCTCCCTGGTAATTCATCTCCCCCATGGCCCATCTAAGGGAGGACAGTTCAAAATGGCCAGGTAGCGTCAAACAGTGGCAAAATGCGCCTCATGTTTACAGGTCCCCTTGTTCGTGCCAGAAACTGCAAGCGCTGGGAGAGACGGCAGCTTAACGTTTTGGGAAGCATGCACGTCCCCTCCGATCCTGGGGTGCTTATGGATCGCGATGGTAAACGCCGGGCAAAAGCTGGAAAATGCTTTTTGGCTTTTAGATGAACCGTGAGCCTGTGATTTGTTAGATGACACCGTCGGCCGGCAATAGCAGCAGCATCTGGGACACGGCATGAACGGGAAGCTTCAGATCTGCTATCCACAGCAGCGAATATACCCCGTATAGCCCTACTGAGAAATGTGGTCATATCCCTTTTACAAAGGCTGTATAAATATCACGGGCTAATCTTATTGGCTCCTTTCAACCAGACTGACCCCCTATCAAGGCTTGATTTCAGCAGACAAGCTAAGGTACTATTAATTATTGAGCAAAATAGAAATGGGGCTCAAGACAGTAGCTTTTTTTTTTGTTCAGAATGGCATGAAATTGGGCATAATTTGCAGCATGTTTATGAGAGAATCTATAAGTCCGAGAGGCCAGATATTTTATGGGGAAAATCATCCACATTTGGAGACAGTCAGATGAACTGATTAGTATGCTGCATAAGTGGCGAACTGCCAGGCCCTCTACAGAAGCGATTTTTCCGGAAGAGAAGTGACTGAGACTGAGCTCAGGGTGTCAGCATGGTTCTGGATTCCCGATGCCTGTGCCCGCCCCCGCTTGCACGTGACACTGCGCCAGGGAGCGCGGCGGTTTTTCACGCTGCCGCCTTTCCAACTCATCGCCAGATTCCTTGAATCCAGGTGCAACATTCAGCTCACATACTTGTGTACATCACAGAGACAGCTCACGCCATATGTGATCATATTCACCACGTGGTTAGGCGTCTCTGGTATATAGTATGCAGTACTGTGCAAAAGTCTAACGCAGCCAAAGAAAATGATCTTCATGTTGGGGTAAAACTATGATATCATGTTTGTCAAAATGTCAGCTACCCCAGTGGGGATTAAGCGGTTATGGTAATGGATGGATGGAAAATGTGTCATCTTAGCCATTTCAAAACTATGGAGCTCGCTAAGGTCACTCCAGTATTTGCAGTTCATCTGTCTTTTTTGACATGATCACTAGCACACGTCTGGCTAATCAATACCTCCTTGAGCTATATAACTAACTAACTAACTAACTAACTAATTCAGCTGGTGGTGAAAATTAACAAATGTATGGTATGACTGAGGTGTATCTGAGGAGAGGTTTGAGAGTAGCGGTATCCACCAAGATATCAGTATCTTCAGCAGAAGAAATTCTTGTTAGCTTTTCTTGTTATTGCTAATTTCATATATATTCAGTGTCAAATTGTGCCTTTCTTCTGAGCCAGAGACATTTTGCCTAAGTCTTTTGCACAGTATTGCATTTATTGATGGCGAGGTAAGGCAGTGCTTCGTATTGCTGCAGAGTTACAGGATGGTAGGTTAGGGAAGTCTCCCACTTTAACAAGGGTGTAGGTTTGGTTTCAGCATTGGTAGGGGTCAAATCAGCCCCCAACCCCCGTCCCCCTAAACATCCATACGGATGTACACATGCACACACATACATACACACACTCCGTAATTTTAACTGAATACGTAATTACTTGAATAATTAAGAATTACACCAGAACTGCAACCCTTATTAAAATAACCAGACAACAGATGTGCCAAGAATTTGCATATTCAAAAGGTTTCTAAAATAAATATATTATTAAAAAAGGATGACAAAAATATCAAAGTCAAAGTGCAAGAATTAAAGAAATTAAGCTAAAGATGCAATAATATATTATTTGGGAAAAGAAAAACTAAGCAACTTAGCACTTTTTGTATAACAAAATCATGAGGGCACTAGTGTTTCAGCATCGATAGGGACCAAACCAGCCCTGTACCCCCTGCCCCACTAAACACATACATGGGTGGGAACATGCCCCTACCATCCATACCCAAATCTATCACCATGCTTTTTCGGCAGCCACCCCCTCCCTCACGCAGAGTCCGGGGGAGCTTGGAGCCAGTCGCGGCAAACGTAGGGCAGGTGAAAGGGAACATACCAGCTTGTCACGCACTATACACACGTAAACACTCTGATCACACACTAGGGGCTGTTTAAAGGCACTGAATCACCTAACGGAGGGGTTCCCTACCCGAATCAGGCTGCAGAGATCTGGGATTAAGAGGAAGTGTCTGGTGAACTTCCAAAAATAATCAATATGTTTTCAAAGCATGCTTTATTTTTTTTTTATTAGTTTTTTTTTTAAAACAGTTAAACTTATTGAACCTGTTATTAAATCTCCAGTTCTGTATATTGCGGGATTATCCTGTATTGAAAAATACCCCCTCTCTGCAAATTTTATTATCATTTTACCGCCAACACCTCCCCCCTAGGTTGATAAGTTTCACCAGTCTGTGAAATTTTTGCACGATGTGCACCAGACCACAATCTTCAGAAGGCTAGGAACTCCGAATCTGAACCACATTTATAAAACCCACTCTGAAAACATGCACACACGCTGAACACACACACACAATGTCAGGGGGTGGGAATCAAACCTCCAGACCTGAAGGTGCGAGTGAACAACACTGATGGACAATAAAATGCAGATGGTTGTTAACTCCTGTCACCCAAGCATTTTATCCAGGTGGGGGACTGAGGGATGGAATCTTTTTTACAGCAAGGCTGCACTCCTGCCTTGCCAACAGACAGACGCTCCTTCTCTGTGTCACCTGTTGTCACAAAGGAAACAGTTTGTGTTCATTGCTCAGAATTTCATCAGTTCAAAGCTGGAGCGGTCAAATACAGTGGCGAATTTGGCAACGTTCCAGCAGGGGCTCGCGGTCGTGGTCCTCTGAGATGGAGGGAGGTCCTGGTTCACGCGTCTAATCGAGCCGTGGCTGAACCGTACACCGAGGCGATTACGATTTTCACCCCGCGTTCCCTGACGCGCCTCCGCACGCTAAAAGCGAAATTAAATCCGAGGCAGTCCCGCTAATGTAATCAGCCACTTTGAAGTTTCACTTCATATCCAGGCTCTTCTGTAGCATGCTCAGGATTTTAAAGCCGCAGGCTGACAATCACGTCCGCTAACCCTCTGGAACGTTCCGACACGGTAACCGCTCCATGACGCGGGCCTCGTCGGTGACACGTAGACTCAGTGACATCGCCAGGCCAATGAGTATCCTGACCTCAGTTTGCACCCTAACATGCGACGGATGGTCCCCCCTACGTCTCTATTAGCTCGTTTCACGCTACGGTGTTATAACGAGCTGGCTCGCTCATTTGAATTTCAAATATTTTAAATAGCTAATTAGCATTAAGTTCAGCTATCGTCGGTACAGAGTGGGGCGCTGCGCATCTCGGCGTAATCCACTCTAATTTGGTGGATCCGTCTTATCGGGGCTGAGTGGCGGAGGCTGCAAAGAGCACAGGACTCAGGCAATAGGATAACAGACATCAAACGGAGCTTCTCGGGGCGGTGCCGTGCGACTGGCGCGGCCGGGACGTGCCCCAGGCATAATCTAACGACACGGGGCTGCCAGATATACACCGTGGGGAGGCAGTGCGCCAGGCAGGGGATTCTGGGAAGAATTGCTTCTGCAGGGTTACATGTGGATAAAGGGTGTGTGGGCTTCAGGGGTAAAGGTGGGGGCAGAGTGGCTTCCTCTCAGCCTGACAAGGAGGGGGCGGTCGCACTGGGGGACGCGGAAGGCGAACGGAGCCTTAACCTGATTTAATCTCTGCTTCCTAAAGCAGCTATGACCTGAAATTTCATGTATCAACCTGGTAAACTAAGGAACAAGGGACCCCTTTTAAGCCTCAGTTGGTAGGAATCAAGCGGTAAAAAACCCATCACAACTTGCGAAGCCTACTCATTCTTCAAAGAGCACTGGTCTCATTTCATGGCTATTTTTCCCTCTTAAGGAGCCATTATTGATGTCTAATAGGTTAATTGAGTTTGTATAGGACAGTTTCTATCAGAAGGTACGCTGAGGACTGTGACAGTGCTTTCAGAATTACTCAGTGACTCACTGACTGTCGTGCTGCCCTGCAATGCTCTGCCTGTCTCAGACAGAGGTGTTGGGTTTAGGATCAAGAGCTGTTTACCTCGAGAGGTGAGGCTGGTACCAAGGCTCTGCTCTTCTGAGCTCTGCTCAAGTCCAGGGGAGAGATTACTCAGTGTGAGTAACTGATTTCAGCTGACTCATAATCCTTTGATTAATTATCACATCATTAATGTGCCTCAAAATCTCACGCTCTCAAGAGAACTTGCCGGATTCAAACAATCATGCTCACTTAACCATAAACTACCGAAAGCCCTAGGCTGAGGTGAAAGCTTGTGGTCTGTGAACCTTCATCCGTCTGCCAATGATGACCCAAGTACAAGTGTAAGCAGTACTGGAGCCTGAACTACACAACATCTTCCAAACTAAGCAAGAGCCTAATTAGATTAATATTCCATCAGCAGAAAGTGCACCGTTGGGAACATTCAGGGAACATGGAATGCAATCAGGCTTGTAAAGGAATTCCTGAAACAGATGAGTCTTGAGACATTTCTTGAAGGTTGAGAGGGAATCTGATGACTGGATGTGGTTTGGCAGCTCATTCCACCATTGGGGAACCACACAAGAGAACCATCTGGAATGAAACATCTCCACCATGTAGCACTGGTTTGCTGACCAAAGACTTAGGTCATAAAGAGCATCCTTATGGAGATGTTTCATATCGAGATGGTGCGGGTCCATTAATCGCTCTGAAAATCAGCATCAAGTACTTGAACATTCGTTAGGTATTTCCGAAATATGATCATGTAAATGCTAAATCCCTTAGGTTTTCAGTAATAGTTCCCTTTTTGATTAATGAATTATTCATTTAAAAAATAATCCTGTCTCAGTATTGCCCTTTCCCCTCACCTTTTGTTGCGTATAGACAATGGGACAAAAACTGTGATATGCAAGCACATTATTTCCTGCTGGGGGGCGATCTGCAACACTGCTTAATTATCGGGAGAATCAACATGCAAATGCAGCAGAAATGAGCACTGTTTTCATCATTTTTTTTTTTGCCTGATCTGAGATGGATAAAGACTTCAGAGCTGCAGAGGCCGGCTTGCATGCTGGAGAGCTCTTGGATCTCGGACATTGTTTTGGATCCCCTATGGTCAGGACAATAAGAATGGCCAATATTCATACAGAGGGGCCAACCTTGTCATTAGCCAATGATATGTTCTGAATCGGTGAATGACAAAGGAGAGGGGTCTCTGATGGCCAATGAGCTTTCATTCCAGATCATTGGCCCTTTGGCCAAGCCCCTGCATACACCCATGCCCACAACCCAGATTTACCAGTCTTAATCAGCACAATGTATGGCTTCACAGATTTAATACTTGATAAAACTGGTTCCTAACTGTAACCCTATGAATGAATTTGGTGTCAAATTTGTGGTCATTGTTACCACTAGCAGCAATCATCATTTAGCCGTGCTCAGCTTGGCCTTAAACATTAAATTCAGAGCAAACATTGCTGCACAAATCAGGCCGCTAATGACCTCAGACTGATTATGACACAAAGGTGATTGTTTGCTCACTAATGCTATTATAAAGACAGGTGTCACTTTCAGGTTGCGAAAACTCAAGCTGGGGATAGATTGCCTATAATTATTCTTTGACGCGGTATGCACTAAATGGCAGGAAATGTCTGGGATGGATATTAAGTTAAGATTCACGTTAAAAGAAGTCTGCATTTGTCCTTAAGGATGTATCCCGCCTTGCATGTACAGAAGTTCACAAGCTGGAATAAATAAAAATAACCGAGGTTTGTTGTGACATGTTCATGTTGTATTTTTGAGCTTTTGCTATTAAAAACCTTATCTGTTTCGGAACATGAAGAGATTGTTTTTATCTGATATCTGTGCTGGAAAAATTAAATGTCACAAGAGTGATGTGGCCCTTTAAAAAATTCTTCTCATTGCTAAACCCTGACACTCTCCCATCCATCCGTCCATCCATCCATCCATCCATCTTTTTTATATTGCAGTCACATACAGTGAGTTTGTAAGTGTTTTGCAAGACTGGCAAAATTTTAACTTGATAAACGAGCGAGGTCTTGCAATACGAGTATTACATACTCGTATACTGAGCCGCTGGTTCTCTCTCTCTCACTCACTACGGGATTGTGGGTAATTGTTTCCCATGTTCGGTCCTAGTCGGCGTGACTCACTTGTATAGTCAAAATACAGTAGAAAAGCACCACCCAAATAAGGGCGTAGCAGTGCAAGCACTGAATCTGTTTGACGACAATGCAATGTCCACATTTCCGAGAAATTGAAAAGGAGGCAAAAGCCTGATAGGATCCTTGTTAAAGTCGCACAAAAAGAAGAAGATTCCAATGAGCCAACAGATAGCAGTGATTCCGTTAGTTATAGTGAAAGTCGTCCTCTTCTCCTCTCTCTCACCTCCCTCACACCATCCACAATTCTTTTCAAAGGTAAAGTGCAGGTTAATTTGTTTTATGTATTTTTACTTTGTGTTTTGTATTAATCATTTGTATATGAATATTTTTGGGTTGTGGAATCATCGAAGTTTCCATTATTTCTAATGGGAAAATTCACTTTGATATATGAGTGCTTGGATTACAATTATGCTTGGAATCCGAGGTTTTATATATTTTTGGTCTATGTGTTTTTTGTTATGTGGTGTCTTGAATGATATGGAAAGGTAAATTCAATTTACATAAAATTTGACTTAGATCATAGTTTGTGAAACAGATTACTTACTTCAGTCGATAGCTACCTGTATGTGACATTTCAACAAACACACACGTTCATATCTTTGTGGGGACTGCCTAACTTACCTGGGAGCGGTAGGCTGGGGGGGCGATGGGCTTATTGGGCCATTTGAGCTAGTTTTTCAGGCCAATATAGGAACAAAAGGGAATTAAAAACAATGGAACATCAACAGTATACCAGTGGTACCAGCAGAAAAGCTGAGTGGGGGCCGGGGTACCGTCGGTAATATTCACCATTCGGGGGGAGGGGGATATCGTACTGGTGGATTGATAGGTCAAATTTGAGAAATTTAACTGTTCCCTCTTGAATTTTTGCATACGCTCATTAATTGGGTCTCTTCATATCCGATTACAATTAATCTACGACTCTTGCGGAAACATGGGAGATGTAATGTTAGGCTTGTATTTTTCCACGGTTTTCGTTCTGCTACTTTGTCAGTGCACTTGGCAGTGAAGCAACCTACTACTAGACTCCAGTGTTTAAAAGGAAGCTGGGTAGCGTTAAGAGTGGGAATAGTCCATTACAGCTGGGATGGGGGAAATTTTTCTCAAAAAGTGTTACTAAGAATGCAAATAAATTTCTTGCTGTAACACTTCTATTATCCATAAATGTAACTTCTGGAAATTCTATCTTCATGGGGCTCCTAGTTGTCAGGGCCACGGATGGCTGCCTACCCTTGCATTATGGGAAGTTCACCCCTGATTTAACCCCTATCCAGCCCTAACCTTAACCATAAGTACCCAAGCATTTATAGATTCATGATTGCAGTCGTGGATTTTTACAAGATTGAGTTTCCCCTTGTGGGAACTGAAAAAAAATTCTCCCCACTACATCAACATAACAAATGTTTAATGCATTAATATATACGTAACCCACAGACATATATACGCACAAGTCAAGGGAGGGATCAGACCCACAATCCCTGAGACAGAAGGCCACAGTGCTCCCACTAAGCAACCTCACTTTGAATTCAATTGGGTTCAAATTCAAGGGGATATGCCACTTATGTTGTGTGGATGTGTACGCATACCAATCAGATGTAAGGGAGTCACAGCCCCTGTCCTATGAGGAGTGTCTGTACAGTCACATGATGCACATGGTCTTCCTTTTGTAATCCACAGGAGTCATATGTTCTAATGTTCACATTCTAATATAACACACCACAATTGTGTTTTTTTCTTTCAAGTCATGTTATTTTCAGTTTTGGGGAGTTTCACCAAAATATATCCAGAAAGGCTGTAGGTAAATGAGTTTAAAATTCTTTCCTTCTTCCCACCTCACTAGAGGCAATTTATCATGTCACTTTGTCTAGAACAAGCTTAATATTCACAGAGATGTACATTGTAATCTGGTGCTGCATTGAAATGGATTTTGAACTTTAGTGATTTGGGAAATATTCATTGGGTAACCTCTCATTTCATTTTTCTATGCACGTTAAACACTGACAGTTCACTAGTTCGTTTCATGTTTGATTTATTGGAGTTTAATCCACAGGACTGTAATATATATGGCTAAAGGAGGAGATGGTGCAGCAGCTCAGCCTGCCTGAGCTCCTTGTGTGTGATGAGGAGACAGATACGGAAAGGCCCCTGCTTCCTGATCTGTTAGCAGGCAAACTAATCTCCTCATTTTTTATTTTTTTCCAAGCTGAAATGCAGGTATCCTTGTGACGTATTGTCATGCAAGGAAATAGGCAAAAAGAAAGAAAGGTTTTGGTTTTAGTCATATAGCACTAGTCTAGGTAGAAAAACCACTCTGAATTTGAATTTGAATTCATATTGAATTGTAATTTGCTAAGAACCCAACACTATTAAAAGGCACATTTTAAACAAAACAAGTTATATTTGTTTCAGTGTATTATGCAATGTTTTCTTTTTCCCCCGAACTGAATGCCAGTTTTTTGTGTGTGCGTGTGTGTGTGTGTGTGTGTGCGCTCTCGAAGCTAGCGATTAGGAGCTAGCACCGTGCAACACATTTGGGGTGTCACAAAACGAGACGTTTCACTACAGGATGAGAAATCCGTTCTTGGATTTGGCTTTAAAGGGCTATATTTTATGTTGCATCATTTCAGCACATCCCATAAAGGGGAACGGTTTTAAATTCTCGTTCCTGCCTTTCATAACCACAGCCGTGTGCTGTGGAGGACCTCTGTTTTGATTAGTATTCCTCGGTACCTTTTCTTTCTGATTGCTAGCAAACCTGAGCTATAGATAGTTGTCATAGTAACGTGTTGTACAGAAAACACTTAACCGCGTGCACCACACTAGTCAGATACTTACCGTCTTTGAAAGGACAGTTCGTTACATTGGGGGATTACCGCCATCTTCGGCCGAAAATGTCTTGAGATGAATATGCGGGAGTGGAAATGCATCACAGCGCAAATGGAAATTAGCTTGGTAACAAGAGATACATTAAGTTTAAGGCACACAGCGTGGGAAGAGATGTAGCATAACCAGCTGTCAGGGCGGCTTTTGGGACACGGCGTTGAGGTAGATTATCTGTCACAGAGCACGCGTCAGCGACTGTCAGGGAGTGTGCCAGTCCGCCAGCGGCTGGATGAGTCAACATCTGTTCTGCAGCAGTGTGTGTATAATTAAGGGAAGTGTAACACGCGCTGGCGTTTGGTGCTGACGTTCGGTCGACACCGTCCCAGATCAGGTACCGGTGAGGACTGAGGAGATCAGATTGGGAAGGTGGGCAGCCCAGGAGATAAGTATCGGCTCTTGTGACAGCCCAAATGTCCACAGGTTCCAGCAGGGGCATATACAGCGGGGGGCCTGGGGCCCTGGCCCCAGCTGACACCTGATTGGCCCTACTGTGTCCCTCCCCCTATCATTCACCAGTTCAAAACAGCCCCTCATATGCCTCCCACCATATCAAAATCCTAGAATTTCCCATGGGTCCTGCTGTTGGACTGTTGAGTATTGAGGAGTTGAGAACCCAAAGGAAAACTCTTTAAAATGGCCACCAGATTGCATACATTCTGGAATCATCTCTGGCATGGTCAAAGATAGTAGTTTCGATGAGTTTCATTATCCACCTGATGTGGTGTCTCTTATTAGCTAAAACGGCCTTTTCATGATATCTCAGCCAGACTGGGGTCAAAGGTCAAGGGTTTCTATATAAATGAAGATGAAATGAAGAAATTGGGGCCTGAATCTGCAATACAAGAGTGTGTGTCTGATCCACCTCCCGTATTAAGGCTCATCTGTGATGCGGATGTCATGATATGGGGTTTTGTCTATTAGACGGATTACCCTGTCAGTCTACACACGTTGATCTTTCCGTCTCTGTGGCGACTAAAAATTGTTTTAATATTTGCACTGACAGTGAAACAATTGAGGAACAGCCAATGCAGAAAGAAAATGCTTCCACTGGGCAAAGGATAGAGAACATTCGCAAGAGATTCATTGAGGACAAGTTTGTCTGATCCATATTATGTCGGCCCATCCGTTTTCGATAAAAGCTTATCCAGTCCGAGTCCTGGAGATACAGAAGATCAGGGTATAAGGCTGGCTACATGAAGGCTAGTCCATCAAAACGGAGACAGACTCCCACATATTATGACACCCGGAAAGTATCTTCAGCTTACCTGAGCTGCTTTGTGCTTAACCTGAGCAGACTCCAGTTCCTAAACAGAGAGACACCACTCACAATGGACTGTGAACCCTAAAATCGGGAAGGGAACTCATTACCACCCTTCTCATGTTTATGGCGCAGCTAATAGCTAACTTAATGTTCTTTATGCGATTCTGTCACCATCCACCACCGCAGTGATACACCGGAGAGGCTGACCTCCTTATTTGTGGGTAGAATTTTATTCACAAGCAATACAATAGTTGAAATTTCAAGCTGTCTTCCAGCATTTTTATAACCCATGATAGTTGTCTTGCTGTTGGAACATTAAACTAGAGCTCATAATTGTTGTTCAGGGGGCTTTGCTCGTGTTCCCTTGTTCACAGTCTCTAGAAATCTTAGGTCCGTGTTCCATTTTAGTTACAGCCGCTCACTGACATTTGAAAAACCGGCCTCATCCGGTACTTTCAGAGACACTGAACTCATTAATAGTGACAAGGAATCAACATACGTTTCTATACTGTTAAACGTACCCCACCCCACCCCCCTACCCTATACCTCAAGGGAGACCCCATATCCATTTGCGGCTGTCCATGGGATATGCCCCTCATTTTCACCCTGTGACGGCATGACATTTAATTTAGCGCCCGGACCCCAGATAATACAAACACGCTGCTTCATCAACAACGTGCAATTAGGACCATGTATTCAGCTGGTTCTCCGGGCCGGTGTAATAAATCGTTTACCAACATAAAAAAGACAAAGCCCCCTTTTTAATAAAAAATGTATATTTCATAAAAGTCTTACATCATAGTCACCATTATGATCTATTCTACTAGGTTTTCTCCATTATAAACATCACGTGTGGCATGTCTAATTTTGCCTATTTATTTAATACAGCACACAAGGTATTGCTTGGGACCACGAGGATATTTCCACTATTCTTTACATATATAACAGCCAATAAGGGACAACACTTTCACCTGCCCTTGGTTCTGTTTGTTCATTGGATAACAGCCAATACCCAGCAACTCGAGCCACGTGCTGAGCGATAATCCCTGTGATGCTTGTTAATACAGTCACTGTAGACCACTTCTCCATTAACGTTGGCTTATGGAACGTCTGCCTCTTGCCATTAGAGACCACCCTCCAAAACACAATCTTGCAGTGTTCCAGAACATCAGTGTCGGGGCAAGAAATGCATATTTAGGGACTTGCGTGCTTTGTGCTTTCCCCATTTGCTTTTGTCCAATCTCAGGTCTATTTTTTTGCAAGAAATCCACACACTTATAACTGAAAAGTATGTTTCTTTATATGGAGTTGTTGGACACCTCTAAAACTGTGGCCTTCACTTGGACTACGCTGGCTGGCCCCTTAGTAGAGTCCCAAAATCTCCTCTGTAGGAAGGACGATTCAGCCAGGGGATTCAGCAAGGACTTAGACTCCGATTTCCTCAACTCTCCAGACACAAGACGGTTTTTCATCATCACACAGATGAGCAAACAGGCAACGGATACCATGGCCAACAGAACAGAGGGGGACATGACGGCAGCGGCATCCTGCCACTCTGAGTTCATCGCCGCAGGCTCTATTCCCTTTGTGATGACGTCGACACATTTTCCGTGTCTCCTGTAGCGGATACTGGGAATGTCCACGCACACCTTATACTGTGTGGAGGGCTCTAGGTGTGTTAGATTGTACGCCTTCACATTGGATGGGACCCTCACTGTGAAGACCAGGGTGGGTCTGCTTTGCGTTGCAGTCGTGGACCACTTAATGTTTGCAGCCAGGCTGCCAAGAGATGCCTTCCAAGATACTAGGATGGAGTTTGGCATCACAGACTCAACTTTTAAGATCAAGGACCCATTTTTTGGCTGTGGAAAGTAACCATCGACCTCCACAGAGACTGATTTGAGGTCCGCACCAACAAAGTTATGTGCAACACATGTGTATAATCCGGCTTCACGTTCTGTGATGTCATAGATGTCAAACGTGCCCTCCGGATGCACGTAGTACTTCTTGGAGAAGGTGCTGGGTAGGACCCGATTTCCTGAGGGCGTGACCCAGTAGATGGCAGGCTCAGGCTCAGCAAATGCCCGGCAATGAAGAGACAGTGAACTCCCCTTGCGCGCTTGGACTATCCCTGGGAGGCTCCCGGGAGAGATGAGTGGCAGGCATACCTCCGTCATCTCACGGATGTGCACCTGCCGAACTTGCCGACCCTCCAGCTCAGGCGGCTCCACACAGAACAACGATTCTGGTTCCATGAAACGAATGGCCGTCCTGTTGGCGTTCATCCAGCGGACAACACAGTCACAGCGGATGGGGTTGCTGTGCAGACTCACCTCCCGGAGGTTGGGTAGAGACTCCACGGTGACACGATGCAAGGCACTCAGGGCGTTGCTGTTCACCATGAGTGTCTCCAGCTGGGGTAGCCTGTGAAAAGCATTTGGATGGATGTAGGATAGCTTAGGGTTGTTTGTTGCCTCAATTTTGGTCAGTTCTGGCAAATTGCTAAGGGCAAAGCTGTCGATGGACACAAGCTCAGGCATGCTGTTAATGCCCAGCTCCTTGAGGTGCAGCATGTCCACGAAGTCCCCTCTCTGTATCCTCTGAATGGGATTCTTGTTGAGGTCCAGAAACTTGAGACTCTGAACCTTCTTCAGGGCGGTGCGTGGAACTCTGGCAAAAGTGTTGTCATAAAACGAGATGCTCTCAAGCTGCTCAAGACCGACGAGCGCATTGTCAGGTATGTCTGATAGGTTCATTCTGGCCAGGACCAGGCTTCGGAGGTTAGCGAGTGGCCTAAAGTTCATGTCCTCGATCTTGGCAACCGGGTTTTCTCCAATCATGAGGATTTCCAGTCGTGGTGTGGCTTTGAACCATTCACTGCTGATGGCCTCCAGCCGGTTAGAGTTTAGGTGGAGTCGCAACAGGTTTTTCAGCCCCAGAAATGCCCCAGGCACAATAATGGAAATCTTGTTGTGGTTGATGTAGAGCTCTTGGAGGTCAGTTAGCTCAGAGAAGCAGCTGTCCGGCAGAACATGAATCCAGTTCTCCTCCATGTGCAGTGACAAAAGCTGGTGAAGTTGACCCAAGTTTACATCCCCAATGGCGGACAGATTGTTCTGAGACACATCTATCTCTGTGAGGTTAGCCAGGTATTCCAGGGACCTCTCGATTTTAGCAATGTTGTTAGTCTGTAGCAGTAATACCTGTGTGTCTGCTGGTAATTTTTCTGGTAGGACAGAGAGTCCTAAATCATTACAGTCAACAGTGGGGGCTTCCATATAAACAGAGTTTGGGGCGAACCATGGTCTGATTTCACAAACACATGACTGGGGACAGTTGGCTTCTTCCTCTGTTGCAGGAAGTACAGTAGTCATAGTGACTCCCATAATGAGACAGAACACAAATGCCATGTCCTTCATTTTGGCCCCGTTTTTCCTTAGCTTGTAACTGGTGCTTAGAGAATCAACGGTTGTTACCGTTAACTTCAGGAAGAGGGGAGCCATTTTTTACCGAGGCGATGCCACAGACATTTTCCCCTGATCAGTGTCCCAGTCGGCGGTGCCGTTTTCCTCGGCTGAGCGGAGAAACCTTTCAGCGTTCTCACATGAGGTTGACATGCACGGTGAATTCATGAAGGTCGTCTCGTCCTTCAAGGAGCAGAAGCAGCGAGCCCATGGATGAGCCAAGTGCAAGAGCTTCTCTGAACAGGATTAATTGCCGAGGCTTCTGTCATTAGTATCTTCTATCACTTCTCCATCTGATTTGAGGGGGAAAAAACAAAGAAACCAAAGATATGAATGCATTTCATTGCAGAATGGAACAATTAGACAGTCACACTTTGAAAGTTTGAACTTTTCAGTTTACTTCAAAGTACATGAATGCAAAAGCTAGCAGCACTCAAAACTGCCTCATAGAGAATAATTTTACATGAACCTGGATTTATCAAAAGGAGATTTTAAAAAAATGTAACAAAGATTTATTGTTATACTCAGCATGAGTTAGTGATCTTTGAATGACTGCTTTCTAAAGGGAAAATTCTGGAACAGTGCCTCTTCCCAGTCCCTAAACTCAAAACCGCTCGCACCTTCTGCAAATTTTACAGCTCTCGGTAAGATGCTAGCAGCCCGAGCCCGGAGAAACCGGGCCAAATTGATTCAGTTGGCAGCACACGACAGTCGAGTGATCAGGCGGAGGGTTCCGGCTGAACTCCCCCGCCCCCCCATGGACCAGGGATGTGAACCAGTGCCCTGGAACAAGATGTCCCAGTCTCGTGTGCAGTGGTTTAGATCTATCTGGCTTTTTTTCTCCATTAGGCTTGATTGGACAGTTGTCAGATCAATCATCTGGATGTCAAATGTCTATTTACCATATATGAAAAGAAGTGGAAAAATGTACTTGACATTTTTTCTCCCCTCTTAAAAATTAAGCATTTGTGTCCTCCTTCCCAAAAACATATTGTTTTATTAGCTATTTCCTTACATTTTTAAATGTACACAATGGATAAACAGTAAATATAGCTAATAAAGGTGGTTCTTGACATATAAATCTGGTCTATATCTGAGATACATGTTTGCAGTTTGCAGAATTTAATATGTGTCCTTTAGTGCATGTAACTAGTGTAATTTTGGCTTTTTAGGTGTGTTGGATGATTTGGAAACATAAACCCAGCCTGGGTCACCTTTGACTTACATTTCAGTTACATTTTTTGTAGAAATATATTTCTATATCTGTACATAAATGTTAAATGCAGCAATGGGAAGCATATCTGAAGGGAAAAAAACAGAGCAATGTGAATTCACAGAAGTCAGAGGATGGGCTCGGTCAAGGCTGGTTGATACAGGGCACAGCTTGTGTGAACTCCAGCATGCTGAGGGTTGCCCGCCAGGATCAGGGCTAGCAAAAGGTTACTTTGATGCCCAGCTGGGGTCTATTTTGATCTGGGACCCTGACTGCGGTCTTTATGATCCTCAGCCAAAATCAGCCACAGCAGTATATGAGAATTACTTTAATCCAGGTAGCGTAGTTTGGGGAGAAATTAAAATAAATTGCCCAAAAAATTTCTTTATTTTAGGCTTCATAAAACAACACCAGGGTGTGCTGGGAAAAAAGCAGAACTGCTGGTGAATACATGACCAGCTGTACAAAGGTTGTGATGGAACACTTTGTTTATGTGGCTCCCATTCACCAGCTATAATACGACATTCTTAGTTTTGTGTTAATTAAAAATGTTTGTTTTAACATTATGATTTCTGTACAGTAGTAAGGATGGTACACGTTACAGTGGTGTATGGAACAGTCTGTCTATTGGTACAAAAGCACTTTAAAAGGGTTATGGGATTATCATTCATAGAAAATAGTCTAAAATTTGATGATCATTCAAAGGCCCAATCCCAGGAAAGTCATAGTATAGTCTGGTATTTCTATTAAAGGTACACTAACTTAGTCCACTAGGCAACCCATCCCTTTAAGATCTTTGTTTTATTGAATTTTTATTGTTCCATCATTTTCCCCAGTGATACAAAATTCAGTACCCAACAAGAAAAACCGCAGATGAACAAACAACTGAACACACAAGCATCCCACTGGTTGCGCTAAAGTAACCATGTGGCAGTTGTTGCAACCAAAAGGATTCCTGTGTTATTGAGGAAGTGCCATATCGCTATACAATCGTCTCACGAGCGCTGCTACACCACAGGTGCAATCATACCATGACAACCGCCATACCACAAGCACCACAACTCCAGGGAATCACTTCGGTCGGCAGTCTCCATTGATGATCTGATTAATGTCTTGACTTTGAGTGCAAAAATGCCCCCTTGCTCTTGGGTGATAACACCGACAAACCCATTAGATGGAATCTTCTACCATTACAGGTGTGGCAAGCGAGCTAAATTAGGAGGAGAAGCATCATTTCCTGTGCTTGGTCTCCTGCTGTACATGTCATGTTCCTCTGGGTACTCGGGTGTCCACAGTCCACCCAAAGTTCCATGGTCTACGTGGATTAGAGAACTTAAACAGCCCAGAATGTGTGACTGTGTGTGAGCTTGTCCTGAACCCCTATGGTGTCCCTTCCATTCGTTCCTTTATACCTTGTGCCCCCTGGGATACGCTGCAGAATCTGTAATGGATAAAACCATTATGGAGGATGGATGAGGTAAAATATCTGTTTAAAATTGCAGACCTCTGTGTTGTTCATCAGATCGTTTTTGTAAACCTTTGCTCCTTTAATGTGTCTGCAGTTAGGGGCTAATTTAACCCTAAAGATTAGCAGTTAAATGAAGAAATATTTACTAGCATAGCTTCTCTTAACAAACAGTTCTATTGTAGCTTCCTTTAGCAAATGGTATTAGCATAGTTTCCTGTAGCAGATCGTGCTAGCATAGCCTCCCTTAGCAGATGGTACTAGCATAGTTTCCTGTAGCAGATCGTGCTAGCATAGCCTCCCTTAGCAGATGGTACTAGCATAGTTTCCTGTAGCAG
>JAODUD010000062.1:22446314-22458109 GCA_026784285.1 Stomatorhinus walkeri | reverse complement strand
TAACACCCTCATCCCGCTGCCTCAAAGGAGAGGCCGTGCCTTCTCTCACGCCCTTCATATAACACCCTCATCCCGCTACCTCAAAGGAGAGGCCGTGCCTTCTCTCGCGCCCTTCATATAACACCCTCATCCCGCTGCCTCAAAGGAGAGGCTGTGCCTTCTCTCGCACACTTCATATAACACCCTCATCCCGCTGCCTCAAAGGAGAGGCCGTGCCTTCTCTCGCACACTTCATATAACACCCTCATCCCGCTGCCTCAAAGGAGAGGCCGTGCCTTCTCTCACGGCCTACATATAATACCCTCATCCCTTGCACTGTCTCCATTTAGTGCCCCGTTAATCCAGTCATGTTTTATGCTCGTGGGAATCTGAATTCATTCGACAGGGAAACATCCATCCTTTGAGGAAGAAGAGATCCATACCTTCCCCAGAATTAAAGTCTGATTGTGATTGGCAGGTGACTGACAGCTACCTGATAAAGTGAATATGTTCTTCTGAAGGACTGGGTGATTACTAGAAGATTCCAGATGATCAGGTGGCCCTCATCCATAGCATCTTAGCACTCCTGCCTGTCCTCACACTAACCTTGTTTAGTCTAATTTTACCTCTTTTGTTTTTTTCACCATTCTGTTTCTTGCAGAACAAAGTAAATAATGATGCCGCTCCGGAATCGTTTCTGTCTCCAACCCTGACGCGGGACGTTTGTTATATAAGCGATCTGCTGGCTCCTCTACACTCTTCACGCCCCATTAAAGCAGTTTTAAACCTCAATACGACCTTTAGAAATTTCACAAATGTTCGCCGACAACAAGGAGGACACTATGAATGTTTAATAGAGGAACGATGTTATGGTGTCGCTCAGTATGAGGCTCAGCTCTGCACACTGGGGCTCGTAGCACGTTCCGCGCTGACTGAATTAAAAGAAACGTCGCAGGGCCAAGCTGCCTTATCAAATTCTCAAAGCTGTAACCTGCTCAGCTGGATTTAAATACTCGAATTGTATCTTTTTCAACCTGGGGATCTGGGGAATCTTCCTGTTTTTCTTTTGTCATTGTGTGTGAAATTCAGATAGGCAGCCAAAATCACACCTTTTTTTCTTTTTGCTTTTTAATTTTAAAAAGATAAACAAACAAAAAGTTTTCAGATGTTTTTAATGTGAAAAGTCGCCATTGACCCTCATATTTTTGGCATGATATCAAGTGCTCCCCTGCTCAATCAATATCTAATACTTCTTTAGTCTTTTTTTTAGAATGGATGGATAGTGTCAAGCTCCACCATAGGAGGAAATATTTCATGCCCGGGCTCTGACTCAAAACTGATGGCTCTTTGATCGCTCAGAGAACACTTTTAGACAGCTGATGTACGGGCGAAGTCAATCTGAATAGGGGGGTACCTTATAAAGTCACCGCTGACATCATTCACCTTGTGCTACTGATTTATTGTGAAAGAAGTGCATGCCAGGCTGCGAGGAAAGGGTCCTTTAAATGGGTTTTCCTCGACCGAGGTTATATAAATGTAGATTGAAATGGAAATTGTCAGCAAGAAATGGATCAGTTTTTAATGCCGCCATCCGATGGGCAAAGAAAGCGAGCTGTTTCCTTGCCGCTGTTAGCGATAATGTCTTTCATCACCAAAAACAAGGCAAGAGCCGCACGCTATGTAATATGACACACGCGGCTGCCTGGGATTGACAATTTCGTTAAAATGCTATTAACTTTACATACGGAGTGCAGGATAAAACGTCAGGCAGCTTGTGGATGCCTGACGGCTAGTTGTCTTGCGACTCTGCGGTGAAAGTCAAGGGTTTGACAGTCCTGCAGGCCAGCTGTGAATTGATATTGATAGTGACATATTAGTGATTGCATAATCTGCGCATTGACAGTTACGTCACTAGCGAATGGGGGATGACGTCAGCTACAAATCGACAGCTACGATGCCTACGATTTAGCAATATCAGGGTCTGTGCATTGATGGCTCCTATATCTGAGAATCAGTGATTATGTCATTTTTACATTCACAGCCATAACGCCTGTGAGCTAGCAGTAGCATAATCTGTGCTTTGATACCTAATTGCTTAATTTACGCCTTGTTGGTTGCATCATATGTGAGTCAATGATTACATCATCCACATATTAACCACTATGCTGCTACTGAGTTAAGTATAACGTAATCTGTGCATGTCATTTGTAAATTGCCAGCTACTTAATCTGTTTCTTGATAGTTACGTCTGTAAATCAATGATTACATCATCCAGACGCCAATTGACAAGATGCCTCTTAGCTATACCAAACTCTGAACATTGGTGGCTATGTGGTCTGTGAAATAGTGATTACATCATCCGTTAATTGACAGTTTTGCTGTCAGCAACATCATCCGAGCATCATATTGGTGGACTTGGTGATGACGTAATCTGCGCATTGACCACAACATCGCCTGTGAATCGGCGATTACTGTACATTGGCGGGTACATTACCTCATTTTGACAGGTATGTCCTACTTGCTTTGACAGTGATGGCTTCACTTCGTTGGAGGCTCTCAAACGGGCGCACAAGTTCATGCTCGTCCAGCAAACTCAAAGGCATCAGGTCCCCTCCACGGCTGGATTCTGCTGTCCCAGCTGCATTCACACTTGACAGGTAACATTAGATGACTGACATATGTTCTCAAATGACGAGTAACTAGAACAGAGCTATGAATGGCCGAAACAAGAAGGTATCTGTAGAGTGTTTTCTGTTCTCTTGCTCATGTAGGGTGCTTCAGATGACAACAGTGAATTGAAAACTGCAGCCGCTGATACCTCTCATTGTACAATTATAAATAAGTCTTTGCTGCCCACTTATGTTTTTAATTCATTGCTGTTTTTAATTTTACCCTCATTTTCCCTCCTATGCAGAAAAATTCAACTCTTCAGTTCAGCTACACCTGCCAGAAAGCTCTGATAACATTAATAGACCTGGGAGAACGTAACTTGACTAACAATTATGGAATTTAGAAGAAAAAGGGGACTGTGGTGGTACATACCTCAGTATTGCTCAGTATAGCAGCTGGTCTTCTGATTAGATAAGTTATAGAGTTGGGGGTTAGGTTTAGGATTATGGTGGCACCTAAAGGGAGAGTATTTGGATGGCGTTTCTTCTTACTCTTTGCCTCTGAGGTAATGAGGCAGCATCAGGTTCATGGCCAGCAGGGATATGGAAGCTGTGTCAGTGCTGTGTCAGTCCATTGTGGGTAATATTCAATCAAAATAGTGTCACATCTCCATGAAAATCGTCAAACCAGGGGCATTCTTCCCTGGCTGCCCAGGGAAAGGAAAGGGTTCGAAGTTTAGTCACTCAGTCACTGATTTTCTGAAGGAAAGTGAGTGGGCGTGATTGCCAGATCTCTCACAGAGCCCTGATTGCATCACTCCCAGAATGCACTGCTGTGGGTTGACCACCAAACATTCACACTGTCGCTTCACCTAGTCCATAAGGCCCAGAAACTGCAGGCTTCTAATGAGGACCTTTAAAGGTGCTCAGCTCTGGTCTCCAGGGAGAGGAACTGCAGAGTCACAGTGTGATTTGGATACACCAAACATCCATTGGTCAGGAATGTAAAGGCCAGGTTCTGGACACATACCCTCTGCAGGCTCTCTCGCCATGTCACATAATTTGCCCTTTAACTGTGAGCCTCTTCATGCAGTCTGATATTTCAACTTAAATAATGCGGGTTAAGCGCTTTACACACTGGTGCCAAGCTAGGGTCACTCCTAGCACATAAACTTATAACCTTTCATTCACGGTTAACCAGTTTTCTTATCTCTGTGCTGCCATTGGTCAGTCCTATCTGTGTCCTCAAGACCCACTGTGTATAGCTCACAGTGGTAGCGGCATGGCCTCACCCCAAGAGGCCTGTGGGCTTAATTCCTGCCCCAGTTTTCTGTGTGTGTGTGTGTGTGTGTCTGTGTGTGTGTGTGTGTGCCCTATGTTGGACTAGAATCCCACTCGACTTCACCCTCTCACATTCCTGGGATAGGATCCAGGTTTGCCATAACTCTCCTTTGTAGGTCGAGCTCTCCTGGAATTTTCCCAGGCGGATTTTTCCGAGGGATATTTGTAGTCCTTAAATACTCATATTTTTTCAGAGAATATCCCCTGAAGTGTTTTTAATAGATCTAAACAGCAGACAACATTGGAGATGCTCAAATTGCCTTTATAAAAATTCAAAAGGATGGTGCAGAGTAGAAGCACAATCCCCCCCCCCCCCCCAAACAGTGCTTCCTCCTCTTCTATTCCATGTCATATTGGCTGTGGTACTGAGGAGAAACTATTTTACGATTGAAATAGATAAACCCATGGATGTGCAGTCCACGCTCTGTTTATTTCTGTTCATTCTCATATTTCATGTTGTGAAGTCCAGCATACCGTTTGAGCGTTATTCAGTCAGTCAGAGTGAATGAAAAAATAAGCGTGATTTCACACCCCAGTCTTGCAGCGGTGAGTCGGCAAGACAGGGGGCAGAATTACGGGCACGTCACGATATGTACGTCCATCATGGGCCTTTATCGACCCTTATCCCCCCCGCAAGGCCGATGCCAAAGCACGGATCTGCGCCAAACCAACTCACTCAGCAACATCGGCATAAGAAAAGGGGGGAAAAAACAGAATGATTAAAATTTTTGTGATTTATGAACAGACGTCTCGTGGAAGACACCGGATGGGAACAGGATGACAGATTACCTGTGTGATCTCATTTCCCGCACCCGCAACAGCCGGTGCACGGCCACAGACTTCGATGGGATCGATCGTCTCCACGCAGGAAATGCACCTGATGTGGCACTGGTGCCGATCTGGACGCGTTGCATAATGTGCCGAGTCAGCAGTGCGCGGCCGCTCCATATCACGCAGCTGACGTAAATCTCTGCGGCACCAGGCCGCGTTGTCATGGCAGCCCATTGACTCTCCCGCGCTGGGTCATTCTTCATATCCCATTTCCTCCTTCATTTGATAAAATATTCCTTCTCCCATAATATTCATTTGGCATTTTGAATATTGATTTTTTTCCCCTCTCCCTCTCTAAATAGGCCCTGAATGGTGCACCGTCTGATTGAATATGTGGGATGAGCTGCCTGTTTGTCCTCACATCACACTCCACCTCATATATTAAAGTGATGGGCTACATTCTTCGTGGCTGCAACGATTTCCTTCCTTTCTCCCCAAGCACCAATAAAGAAGGAACCTGTAGCGGATGCAATCAAACATACTAATGGACATCAAACTCCTAGGTAAGTGGCATGTCTTCTTCAGATGGGGATGATCTTTGTGCACCTCACGCGCCGATCTTTTCGCCTGAGAAAACAGGTGATGAAAATAACAACCCCGAGTGTAAAGGTAGATCATGTTCAGCTATATAAGCCAGGAAAAAAACACATATTTACCCCAAGAGAGTCACTGCAAACACAAAGTAATGAGTCTCTCTTGCCTGTTAACGGCATCGACCGGACCGCGTGGAGGAAACAGCGCAGCGAAATGCCGTATTAAATATGCAGGACCCAGTTTTACGAGGCGGTTGACTGTGGCACACTGCTCAGACGTTTGACCTAAGTGGCAAACAGTACAAATCAGCATCACTAAAGGTCACACGCAGTAAGGGCCATTAACCTTTGCGAGGCACACGGTATTTAATCCGAAAGGCCGTAATCCGTAGCAGCGTTATGAGGCGTCACACGGCTGCGTGAGGTGCTTGGGAAGGACGTGATGAAGATGGAGACAGTTGTGGCAGCATTCTCCGAGATGCCCGCACATCTGGTGCGAGCAGATGCACATCTGGAGTTTCTCCCTGCAGGGTTTGTGTGGTTTCTTCTCCAAGTGATATCTGTCTTTCTGGGTATGTGGCTCATTCAGGGCTTTATATATCAGGTTTACACCCGGTCACTAAACATGTGCGACAGAAGCACAGCACCTCTGAAGGAGTCTTTGTTGCCGGCTATTTTTTCCCCCGCACGTATCTTCGCCACACATTAGCAGGTACACGGGAAGTTGTTTATGAGCGCGTAGCTGCACTGACAGCCCGTAAATTGAGCCAGACTTTGGAGGCGCAGAGCGCAGACAGGCATTCTTGTCCAAACACGGAATAGGAAGTGAGGTGAATGGCATTTGGAAGCAGGAGAAGACACCTGTGTGTGTGTGTGTGTGTTTGTGTCTGTGGATTATGATTATATTACTTTCTGGGGAGCAAATTACCCCTACAATGTAATAAAAACCTGTTATTTTGATGTTGTGGGGACCGTTTTTCTGGTTCCCTCAAAGATCTGTAAATTCAATCAAAAAACTAAAAATGCCAAAAGTCTCGTGTTTTGTTTGGTTATTTGGTTACTTATGGTTATGGTTATGTTTAAGGTTAGGGCTGGGTAGGGATTAAGGTCGTCCTTATTAGTCAGGGATTAGAGTTTTCCCCATAGAAATGAATGGGGAGAAGCCAGCAATGCTGGGGAACAGGAGCCCACGCCAATCAGCAATGGGATGGGATTGAGGGAGCAGAATGATGCAGCCAATCATGAGAAGTGCAAAAAGATGCTGCAGTTCCAACTGCAGCCACTATGTGCCTTCCTCCACCTCTGCTAGACCAGCACTTCAGATCAGAGGGTCAAGCTGCCCCAAGGAATTTTGGGAGCAAAGTCAAGGGCACCTTGGGGCGTTTTTACAGTTCCCACGGTAATAAGCAGAAAGACTTAAGACCACCTTAATTTCCCTCAATGTAATCAGGGACACTGAGGAGAGCACCTCAGAGTCCTGAGTGTATATTTATCTGAGAGTCCTCCGATAAGGACAGCTACTCTCTGCCAGCATCTTGGCCGGGAGTAAGGCTTTCATTATTACTTAGCCTAATGGTATTTTTAATCTGCTATTACTACCACGTTCAACAAAAGCCCTGGATTTTCTGAAATAAAAATGTGGTATTAACAGGCAATTTTGTGTCTTACTCCACTCAAAGAAAGGTCTTATTTGCTGTTCATTCTTTGGGGTTTTTTCAGTGATGGCAGCTTAGCATTCACAATTTAGCATTCGACATTAGCCATCTATAAATGTCAGCCACAAAGCTGTTACCCTGCTGCCATTTCGCATTGTTTCCTGACGTATCAACCCAGGGTTTGTTACCAGGGCCAGTTTTTTGTCTAAGAATCTAATCCCTTTCATCTGCAGGGAACTTCTGGGGGTGCATTTTTATTTTTATTTTTGGATAGATTTGTAGGTGAAATGAGTGGGCAGTTTATCTACTGGCTCCATAACGGACTGCAGTAGGGGTGCAAGTTGTGGGGGAGGGACTCCACACAATACTGAGAGCTCCCCAGATGAAGTGGCTTAACAGTAGCGGCCAAACCACAAATTTTGTAGCTGTATGTAAAATGTAACACTGACTGTAGTCAATTGCACACAGCTCATAAGCATCTGACGTCTTTGTTAGCTTTTGGATTGAAGTCAGTCAGCAGCTGAATAATACTGTAGCACATTAAATAAAGTAATTATATGTGAGAATTTAATTCATTTATTCTTGCTCTGTCCTTAACCATACGTTTGCTTCAGAATCTATTGTGCCACTGCATATATGTTGGCAATTATTATTATTTTTTCTGTGCCCAGAAGAGTCATTTGAGTCAAATAACACTGTACTGTAGTAATCCTTACATAATAATCGTATTATATAAATGAATGCTAAGCTTTTGCAATGCATTAGAAGGGAAATCTGGCAAAATGCAGTAGTACAATGATTACGTTTATTTTAAATCATTGAATGTCAAAGTTTGTGTCCTGCTCTGTGAATGTACTGTATGCTGCTTTAGCAGTGAGCCTTAATGTGGTGACTGGTGTTACTGTCTGGTCTGAAAAGGCAGCCATGTAACCGTAACCTTTGTTCAGTGGTGCCCCAAGGGTCAGTCCTAGGACCGATCCTCTATCTCCCTTTATCTCGAGATGAGTTCATTATTCACAGATCACACATCCATCCTCATCGCAACGTTGTGAAACTGCACCTTCTCTCTCCTCCCGCTGCCGGATTCTGACAGGTCTCCACATGACCGGCGGCTCCCTGGGTACTGACACGTTCGTTCCACACTCGCAGAGCGGTGCGGATCTTGGACAAAAGAAAGACACATCACTTTTCAAAGCAGATGGTGGGGAATTCGTAAAGGTTGCCAAGAGGTAACACAGTGAAATTGCATGTGAGAATAGATGAACTGAGTGAGCTGAAAGTGTTTGAAAACGTGATACATCTCCGTACTGTTAATTATTGTGAACCGACATATTACATCCCTCTGTATAAATACTGTTTAATGAGTGTATCTGAGTCATCCTGGTATGATATAGAGATGAAAGTCTTTAGGATTCTGAGCCTTTTTCATTTCCAGTAGGATGGCATACATTTGTTTTGTATTCTCACTCAAATTTCTGCATGTAATATATAATCTTCAAAACTATTTTTAAAAATTTGATTGTCTCCCTTTTCCGTTATGATCCCATGGGGTAAATTGAGCTCATTAAGGGCCAAAGATCAAAATATTGCCTTACTGCCCCACTGGATTTACTGCCCACAGCGGAGGGCATGGGGTTTGGGATTTTACCACGCACACGCATGTTACGGTCCAAACACAAATAAACGGGGAAAAAAGCATCCCCCTTTTCATCCGTGTTTCACAGAGAATCGCTGCCATATATTTTCAATCGTCTGCTCAATATCTCAAGCGCCGGTCTCTAAAGGGCGGACGGAAAATGATGATGGCTGTCACTGCAGGGGGGGAGATAACATGCTTGATGTGAGGCATCTTCGCTGAAGCCCCCACCAGAAGAGCACTTAAATATAATCATGTATAGCATCGCGATTTATAGACCTTGTCTAAGGTGCAGATGTTTCCGGGCATGGTTTATGTACGTGTCGCGTGGTCCTCGTCATTCTGCCACACTGGCGGTAAAAACGTTGAATCCCCTTAAAGGGATGCCTCATTTCTGCTACCTTTAAATGTATTATTCATACCCGCGTAAAAAAAAAAAAAAAATCGTGTTTCCTGCCACCACCTCTCCGCATGAATTATAGATGATATTTCCCAAGACAAGGTGGCCTTAGCGCATACTTCAGTTTTCCCTGTTCCTCCGATTAAATGTTGATAGAAACCTACCCCTCCAAGCCCCCCCTCCCCCCACTGCCATTCCACTATACATGAAATGAGATGCATTTTTGATTATTTGTAAAAACCGAGAAATGCTAACTGGAAATTCAGGCCCAGAGCTGATGCTTGGGGGTTTTCTGATTACTTTGTGCTGCTGTAACATCGATGCCGTTTTTTTTTTTTTTTTAACTTCAATCCAAATGCTGCCACACTTTCCGGTACATTCCTCAGCAACATTTAGATAAATACTGCACCCCCTCCTCTTTCTCGATAAGCAGGTGAAAGAGAGAGAGAGGTCTCGGATTATAGCCCTTTCAACAACTGTGAGACAAAATACCCTAAAACAAACATGACGGTACTGGTTCTGGAAGGCGTACTGGGTACATGGGGAAGGCGGCTAACATCAGGCTGATTCCGACAGCGGTGGGTGACCCCAGTGCTTCGAGCTGACGCCGGAGTGCGCCTCTCTTCCCTCAAGGTGACGTTTTCCTTGTCGCCTCTTTCGCATCAGCACACAATTAGAGGACGACACCATCTCCAGCTAAATGAGCCCCTCCCCCGTGATTGATTTAAGCTAACGGGAAGAACATGGGCTCTCACGGGGAGATGAGATTAACAGGCCGCCATGTAGCCCTGAGCGCAAGTCAGCCGGGTAAACGGTGCGGTTAATCTTAATCAGAACGCCCTCTGAGGGCCACTAATCGATACGGCGGCTTTATAAACCGCCCAAGCGGCTCCATCCCGAAACTGCAGCCGGTGTATACGCAACACGCAACCCCAACTCGATCGCGGATCTCGTCGATGTTGGAAGAACTTTCCAGTTCTTTGGAGAGGCCACAGGTTGAGGGTACCTGGGAAATCACTTTGGTAAAGGAACTCTTTACATTTTACTTCCTTGCCTCAGAAGCCCTGCAATGCCATTTAAAGACTTTATTGTATGTTCCCAAAAAGGTGGGGTCATGCAGTGGTGGTGCAGGGAGCAGGAGGGTCACCTCACACCTCCAGCCTGTATGTTGTAGGTTCTCTTTTTATTCCATGTTTTTCCTCCCACAATCCAGCGGCATTTAGGTGATGCGGTTTCTCTAAATTGCCCTTCGTGTGCCAGCATGGGATGCCTATGTCCTGTGGTGAACTGGCATCCCGGGCAGGGACTACCCCTGCTGTGGGCCCTGTGCCGATTGGGATAAGCTCCAGGCTCCCCATGACCTCGTCCCAGATAACCAATTGGAAGATAGATAGCTTTCATAAAAGGTTGGTGGGGCTTGTCAGGCACGCTGTGCTCAGAGGGCTGGAAGCAGCCCCCTGCCCTCGCCCCTCCCCCAGATCATGTCCCCTGTGACCAGCATGGACCCTCAAACCCTCACCTTTCTCTCATTTATCGCCCCTTTCTTTTTCACCTCCAAGTCTCAAGCATGTCGTCACAGGATTCTTGTGATCCAGCTGCCCTTGCTCCACCCACAAAGCCCCACCCCCTCACATGGCCCCGCCTCCATGCCGAAAGTCCTGACCCCACCTTCCCTGCGTCGCCCTCCCTTGTCTGAAATCAAGGAGCTGCTTGACAGATTTTCATCAAGGTCACCACTTCCGACAAGCTGAAGCGGGCGGCCGGATCTCCTGTCCGGAATCCCACTACATCCCTCCTGGCATGAGCCAATCAGCCTCGGAAGGCCGGGAGTTCGGAGTCTCCCGTGAGATGCGAGCAGGGTGCTTTGCGGCCAATCCCCTGGCTTCTCCTCACTGAGGCCATGTCTTGATGGGTCGCGCTGACCGTCTGCCGTGCACAGAATTCAGGACCTAAAGATATTCTGTATGTTTTTCCGTGGCTGGATTAAAACAAGGAGAGTTAAAGGGAGCCAGACACTTTCAGAATCGGAATCAAGTTTGCTAGCTAATAAAGGTACATCAATAAAGGTAATAAATTACAAATATCATAGAATACACTGTACAGGCACTACACAATATATATATACTGGAATATAAAAAGTACAGGACAGGCATTTTCAGGATAATGCATTTACAGGACTATAAATTATGTACCGAGATTTGCACAATAAAGACCATTGTCATACAAAAATGAACAAGTTAAAGTGACAGGCTATAGCTAGTTAGCTGTTGAGCATGAACATGATGGCAGGTGGAGAGATGTGATTCCCCTGCCGGCTTGTTTTGGCACCTAGAGGTCTGTAGTGCCAATCAGACAGGAGCAATTGAAAGAAATAGTAGGCAGGGTGAGATGGGTCAGCGATGATTTTTCCTGCCCGCTTCCTGACTTGGAAGGTGTACAGGTACTGGGGAGTTGGGCAGAGGGCAGCCAGTGATCTTTTCTGCCATCCTGATTGTCCTTTGTAATGTGTTTGTCTCGTTGGGTAGCTGATCCCAACCAGACTGTGAGGGACATGCGAAGAGCAGATGCGACGGTTCCTGTGTGGGGCTGGATCAGCATCTACAGAGGCAGGTTGAACTTCCTCAGCTGTCGCAGACAGTTTGTCCTCTGTTGGGATTTTTTGGTGGAGAGGCTGTTGGGCCCCCACTTCAGGTCCTGGGGTGTCGTACATCTCGGAGGGCTCCGTGCCTGCCACAATGCAGAGGAAGAGCTGAAGACTGTCTGGGGAGCTAGTGTTGGGGGGGGGGGGGGGGGGTGGTTTCTCCGGAAGTT
>JAODUD010000062.1:22368575-22399255 GCA_026784285.1 Stomatorhinus walkeri | reverse complement strand
CAGTTAAAAGAAACTGAGTGTGTGTGGATGAAGGATGTTGCAAGGATAGGGAGATTTAGCTTGGGTCAGGGGCACAGTGTTGATTTTGCAAAAGTGACTGGGACACGGTGACTGGACCAACCAGGCAGCCTGAATTAGCCTTATGAGGTTTTAACTGGCATACGGTCCGTTCCCAGTGCTCCCATTGAGTATCCATAAGGCACCTCATACTCCCATTGGGTATTCATCAGGCCCCTCATACTCCCATTGGGTATTCATCAGACCCCTCATACTCCCATTGGGTATTCATCAGGCCCCTCATACTCCCATTGGGTATTCATCAGGCCCCTCACACTCCCATTGGGTATTCATCAGGCCCCTCACAGTCTCATTGGATATTCATAAGGCCCCTCACACTTCCATTGGATGTCCATCAGGCCTCTTATGCTCCCATTGGTTATACATCACCCTCCACCCACACATACACACATACTTCCCCTGAGTATGCACCTCAGCCAGCGATTGTGTGTAGTGTCCATCACAGAAAATACAGGTCATTGACCTGTGAGCCAGACCCTCGACTTCACATGTATCAGTGTGATTCCTATGGAGATGAGCAGGGGCTGCCCTCTGCACAATTAAATTTTACCCAAGCCTGCATCCTATGGAAGCTGCTGCTATTATATGGTCACATTTAACCTGATTTTGGCCCGATTGTCACATTCAGAACACAAAATAGTGAAGACAGAGCCACAAAGGAGTTAGATATTGTAAGATAGATGGGGCTTCCGTGGTGGTCAGACCTCCATAACCGCACCTCGCTACAAGAGCCGTGTAGGACATCCGAACCACCCGTCCAAAGCAAACCGGAAATGAAAGACTGGTTACATGAGAGAGTGGGGCTGCCCTCTGCCCCCCCCCACGGGCGCGCTCACTTTCCCCTGGCCAGGTTCGGTGGATGCTGAGAGGTGCTGACAGCTCCCCGCATTGAAATGGCCGCCGGCCCTTGCCGGTGACACAGCGTACACACAGGCCTGGCAGGGACGGCCAAGGCCCTCAGCCCCAACGAATTAAAAATCAATTTGATGACTTAGAGTCCCGCAGAGAGAGACATACGCATGGCCGACCCGATAAGGCAGGCCACAGGTGTAGCTATTTCACCGAGCTGCCGCTTTACAACATGCTCCGGCTAAATCCGTTAGCTAATGATAAGGTAATTATAGGCAAGAATCCAGCCAACCGACACATTGGGCTTCTTAGCCCAAATAATGGTGCTCCTTTGCTTCTCCTTGTATATGAGTGTGCAGTGCAGTAGACAGATATACGTCCATATTTCACTGTTGAGGATTCTGGAGTTTCATTTAAACATAGTACCTTCTGACTAATGTGTTAATTGGGGTAGTAGTGAGTAATAGTTCCTGATGTCTGTTAAACAGACTGCGTCACCAATTCGCGAGGCGCCTCCTTCTGGTGATTCTGTCACCATCATCTTGTTGTCAAGGATGTGTTCTGTGCAGTATTCGGTGAGACCACGCTATGTACCGTGCCGAAATGTCACAGGAAGTCCTCACCCCTCACAGACCCTCCCTGACCAGAAACAGTAGGGCAGCACTTTTCACGGGGGAGGGGCGTGAGGAATCGGCCGGGCAACAAGTAGCCGAGGAGTCGTACACAACTGCTGACCTCAGCTGCTACCATCCAGACACGCGATCTCCACACGCATCAGCAGCTCCACTGACAGCGTGGGGGGTCGTACCATTTCTGGCAGATTTGCGGGGTTCAGTTCTCGGCTGGATATTTCCCACACAGCTAATATAATGGAAATGTAAATACATAAATGGGCTTCTATGAAGTCTGGCATGAATTTAAAAGAACAGCATTTGGAATACAGGATTGTTAAACAGGAAACCAGTCGCAGTAATGTTGAGATGCCCTCTGTGCCTATTGTTGGTCCTGGCCAAACTAATTAAACAGTTTCGTTAGCTAAGTGGTTCCAAAATTCAATGTCCTTTTAGAGCACGGAATTCATGCAGCAGTAACTATGTGGGATTTTCTCTTTCCATTTTTACTGTGCACTTGTATTTGGCACGTTTACATTTTAACCTGTTACTGCAAACACCAAACGCAGTCCGCACAGTTAGGCAACGGATGATTCATTTTTATAAACTCAGCAGCACAGCGGAATTTCGCCCCCTTGTGGAAATCTGAGGTAGCACAACGCAATGGCTGATGGAGACGCACAGATCGATAAGGTGAATAAAGAGAAGCATTACAAAAGTAGCCTTCATGTAGAATCAGTGTAAACCAGCCACGGAGTACAGTTGAAAAGTTAATCACTGGCGAAAGTATCAGACTGGACAAAAAAGAAAAGTGCAGGTCTCAAAATTAAAGTCCGCTAGCCATGTCAGATGAGCACATAATGGAATTGCTTCTTTGCCTTTTGCCCAGGAAAAACTTTATTCCTATAAATGTTTTCGAAGCTTTCAGCCATGATAATTTGGCCTCTTCCTCAGGGAAGCCTTTCAGACTGTAGTAAAATATGTTGTATTACCGGTCTGGCGTTTGCTAAAGATTTCATTAGTGCTTTAAAATATGAAAACAGGGAAATGTGTTTGTGCTCACCGAAGTACAAAATGATGTGTGAAATTTAATATTCGACCGGCGACGGTGGCTTATTGATGGCGGGACATGGGTGATTGGGCAGGTCCTTTGAGCAGCTGATTCCCCCATTAAACTGCACCGTCTAAATGTGATGCAGGCAGTGATGGAGCAAATATCGCAGATCTATTAAGGTAAAGTGCTTCTCATATGCAGTTGCTTCTATCCCTTGGGACTTATAAGAGGTGATATTCTGTATGGGTTATTCTACTCATATCGCACCCCTTTGTAAAGGAGAACCAATTATTTCTTAGTAAATAAGTCTTGTTAATCATGGGACATTCGTTATGTTCAAATCCCAACTAAAATTAAAAATAAAGTTATTTCTGAAACATTTCATTTGAATGGGAACAGTGAAAATGGGATACAAATAATGAATTGGAAATTGAATTTGCCCATCTCAGATAGGGAATTTCAGTTGTACCATTAAGGTAAATGTACTATTAGGATTTCAGTTGAGTTGCCATTTAGATGGGCATTGAACACAGGATGGGAGCTGTGGTTGACCCATTTGGTAAGGTATTTAAACAAGGAAAGGCACTTATGCTCACTCATTGAGAAAGACTGAAATCTCTGAAAGGTTTAGCTGTTGTACCATCGAGCTACCAACTCAAATCAGACCGTCAGAATCACCAGGGAGGCATGACACATTATAACAGTTTCAGAAATTCACATGTTTCTAAGAAATGTTTTTTTTTTAATTCACAACCCGGTCATAAAATGGTGAAATGTGCTGCGGTCTCGGATACATCCAATATGCCATTAAGCGGCATTACAGGAACTTACGTGACAACTGCATGTTTTTGTCACACATAAGCAACCAGTCAGTGAAGCATTTGAGATGAGATGCCTTTAAAAAGGCGAGCTACAGCAGCGTTGCCCGGAGCTCCATTCAGTCTGCTAACAACCTATTTGGGTTTCACATGATTTCCCTGAGCAGTGTTGTCCTTTTTACTGTGAAATAACAAAATAACAGCTGTATTCCGATTATGAGTAATGTGATACCTGATTCACCGTGTCGCTGTGCTAACAATGTACTGGGAACGTAAACCCGGCTCTGATTTTAAATGAATATAACGCTTTCCCCTGATCTAACCAAGGAACAATGTGATCTATTCCACACGGCCGTGTCACCTCAGGCCAACTTCTCGCGTGATGAAATAGAGGAAAAACGGGCATGTGAGCTGGGGGAGGTTCAGCACCTCCTGATAGCCGCATGGAGGTGGGCGGAGTGCAGGTCACCAGCGGCAAGCAGGGTGTGCTGTGCATGTGTACCCACTTCTGCACGTGCAAGAGAGCGTGAGGACACCGCACCAGCAAATACGCACGAGGACAAAGGTGGAATGTCACTGTCGTGAGACACGGCTCGTTCTCGGGGACGCGCCGCATAAAGTTCATAGAGAACAGGGCTCGGGCTGCGTCCACGCGGGCAGACACCTGTTCCTGTTATTTAAAACCCGCTACACCCGAGACTTATACGGACGCGCTCCTGCGTCCAGCACGAAAGCACACCGCATTTAGCCGTTATCGAGCCTTTATGTGACGTAGCAATAACTGCAAGTATAGCAATTAATGCAAAAAATGGAAACGGGACCAGTCAATTGACTGCAGTCTATTGGGCCGGGTGCGCAATAAATCCCCTCGGTTTTGTGATCTATCTTCTCAGTCCTTTCGGGATTCCCTCCAAGTGTCTGACACGAGCACCACGTGCGGACATCGCGGCATTATGCTGGACCATCAATTAATTGTGTATTAGCGCTGATCGTTTTGTGGAGGATCTCAGTTCAGCCAAAAAAGGGTCTCATATTGCAAGCCAAGTGCCATAAATTGCTCCACAACCACAAAGCACTTTCATATTTTTATCTCCATGCTACATCTAACGGTTAAGAGAGGAATCCAAGTAAATTGGGTTGTAATTTCTTACCCAGCTAGGATATTCTTGCTTTTGATTATTTACCTTATTCCATGTGCTTCTATTCAATGTTAAAATAGAAGAATTATATTCTTGAACTAAAAGTACAATCCTCCAGGACAAGTAAATAGTTTGTATGTAAGATGAGTAAAGGTCAGGGTCAAAGGTTAAGGCTACTCAAGGAGAGTAATCATTCAAACGCACTTGAATGGTGTGTGTCAAGGGTCAGGATGACTGGCGCAAGCAGGGCTGGGGAGGGGGCTAGGGGGAGTGTCTCAGCCTACTTTCATGGGCGGGTAGACCCCATAAAGCCGTCAGTCAAAGTAACATATAACATCATCTTCCATCTCCTTCTTCCACAAGCCAGCTCATTCGTTCACACCAGAGGGTAAGTGGGGAAAATTAATTACACACGAAATAAAAAACATGTAGAATATCCTTCATTCTGTTCTAACAGATATTAGTCAAGACAATTTATTAAGGCTGGCGAGTGATATTGTATTTTCACTGGGGTATTGCTTTTGAATAAAAATATCTGTCTGTTTGATAAGGTATGACGTCTTTGCTGGGAAATCTGTGATTGCCTGGAGTCTGTTTTACATCTTTCCCTGCTGACCTCTTTTCTTTTTTGAGCTAACACTTGATTATGATGAGACACGGTAAACAAATCAAATGGCGGAACTGTATGAACGTGTTGCTAATGACAACGGCTTTTTGGAAAAAGGAACTGAGTCACACGCCTTTATTTTTCCGGGATACAGTTGTGCCGACATTTCCACGCACAAACTGCGCGCTTTTGGGAGGGGGTCGTGTGCTTTCAGTAATTACCTGGCATCTTTGCCCGCCTGGGGTATGTGGCGAAGGGATTTAGGGGCAATAACAGTAGCTGATTGATACTGATCACCTATATAATGGCCATTTAGCGTCTTTAGCCCTAAGCTTGCGTCCCTGCCTGAGTGTGTGATGCTTCTAACGTGTCTCAAAACCTGTGAAGGTCAGGTAACAGCAGGTACTCACCAGATTGAATCCATGTGGCCGCCCACGAGCGGAACGGCTCGGGGAATGTGCATGCTAGAGTACCGTCGCCCCTAACTGGGCACCGCAGGTATCTGCCAGGATGTCCCCGTCGTGCGCACGAAGTGAAATGTGCGACAGAAATATGTATGCACTACAAGGGACTCCCCACTGGGGTGGAGAGAGGCTGTCTTCTTCAGAGGCAACACTTAGCTTTGTGGGAAGACTCACGAACTGCTGCGGTCATGTCCTGCTGTCCCCTCGCGGCAGTGCACGCATGACGTCACCTGTCCCCGAGCCCGGGAACTCGGGTAATGTGATTAATATGTCAGACCAAGACGTCCAGCTATTGTTGCAACAACGTGACCATAGACTGACAAAACGTTGCTCTTGCCTTTCAGGACAGAATCTGGAATCACCATGTCTGAGGGGTAGGAATCACGCAGCAAGGCTTGTACTTGTAGTCATAAAAGCTTGTTTAATTTCTTAATTAAAGAATGACTTGTTGATCTGCTGTAAAAATCTTTTTGTTTCATTCTCTGTTCGTTTGTTCTCTGTTATCCACAGACCGGTGAGATGGGTTATTTTTCAATTATAGACCAGTTTGTTTTTTATTCTAAGTTAATAATTTACTCGGCCATTTAAGTACCATTTAATATTAATATATCAGTTGCTTTCCAAAACACATTATTAAAAGTTAATCCCAAGAAACAATTGAAGTGATGTGTGACATGCCTGATAAGATGCTGGAAAGTGATTCATTTTTTATGTATTTAGTGATTAATCAGTGAGACTAACATCTAATTTGTAGCCATTAATACTTTTGTTTCGTAATTGTCTAATGTTTGCAGGTTGGGGACACCTAACTCCCGCTGTTTGTTTCAGAATTTATGTATACAGGTGAAAATCCCTGTAATGACAATGTAGCAGCTTAGAGTCTATGCGGAAAGAAATCCAGATTCACTGTGGCAACCAAAGACTGGAGTTAGGCGCCCCCTGTCTGCGGGAATGTGAAGTGCATCATCTGAACTGAACCGCTGCTACGTTCTCTTTCAGAAAAAATCTAAATACTCAGCCACACGTCGGCTTCAGCTGAAGGTGAAGTTTCAGGTCGCATTGATGTTACTGAATCACACCTAATTTTGGGATATTACTTTTTGATTGGTCAAGCTCCCATGCATGTAGATTCAGGAAACACCCCTGGACGGCCAAATGATATGCTCTTTAAGCATTGTTACCTTAACATTACCATCCACTGCATGCCTTCATTAACTACATAAAAATGCATAAACTGCTTTACAGTAAATATGTGTTTGATATCATTGATCATAGTGGCATAAATGGATGTAGAATTGTTGCCACCTACAAAGAGAAAATGTGGCACTCTGCCGCAACATGGCGCCCCCTACAGGGGGAATGTGGCACTCAACCTTAATATGGCTCCCCCGACATGGGAAATGTGGAACTCTGCCCCCACATGGCTCCCGCTACAGGGGGAATGTGGCACTCCACCCCAATATGGCTCCCCCTACAGGGGAAATGTGGCACTGTTCATAATTCTGGGACCCACTAATCTCAGTGTATAATGTGCAGATGAACTTCATTGGCCACTTGCTTCATTCTTGACAGTCTAAACTGCTGAAGAAGGCAGCAACCATGCTGGAAGCCGAGAAGGAGGAGAAGATGATGGAGAGGGAGAGCACCTTGAAGGAAAGGGTTCCTCCTCTCAAGCTGGCCGGTTTGTCAGTCAAGGAGCTGCAGGTAGGTCTTCTAGCTGCAATTCTTCTACAGAACTGCATCCTGATGGTCCATGTAACAGACGACCTTCGCGCGAAGTCGCCCCTGGTATTTTGAAGGAGCTCCAGGAGGGCAAATAGCCAGAACTGAGATGAATCTCACCATAAGGATCTGTAAACACCTGCCCTGTCGTCCAATTTCATCTCTTCACAGGAACTCTGTAAAGAACTCCACCGCAAGATCGATATTGTAGATGAAGCACGGTACGACATCGAAGTTAAAGTCGGCAAAAATGACAAGGAGGTACTGGGAACCAGGTCACCTGAAGTCTTAGCCGGATTAGACTTGCTTTATACCCAGCTAACGTGCGAGTCTTCCTTAATGGCAGATCGAGAACCTGTGTCAGAAGATCGCAGATCTGAAGGGCAAAATGAAGCGACCCAACTTGAAGAGGGTGAAGAAATCGGCCGATGACATGCTGGGCGCCTTGAGCGACACCAAGCTCATGAAGGCTGACTTCAAAGCCAACCTCAAGACGGTCAAGAAGGAGGAAGAGAAGGTGAGCTAGCTAGGAATCGCGTAGGTCCGTCTGACCAGAACACCAAGGGCCACTATGTCTCCAGTGATTGTTGTTAGCTGGGGTCTGAAATATCTGATGCAATTGTGAATGTTGGTGATTTTCATGGCCAAAGTGCCAAAAATACGGCTGATTAACAAAGGGCGTCAACATCATATGGAATCAAAAAATATGACCAGGATTCACACAGATTTAGTTCTGCTTTTGTACAAGACCGTTGCTAGCATTCAGTAAGATTTACAGTCTAGACTTGCCATCAAAGTCAGGCTATTCGCTATGCTAATATCTTTCAAGTTGTTCAGCAGTATCACTGAGCTCTGCTCTAAACTCGCGGTCTCTGCAGAGGGAGGAGGTGACAGACTGGCGTAAGAATGTGGAGGCCATGTCAGGAATGGAGGGCAGGAAGAAGCTGTTCAATGCTGCCCAGTGAAAGGTACCATCATCAACCAGTTTTTCCCAGTAAAATAATAACACATAGACACATGCAGACATATGTGTGGTTACGTGTCCTATAATTGTTTGTAAGACCTCTTACCGTCCTTTTCACTATTCATGCATCCCACAGGCTCAGAACTGTCAATCATTAATTATATGATTATATTATATTCCTCCATCATGTTCTCCATATTCAGTTTTCCCCGTCTGCATTACAGCTGGATTTGTCCTCAAGTAATTCTACCCAAGCAACTCTCTCAGAGGTACAACAGAAATGCCCTCCTGGGACTTAGCCATGAAAACTTGGGTAAAATTCCAGGCCCTTCACTCCATTTTTGCTGCCACTTCTGTTGGCTGAGACTACAGTTTGGCAGACCACAGAAGATATGGATGTCGAATGGTCTCGCTGTGTACAGATCTCGCTGCGTCTTTCCTTTTAAGTTAATCTCAGATTGTAAAGCGTTCCTGGTGTTTTGTTGGCTTTCTGGTCTTGTTGTTTATATTGGTTTCCAGCCTAGCGATATGCCCCCGAGGTGGATACCCCCCCCCCACCGTTCATGTCGATTCAGCAATATGAATTAAAGAAGCTATAAAAAAATATACGAGACCCTGTCGGGAGATCGGAAGGCATCCGTCGGGATTTTATTTCGTGGCGCGGCACGGGTATCGCCCAAGCTTCGAGCCCTGAACACAAAAACAATTACTGTGAAAGAATAGGGTGCCGGTGTTGTATCGATTGCTCTGAAATTGCATTTTTGATTGAATGGTGTCACTCATAAATAAAAATCAATGTTCCTGACCTGAATCCCAAATATCTGTCCTTTCTATATTCAGCCTTGGCCGGAATGTTATTCTGCCGTCTCCCCTGCGGTCTCCAAGCGTCGTTTCACCTTCCTTTGCACTCGCACACTAAAATATTATGTTATTTTTAATATCATTTTCTTGTGCCCAGTTCTGCCGCAGTTCAGCATGCCTCTTCATTTCACATCTGAACGACCACACAAACACAGAGATGAATCAACCACATTTTATTTAATTTTAACTTTACGTGGTGTTTTATTTTCACAAACTGTGTGAGTTTACAAGCAATTTCACTGCTGTTGTCCAAGGGGAATCAAAACACAGGGAATACAATGGCACATGGTGCTCCAGCTGATCACAGACCCCTGTAGTCAGACTGGCCTTGATCACTCCCTCTGACACTCAAGGCACCTTACTTATCAATCATTTAAGCACATGGTTCGTGGTTTAAATCTTTTTAATAATTCAATTGTATGGTTAAGCCTGAATAATCATGTTTGTTGTTTTTAAATCAACAAGAGAACTTTGCCAGAGTAGTTAATGCCGGTGCTGGTGCAAGAGGCATACACAGCCTCAATTCAACTCGGCCTCCGATTCAAACAAATCTAGTTGTGGGACATATGGCTGTCAGAGCCTGGGGGGTCATGTTGGGTAAGCTCCCTGCCCAGGCCTGGCCTTATGTTCAGCTCTCATTGTTAGGATTACATCAATACACCTTTAGCATGGCACGTTTTCTGATGTGTGTATAATTTTACCGTATTACATGCTGTATGTTTGCATGTGTTTGTGTTTTTAGTCCAAAAAGATCAATATGTCGACAATTAGTTATATTTTTTGTCATATACCCCCATAAAAATCAGCTTAGATAAATTCTTCCTGGACAGTCTGCAGTATCCTTCCACACAGTCCATAATCTGTACACGTACAGTCTGGGGCTGATAATATCTTTTCTTCGAGGTATTACCAAAACATGTGGAAAATGCCAGGAAAATGACAGGAAGCTTGTGGCTGAGGCTGAACGTGCTCTTCATCGTACCCACATGTAATATCGATTTCAGATTTTGTCCTTTTATTACATTTTCAGATGAGAGTATGAAAGAGTGTGTCAATTCGCTTTTTTCTGGTTTCAGTCAAACTCAAAAGAGACTTCCTGTTACTTAAAAAGGGGAAGGACATGCTTTAAAATGTATTTATCTAGTATTTATCTTGCTTGTCTGCCGGCCTGGGGAGGGCCAGTGGGTAATCTGGCCCCCACCCATCTGTGAGAGACCACAGTTCAGCTGTGGCAAATACCACGTTTCACACGCAGCATCAAGAGACAAATACAAGGGACTCTTTTCACGGACCGCCACGGACCGATCACGCTAACCTCCGCATTGTTCTTAGCTACACACACGATATCAAGGACGTGACGTCGCTTCCTACTGCTCGATAATGCTACATGATAAATTCATAAACGTCAAAGCATTTCTGTCACATCCCAGTTGACAAGCGTCATGAAGTGCAGTCAGTAGCACAGCGCTCGTTAAATTAGCTCGTAAAGCTAAAACAAACGCTCTATTTCATTTGAATCCCTGCATAATCCATCGCTTGACCTTATATTGTGTCTCCTTCATTAATTAACAGCGGATTATAAGCAGAATTATTACTGGCTGCAGCAACTTATTACTGACCGTGGGGAGCTTCCTCTTAAGGATTCTGTCAACAATCATTTTCACCCTATAACCAGGTTTAATGCATAAAAACTATGTAGGTGAATATTGGATACTGTTCACCGCCAAATAAAAGGAAAATTACACATATGAAGGAAAATAAATAAAGTCAAAATTAATTATTGAGGCCTATTTGGGCAAAGTTGTCTACTAAATGCCCGAGACAAGGTAGCTCATCTGGCCATAAATAGAGCTCCAAATTTGTCCTGCCTTTATCAGAATGTTAGCAGTAACCACTGTTGGTGACAGAAACTGTTCAGAATTGAAAATCTGTTTCATACTGTGCTCTGTAATAACACTTGTACGCCACCTTAAGAACCACCTTAATTCCTGGGTGCACTTTTAACTGCTATATTCTGTTAGCTGGAGTTAAAAATAAATAGCTAAATAATACTATGTGTAACTTGAGTCTTATTAACTTACAGTCCACAATGTACCAGGTTCTCTTTCAAACCGCCCCTCTAGCGGCACACGGTAAAGGTTTATAACCTTTTATGAGGGATCATTTTGTCTGTTTATTGTTAGCAAGAGGGATGCTAAAAAAGCTAGCCATCCTAATAAACAAAGTCTGTTGCTTTGCGGTGGCTTTTAAACACACACACACACCCCCCACCCCCCCCCCCAGAATTTTGTGAGCGATTCCAGACTCGAGTGCCTGTTACAAGACAGCAGCTTCCCCGTGTATTTTTAGCGTATTAGCCTTGACAAAGAAAGGTCGGGTGTCAATTCTGAAAAAGATGACCTATTATCACGGACAGCCCCATGAGGTTCATAGAGAATGCACTTTTGACATACCACCATAAACTGCCAAGGCAATCCAGCACCCGTTCCAGCCATTTCAAATTGCTTAATAAATCACACCAAACATTTATGCACTTGCTCCTTGTTCCTTGTTCCAAGGCATAAAGCCTAAAGCATTTCGTAATTTTCAGTGTTAGACACCTTCGTGGCTTTAATCACCGCTTTAAAAATACCCAACAGAATTTTGACTTCAAATCTGGATGGAGTCCAGCTAGGACTCTTCTGATTTGTGTTAATGCTGCCCTCTGGTGGACGTTGAAAGGAATTGTCCTGCCTGTCTGAGCTTCATTATGTCTGCAGCATTTTCCAGTTAATTTTGCACTGCCTCTAGACCACATTTATCTTCAGAATGGGACACTGGACGGATCTGGATACCCTGGCAGACTCAGAGGGCCCAGTGCTTTACAGGGCCCCAAAAATATAGTTTGGGGGGCCATCTGTGAACCACTCCCTCCGTTCAGTCGGAAAAATGTACAGAAGCGGCCCAATGTGACATTTTGTCGGGGGCCCAGAATTTCTAGCTACACCCCTGGTCCCCGATTACAGTAACTTAACTCAACTCAAGTTTGCATGTGAGGTTTTAATACTAGTAAGTAATGTCTTTGGTAACTTAAGCTTAAGTATGGATCCAGTGGCCTACTGGGCAGTGGCTGTGATGTTGCACTTTTGAGGTTAGGAGTTTGAATCCCACCCCTGGCTTTGTAGGTCTTCACCCCTTATCCGTGGGTTTTCTCTGGGTACAAACTGCCCGTACTGTTGCCCAAGTCTGGTGATGGTCTGGCATCTCATCCAGGGAGTCCTCTGCCCTGTGCTACAACAGGCCCAGGCTCACTGTGACTCAGCTAGAACTGTGGCCATGGATACCTTTAGAGCAGTGTTTCCCAACCCGGTCCTTGGGGTTGCACAGTCAGTTTGTGTTTTCGCTCCCTCCGACCCCCCTACCAGAGAGTCCACGTTTTAAGAACATTTATTGCATGTGGGTATCCCACTTTAGAAAACTACCACCTCACTAATTAAGCAACATGACAATGTCACAGTAATGATTTTCTTATCCAAAGAAGAGAGAAATTAGTTTAGAAATGTCAACAAAAATTCCAGTGCTGAGCTATTCCAAAGTTACTTGTTTCATCATTTAATGTCAAAAACAGAGGCAGAACGATCTTCTCTACCTCTAAGGGCCAGTTGCTTCTGGTGAGACACATAACCACTGTTTGCAATAGACACATGCTGCCACTAGGAGGTGCTGCTTGGATCTGCGTACAAGTGTTTCCCTTCTTGTGTACTTTCTGTGAATATGTAGACGTCCTTCGGTTCAGACTGACTTTGGCTTTAGAGCCAACAAAACAGCCCCAGGCCATGATGCGAGCGGAGGCCAGGCAAGCGGGTCACGGTCACCCTGCCCCATAGACCCACGTCTCCAATTTCGCCTCACGTTGCTCAACCCTGCCGTCTCCGCTGGCATCTCGGCTCCAGAAATGTGTTTATTGTAACTCCATCCATAACAAGTGTCTAGCAGGAGAGCGCGTAAGAGAGAGCGGCAAGGAAATATGACCCCCAAAGGGCCACTTTTAAAGTCGCACAATGCAATACCACCAGTCATCCAAGCAATGACATTTGCCATCGTTAGACTTTCCTGGCCGAATTGCGTACGGATGCCAGACACAGTGGTAAAATCAGGAGACTGACATGACCAGATGTCCATTTTCATTATCCGTCAGCTTTTTGCACAGACGCCACAATCTATAAATCTGATTTTATCTCCTCCACCCTCCTTCAAACCAGCACGACTGAAGGATTTCGCCCCGCATCACATTTGGCCTCCAGCTGACTGAGTGAGTGAGTGAGTACAGCTTAATAACACGGCATGTATTTACTGTTCACTATTTGCATTTGTATCACTTACGGTGCCGTCGGTTCCAGAACAGAATGACTGTGTGCTTACTGTCCATGAATAATCTGAAAGCAAAGGCTACACTTAACGTCAGTGTGCATTTGTATAGTTAAAGATGGGATTGCGGTTTCTGCAAACAGATTGCGCTGAGATTCTGCCATCTGTGAACATTCTTATTTTGCCATTCAAATTAACCCTGGACAAATTAAGCTCTCAATTTTTGTAAGGACTGCATGCAAATAGATTTTTTTTCTCCTTCCTTATTCAGTAAATCAGTATTTTTATGAGACAATATTTAGGAGAATAAATCAATGGAGGAAATCTATCAAAATGATTAGCAGCATAACAATGATTTATGCTTAATGTAATAATAGTACTGAAATTAAACTTCCCTTGCAGTTCATTGAATAGGATGTTCATGTCAGGACCCTACAGTTATTTATATCAAGGTCATAAAGATGTAAATGTTATCCCAGGCAATGTGTCAAGACAGTTTTTCATTTTAAAGTTCAACAATTGGTGGTCAGAACCTTAGATTCTCTGATAACAGTTAGTCCTCCATAGCTCTCCACGTTTCTAGCTCATGACTGATTCTCAAAAGAACTAGCCTCTCCAGAACACTCCAACTCCTCATTGAAAGCATTTAGCATGCGTAATTTAATTGGCTGGCTGGTCAGATGAGGGAGGAGCTTAATAGTTCTCCTTAAGATATTTTCCGAGGCAATAAAGTTCTGTTGTACCTATTCCACGAAGGATCCCCAAAAGTAGACAAAATATTACCACATCATGTTTCTCTGGAATGGGCCAAGCTATTTGTTGTAGAATTGAACACGCAGAACTGATATTCTGATCTTCTTTCAGGTCAAATCAGCGGTGACAGCCATGTCTGAGAAGTATGTATGCATTTTTTGTGCCATTCAGTTCTATACTGCAATTCATCTTTGTCACTTTTTGAAAAACATCGAAATTGATTTCTTCCATTTAATCTTTTTTTTTTATTCCCCCGTATGACCCAATACTAAAATAGCCCGGTAAGTGTGTTATTATTCTTGCAGAAAACTAGATGTGTGTCATGAACTATTTGCTACAATTAAAATAATAACGAAAAACAATTTCAGTGCTGAGAATTTATCTTTCAGTGTTGTTATTGAACAATAATTTAGCAGTTGGCGCCCAAGAATATCAATACTTCTAGAGCAAGTAGCCATAGTAATCCAATAAAAAAAGTGTAACAGACTTCAGAAGCATAGTTGCTTAGAGCATACAATTTGTCGAGCTGAATTTTTTGTTCATTTTTCTTGGCAATCCTGCTTGACATTTTCATCTGCATGACAGATGTTCACTTTCAACTTCCAGATTAGAAACCAGATTATAAAACATGTGTTCGCTGTTGTATCAATAGCAATGGCAACAAGTAAATTCAGGTAAAATGCCAAGATAAAACAGATGGTGTCGTGTTAGGTGGAGCAGCATGTAAATTCTTAATAAGCTTTATCGCGTATCTGGTGCTCTTGACAGCAACAAGAAACAAGACCAACACTCCATCAAAACCCAAGAGAAATATTAACTAACTTGTCTTATTAACTAACTTCTCCAGAGGAAGTCCAAGATCACCGCATCCCGAAGACTGGGACTAAAGGTACATGTTAGCCAGTCTTTGATTGGCAGCAGAAGGGACTAATGATACATGTTAATCAGTCTTTGATTGGCAGCAGACTGTGACTAAAGGTACATGTTAGCCAGTCTTTTATTGGCAGCAGAAGGGACTAATGATACATGTTAATCAGTCTTTGATTGGCAGCAGACTGTGACTAAAGGTACATGTCAGCAAGCCTTTGACTGGCAGCAGAAGGAAGTAAATGATACATTTGACTGGTGGAGATAGTAGCAATTGACAGGAGCACTGACAATCGTGTTACAAGTTGATTTCTATGTTGCTGCCAACACCACCTGCCTTTTCAGGCAAGATCCAGAGTTCCATAAAAAATGAGTCACTGACCCTGTTTCCTCACAGATCAATCTGTTGAAAAAGGCAGCCTCGATGCTGGAAGCTGAAAGGGAGGAGAAGAGGCTTGAGAGAGAGAACACTCTGAAAGAGCGAGTCCCTCCCTTGAAGCTGACAGGACTGTCCGTGCAGGAGCTTCAGGTACCGCACCCGAATTCTTCACCTGCCGAGCCTGTCATGCGATACAGGCAGCTCCTAGCTGACATTAGTAATCCATTACGCAAACCCTTACATAAGTAAACATTCACATAAATTAGATTTACCTTCAAGACACCATATAGAACACAAACGTCAAAAATGTGTTAGTAATGCATACTAAAGAACACATATTAAATTGATGAAAATTTTTAATCGTCACAGAATCTTTGCAAAGAACTGCACCGTAAAATTGATATCATTGATGAAGAACGGTATGACATTGGGGCGAAAGTGGCAAAAAATGAAGAGAAGGTATTTAATATCCATCCATTTGTGCATCCATCTGTCCATCCATCTTCTAACCACTTATTCTGGTCTGGGACACAGAGTATTTAATATGATAATATGATAGTATGATAACATTTCACATGTCCAATATTTATTTTGCCCAAATAAATTATGTCCTATTTATTTTTTACTTATCAAAATATTAATGGGTTTTGGGCCACCAACCTCAAATAATTGTTTTATGCATATATTACCTGTCTGTTCAAGTACAGTATGACAATACAGATCATTCATGCTGCTTTTGGGTACTTAAAGTAAGTCTGCCAATGCACACTAAACTTCACGGATGTGTGCGGCCAAAGATTCAGGATTTGTCCCAGAAGATCTTCGAGATAAAGGGCAAACTGAAGAGGCCCAACCTGAAGAGGGTGAGGATCTCGACTGAGAACTTGCTGAATGTCCTTCTGGGCTCCAAGCAGAAGGAATCCATTGACTTCAAGGCCAACCTCAAGACCGTCAAAAAGGAAGAGGAAAAGGTAAATCGAGGTTTCTTCTGACCACAGACCACTGATGGTCAGTTAGTGGCAGTGCCAGTGATGCACTTGTCTAACCAGAATCCCCTCATAAAACAAGGGCCAAGCTAAATTCCAGTGTGACCAACACAGCTTCTATTCATCAAGCCGATTAACTGTCAGCAGATCAAGAGACTTTATCTATACCTGGCATACTCTGTGATATTCCACTTCAATTCAGATTATTTTTGTATCAACTTTCCCAGCATAATTGCCTCAAAACGTTTTTAAAAATCACCAAAATCCAACAGTTAAAGAACACAATCATGCAAAATAAATATTTAATAGAAGTCAACAGTTTGTCGGACGAGAACCCTGGGGGGGCGGAGCATGCAAAATACACAGAAAACAGGACACAGGGCAGCATGTGACATACAGGCTGTTTATTACTTTGCTGTGTCCCCACTGTTGATGTGTCACCTCTGCAGAGGGAGGAGGTGACAGACTGGCGTAAGAATGTGGAGGCTATGTCAGGAATGGAGGGCAGGAAGAAGCTGTTCGACCCCGGACAGAGAACAGGACAGCAGATCTAAGTCCACCTCCGGCTGAAATTAAGACACAATGAAAGAAAGAATTGAAGGAATTGAAAGAATTCCTGAAAAAAGAACACGATCTTTTGCAAGACATTCGCGCCTGAGCTCCTAATCTACCCCAGTAATTGAAAATTGTAATTAACCAAGTAATTCAAATGTAGTAGTGTGATTAATTACAGTAATTATAGATAATTATAGTAATCAAGAACAGTAGGTAAATTAATCTTTTTTAGATCTCTCCAAGTTTTATTATACTGTTAAATGTACAGAGATTTAGACTCTGGGGATTCTAAATAGATATAACTTTGAACAGTGGGATATTTCAGAAGATGTAGGGGGGCTGATACAGATTTTAACATCTTGTTTCAGGAAGGTTTACAAAATGAAAAAGACAAGATATGGACACTATTTGCAATTCTCTGAGACGAGATTAATAAAGTTCAGTACTGCTGGCATATTTAAGTGTGCAGTGTTCCTCTTATTCAGTTGTAGGCGGCGACATACAGTGATACGTGGGGCGGGTCTCTGGATACACCGTTTTTGTTTGCTTGTGAATAAGCCAAATGGTATTCCAAAAATACTAACAGGAGTTACCTGTTGAGCCACTCTCTAACCAGCAAAAGAACTTAATTTCCTATATTATAATTAAATTACTTTCACTGCCTCCATTAAGTTTGCAAACAAAAACTGATTTTGTTCAAATGTATGGTGTATATTAACTCGTTTTTGAAGATTCCTGTCCATTTCGTTTGAATGCAACCTTGTGGAATGTCAGAATGTGACTAGTAATAATGCAGCAAGACCGGAGTAAGATGTTCTGTTCTTTGTGTATGTGTGAAGCGATGTGGTGTATTTTTCCACTCTAAACTCCATAATACTGACTTATTACAGCTATACGACAATTGCTTACTGATGTTTTTGTTGCTACAAATGTAAACATTCATTCCTAATATAAAACTATTGATTAATGAACTAAAGCCAAGCTTTGAAAGTTCGTTCATCTCCAGAGAATTGCGATGTGGCGTCTCGGTAATCAGCATAATGACGTCACTCTCCAGGGCTGCAGCTTCAGGTGAGCTGAGTTTGCGTGTCCTCATCGACGTTTGTACAGCATTTGTCCAACAGTCCGAGGGTGCGTCACCCTGGGTTTGTGACCTGTGATGGACTCGTGTCCTATCCAGGGTGAGCCAATTTTTTGTCCTGTGTTTCTTGATATACACTACAGGCTCACCGTATAGCTGTACGGTGGTGTAGGATTCAAGGCGTCATCATGCAGTAAATGTTTAGTTCTCAAAAAAAGGAATGAGGGGCAAACTGCTAACAGTAAAACTAACAAGATAATTGAGCCTGTCAGTCAGTGATACTACATCGGATAGGCTTAATAATAAATTCTCTTACCATACACTTAACATCACTATTCATGCGATGAGTCGTTCAGCGCTTCTAAACTGCCTTGCAAATATACGAGCACAAGTTCCTTTGAATTATTTAATTTGCGTATTAATAAATTAACAGTTTCACTCATTTTAAAAAAGCGTTCGCAAAGCCGGGTAACGCCTACGTCTGGTTGGACAGGAACTGCGAGAAGAGACTATTTATGGATTTACACCACAAGCACCGCCTACTTGGGAGCTCCGGGCTCACTATTGGTCCGTTCACCCTGCCACTCATACCGTAAAGGAATACGAAAGTGCTAATGTAAAATTCTGACAGCTGTGCCTTGCGTGGAAACAACTTGGAATACTGGACACTGGGTCAGTATAAATTATATTTAATCAATCTCTTTTATTTGTAAATATGAAATGCCGGAAGTGTTAGAGAAAATGAGCATTAAATGTCGTTCGTTGTCGATGTGATGCAAAGATGGGAAGTTACAAGTAGCAGCGGGCTAATATGGCTGTTCTGTATATGAACCTAATATAATAATCAATATTATTGTAGATATACCAATAAAGAGACATCTGCAGTTTTGAATTTCAGTCGTTAATTGCCCTGTATTTGTTTTGTGGAAGAACTGCGTGTTTTTCTAAAATGAAAAATGAAATCAGTATTCGGGGAGCAAGTTATGCAGTGTGAAATAACTTGACCTAAATAGTTCTCGTAGTGCGTCCCAATGCGCGCTGCTTCGATGCTCCCTTGCGCGTGAACGAGGTGCTGATGTCTTTGTTTGCCGTCTCTGCTCCCTCAGCAGAGTGTGCGGGTTCCTGCCTTGGGTCAGTGGGATGCCTGAACACAGACTGTTCCTCTTGAGGCATGGGGAAGGGGCCTGGAACAAAGAGAATCGCTTCTGCAGCTGGGTTGACCAGAAGCTGAGCGAAGACGGTGTCAAGGAGGCACAGGAGTGCGGGAGGCTCCTCAAGGAGATGGGCTGCCAGTTTGACATGGTGTTCACGTCCATCCTCAGCCGCTCGGTGCAGACAGCCTGGCAGGTGTTGGAGGTCATGGGGCTGGAGTGGGTCCCTGTGGTGAAGAGCTGGAGGCTGAACGAGCGCCATTATGGGGCTCTGATCGGCCTCAACCGCGCCGAGATGGCCCTGAACCATGGCGAGGAGCGTGTCAAGTTGTGGCGCCGCAGCTACAACGTGACTCCGCCCCCTATCGACGAGTCCCACCCCTACTTCACAGAGATCTACAATGACCGACGGTACAACAGCTGTGACATTCCCAAAGAAAACCTCCCCCGCGCCGAGAGCCTAAAGGATGTGCTGGATCGCTTGTTGCCCTACTGGAACAATGTAATCGCCCCCGAGATTAAGCGTGGGAAAACAGTGCTGCTCTCCGCCCACGGCAACAGCTGTAGGGCTCTCCTGAAACACCTTGAAGGTATCTCAGAAAGCCATAACTAATGCCACATCCATAGGGTGACCAGATAATCCATGTCAGGGAGGACCCTTTGAGCTACTTCGGGTTTTACAAACTACTTTCAAACTGAAAGGCTCCTGTGCTGGGTTAAATAGTTCAGATCTTCTTGTGCTTTGGTCCATTTCCTTGTTTGAAAGACTCATCCAGCTGTTTGACATTAGCATTAGTGACACATGCATGATTATAGGAGAATGACCAATCAGCACACAGCAAGAACTCAGTGCTCAAGTGAAATCCAGGTCCTTTTAATTGAAATGGTAATTTATAATTCCTGTCCTAGCTCAGAGTGGCCTCCCTGACATGGATTATCTGGTCATCCTGCACATCCATCAAACCTGCAGATGCTCACTTTATACTCCCTCTATACATTCGGACAAACTTAACTGTAGCAAAGCCTATATATTTCCTGTTTTGGAAGGAGTTCTTAGTTTAGTCTTAAAATGGCAGCCACAAGTTTATCTAAAGGGCAGGCAGTTAATGTTACATTGTAGGAGTGCATGCCCTTTAAAGGTTTAAGGGCAGCTATATTTCAGTGAGCTGTAACCTCTGAGACTCACTGTACTTCTAAATCTTGATCGCCTTAATGTTTGAAAATAAGCAGGGAAGTGGGCGGATGGATGCATATTCTCTGAGAGATTCTAACAAGGCAACCAGACTTCCCATAATCCTGTACTGCAGTTAATGGTCTTCTTCCTGTTTCACTTCCACTCAACCAGACAGGAAATCTCTTATGTTTTTTTTTTTTTCTTGTGATAGGGATCTCAGACAGTGACATCGCTGGCGTCACATTGCCCACCGGCGTTCCGATTCTGCTCGAGCTGGATGGCGACCTGCGTCCTGTCAAGCCCCGGCAGCTCCTGGGAGACCAGGCCAAGATTCAGGCAGCTATCAAAAAGGTGGATGACCAGGGAAAAGCCAAGCCAGGGAGCAAATAATGGACATGGGCATGGATCCTATAGTTAGGGTTACTGTGCTAACGTGGTTCCCTGATTGGGCCTGTTACATAATCCTTTGTTTACATGTTTTTGTTAGATTTTAAAAAAAATAACACGAGTTGCAGAAATATTTTCATACCTTAGCCCAGTGGTTCTCAGTCACGTTCCTACGTACAAAACAAACAGTGTAGTTTCATTCCGGCGGGGTGGGGGAGGGGATGGGTGTGATTGAGAACCACTATTTTAGCCAAATGCCTTACAGCTACTATACTTCCGGTGAAAATACTAGCAAAATTAACCACTAGGTGGCGCATCGCCATATTCGCAGCACATAGTATTTACACATCGAGCATTCTTTCGTTCCCCCACTCCCACGTTTTCTTTGTCTCCCTTACCGAACATTTACATCACGGTTCAGGGACATGTTTATTTAGAATTGAATGCTTTTTAGTTAGATTTAATTGTTAACCTGATACACAGGCTGGTTGCGTTGTCACAGACAAATAAGGTGTGCGTCTGGTATTAGTTATATACAAATGCCCATTGTTTTAATGAGATAACTGGTGACATGCTTGGCATCCTCCAGTGGACCAGCAACAAGTACCCATTAATGCTGGCTGCCTTCCGTAATCCACAGGCAGGAATTTCACTTTAAAATAATGCTTGGGACTTCCGTGATGTCTCTTTGAAGGATATCTGCATCAAACTAAGAATTTCAGTTGACCCCAAAATTGGTGATACCACGATATAATGCACTTTTAACATGTTTCTACTGGCACATTATTTATTTTAATTATTTGCTTATTTGAAGCACCATTCAGGTTCTGTTTAAGAATTATAAACTTGAGTCAAACATGTTTAAACATCGGAAAATGTAGTTATTTGTCAATTGCATTTTAATAAGTGCATTTTCAGATTTTTAAAGACCCTGACTCTACACTAATATTGACTCCAGCCAGCTGAAAACTGGCTAAAGTTGCAGAAGGTACAGGCACAAGTTAGATTCACCCTTTCAGGTCTTTTCACTGCTGGTAACTTGCTCTTGTATGTATTTATTGTTAGGTCAAATACAGATGACATTACTGTTAAAATATTTATAAGTTTATATGTATTTATATATATATTTGTTTCCATCCTGTAATATAGTACACTCAAACAGATTTTTCTAAAGTTATATGGAGCAGTAACTATGGCGTAGTCGTGGGTAATTTATAATGTCTTAATAAAGGCAATAAATTAACTTCTGAACACCTGAAATATAGCATAAGCCTCTCTTGTTTTGATGCTGAAATCAGTAATTTTGCCCTGAATTTAGGTTTTGCAAACGCTACCTGAATTTCCTTCAGTCTGCAGGTGAAATCTTCCACTGACTTAACAGAACGTCTGCCATCCCAGTCTGTGATTTGGAGGGCTTATTACTTAAGTGTCCGTGTGATTGATGGAGGATGACAGCTGAAGTGGGAGGGGCAGTGTTCTCCACATGTCACGTGTTTCATTGTAAATGCACTTTAACATCAGCCTACAGTGGGAACAGAACTTTGGGTATTGCTAGATATTCATTGGATAACCAGAAGGGGGCGCCAAACTGATACTCTCTGCTTTAGCCTGCTGATCATCCCACTGTCTGTTGCAGTATCATTGTGAAACTGATATTTCAAAGATGGAACTTTCCCGGCTGTCCTCCAGTCATACAGATTGATGGCAGATGACAAGTGATATAGATGATACATTCGTCATCTAAAGCAGCATTTTTTTCTGACAGCTTCTTTCCGGGCAGATGCACTTTAATAACTTTTTGAGTACAACCGCTCGAGAAGTGGATAAATTCAAACACGTAAACAGAACTCACGGTTACTGTCATGTTTCAGATGTAAAATTTAAAAAGGCAATATTCACAGGTCAGAAATAGTCACACTTTAGATACATACTTAGTCCTACAAACATCGAACATTTTTGTGATAAAAAAAAAACAAGAATCCATACTTATCCAGTGATCTGGACACATCGGTACAGTTTACCACTGACGCTATCATGACAGACTTCCAGAAAGTTCTACCAGTGTTCAGAGGCACAGCTGCAGATCTTCTGGCTGCAGCAGGAAGTGAGCTGAAGGAAGGGAGGGTGAATTGGCGTATTCTGGTCAGCAGGGAGGGGGGTGCATATCTCAGCTGTATGTCACTGTGGTGAAGCCGGAGATGGGGGTGGTGGTTTCTGCAAAAACTGTTGACACTGGAATTTACACTCAGAAAAATGACTGGTTTGCCTCAGAAATCCCAGCACTGGATCCAGTAATATAGGCTTAATATTGAAGACATAGAGCATATAGATGATACATTCTCTGATATTTGATATCCTGCACTTATCCACCACACTACTGAAAAACATTCTGCAAAGCATTTTTATAAAGCTTAACAAATAAAGGTTCCTGAAAGCAGATGTTTTACCTGCCATTACAAATATGTCCAGAGTAAAAGCATCAGGTCATTAAAATTGGCACAACCATCACAATGACATTAATTTAAGGCTCTTTAGTAATATTTCAATGAGAATAAGTTTAATCTTAAGAATCTAGCGCTTCTGAAGTCTTCATATCTTCGTTACACAGTACTATATACAGCTCTTTGTAAAGAATTATAACATATGCAGTTAGGTCAAAGAAACCATTATATTTTACTCAAATATTTCTTTGGTGTGGTATTTATAGAACTATCAGAGTCCATTTAAACTCTGTATTTCATTAAAGCACAACGAGTCAAACATGTTGCATGTCTGTCAAAGAGCTAGACAATGAACAAATCAAGTAGAGGTTTAGGGCTTTGGATGGTGTCTTGTGCCTGTTGATTTCTCTCTTTGACGACTGCCAATCTCATTAAGACAAGTATATAATTAAAAGGGGCATGATCCGGCACCTGACAGATGCCTACAAAGCAGACACAATGGGTGACGACGCAGTGGAAACGGTGCCATCTTAATGATGCCGTGATGATGCTTCATGAGCAAAGTGTCTCACAGTTTGTCTCAACAGCTTACTGAGTGCTGAACGCAACCAGGCCACTCTATAAAGACCATTTCCCTACTATTAAAATGCTCAAATATCCTTTTATGGCCGGGTTCTCTCTATGAATCTCCCCTTCTTGAAATAAGTGTGATTATAACCTGGCAACAACCATCCTTGTTGGAGGTTTTTCTTGTTCCGTTATATAAAAATCGCCTCTTGGATTCTTTCTTCATGACAGCTTCAGATCCCTTAATTCTCAATTGGCGAAAGTGCAGCATGGTTTGAGGTGCGCTTTATCAGACCGCTGCTGGGTTTACAGGCAGGCTTTTCGTCGTGCAATTAAAGCGTGGCGTTCGTCATTAATTTAATGTCCCATTACATATTTGAATGAGTTACAAGCATATCATGTTCCCTTTTCTCGCTCTGTGGGCCTCGACATGCTGTCACACAATCTGTCATCACGGCTTTGATTTAAAGCCCTTCATGTTAGCGGACATTCATGTCCGTTTAAGGATTAAGCCTGAGAGAAAGCCATTTGATACAGATGCCTATTTAATCCAAATAAGTACAGATTAAGTGCGAGTATGTCCATTGGCTCATCCTGTATAGGGTTGTGGGTAAGTTTTGAGGTAATGAAGTTAAAATAGCTATTTTTAATTTAAATTTTTATTCAAAAAAAAATGTGAATGCCAAGGCCTCATTTCTAGCATGTACATTTAACATTCCGAAAACAGTTGCTGATCTTTAATGCATGGGTTTAGAACTGCTGCCTCACAGCAAGAAGGTTCTGGGTTTGGTCCTGGGTCCTTTCTGCGTGGAGTTTGCACGCTTTCCCTGTTTTCGCCGGGGGCTCTGGTTTCCTCCCACGATCCAAAAGCGTGCAGGATAGGTTGATGCCCCGCTTATAGGAGAGCTGAGGTGTTGGCACAGCTGACATCTGTTTCTTATCAGTCTCCTGGTGTTTATGGTGCCCATACTGTAGAACTCTGACTGTCTAGTCCAGGATTCCCCAGTCCCGGTCCTGGGGGGGCAGAATTCCACCACAGTTTGCAGATTTCCCTGCTCAGACATACCTTAAGCGACTAATTACCAGGTTTAGTACGTGTCTGAACACGGATATCTGAAAACTGTCTTGCTAACTGCCTTCCAGAACTAGAGATGGGCAGACCTGGTGTTGGCTTTAGTAGTAAGTAGGTTTCAGCCATTATTATTGTCTTTGGAATCAGATTTTGCTACTTTGATTCACCTACATATAATTTTTACCAGTGCATTACAGAAATAACTATTTTGTCTTCACCATAGCGGCACTTATGAAGGCCAAAACAGCTGGAGATGAAAAGCAACTGGGACACGCCCACTCACGCTTCCTGTCCAATAGCGTCTTGCTTTTTGCAGCTGGACACGCCCAAAATCATGTCATTCATCCAGAACTGTTAATCCACGTCTGTCCCCAGCCGACACAGGCGACGAGAAAAGCCACATCCTGGTCCGGAAATTATAGATTTAACTCTGGAGCTTACACTGCTGTGTAGTTGAAGACAAAAAAAATGATGGCCATTTGAAATTGTGGACACTTCATAAAATTTGAGCTCGTGTGGGACGTTTCCATAGGATAAATCTTTTGAGCTCAAAGCACCACAGGAAATGACCAACGTCTAAACATTTAATTATTACACTTTGGCTAAATACAAAACCGTGGCACAAGCCTTTAAGAAAAGTGTCTCACATCCTTAAAGCAGCCAATCATATGCATGGAAATGCAAGCCCCCCCACCAAATCCTACAGCGTGTAGCCCTGTGCTTCAATTTAACAGGAGGGGCAGCACAGTACTGTGTTTGCAATTGCGTGTGCCAGTCAGTGCCAAGCTAGACTGTGAATGATCATTACCCTTCATTACAGCCCACACAAAGCACCGAACCTCCGTCCGTCCCGATGTATGCTGAGTTTGAGAACAGCTCTCCTGTTTTATTGGGGCTCAACTTGAATATCAAACTTGACAATGCAAAAACATTATTGTTCAGTGGAACAGACACAAACCTTTCCTATAAAACTCTAAATTCACAATTACATAATGCCGTTCCTGTAGTGACTATCTGTTTAGCACGATTTTTTCAGTATTTGATTTTTGTTATCAAACTGGTTTAATTAATTAATATAAATACATGTCTTCATCAGTCGGATCAGAAAGTAAGCACAACGGACACAGAAAAGGTTAAGTCACCGACTTTGCTGTGCAGTTGAGAGGTTTTTAATTCTCTAAATTAGGGTTTGTTTTTTTAATTCTTTCCTTCTCACGGTTCATCGTTTTTAAGTATTCAAACAGAAATCCCCCCCCCCTCCTATGTTTTTCTCGCCAAGATTAACATTTCATATGATTGTTCCTGACAGACGATTTTCTTACAGAGGCCTCGTGAAGGATAACCAAAAAAGGGCATATTGCGAGTCTGTTTTGGCAGCTTACTGGGATTTTGGAGAGTTTTTATGGTCTAGGTATTTCACTCCCCTCCTCCTTCTCTTTTCACTTTCTTTTCGCAGACAAAAATTACTGGATTATACAGGAGCGCCGCTCTCTTGCAGAAAGTGGATCGCAGTTGAGGTTTTTTTTTATTTTATTTTGGGCGAGGGGGAGTAATTGGTTTCCAATTAGAAGAAGCAGCGGGGAGCGCCGTTCAGGGGCAGTAAACAGCGCGCAGACGGGGGCTGTGATTTCCTCAGGGAGGGGCGGCCGCCGCTCTGCAGTTTTAATCTGTGCTTTAGCTCCGCTCCGCTTTTTAGGAAGCCAGCTGCGCCAGTAGACCGCACCAGTAAGTTTTCTTTCCCACTTTCCGGACTTTCGTAAAGTGCTTTATGCGGGGTCGCATCACGCCAGGAGCAGTAAATGTGCGGCGGCTGCCTAGGATCAGTACGTGCGCATCTAGGCTATTTGGGACGGAGGCTTTTCGGATCCTTCGCTGGCTCTAACCTTGGTTTTGTTCAGTAGATGTCTTTGAAGGTTAATTGCAAAAAAGCATTACAACTAGTCTTTTATGTTTAACATGTCTGGCAGATGTATGCATTTTATCTATCCTATGTAAAAATGTGTATGAGCAGTGTGGTTATATTGCATGTGGTTTGCAGTTATTTTGAAGTGTGTAATGTAGCATATGCGGGGCGGCTGTTTAACACAAAGGCAGCCTGGGGCTGGGCTGGTGCAGCCGCTTTTAGATGCTTATCGGGCGCATAAGCGAGAGGAAGCGGGAGCCCAGCCCGGTATGCGGGCCGACCTTAAGGTCGATGTGCATTGCTGGGAATACTTTATCTGTAAGGGCACTTAGGCATGGGAAAAACTGGAGATCAGGGGTCACCGCAACGACTGAAAAGACCCCTTAATGTAACTGCAACAAACTACTTTCTTTTGAGGGTCGTCTTATTGATTGCAATTGCGGTCTACTTGACTTTTTGTGGCACGTTACCCGTTATGGCTTTAAAAGTCCGAGAAGACGCTTCCCGTCGCCGTCCGTGCGATCTCAGCAACAGGATGGGTTGCAGTCGTGGTTAATTCTCGAGAACCCAGCATCCTAGTTATAGTGGTGTGAACTGTATCGCTTGGGATCAGTGAAGTGGTGAATAACGGCCTAAAAAAGATATCACTGCTACTATTATTAATTATCCACGAGACTGTTACATGCTGACATTTAATATTGTGAAATGTTTTGACACTCCCCCCCCCCCCCAGGCTTCTGTTGAAATCCTTAATTAATTGATTTTGTTTTGTAGTCCTTTAACTTTCGTATATAAAACATGGGAACGTTACTATTTAATCGCTTCAAGTAGATGTTTAGGTATGTTTAGAAATACCTGTGGTATTTAGTGCAATTACATACATATGTATGAGATTTTTGTGTAAAACGGACAACCTTTCCAAAATGCAGAACAATGAAAACGATCTCAGCATTTGGTGCAGTCGCTTTGGGGTAACATCACATTTTTTTGTGTCAAAGTAAAAGTTTGAGTTTGTTTGCCTTCAAAAAGGACAGGATGCTTGATTTAGAATACAAGCTTTTTCATAGGATTCTTAATGTGGTCATTGACCTCTCCTTACTTCTATAGCTGTGAATGCTGTAGCCTAATTTTGAGACCTAGTCACCATTTAAAATTTCGCAAAACAAATATGTTTTTTTCATGTTCTCTTGGATATCACCCCCTAGTACTGTTCATGTTCTCTGTGTGCTGTGGCGGAGCGCTATCCCTCTGTGAGTGGGAGAGTCTGGGGGGGGGGGCGTCTCACCATCAGGTTACCCCCCCCCCCCCCCCCCCCCCCCCCCCCCCCCCCCCCCCCCCCCCCCCCCCCCCCCCCCCCCCCCCCCGGTCTCCTAATGGACCGGCTCTCTTCCTCCTTTTCTGCTGAGTCGGCACCATGTGCACTCCTCTTCACGAGCGTGACATACACAGACAGGCGTGCGCTTCCCTGCCCTATACCCCCTCACCCACGCACTCTCTCATTTAGCAAGGCGCTAAACACTGAACTACCACTGCCTACTGCACTTTAATATGTGAGCTGCTTTTAGAACTGAGAATGGCCAGATTATGTCATCATTTATCTTCTAAATACCAGCTTGTCCTTTCAGTAATGATATGATGTGATCTTAACACTAAAAACACCACAAGGTCTGCTAAAACACACACGATCTGTAAGCAACCCCTCAGGCGAGGAAATATTCAACACATAATTATTTGCTGCGATCCCCAATGAGCGGAAGCAGAATAACGCTATGCCTACACTTCAGACGCACGCTCACTGTAATATCCCATTCTGTCTACTCAGCTCTTATGGACCTCAGTGTCCTAAAGACCCCTGCAGTGCTTCAGCGAGCCGGGGCAGCTCTGTGCGGATAATCAGGATCAGTGCACATGGCATCGGGATCCCAGCATGTGCCCAGTGTGGGAGTGACTGCTCAGCTGCCCGGGGTAATCTGGATCGCAGCACTCTGCACATAATCCACCATAAACACACAACAGGCATTTTAATCTACTTGGGCATTTTCCAGGCTTATTGGGTGCTGCCAACTTCTGAAGAGGGAAAGAAAAAAACTTTACGTGGTGTCATGTGAACACTAGAGCTGCAGGGCAGCCAAAGATAGCAAGACAAGGAGTCTGCAGAAACTGCTGCCCACTGCATTTCATGACATGCTGGAGGGTATATGTCATGGTGGAGGGGGGGGGGCAACCATTTTCCTGGAATGTGTGGCCTTGTGTCGTGCCTGTAATCTCAGCTCCCAGGGATGGAGTTTCCGCCTGGATAAGCACAGCTGACCCCCCACCCCCCCCCCCGTTATTAGCATACATAACAACTGAATATATGTAGTCGAAGAGATACTTGCTTGTTTGACAGAAAAAAAGATACTGGCTTCAGAGACATACTGTGACCGATGAGCAGGGGGAAAGATGGAGAGGAGTGTATGTGAAGTGTGTGGTTGTGAGATCACACAGTGATTCAGCAGCCAGCTATGAGGATCCACCCTTATAGCCTTTAGCATGAAGCTAATTACGTGTGGCCTATATTTGACCTGCTCCACCACTAATCCGGTTGTACAAATGCATTAATGAAGCCCTGGGTGAGCGAAGGGACCTGTACAAATGATTGGCACTCAGGAGCTTCTGGTCCCTGTCTGTGTGGCACCAAGGTATGTTAATATGCTAGGTGTGTTAGCCTTCGGGAGTAGCAGTTAGCCTTTAATGTTGTCTGTGGGTGGGACCACTATGAACTGGTTTTACCTAGCTCTCAAACCAGTTGTTATTGGTTTCTTTGGTTCAAAATATGCCATAATAGTACGAGTGCAAATATAGTTTGCTGAGTGAGATACGTGAAATGATGGGACTGCATCTGCTCTGAGAACACTGCATAGGTAAACAAATGAATAATGACAATAACTGTACTCTTGTCCAAATACCGCACTACCACCTTCATGTGGGGGGGGGGGTGATCCTGAGTCGGCACAGTACTGCCTAATGCTCTTCATTTCACACCCCCCCCCACCCCCGCTAATCCCCTCCTTCCTTAGCATGCAGCACTGGTTAGCTGGTTGTCATGGCGATCCCGCATTCGCCCCAGCATTAGAAAGGATTCATTCTCACCGTCTTCCTTGTTCTTGCCCTCTGCCTCTCTGTCCTCTTACCCCTTACGCACTGTGGGCTCACTCTTTCATGGGTGGGGGGCTGTTCCTCACGACTTCATTTGGTATGCACAGGTTGAACCCCCTCACCCCCCCCCCCCCTCTGAGCTCCCACCTATGAGGAGCATGGTCACACAAGACTGGACTTAACAAATTGTTGGGGCAGTGCAGTGTGTACAGGACACAGGTCGTGTAATGGAATCTCACTAGTGAAAATAGTGAGTTAATTAATCAGCTGTAGGACATAAGAACCCATAAATGGTGCATAATTCCATAGAAGCATAAAATTTACTTTACTTACTATACAAATGGCCTGCTGTGTGTCTTCAGGCCTTTAGTGGGGGGGGGGGGCATGGAGGCAGGATTGCCACATCCAGGGGGGGCTCTCACTTACACAGTAGTAACAGGATCGCAGGTGAGTCATGCTCTTTTCTGACACCCCAGCTTCACATCCTCTTCATCCTCTCTTTGCTTCCTTTCATCTTCTTCTTGTTTGTTCTTCTCTCCCTCTTTCTCTCCCTCTTTCTCTCTCTCTCTCTAGAGCCAAGAGTCATGTGACAACCCCCCCCACACTCCCTTGGTGTCCCACTCTCCCTTCCTTCCAGATATCAGACCTGCATACATTGTGCGTGTGTGTGTGTGTGTATGTATGGGGGGGGGGGGGGCGCGCTGCCTGTTGG
>JAODUD010000062.1:22310157-22335368 GCA_026784285.1 Stomatorhinus walkeri | reverse complement strand
GTGGAAACAACCCAGCCGGACCTTTAATTTTAAAGTGGCTTTTTGTCTCTTACCCCCCCCCCCCCCCCACCACCAATATAAAGTGTTGGAGATGTAAGAGAATGAGAGAGGACATGAAGGTTGGACTGTACCATTACGGCAGATGGGGGGGAAGCGAGTGCATGGAGTTGTCATGCTATCATATAAACCTTCTATATCGCATTACGGTCTGTTTGAGAATCCAGGAGATAAGTCCATGCTGACTGAGATCTCTGCAGGATGCTGGAGGCACCTACCACATCCAACAGATTGATGGCGTGGCCCCTCTGGGGACTGGCAGGAAGGGGAGCCTGGAGCCTGGCTTTGTCCTCCGTCTGGCTCTCATCACCTCTCTTCAGCATGCCCCTCCAGGTGCCCGTGCCGGTCTCTGGTCCGCCCTGAGCATGGGAGGGATGCAGGCCATATTACACGTCTGGATGAAACAGCGCCACTTTGTGGCCAAAAGAAGCAGGACGGGCAATGAACCAGACAAAAACGTTTTGCAGACAGACACTGTCTCCCTGCTGAAAGACTCCCATGCATAAGAAGGAGGAAAGCAAGGTAGTGACCATCACAGCACAACAGTCCAGGGGTACTTCACAAGCAGTGAGGAGCTGATCCTTACGGGGCTTCAGGGAGCTCAGGTTCACATGCAGCACAACACAAAACACAGGCTGCAGACATGAATCTGGCTGAATTTGAAAGTGCGAACAGCGCCCCCTCGTGAACGTAAACTGTCAGGCACAAACGTGAGGCGCAGACCAAAACCATGACATCGGCATCACCAAAGAGGTCAGACATTATGCACCGGAATCCCATGACATTCCGTGTCACACCAGAAAAAGAAAATCCAAAAACAAAAATCAAGTTCCGGTAATGAAGGACACCACGTATGTGGGGGCTGGAAGGCAGGAACCCCCCCTCCCCCCCCCCGATGACGGTGAAGGTTCGTGTCAGTTAAAGGAGACACGTCTCTACCGAGAACAGGGGGGTGCCATGCCAACGCCACAGTGCAGACGGTACACACACCTTGGCCCCCTCCTGCTCCGTGGGGGCCGGAGGCTCGCTGGAGTGTGGGGTCTGGCCGCTGGGACCCTTAAGGGACTGAAGAGAAGGTACAGGATATTGGGGACAGCTGATATTGCAGTCACATGACCCTGCTGATGACCTCGTAACCACCCAGTATGCCCAATGCAGCCTGAGGTCACCTAAAAGGTTCACTCAATCGGGTGGAGAGAGTGTCCTACAAAACCCATGGATTAGGGTTATCCTCAGACAAAGTCATTCACCTAAAAATGAACGCGTTGAGCTTGCCCAAATGTCCGTCTGATTCATCTGGCAGTGAATGCAGGTCATGGGAAATTATCCCTGTGGTCTGCAAATGCTGCTTTTCTGGGAACAGCTCACTGCAAATGGTGGCACCAGGCCAAGACGGGCTGTTGGGGGGACGGGGAGTGGTTCCTACCTTGTCTCGGGGCACGGCCGCTGGCAGCTCTCTCATGCGGTTTCTCCTCTGCTCCTGAGGGAACAGAGGGGCGACGGACGAGCCAGGGTCAGAAGGGTGTCAGGTGTAAGTGTATCTCTATGCGATAGATCCTTACACACAGCTAAAAAATATTAGCGCTATGCTAAAAATGCCGACCCGCAGAACCACTTACGAGGAGCTTTCACAGAGAAACCCCGCCCTCTTGCAGGATAAATGCATTTCCCCGGCTGGGCCAGTCAGCACTTACGTCTATGTTGTTGTTCATCAAGCCACAGGCGTCGGCGAAGTCTGGGTGCTTGGTGTTGATGTACGCCAGCTCGATGGCCACCAGGTTGTGGACCTGGTCGGAGGACAGGAAGGTACCACATATGGGGCTGTCAGCTGCCTGTCATACGTTCATTCCTTTGATAATTCAGGCAGACTGATGGACATGCGTGCCTTTTGTAGTCTTCCGGCTTGCTGCGACGTGAGACTCACCATCTCATTGGTGATTGGAAGCCGCTTCCTGAGGAGGGAGGTGACGACTTCCACAATGGCATCGTGGAGCTTGGGAAAGCGTAGCAGCTCCTGGGGAAGCCAAAGAGACAGCATGCAGTGTGCAGTGTGGCCAGAAGGGGGCCGGCCAGCGTGCGCGAGTGTGCGTGAGAGCACACTCGTGTGTGTGTGTGTGTGTGTGTGTGTGTGTACCTGCGTGCTGTAGTTGCTGCAGTGCTGGATGATCCTTTGCATCTCCTCATGCACCAGCTCCACGCACCGCAGGCTGGGTTCCTGTAGATGCTTGATCTGCCTCTTCACCAGCAACTCAAAGGACACCTCAGGCACAAATAGGGCCGGTCGGGGGCCCTGTGGCAAGACATGCACGCTACCACAGCCATTCTGCTAGCTGAATGCCCCCCCGCCCACCCAAGTCGAGCAACACCCACCGTGGCATTGCGGATGGCAGTCAGCACATCGATGGTCGTCAATCCTCCCAGGGGGTCCACAGACTCCAGAGTCCGACCAAACGTCTCGTGGAAGATGTAGCAGATTCGGGCCCCTCCACACCTGACAGAGGTCAAAGGTCACCACCATCCATTTTGTATAGGGCAGATACAGAAGACTATCAAGGAAAGCCACGTCGAAGCCTACAGGAAGTCAGGGTTAATTTCTTTCAGCATGCCTGCTCCCATAATGCACCACTCCCCTCAACCAGATCAGAACACTCACAGCTCCGCCGTTTCGATGTACTTGGCCGTGCCCTCGATGGTGTTGCAGTACTCAGCCGCAAACTTGGTGATGAGCTGCAGCAAGGTGGCGCTCTTGTCCTCCACAGGCTCCCCGTAGCTGCTGAGCAGTGACTGGTACTGCGCCGCCAGCACGTTGATGCGGGTCTTCAGTTCTGGCAGGCAGTCGCGGATGTGGTGCATCAGCAGCCTGCGTCACGTTGGCAGAGAAACATGGCAATGCATCATTTGGGACCTGAAGATCGGTTCATGAACCTTCCGGAAGTCACTAGGAGCTGCTTAGACTGGCTGGCTTGCAGTACCGATTCAAGGTCCTGGCCAGATACTTGGTTCCATTCCTGTTGGCCAGAGATGGGTATTTCTTCTGCAGAAATGCATATTCATCACGAATGGAATCAGCCACACTTTTCTTGTTGTTAATGTCCAGCTGGCTCCTGCATGTAAAAACAGAGAAACATCCACGTCTTCCAACATTTTTTGTTCAGAGAAAGATTAAGTAGGTTAAAGACAGCCTTTACATCTTATAATTTTGTAGCGCCATTTAAGAATTTAGACAGAGCAATTTTGGACAGGCAGCTGGTTAGCCAACACGCCACCTGTTGTCACTTTTCTCAGGTGCAGGCACAGGGCCACATGAGTGATATACCTGTTCACAACACCAATGAGGCCCAGCTTTACAGGAATGACCCTGCCCATCAACACATCCATGGCGTCTGTGCCGGCGTCCATCAGATCCAGCTTGGTCACCACTGCCAGGGTCCTGCGGCCTGATCACAACAGCACAGCAGTGAGGGACGTTCTGATCGGGTCAGGTTGGGCTTCAGCATGTGGGGTTTAACCATAAAGAGGTCAAGTTTCAGTGGGTGAGATACAGGTAAATGTACAAAGCTCAGGTCTCAGTTTGTGAGATGCAGGTAAATGTTAAGAGGTCAGGTCTCAGTACGGGAGATAGAGGTGAATGTACAGAAGTCAGGTGTCAGTAGATGAGATACAGGTAAATGTACACAGGCCAGGTCTCAGTGTGTGAGATACAGGTAAATGTACAGGGGCCATGCCTCAGTGTATGAGATACAGGTAAATGTACAGAGGTCAGGTCTCAGTGGGTGAGATACAGGTAAATGTACAGAGGCCAGATTTCAGTGGGTGAGATACAGGTAAATTTACAAAGGCCAGGCCTCAGTGTGTGAGGTACAGGTAAATGTGCAGAGGTCAGGCCTCAGTATGTGAGGTACAGGTAAATGTGCAGAGGTCAGGTCTCAGTGTATGAGTTACAGGTAAATGTACAGAGGTCAGGTTTCAGTGGGCGAGTTACAGGTAAATGTAAAGAGTTCAGGTCTCAGTGCGTGAGATACAGGTAAATGTACAGAGGTTACGTCATTGTGTTAGGATAAAAAATGAGAGCTGGGGCTTTCAGTTCTTCATTAAGAGCTCAGAATTAAGTCATGTATACTTGTCCCATTTTATCCATCCAACAGGTGGCGGTACTGGTGGAGGAGTTCACTGACCATCTGGGTCCACCTCACGGGCTACTTTCAGAGCTTCAGAGGTGGCCATGTCTGTGTTGGCAGCAGTAACAGCCAAGATGATGCAGTTGGGGTTGCTGATGTACTTCAGGATCAGATCCCTGATCTGGATCTCAATGTCTTTGGGCTGGTCTCCCACAGGAACCTGGGAGGAACAGCAGCAGAGGGACAAGCTTTGGGAGCACAGAGTGATAGAACCTAAAATCCATCGCACACCTCAATCCCAACAAACCAACTTCTGCATAGTGGGTTTAATACCTTTGTGATTCCAGGCAGATCCACTAGGGTGAGGTTCACCACATGAGGAGAGAAGATCTTCAGGTGAATGGGTTCATCGCTGATGCCCTGGAGATGTCGAAATGAATGACAAATACCCAGCAGTAACCACAATTCAAGTGATGCCACTTGAATGTGCCCTTCATATTTCAATGGAAGGAACAGAAAATGAACTTGTTGCCTTACCTTGTTGCTACCTGAAACCCTTTCAGTTTCATTTTCAATTTCTTGCCTGATTTCATCGAATTCTGTATAGACCTAAAAAAGGAAATCATTCAAATGCCGATTCACTCGTAGTCATACTCATTTTTAGTCCACAGGACTGACACTATTTTTCCATATCTGTATATTTCTGGCAAAGCACGGGGGAAAAATCATGATCTACACACACACACATGCAGATGTTCATCCCTGAGCCCTCCACCCCCAACCACACACACACACACACAAACGGTCACGAGGCACTGCCATTTACTGGCCCACGCTTTCTTCCAAACATGCAATCCTGACAATCTAGAACATTCCTGAGGACTGACATTCTGCTCTATTGTTTTAATTGCAAATAGGATATTCTAACAAATGCACGAAATGGCTAACTTTTGGCCCATCATGCATCGCTGCATAAGTGAAACCAACCTTGTTTTTGGTGTGCAGAAACTTGCCCCAGTCCTCTACTTCCAACCCTGTGAAAACAGGACAATCACAGGACAGTCACAGGACACAGCTGGTTCACTGTGTTTTTCTCATGTTTTCAATTTTTTTTTTTTTGGGGTGGGGGGGGGGGGTGATTGTTTAGTTTATAAAGCTGAATGTGGGTCAGATTATGTGGTCTGAGACCAAGTACCAGTAACACACTGCTAGAGAAGATTTCCACAGGAATCTGTACAAACCAGCAAAAAAAAGAAGGCAGCGGGAAATGTTTTGCTGTTAGCAACAGAAGCTGTGTGAAACAAGCTGAAAAAGCGCTATGCATTGTGGGGAAAAGGCAGCCTGTGCGATCTGCTGGCCAAAATGCTTATAGCACTTCTGGCAAAAAAAAAATACCACGCAGCAATTGTTTAGCATTCAGCTTTATGCAAACTATCTGGAAGAATGTAGAGAATGCCTTAATTCAGTCAAGTTAACAGGTTCTCTTGGGTGACGGCCTAAATTGTCCAACGCTCAGTGTTTCCTAATCTACTGCTCCTGGACCCAACAGTCAGTCCATGTATTGGCCAGAAGCTGGGAGGGAGCAAAAATGTGAATTGTCTGTGGGTCCTGGAGAAATGCTTTAGGAAACACTGCTCTAAAACAGCAGACTGCACATTCTATAAAATTAAACTAAAATGTTAAAGGCATACTGCACTAATGACAGCATACAGAGATGATCACGCTCAGGCAAAGGATTCAGCCCCTAACTGACAAAAAAAAGTATGGAAGTTGGGGGGAAAAAAACCCAGACCAAAAAAAAAGCGGAACCTTTGTGAAGGCGGCCATTTTTCCAGGTGTTGGGGTCTGCGGTCGAAGAGAAACGCAAAAGAGAGGATTAATTTTAGCTTCCAAGTGACACTATCGAAACTACGCAGAGAGCCCACAGCAGACATGACGTGAGTTCCAACCCGGCATCCAAATCGCTCGTGACGAACCGCTGAAGCCAGAAGCGGAAAACAGCTGCGTGGCTGAAGCTGCGTGATTAACGGCAAGCCACGTCTGCAGGCATACCCTCAGCACCGGGGAGCCGTGATAGACGAGAAGCAGGGGATTAGGGGTCCGGCATTCAGCACCGTCTGAATAAGCAAAATCTCCCCACGCCCACAACCCCGGACTCTGTAATAACTAACTATCTGAAATAAATAAAAACACATGGTAAATGGAAAACCTCAAGATCTAAAAATGAAATAAAATACACAGGACTTCATCTCAGAAACTCAGCCAAAAGATGCACTTGATGCACAGAGGCACCGCAAAGTAGCTGGACCTCCTCTCCTGTAGCACTTTAACACCAGCCTGAGGCAGGGAGATGAAGGAATAATGCAACATCCACGGCTACTCTAGGGCTGAGAGCCGGCTGTGTAAAAGAACATCGGGGTCACATGGCAGCTACAGTGGCACATATTCCGAACAATACCCTGACGGCACTGTGCCTTTGTACAGTCCAGGCCGACACGCGCGCACACACACACACACACACACAGCTCGGGAAGAATTTCATAAGCCTTTTGAGGTTTAGCATAAAGGATGCTTAGAGGTTGAAGAACTGGAACAGTAATATTGCAGAACCAAAGTCTCTGAAGAGACTCACCTAGAGTTACTTAAATTATCCAGGGTACTTGAAATATCCAGTGGCGTGAATGGGCAAAATGTTACAGTAGAAGGGAAAAAACATCCGGTAATGATGTGATGTAATACAGCAAAGTGATGGGGTAGGGGGGAGGGGCTATGCGACCAGAGCTTTTCAGCATACCGTTTTCGTCAGCTGTCTTCCTGTGGTCCTCGGGGTCGACGTAGACAAGCTGCAGGATGAGAGGCCTGCGGGTGACGATGCCTGTACCACGCGGCAGTAGGTCGCGACCCACCAAGCTTTCCAACACCGAGCTCTTTCCGCTGCTCTAGGGACGGACAGCACAGTGTCACCTTTCTATGAAGCTCGGCATCTGGTTTTAACTTCACCTGTTTCTGCTACTGAAGCAATATATGACGCAAAGACATTTCCTCATCATCTGTTCAGTGAGTGACAGCCTGTACAGATCGTAGGTCCATGGTAGAGAGGGCAATAATAAATCGTTTGCAAATATGTGTAAAAAATGCGACACGGTTTAACAATTTCTGAATCCCCCAGCTGGATAAATTCTTGAGGTAAACATCTCGGCCATGTCAATTTTACATTAACTTTCAACCTTGCGTCATTTAATATAACCAAGCAAGATAGCTATCATAACGTCACCGACGTTTTTTCTGCCTTATATGAAAAAGTGACAAATAAGCGGCCCTTAATCGATTAGTAACTGGAATATTTTATTATATATTATAGCAGACAGCGTTCGTCAGGTACAATAATGAAAGTAAAACGCGCCGGTTGGGGTTGCGATAAACACGTTATTTTATACCTGCGTTCCGACAACAGCAATCTGCGGCAGCTGGATTACATCTGCACCCACTGTGTTGAAGACGTCCTGAAGCTTATTTATAACTGGTATAAGAGCCTCCATGGTTTGGCAGAACGGGCACCTGTCAAAATGAATGAACCAGCTAGTCAGCAACCCCTGCCAAACACAGGCACAAAGTCACCCAATGTCCGCGACACAGCCACCATTTAACCAACCCGGCCGAAGGAATAATAGCGCACAAAATTTTGGTACAGCATTCTGGGAAATGTAGTCTTCACATATCTGCCTTACCTTTAATATAATACCAGATCGTTTGAAATAAACTACATATCCAAGAGTTAAACGCAAAACACTGTATTTACGTTGTTCATACGTCGGCAAATACGAGAATATTGTCTCCGTTGTCGAGACAACCGTAGCTGGTCGTACACAAGCCAAAAAGCACAACAAAAAAAGCAGTGTGCAATACTAATTGTAAAACTAATCTTATAGCGTTGTGAATCACAGACAGGCATTTGCCCTTTGTTAGAATGTATTTGTGGTAGATGTGCTAATAATTTACAGTGAATCATCAAATATCCCATTCAGGTTAATCTATTTAGCACTGTAACAAAGCAGTTCACAAACTGGACACTGGCAAAGAAAAACTCTCGGAGGGATGAAGAAAGAATTGGAAGCCTAACTTCTTCTGTCCAGAAGTGAAATCACTTTAATGGCAACCAAAACATTCAACTTATAAAAGTAGCATTTTTCATAATAAATGTGCGAGTCAAATCAATTTCAAATTGCTAGTGAAAATCTGAAACCATTTGACGGCGCGTGGAAATCCCAAGCCACAGGTTTCGACTTCACATTTAGCCCAATGTCCGATTTTTGGCATGATTACATACGTTGAAATTTCAGTCATAAAATACTATACACTTAAGGTGTATTGCCCTACTAACCAAAATAGAGCGAGCTTAATTCTATTGGTTTGCTGCTGCATCACATGACACTTTGACTCTCTTAGCACGTGCCACAGTTTAACTGGTTCCTGTCGTCACATCCGTTCACTAGAAACGTCACACCCGGAATTAGAATGTCATATTAAGTGAGGTGCTCGAATTTGTAATAGAAAAAGGATTTATGAGTTGGAAATTACACGCTGTCTCATTTCTGAAATGCCCCGCTATTGCGCCGTGAAACTGTGCAAAAATCGTGGAGGGGTCCTTTCGAAAGACAACAAAAAAATTAGTTTCTACCCGTAAGTTTTCGGCCGACTGGGCAAGTTGTATTGCTGGAGAGATGTGTATGGTCTTAGCTAGCTGTATTCTGTAGTCCGCCGCTAGCTGACAGGCGGATGTTTAAAGTCTATGACTACTAACACTTACTCATTGTCTTTAACTTTATTATTGAGCTAGGTATTCGCTATCCGGTATTGTGAATCTTGACGGAGAGTGGTGAATCTTAACGGGTTAATACTGAAAATTAGTTTAGTTAGGGGAAAAGGCACCGATTTCTTGTGTTGGAACTAGTTGTTTCAGGCTTTTATAGTCATAGTTGAATATTGATTTATGTATGCGTGATTTATTCCTGTTTGACTAAGACCGTTATCTCCTGCAAAGGTTTCCTTTGCGGGACGAAGCTCGTCTCCAGAAATGGGTTGATAATATGAAACGAGAGCAATGGACCCCAAGCCGACATCAGTACTTGTGCAGTGACCATTTCACCGAGGACTCGTTTGACCTTCGATGGGGGATTCGCTACCTGAAGAATACCGCTGTGCCTACTATCTTCCCTTTCATTTATGAAGATGAAACACCTTCTCTTCAGGTACTTGAAAGTATCCATCATTTGGATGGTATTTGGGAAATTGACTAATATCACATTTACGTACTGTACAAGTTACAAGTTACGTACTGTACAAGTTACAAGTTAACTTGTGTGTTGTTTAAAGCCAGAATGACGATAAGAAATTAGGTCTGATTAGCATAAAATGGTCTGTTACCAGATAATTCGTGATGTCTAGTTATGGAGCTACGTGGGGGAAGTAAACTCAATTTCCTTTCCCTTTTTTTTTAGGATGAACTGAAAAGGTTGCAGAGTAAAAAGAATTCAAAGCCGAAACCAAAGACTTCTGACATAAATGGGAAACTCCTGGAAACCACCTCACCCACGAAGAAGAGAGCTCTGATCTTGAAAAGGGAGATCTCCAAGGAGGAGAGTGGGGTAGTTTCAGTAGGGGAGGGTTTGGAATCTAATCCTGGGGATGACGAACCCCAATTTCCCACAGTGTTATTCCTAAGGGACTTGGACTTGGAAGGACCCGGCTCAGGCGAGGTGCTTCATCTACGAGCTCTGCCTCTGGGGCACAGTGAGGAAACTGCCGAGCAACGGGGGGGTGAGAGAACGCTTACAGTATCTGGTGTGAACCACCTAGATGAAGATCAGCAGTGTCCTAGGTTGGCTTTGCAGGACAGGCTGCAGGTAGCCATAAGTCAGGCGATCAGGTCTCTCCCCCTGAGCCTTCCAGGTGAGCACCCTGCAGCTGGCACCAGGGACCAGGAGAGGGAGCCCTCGAGCACGGAGTACAATTTGCTGGATGAGCACTCCTACTCACGGCAGGACACCGACAAGGAGCAGCTGTGGAACAAGATAGCCAGCCTACACGTGAAGATCATGGAGCTGGAGAGGAGAGAGGAGGAAACAGTGGCCAAAATGAACACTTTGGAGAACCTGATTGCACATCTGAGGAAAGAAAGTATTGTTTGTGAAGAAAAGCAGAAGGCGCTGGAGGACTATTTCACATCTGTCTTTCTTTAAGGACCCTTTGACCTCCCTTGGCTTCCTGCGGTTAATCAGTGAGTTTAATTTGTAGGACGAAAAGTCTTTTTACTTTTTCTACAACCTCACTCACACATTTTCCTTGTAAACATCCATGCAGTGCAAAAAAACTTTGGCAGGCACTGAAATGGAGGGAATCAAAGCGGGCACTGGCACATGGAGGCCAGTGTGTCTGAAAGACAGGAGTAACACTCTTTCTGGGTATGAGGCTGGAGTTGTGAGCACACGCCAGCTCTCAAAAGTGACGGGGACAAGTAATGCAGAAGTGTCAGGTGACATAAACAGCTCACACAATGTATTCTGCAATAACATCTGCAATTATACTTGATATTTTGGTGGAAACCATTAAATCGCTTTGCTTAATTTCTGGTATTTCTTTTTCTTAATGATGCACCTGCTTCGTGTGTGTTTGGGTGAGCATCTGTGTGGCTGATCAGTCCTTGTATGCCTGGTTTCCTCATTTACCGGAAGTGGACAAACCTATGTTTGTGTTGAGGGTAAGTTGGGCAGCTGAAGGAGATGGATGAGGCAGCAGATTGTAGGGGGTGGAGTTGGCGGCGTTCATGGGTGCAGATACTTGAATTTCTCCACCATTGATTAGTTGATTAGTTTGCTGCCTCAGTTTACTTTTTTGGGGTGCCTTACCTCACCACTTCTCACTTTATATACATCTATGTATGTATGGGTGTGTCTTACTTCCTCTGTGGATGAACAAGCAGAACTAATCAAATATGTGCAAATATGCCAGTAATGGATATAAGTTTTTAAATCCTTACTGCATTTGGGGATAGAGTGCAGTACAGGCATATCCAGTGGCACCAGACAGGTGACAAAAACAGAACATTTGCTATTACGAGCAAATTCAGTAAACACCGCACTCGTACAACATATAAGATCCTTGTTAGGCATACGTGAAAACGTGTTCAGATGTATTTGGACGCAGTACTCAAATGCTATGAGACAGATAATTCAGTGGTAACACTTTACTTGACAAATAATACAGTATTATACTATTACTTAGTTATTAGTTGCATTCTGATCTCCTGTTAATTCATCAATAATGAATCGTGATGCATGTTGTGTCTCAAGCAGTCATCATATTTGTTACTGTATCTGTTAATCCTGCAAACATTTGTGAACTACTGAAGGAGCAAGTAATGAATAACACAAGTGAAATACTGATCTCATGTTTGTTCATCATTAATGAATCGTGACGCACGTTTTATCTAAAGTAGCAAATATATTTGTTCATGATTTATTCATAATATGGACTTCAGAAGCAACTAAGTAATTACTATTTAACCCATCAATTGTTCAGTACAGTAAAATGAAATTTGTAGCACAATGTCAATCCATATGCCCAAAGAAATATGTTCTGTCACAGAATAACAGTACAGCATTGTACTATTAAACTTGTATAAATTTGGATCTGAGGACTAGCACTCTTGGAGAAGATTTAAAAAAAAAATCTACCAGCAGGGGGTGCTGCTGCTTTCAGCTACTCCTTTAACAGTTGGCTTTAACGATTTGGGTTTTACTCCAAACCATTCTGCTATGCTAATATATGTATACGTGATATATAGTATAAACATCAAAGATGTATTAATTATAGACATGTATCTTTCGAGGTCAGAGTGAGTTGAAGGTTGCAGTCGTGTTTGTGGTATTTAGGTTTTTCTAAAGTCCTTAACAGTCATGCCACCTGCTGGCCCATATACAGGCATACGCAGGCAGGGCAGCTGATGAATGAACACCAGGTGTGGCTCAAGCGCACGGTGTCACACATGCGCCCCTCTTCCGCAGATTAATCATGACCGGTGCTTGTTCTGGAGAGTCACAGTGTCGCAGGGTTTTGGGAAAACACATCCGTCTGAAGCTGGTTTCCTGGGAAACTGCTGACACACACAGGACGGTTGAACACACCAGACTGTATAGCACAAGGACACGGGTGCAGGTAGGTGTGTGTGACCCATCTTTCTGCTGTGGTACGCTCAGGCAACTGCTCTGAGTCCCACTTTTCTGTTACATCCATCAACAAATTATTTATTCACAATTATTCACTGTTGACTATCCATGCTTGTTGGTTTGTGGATTCAAATCCCTCCTCACTGTGTTTGAGGGGTTCTCCCCAGTCCAAAAATCTTGCCCATATATTTTCTGTGCGTGTGTGTGTGTGTGTGTGTGTGTGTGTGTGCGTGCGCACGCGTGTGATGATCCCCAGCGTACTCAGCGTTCCTGACAGCCTGCAGGTCCCCTGTGACCTCGAATAGGATAAGTAGGTGGAGGATGGACGAATATCCAAACAGCAGACACTGAGGATAGATCCACTTAATCCCCAGGGAATTTATCGTGCAGGTAAGGTTACAGGAAAATAACTACGAGAGGCGCTGTTTGTCACACCAGGATATAGTTTGCACACAGCTCTGTTGATCAAAGTTCCAGAAGCATCAGCGTCAGCAGGAGAGACGCCAGCAGTGCCAGCACAGCAGCGCGGGCATCACTCCGGCCATCGCGTCCCGCTGGGACCCACCAGCGTTCCTGATGCCTTCCACTCCCCTCCCGTCTGGCCCCTTTTTCTTAATGGAGATTCTGCATCAGCCCGCGTTGATCCCTCTGGTGGCTTTTCGCTGATCAGCTTTTCATTATTACCTCCACGAAAAAGAAGGCTGGATTTGATCCAGCGATTTGATACCTGGTCCCTGTCTGAAGTCAGGGCGGTGATTAAAAAACCCCCAGAAATCGCTGACCGGCGCTGCTGTGTCCTCTTTAACTTTCAAATATAGGTGATACCAGACCGTGTAATGTTACCTGCAACCGGATCCTCAAAACCTGCACACCGCATCGTTCATAGGAGACACTACATCTGTGATTATAGCTAACCATGGTCCTGCAGCGTTGAGGTTTCTGGGACATCAGCTACCCCCAGTCAAAGACGTGGATGGCAGAACATCCAAGCAGATAGCATGATATTCAGATACAGCTTCCTCAAATTACTATTTACGGAAAGACAATCTTCTTCATATCTCTGCACAGGCACAGGACAAAGATCAGGTCCTTTCATCGATGAACAGTGTTCCCACTTTATGTATAATCTCCGTCAACAAAACCGATGGATTAAATGTTGTGCAGTTCTCTGAAAGCTCTTTGACAGCTAATTTTCTCCTCCGGATGGGGGATATTTTAAGCTCTTTTAAACCATCTGCTATGTTCACAATGACATAGATGTATTTCTCAGACACACTTATCCAAAGCCTCAAAATTACTTAAATTTGGACTTAAAAAGGTGATGAGAACCATCAAGAAATAAGCAAATGTGTGAACCACATCCAACGCCATACAAAGGTTACATTAAAGGCTTGCTAGACACTACCTTCAGCCATAGGTAGAGTTCTCAGTCCTTTCCTTCAGTACATCCTTGCTTTTCTGACAGGAAAAAAATCATTCCACCATGCAGGGCCCAAAACTGAAAGACAAGCGAATGACTGTCAGCCTTCCTGTCACAGGAGAGTCAGGGGTCCTGATTATGAAGATTGTGGAAGTCTTGTTGGAGTTTGTGGGCCGGGCGAGGATTTGAAGCAAACTTTGCAGCTCCCATGATACATCGGCATACCCGTACTAAGGTCTTGAACTGGAAATGAGCTCTAGCTCACAGGCAGTTATAGATGGACCAGGTGGAATGAGATAGAGGGTCAATACATAAATGCAGCAATGTTCTGGAGGAGCTGCAGAATTGCATACAGGGAGTCTGGCCACTCTCAGAAATACAGCCCGACAATTACTCCTATTTTTACAGAGCTCCTTCATACTTGCCTTGGCAGGCCTGCATTTCAGTTACTCTTCCAGTAATTTGTGGAAATAAATTGTCTGTTAATTTCCTGATTAACTCTGCTGGTAGGGCTCCTTCACCGTATAAAACGGTTTGTCTGTTAGACTGACTGTAGAAAATAATGAAAGCCTTACAGAAAGAGCCCCCCCCCCTCCGACCCACTGCACCTCCATAACAATCTAACAACCCAAAGCAGCTGATGAAATAAAACATTGAAATGCTGATTTAGCTGCACTCGATCGAGCACGAAGCTGAGGGTTACAATTCCACAGAAATAATATTGCCGCTCTCCTGTGTACGGTATCTGTGAATTCCAAACATTGCCCACAAAGGACATAAAATGGGTCACCAGATACCAAAATATGGAGACATCATTGTTTATAACCATAAGTAAGAACCATAAACTCTGTTTATAGAATAATACCTTAATACTAAAAGTCCATTTTGTATTGCATTTGATTGACATTCATTTTGCCAGATTTCGTGAGTAAATTTAATTAAATTGAGGTATAGGTAAACATATAAACAACAACCAAATAAAATGATTGAACTGCATTATTATTAGGTTTGGGTTAATAGGCAAACAGAGAAGTAGGCATTTTAAGATCTAATTAAATGATCTTTGTTCTTCTGCTGAAATACAAATTGCTGAGAAAATGCACACTGGGGTCAATTGTTGCCACAATGAGTCGATATTCATAGAAATTTGTGAATAAGTTCCTTTAGCCCTCTAAGCTGAAACTGGCTCATAAAGATAAGTGGATGCGTGCAGTGAGGTAACTGTGGGAAATGCCAGAGGCGCAAAGGACACGAGGTAGCGCAGAGACTCCCTGTCCTCCAGGGATTAAATCCCAAACGAACGCCACAGATGTAAAGGTAGATTAATGAGTATCTCATAAATTTCCATTTCTATGCAAACCTAGTTTAAGGTTCACAAATCATGTACATCACCCGGCTAATCTGGAACAACATGAGGAGAGGATTTCTCCCTGTGAAAAATGACTCGACATATCTGGGTTAAATCTCCAGAGGCAAGGGCCTTCCTCGTCCCTGTTTTTTTTTGCAGTGGAGTTTGTCTGCTCTTACTGAACACCATATTTTCCCTACATCCAAGATTAGCTGCATCATTTCATACACCTGACCTCTGCGTATAATGTCCAATCAGTTCATAATGTACAAGCAGGGTAAAGAACATCCGCCTAACCCGTTCTTAGGAACGAGTTACCATAAAGCCCATTATACTAAACATTCCGGTTAAAGACAATGGTTCGTGATACAGAACGAAAACGATACTTTGCGACGCTCATGGTTTCTGCGGTTCGTCGCATCGAGCTACTGTTTTTAATTGTTGCTATATTATTATTGTGTCATGTTATTTCATTCATTCATTCATTTATTTATTTATCTATTTATTTATTTATTTATTACCAACTTTCTTGCAAATTCGACTTAAAGACCGACGCAGGGAACGGATCTCGTTCGTAAACTGAGGACTGCCCGTACCTGAAGAAATTATATTTTATGCAGTGTCACAGTGTGTAATATGAAGTAGTGGATGAAAGATCGTAACTCAGATTCCATTGGAGGCACTGCCCTTGTGCTCTAAGGTACATTGGAAGGATAAGCCTTAGAGGTATGAGGGGACCGTTCTATTCACTGAGCCCGTATCATAATTGATGATGTTATGACATTATTATCAATATGGCCAGAAGTATCATTTCAAGTTAAAGAATTCATCCTGACATGCAGTGATGTGTGGGCGACTCGCAAATGTGACACCGATCATTTGTAAGTCCTGGCTCTTTTCTAAAAGCGGATCCTTTCTGCGCGCCGCAGCCGGTGCTGCTCGAAGACGCCGCTTACGAAGCCGCCGGTGCCAGGTCTTCTTCTGCCAAAACCGGCTTGGATCAGAGTGCTGCCAATTTAGCTCTTTTTTACAGAAACTTTTATTGTGTTTGACGGGTAATATTTGTGACAGGTTTTCTGAGGGTGTGACTGATCCAGCCCCATTCTCTCTTCCGGATTTGTAGATCTATGGGGTCTTGACTTGTTCTTTTCCACAGGTCCACATTGTTCACCTTGTCTCTCCACCAAATGTTTAGTATCCTACTTAGGCATGTGTTGATGAATGTTTGCAGTGTCTGTGTTGTGTGTTTTTGTTGTTCTCCATGTTTCAGATCCATACAGCATCACCCGTTTCATGTTGTAGTTAAAGATGCATATCTTGCTGTTGGTGGAGATCTTTCTGAGCATGTTAAACACCACTCTAGCCTTCTTGATTCTGCTTCTGGTGTCTGCATCCGTCCCCCCGGTGGTATCCACAACACTGCCTAGGTAGGTAAAAGCTCCTTCCTCCTCTAGGGCAGTGTTGTTCATGAAAATGAGGTTGCTGGTTTTGAAGTGGATCTTGATCACTTGTGTTTTTGTTGTATTGGGAGTGAGACCAAGTTTTATTGCATTTTGTGCAAGTCTGTCTGTCTTCTCTTGCATTTGTGTCTGTGTGTGTGAAAGGAGAACTAGATCATCCTCAAATTCCAGATCATCCAGCTGCTCCCACATTGTCTACTGAATTCCATTTCTCTTCCCCTCCGTTGTTTCCCTCATGACCCAGTCAATTGCTGCGAGGAGGAGGAATGGTGAGAGAAGACATTCCTGTTTAACACCCATCTTGACTTCAAAGCTCTAGGAAAGCTGACCTGCATGCATGACTTTACATAAGGGGCCGTCATATGAGTTCTTGATTAGGTTTATGATTTTGGTGGGAATTCCATAGTGTTCCATTAGTTGCCATAGTGCTGTCTGGTCTAAGCTGTCAAAGGCCTTCTCAAAGTCAATGAAGTTCATGTAGAGGGACATGTTCCATTCAATAGACTGTTCAATGATGATGCGTCACGTTGCTATGTGATCTGTGCATGAGCGATCTTTCCTGAGTGCTGCTTGCTGATCCCGGAGCCTCTTGTCTACAGTTTCCTGAAGACGGTTGAGGATGGTTGAGGTTAAAGACCTTATTGGGCACTGAAAGTAGGGTAATACCTTGGTAGTTGTGGCAGTTTCTTAAGTCCCCTTTCTTTGGAAGTTTCACTATGTGCCCCTCTGCCCATAGACATGGGTATCTTTTCATTGTCCCAAATTCTCCCAAAGAGGTTGTAGAGCATGTCTGTAGATGTATTTATATCAGTTTTAAGGACTTAAGACGGAATATTGTCAGGGCCAGCAGCCCTTCCTGTTTTCAGTTATTTGACTGCAGCTTTTATTTCCGTTTTTGTTGGTCTGTCACATTTGATCTTTAGCAGTGTCCTGGTCTTAAGAATATGTGGCTTCTCTGCTGGTGGTGGTCTGTTCAAAACCTCTTGGAAGTGCTCTATGCACCTATTGAGTTGCTCTTCCAGGGTTAAAAGTAGTTGGCCATTCTTACCTATAATTGGTTTATTTTGTTGATATGTCCCAGACAACATCCTCGTGATGTTATAGAGTTCTTTCATATTTCTTTGAGGTGCTGTGAGTTCTGCCTCCATAGCTAGCCTCTCTATCTGTGATCTCTTATCCCTCCTGGTGTTCTGCCATACTTCGTTGTGGTAATGGTGGTACTCCTTTTGAGCATCGCTTTTTCAGATCTTGTTCTTGCTTTGTTCACTTTTTCCTTCAGCTTTCTCCTCTGCTGGATTATGTTGTAGGTTTCTGGTGTTATCCATTCTTTGTGTTTTTGGGATCTTCTCCCCAAAGCCTCCTCACATGTTGAGCTCCAAGCAGCTTTTAAATGTTCCCACTCTTCGTTTATTGTCCATCCTTCCATCTTTCCAAGCTGTATCTCTACGTTTTTTTTTGAGTGAATTTCCTTAAACTGTCTTGTCACTTGAGCATTGCTGAGGTAGTCAGTGTTGTATTTCGCTCTTAGACCCTTCACTTGATGTCTCCTCAACTTTAGCTTGAATTTTCCCACCAGGACATGGTGATCTGAGGCTTGTCCTGACATCTTCCATAGTTTATCTGAACTTTTTGTTGATACAAATGTGATCAATTTGGTTTTCCGTGACATGATCTGGTGACATCCAGGTTGTTTTGTGGATTGTCTTATGGGGAAGCTTTTCTGGTGTCTTTTGTCAGCATGATGGCCACTCCTTCCATAAGGTTTGCTGCCTCCTCTTCATGTCCAGAATGAATAATGAACTGGCCACTAGTCAATCTGACCTCACCCGACTACGTCCATCTAGTTTCTGCCAGGCCCAGGGTTGAAAGGTTTTTTAACATCCATTTACATCCGTGGCGTAGGCTTATATTACAGGATCGTAGCGTATTGAAAAATTGGAAAATAACATAACGTGAACCAATACGGGATGGGAGTGGGGATGGGATCCCCTATTTCCTCAGTTTGGCAACCCTACTGGGGTTGGACTTAGATCCCGTGCCCAGTTGGTTCTCAGCATTTTATGTTTCAACACCGTAAAACCCTGTAATATACACCACTGATATAGGAACTCTATAGGCAGGTAGGTAAGCGATGTGATGTTCAGTTTTGCTCCAGTGTGATCTGTTGCAGCTGACTGTTCGCCGTCCCAGCTACCGCTTGCAGTCAGTATGAGGTAAGCGAGGGAATTATTGCAGGCTCAGTGTCATAGACCAGAGACACGAGGATGCTCCTGTATGCGGAGAGGAAGAGAGGCAAGCCAAGAAATGAATATAGTGACACTTGAGCTATGCAAACACGAAGACAGAATACGTGTGCCGAAGCAACAACAACATTTCATTTATTACAGAAGACTTCAAGCATGACTGTCTTCTTTAATCGGGCTCCATTCCTTATTTTTCCGGAAACATTAAATGAAATTGTACCTGGTCACCTGTCCTTTCTGCACTAGCGCATTGAGTGTGAAAAATGTACAGCGTAAAGTAAGACAGAACCGTTCTGCATGTAAGGATTTGCTAAAAGAATCCAAATGCGATTCTAAGTTTGTTGTTTTTTATTATGAATACGTATGCTTTTTCTACAAGAAATCCTGGGATGGTCATCAGATAGAATACTTCTTATAACCCGCGTGTATTGGTTTTTACATGATTTTCAAACGCGGTTTAATGGTGAAATGTTTTATTATATGTAACCTATATGAGGATTTACTGTAACCGCACGAAGTCTCCCGAACACCTCTTGTGCTTTTTGTGACAATAAAAAGTGAGTTGCACCTCTATCACGTGAGGAAGCACCACGCCTGGTTCAGCTCGACCCTTTCGGTAGCAGTAAGGCAGGAGTCATCCCGACTGAATGGGATCGCGGATTTTACGGCCAAATGTTGCTTTATGGCACGTCCCGTGAATGCTCGCAGCTGGATTTGTAGGTAAAACAGACAAACCTCTTCTATCTTCCTTCCCCCCGAGGCTGTTCGTTGAGGATGTGGAAGTATGTTTGCTCCGGGACAGAAGAGAATTTAATCTGCCATAGTCCGACCATGAAGATCCATCCGGTCATCTGCAGCGGCACGGGCGACCAGAGAGGCTGCAAAAGTCGGGACTGCGAGACCGACCAGGAAACCCCTCACAGTGCTCAGTCATCGGGGGAAAATACAAGGGTTAGTGGGAGCAGCCCTGCAGCCGGAGGGAAGAAAGTATGCGCCGGAGCCGCGCAAGGTAACCCCGCCGGGATCTCACCGTCCGTACGTGTCACGTATCATCCGCGGAATAAATTATATTAACGGGATGCATCACGTTATGCTTACATTTTACTTTTTCAATATTGTATAGGCTTTAGAAGAAAGAGTCACAGGGGTTTCATTGAATTAATACTTGGTGTGCAGAATATTACAAAGTTGTGACAGGTAAACCATGCATTTCACATAACGCTGTTTGAGGGGCGTGGTACATAAAGCGTCTGTCTCCCTTTTTCTCAAAACCATCACATCCATGTTAAATACACACGCCAGTCATTCAAACACATGGACCGAAATACTTGCATACTCAGGCCGCTGTAATTATCAAAAACTTGGACGCAGCTAGAACAGCCAGACGTGTTTGCGCAATATGTTTACGTTAAGGTGAAATAGATAAAGTACGTAATCTCCGTTAATTGCGCTGTGCTTTTCATAAAGTTAAATTCCGCTTGGTTCACATCGTTTCTAAAATGATGAGGCAATGATGCTGAAGCAGTCTGATGGTTTTGTTGTGTTATTTTCACCTTGAGCGAAGTAAGGTACCGGGCAAAGGATCAGTTTTGATTTTTTTTAAACAATAAGAATTGAGACACTATATATAGCCTAAATCGTTTCAGCAAATATAGTCAAACAGGTGTTAATAAATATTTTTCTATCCTGCACATGCTACCTTAATAATGACCAGGTTTTGCATCGTCGATGTTACTGAGGTGTGGAATGCATTCTTTCCAATACCATCCCCATAAAATATAGGTAACCAAGCAGCACCCCACTGGTGGTACCCGTGAGATATTATCACGTTATAGGCTACAGTATAATATAGGTAAAGGTGCACAACGAGGTAATTTGATCCTGATTGCCTGTTAACATGCGGGCGGTTCGGCTCTCATATTTGATTAGAGAATACTGCGCTGGGCTCAGTTGCCGGTGTTTATTGCAGATGTGTCTCTGGAGGAATTCATCCTCCGCAAGCCGCAGTGGAGACACACCAGGGGGAAGCGAAGATGGGTCATAGGGCCCGTAACGCGCACACATGCTTCCCGAAAGCTCCGCGCGATCGCAGTTTAAAAAGCCATTCTGACGATGCTCCGAGTTTCACAATAACCTTGTTTTGGTGTCAGCGTGACCCAAATGCCACATGCCTATCTCAGCTCGCTGGTTGTCCGTATTATTATACAATTATAATGTGAAAAGTAAGTATTAAGCCTGAAAGGACTGGTTTGTGACACAGAAGATGTTAAAGTCTGGGCACCTAAGTAGGCCTACTCTAAAGTCTACCTCTCAAATACCTCTGCATAAACAGGAATAACGTTTATTTCCTTGATCTCTCCTGCACGGAAAGGCCCAGAAGACGTAAACAGTTTTTAAGTGTGTAGATGACGCGTCTTCACCCTGGTTCATGACGGGGGGAAATGATCCCAAAAAAAATCGTTAACACCTCAGTGTGTGATGATATTCGCACACTATTATTTTAATAATTCCATGCCGTTCTGATACATTTTCTGGGCAAAGGTTACGATGTATCTCAATATGTGTGAGTAAACACATTGGGGTTAAATCTTACACCATTAGGGCGTCGTACCTGTTATGTTACGTATACGTGTTAAGTAACCTATTAAACGCAGCGTACGATTCCATATATTTTACCAAGTTTTAAATATTCACCTATACAGTGTATATACTCTTCTTTGTATCTGGCTTCATGTCGGTAAATGATCTTACTGCAGTAGTCTATTACTGGGCCTGAGCAGACAACGATATAAGAGAGTGATAAACTGGCTCTTTGACTGGTGAGGAGAAGATGGAGTAACATTTGAGCAGCTGCAAGTAATGTATTCTGCATCTTATTCTTCCCGATAATTATGCCACTATGAAAAGTTCACGGTGTTAGCGGAAAGCAACGCTGATAAATGGCGTCGTATATGGGATTAAAAACACTTGCTTAAAAATGGAAACTTATGTCACTTCTGGGTGAAGTCTCTTGGAAGTGGATCTTCGTGCTTTGATTCATTTCTTAAATCTGTTCCTCTATTGTGCTTCTACAGACTGCGAACCCAGCAGCGCCAGTAACAACCCCTCAACTGGAACCAGTTATTACAGCTGCGTCAGTCAAATCACTTTTGGTAAGCCGCCGGCGTGCAGAATAAATGCTCGTTCCGTTAGTATGGTGTGCATCCGGTCGCATGAGTCACTGTCTTGCCATCTGCCGTCTTTACACACTGCATCTCACACGGTCTTGAAACAGGCAGATGTTAGAGATCAGTACGAGCGCAGTCTGTGCAGCGCGGGCAAGACGGGTTAACCAATGGCCTTGTCTTAACAAAACGAGGTGTAATAAAATAGTCGTGAAAGTTAGTTTAGCGGCACCTTCTGTTATTGCATGACGTTGATTTAATTCTTAGGGGGAAATAAATGTCCGTTTTGTGTAAAGCTACACATGAGGAAACAGTAGTATTAATGCAAGTTTAAGTTGCATGTATTTTGTTATTAATTTTCGATTTATTTTTCCGCAATTAATTCAGTTGTCCGCCCAATTTTATTATGACCAGTGTACATAAAGTGCAATGTCTGGTGCATGCTGGAGAGGGCGCGCATATATGCTTGAACTCACAGGTTCACGGGACGTAGAAATCGCTGTATTAGAAAAGCTTGTTTTTGGACAGTGGGACAGAGGGCACAGATAAAACTAAATAATGTAGGGAGTTCTGCAAACACACATATGAGGCTGGATTCTGATCCACGGACAGTGGAAACGAGATGATATTCTCATAGTTTAATATGAACATATCCACGACTGCAGTAACCCGACTGCCGCTGAGGCGTTGAAACTCCGTGTTCAGTACTATTCGCGGCGATCCGATCTGAGCATTGAGGGACAGATCGTTTTGATTTGACTGCGGTGGATTTTCGTCAGAGGCATTCAGTTTGAGACTGCCGGAGGGAAATCAATATGCTTTTACAATGCAGAGGCACGGCCATTAGCCGTCAAGTAAATCAATATTATGACGGTAAAATAATTTAAACATGGGCATATTTAGATGCAGCCGAGTTCTGGCATGAGCAACGTTAACGATAAAAATCACGACTCAGATCTTTGTCATATTTTGACCCAGAGAACACGCATTAATGCTTGTTGTTTTTTCCGTCCTGAATCAAAACACTAACAGGGTCATTAGTCAGAAGCAGTAATCTTGTTAGGGCAGCTATGCAATTATATGCTCATTGCTAACCTGGTGCCAAACGTTCTCTGGTTAGACGTTACGTAAGTAATTGTTTTAAACGAAAGATGTCCAGTTTACTCTGAAATACATTTTTAGTGACTTTTTTGTTAAGATAACTTGTTTTCAGTTTTATCCTTTCTTATTTCCGTGTGTTCTATAAATGCTTTTTCTTTATGACAAATACTTGTTTATTGAAAGAGCACACGAAGCTCAATAATAATAAAATTTAAAAGCACATTTTATTGCATAGTCATTGTATTGCAGTGCATACATTTCTATTGTACAGAAATATATGCATTTGAATACATTTTCTGAGTACAGCAAATAAATAATTTGTCAATTTCCATATTGGCGTTTCGTTGTTTTCCATTCAGCTGTATGGCTCTGCTGCCACCTTTTGGAGACATTAGGTATTGCCGAAATGTCCAAAATTTAGGACATCCCATTAAACGCTAGGAAACCTGATATAAGCAATTTTGTGTGGCATAGCAAGGAATGCACTGCAATAACTCTTCGCTGGAATAAATGTGTCATCTGTATAAATACCTTTCACTGGAATAAACAAACAAAATAAAGCTAATTTCCAGTGCTTCCTCAATATCTGCTGAACAAACATTTACTCAGTCTTTTAGCAGGATGTCATGCACACACAGAAGTTCAGAGCGGGGCTATCACTCTCTCTAAGACAATTCATACAGAGGTCTGTTGTAGCACAGCGTGGCATGACTAAAGAAAGACCAGGCACTTCACTGGTACAGAGTGAGGAGAAGGAGAGCTTGTATAAAATGGATACTGCATGCGTCGGTGGTGATTATGAGCGATGCAAGGCGATGGCTGCTGGTCAGAGGATGTATGCACACTAGCACACGTTCTGCATTCCCATAAAGGAGATTCTTGCATCCCAGTCTGAGAGGATGACGTGATAGTATTGCCACTGAGGCTACCACTTCCTATCTGATCCAGGATCAGGCCCCGTGCCGTATAACTGTGCCGTATAACCGTATAACACCTAGGCATAACCTAGGTGCCAGGCTGTTGTCACCGCGGAAGGAGAAATCAGTCCACCCAAGTCAGTACCCACAACCCCCTCTGTTGCAGGATTTGAGCCGGGGGGGCAGGTAGCCATCGGCATCTCTCGGTGGAAGAATGGCGCCCCCTTTGACGGCCTGTCGCTGCCCAGCCCCGATGCAGTATTCTCAGAGGCCGACGCCTGCCCATCCCAGGGGGGGCATTTCGACCCTGTGTCCTGCCCCGCATCTCTGTCCATCACCCCAGTGCCTTCCTACAGCAGCCAGGAAACGATCAGCGACTGCAGCACAGGTATAGTCGGGCTTCCTTCCATACTATTAAAAAACTGGGGTGATTCTAAGAGTGACCCGTAGGGGGTGCTCAGCCCACAGTACGGTCGCCGCTTTCATTCTGGAGAAATACAGGACGCGCCCCCATCCCCACCATGATAAAAAAGGTCCCTACAATTAAATTACAAAATGTATATGAAATTCATGAAATATCACCAAATGGATTTTGATTATTTATGAATGTTTTAAAGAGCACTTTAGTGTGTACAGTAAAAATGCTATATTAATAGTAGATGAAGATATGTAAATATGGGATATGTGGAATAGGGATTGTAATTATCCACTAGCCAATTGGAAAAAGGCTAACACAGTCACCTGACCTGCGGGGAATCTGGACAAATCACCAAACCTATCTGATAATCTAGATCTAAGTCTGCTTTTAAGTCTAACCAGCTTGGCCAAGTTCCAGTCTGCCTAGCCCAGCTTTCAGCCTAACTAATGCGTTGTCCTGGACTCTAATTTTTTAGCTGAAACCTGAACCTCACACATGTTCTCCAGCCTTCTGCCATTGTTCAGAAACCTATCAGCACTAGTTCAAATTTTATAATGCATTTAGCCTCTTGAGTCTGGACACTCTGATGTCATACATTGTTGGCGGTGTCTGTGTATTCAAACTGTTATGATGTCATAATGTATGATGGTATGGGGACTTTGTGATGTACAGTCAGGTCCATAAATATTGGGACATCGACACAATGCTAACATTTTTGGCTCTATACACCACCACAATGG
>JAODUD010000062.1:22283044-22298154 GCA_026784285.1 Stomatorhinus walkeri | reverse complement strand
GGTCAGGCTTTGTTGTCGGAGTGAGACTCTGCATCTCAGGTGACTGCACTGCTGCACCACATGGACACAACTGGCTGGCACAGTTAGGAGTAGATAGAAACTGTGAGATAGAGGCGGGGTTATGAAAGTCCCCAGGAGGGCGTGGAGTTAAATTATGAGTGCAGTCATTCAGTTCACTAGTGCCTTTCTGCCAATCATTACGTAACACTAGGTTTCCCGTCGCATCCCTTATAGACTCTCTTAATCCCCACCTGGTTGGAATCCGTTGGTATTTCTTATGTTTCCAAGTTTTAACACCATTGTAGCTTTCTTCTTCCCTTGGAGTCATGAACCCCTTGTTCACCCAAATTCCATCCCCCTTTCCACATGTGACTTGGTTCTGCTATCTCAGCTGGGGCAAGCGTTACCAGAATGTTCCGAGATAAGCTAACCCTTCAGGGCTCTGTTCTGAGGGGCCCCCGATTATTTGTAAGGTAATCAATTGGCTGATTAAACACTATCTCTTCTCCTGCTCCCGTACCTAAATTTATCACTCGGTCATTCTTACCCTGACTGTACATCGGATGGCTGAATTCAAAGCTTTTGTTATTTACAGCGCAATCTGGGCTTTGGGGGAGAATACGGGAGATAAATCTCTTCGCCATTCGCCGACACTGTCAGCATGAATTCAGGTGCGAATGTCGCATGACTGCGGAGGGATATTAGCATCGATGATAGATACTGTGTGATTGTGACCTTTTCCTGGGAGATGACCCTGTAGGATGTGTCAGAATTGAAAGTGAATGTGGTATGAATAGGGAGAATTTTAGTTGAAGCGCGTCTTCCTCGCGTATAACATACAATGAGGTAATTGGCCAGGAGATCCCATGGTTGAAGGCAGCTCGTGGCTTTGGTCCAGGCTGACTTATGGCACACCATTGGCTGGCAGCTATTACAGCTTGGCTAATGCTAAGCCGTGCCCAGGGTCTGACTCAGTCTTTTTCAAAATGAGTTTGCTGCCAGGACTTCCTTGCATCTGCTGACCGAACAGTCCCAGTTATCGCCAAAGACGCTTCCGTGAGATAATTACGCTTTTGTGCTGCTAGCGATTAATCGACTCATTCACGTCTCATCCTGACAAACGTTATTCTTCCGAAGGCACCGGGTGAATTTCTTTTAACTCCTGCAACTCTGCAGGCGGGAAGGAGCAAATCCAGCGGACTGTGCTTCAGCGACGGGAAGTGCCGGATCGACTACATCCTGGTCTACCGGAAGTCCAACCCGCAGTCGGAGAAGAGGGAAGTCTTTGAGAGGAATATTCGGGCCGAAGGCATCCAGATGGAAAAGGAGGTAATCGTCCAGGATATTCAGGTTAGGAGATGAAAACTGAAAAGGAGGCAGAGAATTATGGCAGAGATTGGAGACCGGCAGGAACTGTGTTAAACACGGCGTGCGCCTGTCATCGCTACACCCACCTGCCGCTTTCCTGACATCCACTCTGCAAGGTCAGGATCCCGACGTTCTGTGAAAACATGTGGATTAGCTGCTTGTGATCTTTCTGGTCAGCACTTTTCTGCCCCTTCATGAAATCCTTCCCCGTGTGCGAGCTCGCGTCTCCCCAGCCCACGGCTCAGACCTCCCCCTCTCCCCTCAGTCTTCCATCACCAACAACGATGTGATCTTCGTCAAGCTGCATGCTACGTGGGAAGTGCTGTGCCGCTATGCAGAGCTCATGAACATCCGCATGCCCTTCAGGTGGGACCCGTCAGCTGTAACATACAAGCTGGACACGGTCAGCTATCACATACAACCTGAACGCCGTCATCTGTCATATACAACCTGAACACCGTCAGCTGTCACATACAACCTGAACGCCGTCAGCTGTCATATGCAACCTGAACACCGTCAGCTGTCATATATAACCTGAACACCGTCAGCTGTCACATACAACCTGAACGCCGTCAGCTGTCATATGCAACCTGAACACGTCCGCTGTCATATACAACCTGAACACCGTCAGCTGTCATATACAACCTGAACACCGTCAGCTGTCATATACAACCTGAACACCGTCAGCTGTCACATACAACCTGAAAGCCATCAGCTGTCATATGCAACCTGAACACTGTCAGCTCTCATATACAACCTGAACACCGTCAGCTGTCATATACAACCCGAACACCGTCAGCTGTCACAAACAGCCTGAATGCCATAGGCTGTCATATGCAACCTGAACATCGTCAGCTGTCCCATATAACCTGAACACCACCTATCAGCTGTCATGTATGATGTGAACACCATCCTTCAGCTGTCACGTACAACCTGAATACCAGCCATCAGCTGTTAAGTAAAACCTGAACATCAACCATCAGCAATCACGTATGACCTGAGCACCACCCATCAGCAGTCACATATAACCTAAACACCACCTTGTCATGCACACCTGCTATTCTGTGTAATTAATGGCCATTTTCTACCTTTCAGGAGAAAAATATACTACCTTCAGCGTCGATACAAGGTCATGAGCAGGTTGGTTGCTGTCATTCTGTCAATTTTATATAAACAGAACACAATTCAATTTCAAATCGCAGTTACAAAAAGTAGAGCAGGCCTCGGAATGCAAACGGCATTACTTGTTGTGAGACATGCGCTGCGTCTCTTCCCGCCCGTCCCGCACAGGATGGAGAAGCGAATAAACAAGTTTCGCGGATGGCTACCTCGCAAACCCATGAAGTTCGACAGCGACACTCTACCCGACCTGGAGGAGAATGACAGCTTCACAGCCCCCTTCAGTCAACAGCGAATACACCAGTAAGCATCTGACTAATGCATGTGATACTCTCCTTGCAGGCAACGCTACAGCCAGAGGCACAGCATTAACTGTTTGACCACTGCCTGCTACATTTAAAATTATATGTTTGCTGTAGCATTGGCTGGAGAGTTTCTTTGTATTTGTACAAAGCCAGTAAAAGGATTCAGTTCAACTTAATTCAGTTCACAGAGGGTATGTGATATTCTAATCAGATAAATCACAGATATTGACACACAGCTTTACTGTACTGGGTGAATTTGGCATGCAGACACGCATATCCCACTGTCTTGGAGATGGTCTCCCATGAGTCACATGGGCGAGAACATCAGCACAGGAAGCTGCGAGCTGTATTCCTGGAGTCTAAAATGGAGGCTTTTCTCTCTACCTCGCTGTTCCAGTTTTATCATCCACAACAAAGACACCTTCTTCAGCAACGCCACAAGGAGCCGAATCGTCCACCACATCCTGCAGAGGGTGAAATACGAGGAGGGCAAAAATAAAATTGGTAAAATGAAAAGAAGAGGAATTAATTACCACCGCAGTAACAAATGATGTCGACTGAAGTGCTTCTGCGGGGAGAAATAGCGAGTAGCTGGGAATGCTGCATGCCGAGCCGGTAAATCGGGAGTGTCTGTTCACGCAGCCGGGAACTTGCATGTCTGTGGAAAGCAGGGCGCTTCCGCTGAGCATGGCTATGACAGTCTCAGACATCTGCAGCAAAGCCTTGTCCTTGACCCGGACTTCGTATCCTGCTTATGGCTTGCGGCCTACATACCGACGAAGCAGGGCAGAATCAGCTAGGGTTGTGCGGGCTGTGAACAAGCATAGGAACCCCATCCGTCGGTCACTTTATCAATGAACTTAAATACCTGTTGCTCTTGTCCGATCATACGATGTTTCTCCCCTAGGACTCAACCGCCTCTTGAGCAATAATTCCTATGAGGCAGCGTTTCCCCTGCACGAGGTAACGATTTCGACCCGTACAGGATGGTGTAGGGTTGGGGTTTTAGGGTGTGTGACCACCTCAGTGCGCATTGGGATGGAGGGGGCATCTGGGGGGGTTCGAGAGCAACGGCATGAGACGGAGCGTGCTGCTTTAACTGATGTGTTAGCTTAGCTAGCGGTGGAAATGTGTGTTAATGAGTATGAATAGTACACGTTTAACGCCGTTCTGGCACTGGGAGGGGAAATGCTCAGTCAGCGTTTCTTATGATCACATTGAAGGTCAGAGATGCAAAACTAAACGTGGGAAATTGGAAAAATTGCACAAAATCCCCACGTGGCCTGAAACCCCCCCACATACACACACAGTACGTACTAGTAAACGCTGAAGTTCATTAGCAGGTTGTGCGGTGATTTCGCTTATGTGGCCCCTGATGTGCTGGATCTTTCGCTTTTTTGTGCCTGGAGATCCATTAAGCCACAAATGCAACTTAGCAAAACGTTCGGGGATCAAATGACACTTTGATAATAAGGAAATATAACACAGCCTCTTTCAAATGCCTTAGCTTGCAAAGAACGCATAAATTCTGGATTGCTGTCTAATATGTTCTGTCTTTAAATATAAATTGCCTCTGTGAGGTTCGGCTTACATTGGGCCTGAAGGGAAGGTACAGTTTTGAGGTCGTCTGTGATTTTAATCTGTTTTAATCTATTTTATTATCCTGAAATATACATCTGCTCCAAACTAAAACATAAGTTACTTTTGTCTCCAGTATCAAATGTAAGAGAAACTATGAGAGTAACTGCTTTCAGAGACAATTTCTAGATTGTGTACAAATATCTGAGGATATTAAACAATGGGTGGTGCTTTACATTAACTGCAGTTTCATAATGCATTTATAATGCATTCATAGAATATTCATAAGCAGCATGTAAGTATACATTAACATCCTAACATACCGTAACAGCTTTGGTATACATTAATAACAAACACTGTATTATAATATCAAACATAATTGTATAATTGTTTAGTGTTTGTTATTAAAATATATTAAAGCTGTTAAGATATGTTAGGATGTTGTGGTATACTTACTTATGAATGTTCTATGAATGCATTATGAAGGTGCACTACTTTATAAAGGTATTCCGAAAGTGCAGTTAACAAAGTATAGAACTAATTGATTTTATTACAAATGATGGCAATTCTATTACATCACATGATAAACATTTGGTACAGATTAGGATTATTATTATTAATTAAAACGAAAAGAAAATGTATTCGTAAACTGAAATAAATTAAGATACAAAAATAAAAAACGCAACTAAACGAAACATATGAATACTACTTCCGAAACCAACTGAAATTAAATAAAAATAAATGTCAAAAATGTTCTGTTACTTTTTAAAATACTGTTTCGCTAAAGTAACAATTTGCTTATCTTTAGTAATGGCTGTAGTGTGTTTTCCCTGTTTTGAAGATATTAGTACATGTGTGCTGTACTCTTCATTGAGGATTCTTCGATGATCAGAAACATAAAACAGCTTTACAGCTTTCAATCTATGCCTAGAAATAAAATGACTAAAACTGAAAATAAAACATAATTCATTTATTAATTTATGAATTTATTTATTAATTAGCTTAGTTGTCAGTGTGAGTTTTGTTACTTTGTATTATATATATATATATATATATATATATAAATTGAAAATAATACAGAAATAAAAACAAACAAAATTTAAAAAGCTACTAGCTATAAACTAAAACTATAGCATCCCTGGTACGCATGTAGCAGTAGATCTATGTGTCCGTGATCGGAAGCAGCTTGTAGTCATGATCGCGAAGCTGTCGCGCGAACGTCCTCTTTGCTGCCTTCAGAGAGAGTCCTGATCCCGTGACTCCTTCCTGGCCACGGCTCACTGCGCAGAGTTTTAATTTACGGTGGCGGAGAACAGCTTAGTCAGCTGCCCGCCCGGAATGGTCAGCGCGGTCGACCTCCTGGCCGGGCTCACTGGACTGGAATCATCAGCGTCGTTTTGACGTTGGAGTCGGAGGATAAGACAGCATGAGTCAGTTTGAGGCTGGGATCGTAGGTACTCGTGGTCAAGGATAACTGCTTAAGCGGGGCACAGCGTGAAGGACATCATCTATTATATAAACACAGCACTAGTGAACTTTTTCAGCCTTGGAACATCATGAGAACATAGTAGAACCATCGATATGCTGTCCTTGATATTCACGTATACACTCAGTAGCCACCTTGTTACCTATACCGTGTTAGTAGCGGGTAGGACCAACTTTTCTTACAGAACCACTTCGAGGGTAGACCAGATATGGATACAGAAAGGCCTTTCTGCTCATCTGATCTGTCGTACTGAGCTGTTATTTTTGTACTTGTGGCCTTCCTGTTGGCTTTAACGAGTCTGACCATTCTCCTCTGACCTCTCTTAGTAATACGGTGTTTTCAGGTGCATAAATGCCACCGACCCAATGTTTTTGTACATCAAAAAATCCTCTATAGACTCTAGACACTCTAAAATCCCAGGTGGGTGGCTAATTCTGAGATATCGAAACCACCAAGTATGGCCAAACAATCACTACACGCTCAAAGTCATTTAGATCAGACCTGGCCTGTGCTGCTGAATGTATTCAGTTGCAGCCACATGATTCGCTGTTTGGAGGAGCAGGCTGGTTGTATTAATAAACCGGCCACTGAGTGTATATATGGAACCTCAATGAACCCGGAGTGGACTCTGTAGAACTAACCTAAATACAGTGGGGGGGACTGAATTAAATCTGCTGAGGCCGTAATAACTTCTTTTGTTGGAAGTGTAGGAATTGAAAGCTGGTCAAAGAAGCTCACAGTTTGCCTGGGAAAACAATGAAACTGGTTGAAAGCGTGGCTTGTTCTGGAAGCAGTTTAATTAGTATGTCTGATGGCATTTAATGGATATTCAAATGGAAGCGCATGTGATCTATTATTCTGTTGACGTTTCTGTCCTTTGTTCCATACAATGAAACACTTTTATGCCCCATGGCTCTTCATGCCAGTTATTGTTAGCCTGTAAGTTAAATAGCTACAAATGTAGCATAAATTGCGTAAGCAAATACCGACAAACGTTTCATTATGCTTCAAGTATGAACAAGCTACAAGAAACTGTCATTTATACTATGAATAAATCATTTTAATGGACCAGGTGTGAACCGGGCTCTGTTTCTGCAGGGAAGCTACAGAAGTAAAAACTCCATTCGGACCCACGGAGCAGACAACCAGCGACACCTCCTGTATGAGTGCTGGGCGTGGTGGGGAGTCTGGTACAAGTACCAACCGCTGGACCTTATACGGTACTCGCCGATATGACTATAGAGCTCCCACTTGTGGCTGCTGTTAGCTTTGCTGCAGTTTAGCGTAGAGCAGTTAGCTGTAGGTCAGTGCAAGTATGTGTTAGCTAATGACTACAGCATTGTTTGCATGCAGAATACTCCTGCTTCACATGAACAGACGTGCGTGCACTTCCTGGGGTGGGCTCAAGTTAACCTTCTACTGGAAAAGTGGTCAAGAACAAATGTATAGAAACAGAACAGATGTATGGAAACATAGAGCAGATGTATATAAACAGAACAAATGTATAGACACATAGAGCCTACATATACTTATAGCAAAGGTTTATATTAGCAGGAAAATACAGGTTTCCATTTATTAATATGATTAATTAATCCGCAAATATCACCACAGTAATCAAAACTGTGTCTAATTAAATATAATAATCAATAACAAAAATCACAGTCGATCGACTATTGACAGATCTCAATATCAATAAGTATATATAACATGCTTATGCTGTTAAACCTCCACCTTGTGTCATCTTGTGTCAACTGATGTATTGATTCACGGGAGTGTTTTAGGATCATGTTAATCAAAAATTTTAATGCGTACATAAAAGGATGGTCGCGATTAATTTAACTGCAATTAACAAAACCACGTTAATTAAGGGATACCTGTATGATCATGAAGAGTTACTGAGAGCTTGAAGCTTTGATGCTATTCAATTCAGGCTCCTTTTGCCCTCATCGGCATTTGGAATTTGGGTCATCCAGCATGTCCTCTTGTGGGTCTTGCTTGGCAGGAGATACTTTGGGGAGAAGATCGGCCTCTACTTCGCATGGTTGGGCTGGTACACGGGCATGCTCTTCCCGGCAGCCATGGTGGGGTTGCTGGTCTTCCTCTACGGAGTCTTCACCCTGGAGCATTGCCAAGTCAGGTATTGTCAGTATCTTCTGGCCTTCAGGTCTGAAACACATCTCTTGGCCCTGTCCAGAAACGGTTAAATAATTCATGTGGGTCCCTCGTCACACTGGGATCAGGTGGGGGGAGCCCGAACGAACCCCACATTCACGTCAGACCACCCAGGACAGCTCCGCCTGCGGCGGGAAATGAAATCCTCTGCTTTTGCCGATAGCGTGTGATGCCGTGTGTGAGACTGTGCCTTGTTATTGGCTGGGGGGTCCCCTGCCCCATCCCACGTGCTTCCTGTGAAAGGATCCACTATCACCCTGGGATGCATAAGAAGTTATGCATGGATGGATGGAAAATCTAGCAGTATCGACACGCCTGATGCAAAAACTCACTGAACTCTGAAATGTCTGGACTACAGAAATAGATATTAAATTGTGGCTGTATCGATTAGCTCTAAATAACTTTATTGATCGAATATGTTAAAATATGGTTAAATATTTTTATATTTGTAAATAGCATATTATAAAGAGCCCTGCCCAGAATAAGTGGCTGGAAGATGGATGAATTATGTACGAATGGAAATAATACAAAAATAGCATGCGTTTCTTTGCATGTGTTGATTGTTTATAGCAACTAAGGCTAAAGACCATTTGTGATTTTTCAGTAAAGAAGTCTGTCAAGCAACATCAATTATAATGTGTCCCCTTTGCGACAAGTACTGCCCCTACATGCGACTGTCTGACAGCTGCGTCTACGCAAAGGTACCGTCTTTCAGCACATGGCCCCCGTCTTGTCGCGCAGCCCCCGCCAGTGCCTGGCAGCCTCATCCTGCCGTTCAGCATCACTGCCATTCATCTTCCCTCATGTGATTTGAACACCCCAGCGTCGTAGATCAGAGATTGGTGTAAACGAGTCTAGTTCGATCCAAGGAGTGTGATATTTAATCCAATGGTGTAGTCCAATAGCAACAATAAGGGGTTATTTATTTCATTGCTGAGTGGTTTTAAATGTTGATAAACGCTTGAACTCATTCTATTTTCATTGTAGGTCACACATCTGTTTGATAATGGGGGAACTGTGTTCTTCGCAGTGTTCATGGCGGTTTGGGGTAAGTCACTGCACCATCAGACAAGCTGCTTTTGTTGAGACAGCATTAATTAATATCTTGATGCTGGTCTCGTATAGATTCCTGCCCCTCGTATTTTTGCCGCAATTGAATTATATATAATCTATCGGCCCTCCGTAAATCGAGACGAATCATACGCACATTAGCCTGGAATAATCGTGCCATTTGACTTCGATAGGCATCAGCGAGTATCCTTTCCCCCCGAAAATCAATGTCCTCATCTTGCATAATGTGTGGAGTGGCAGCTTTGAGGCTGGCGTGACGTCGTGGGTGGACTGCCTCAGGATCCCTGGGTGGGGATGCCTTCTGCAGCGGACACGCCGCAGTGCACATCGCGCGTTTACCCATAATCCACGCATCGGAAGGCCGGCCTCGTGTTCTGGTGGCTGTCACATGACCTTGAGGGAGCTATCAGAGCTGCCCATCGCTGTTATTTTCGGTGTGTGTGTGTTGGGGGGGGGGGGGTGCTAATTAATGGCACTTTAATTTCCTGCATACTCCACATTTCTCAGAGACGTAGGACAGCTGCTGGGCACTTTTTGTAGTGTAGCTTTTTAAGTGCTGCAGTGGGGTTTATGAAGGCGAAACCTGGTGTTCAGAAGCACACAGCCCACACAAGCTGTTCCCACTGAAAATACAGCTCACTGCGCGTGCTGCGGATAATAGCACTGTCCATATATGCTGTGAAATATACCACCAGGGAGGTTTATTTTTTCATTTGAGGTTCTCTGGCGCCCTCTGGAGGCTAAAAGTCACTGCTTCAAGCTGGTGGAGGAGGCAGATGGGCCAGTGATGGCTTCGAAACTCCCTGTTATGTCATGACAGTGGTGAACAGATGAGCCGTGCCAGCCCACGTTTAGCACAGCTATCAGAGCGTGGCGCTTTGGTGGTGACGGGCCCAGGGTGGCCCAAATGCGACCCAGATATGATTCTGCCACTCACGTTTCACAAGATGTGGACTTTGAAGCGACACGTCGTACTGTAACAAGAGTGTGAGCATTTAGTGCGCTGATTTCTCTGGATGGTGCTTCTGAGCTGCGCCCTCTGCATTTCAGCAACGGTATTCCTGGAGTTCTGGAAGAGGAGGCGAGCAGTCCTCGCTTACGACTGGGACCTAATCGATTGGGAAGAGGAGGAGGTCTCTGTTTCATCTTTGTCTTCATTCCATCCTGGTGTCTTAATTTCAGAATCGTACAACTGGAGATTGATTGTCTCTCACAGGAAGAAATCCGACCACAATTCGAGGCCAAATACTCGAAGAAGGAGAGGATGAACCCGATATCGGGGAAGCCAGAGCCTTACCAAGCCTTCACAGACAAGTGCAGCCGCTTGGTGGTGTCGGCATCAGGGATCTTCTTCATGGTCAGTCATCTCCTTAGTCAATTAGTGTCCCGATCCTTCACTGTTCAGGGATCTCCAGGGTCAGTCAGTGTCCCAGTACGTCACTGTCGAAGGATCTCTATGGTCTCTCCATGGTCAGTCAGTAACCCAGTCCTTCATTGTTCAGGGATCTTCATGGTTAGTCAGTGTCTCAGTGCTTCACTAATCAGGGATCTTCATGATCAGTCAATATCCCAGTGGTTCACTGTTCAAGGATCTCTATGGTCAGTCAGTGCCCCAGTGCATCACTATTCAGGGATCTCCAGGGTCAGTGCATCACTGTTCAGGGATCTCCAGGGTCAGTGCATCGCTGTTCAGGGATCTCCAGGGTCAGTGAATCGCTGTTCAGGGATCTCCAGGGTCAGTACATCACTGTTCAGGGATCTCCAGGGTCAGTGCATCACTGTTCAGGGATCTCCAGGGTCAGTACATCACTGTTCAGGGATCTCCAGGGTCAGTACATCGCTGTTCAGGGATCTCCAGGGTCAGTGCATCGCTGTTCAGGGATCTCCAGGGTCAGTGCATCGCTGTTCAGGGATCTCCAGGGTCAGTGCATCGCTGTTCTGGGATCTCCAAGGTCAGTACATCGCTGTTCAGGGATCTCCAGGGTCAGTGCATTGCTGTTCAGGGATCTCCAGGGTCAGTGCATCGCTGTTCAGGGATCTCCAGGGTCAGTGCATCGCTGTTCAGGGATCTCCAGGATCATTGCATCGCTGTTCAGGGATCTCCAGGGTCAGTGCATCGCTGTTCAGGGATCTCCAGGGTCAGTCAGTGCTCTAACGTTTCAGTGAATTAAGATATTTTAGGTGTTTTCCTTATTTTACCCACTCCTGTATAATGCCTCTGACCATTGAATATTATAAGAATGGGACACTTTTGTCCACATAGGAGCTGGGAAGCATCATGACTGATTTCTTCTTCTTTTTTTTCTGAGCTGCATGCCAATGATGGTTAATGTCTGGTGTGCAAATGGAAGATGACAGCCCAGTCAATGACTTATTGCTCAGTATTTATGCGACTGAGACATTTTGTATTAAAATGGGCGGGAAATTGGTAGCCCGTGACAGGCAGGTTAATGTCAGTCGTCTGTCATCTAGGGGCCCTGCTTTTTCTCAGCCGCGTCACGGTGACAGCAGCCTGTCCGCTTTGCACCCCAACCAACAGATCCTGGTGGTTATCGCAGCCGTGTTCGGCATCGTCATCTACCGGGTGGTGACCGTCAGCACGTTCGCTGCCTTCGATTGGGCACTAATCAGGAATAACTCTCAGGTTGCAACTACCGGGACGGCGGTGTGCATTAACTTCTGCATCATAATGCTGCTCAACGTGGTAAGTTGCCCTTCACATACCCATCTGTGCTCCTTCACTTTCTATAACTGCAGTAATATATTCTATTCACCCTTTAATTTCTAGGTGCTGCAATTTGTTGCATTTTGCAGCTTTTATTCCCGCTTCCTGGTTTTGGGAGCTGATATTATTTAGAGTGTCTTTTTTTTATTCATTGGGCAGTAAATATAATCTACATGAAAAGGAGCAGAGGGATATTCTGGTACCCATGGCAATGATAACTAAGGGATGCAGAATGTTGCCTTATGGGGGTTACATGATCTGAACAGTGATCCCATTCACCATCAGTGTGTGTCACAAGCCCTCCCTCCTTGTGTCTGAAAAAGTGTGTCTGATTTGCTTCCCAGGTGTATGAAAAGGTTGCTCTTCTCCTTACAAATTTAGGTAAGAAATTCTGTCAATTGCTCTTTTTTTCACGTGCAATAAATGCAAAAATGCTAACCAAAATATTTTAACCCCTATGGCATATATTGATAGTGAGTGGTAGACCCATATACTAAAATATTATACAAATATTTGCTCCTAATAATTTTTGCTAGTTAATATATAATCAGGTAGTTATCATATTGAGCTAATAGTTAACTAGTTACAGTTGTGAATGTGTAGTGAATACAATATGTGTTGTATTGATTTGAACTGTTGAATGGATGGTTGCATTGACATTGCACTAACCTTCTGGCGGGAACGCATCGATGTGTACAGAACAACCCAGGACGGAGTCAGAATGGGAGAACAGCTTCACGCTGAAGATGTTCCTGTTTCAGTTCGTCAATCTGAACAGCTCCACCTTCTACATCGCCTTCTTCCTGGGGAGGTCAGTGCTATGAATCTGATCCGGGGCCAGGAGGTGACTGCTGCCTGCGCCAAACCCATCTCACGGGCTCCTGTTCTGCAGATTCACCGGCCGCCCAGGTGCATACCTGCGACTGATCAACAGGTGGAAACTGGAGGAGGTGCGCTAACACGCTGTTCACCGTCTTAGCTACCCATAATTCAACACTAAAATGCTACGATATGATGCAATGCTGATATGCTAAAATGATACGATAATTAGCATAGCGTTAGCATGGTGGCTCATGAAATTAATGCCAAAGATTTCAGAGGGTAACTGGTAAATATGTCAGAGGTTCTGATTAGTCTCTCCCACTGGGCTCTCTCCTTGGGCTCCTCCTGGCAGTGTCACCCAAGTGGATGCTTGATTGACCTGTGCATGCAGATGGGCATCATCATGGTGCTCAAGCAGACCTGGAACAACTTCATGGAGCTGGGCTACCCGTGAGTATAGCTCAGATCATCTCCACACAAGAGGCCATCACAGTCAGTGCATTCAGTATGCTACTGACTGCATCGTTTGGACGTCTATGTGGCTCCCTCTAGTGGCCATTTGATGTAATGTTTTACAATGACTCCATATGGTTTATTTTTTTCTTTTTATCCTCTCCAGATTTTACAGAGCCCACATAATCCTTAGCATTACGGTACAATGTTTATTCGTCTGTGTGTGTGGTTATTTGTGATTATTTAAATGTTTGTTTTCATGTAAGCATATCAAACATAAGACAGAAAGCAATCAACCACACAATTTAGGCGAGTCAATAGAAATCTGTGTCTAGTTACAAAAGAGCAGTAATTTGTTCCAGAAATCAGACACCACATTAGTTAGTGCTTGTGTGTAAATCTCACATTAGCCCAAAACTGCATTGTAAATTCAGTTTAAAATTCAGCTTCATTGAAGCGAAATATGAAATTTACACGATGACGTTTGCTAACCGACCTTCTCATTCGTACATGCGGCACTATAACTGGATCAGTCCAGATGAACTGCATTTCTGAGCTCGAGGTGCGTGTCTCGGTGACACTCCTTACGTGATTTGTCCTGACTCCTCCCCCTGCCCTGCCTCATGCCGCCCCCCCTCCCAGGCTCATACAGAACTGGTGGACGCGGCGGAGGCTGCGCAAGGAGCACGGCAGGAAGGTGAAGGCCAGCTTCCCACAGTGGGAGAAGGACTACAACCTGCAGCCTATGAATGCTTACGGGCTCTTTGATGAATACCTAGAGATGAGTATGTGCACCTTTCCTGTCACTAGTAGCTGAGATTCTGCCATAATAAATCAACTTCTGCAGATGCTACAGATTATCTAAGCACTTTGTTACACTGGAATCCTGCACACTACATTAAACATGCACACTGTATTGTAAGATAACATAAACTCAGTTTATGGGAAGTAAAGTGAGAAAATTTGTATCTGGCTATTTTTGTGTATTTACTACTTGAAACATTGCTGTTTGAGTATTTGTATGTTAAATGATTATCTATTTGTTCACCTGTCTATCAGATTTTGCTAGCAATGTCTCCCGGTTTATCAGCTGTCTTTGGTATGTAAATTCAGCAAGGAATCGCACTTTTATTGCAGTCCTACAGTTTGGCTTCACTACAATATTTGTGGCTGCTTTCCCATTGGCTCCTCTGTTGGCCTTATTGAACAACGTCATTGAAATTCGCCTGGATGCCTACAAATTTGTAACGCAATGGAGACGACCTCTACCCTCGCAAGCAAAGGACATAGGCAAGGCCTGTCATATATTACAAAGTATTTGTCTATTAAATGTTACATGATTCTCTTAGGACACTTTTATATTTGTTATGTTTGTATTTTGAAGGCATCTGGTATGGCATCTTGGAGGGCATTGGCATCCTCTCTGTCATCACCAACGCCTTTGTCATTGCTGTGACATCAGACTTCATCCCGCGATTGGTTTATGCCTATAAGTATGGCCCTTGTGCGGGACAGGGCCGTGCCGGGGAAATGTGAGTACCAGGCCTACTACAAAGTCAGCTTACAGGAGTTCACTACCCACTACAAAGTTAGCTTACTGGAGTTCACTACCCACTACAAAGTCAGCTTACAGGAGTTCACTACCCACTACAAAGTCAGCTTACAGGAGTTCACTGCCCACTACAAAGTCAGCTTACAGAGGAACACTGCCCACTACAAAGTCAGCTTACAGAGGAACACTGCCCACTACAAAGTCAGCTTACAGAGGTACACTGCCCACTACAAAGTCAGCTTACAGAGGAACACTGCCCACTACAAAGTCAGCTTACAGAGGTACACTGCCCACTACAAAGTCATCTTACAGAGGTACACTGCCCACTACAAAGTCAGCTTACAGAGGTACACTGCCCACTACAAAGTCATCTTACAGAGGTACACTGCCCACTACAAAGTCAGCTTACAGAGGTACACTGCCCACTACAAAGTCATCTTACAGAGGTACACTGCCCAC
>JAODUD010000062.1:22261540-22282825 GCA_026784285.1 Stomatorhinus walkeri | reverse complement strand
AGGTACACTGCCCACTACAAAGTCAGCTTACAGAGGTACACTGCCCACTACAAAGTCAGCTTACAGAGGTACACTGCCCACTACAAAGTCAGCTTACAGAGGTACACTGCGCACTACAAAGTCAGCTTACAGAGGTACACTGCCCACTACAAAGTCAGCTTACAGAGGTACACTGCCCACTACAAGGTCAGCTTACAGAGGTACACTGCCCACTACAAAGTCAGCTTACAGAGGAACACTGCCCACTACAAAGTCATCTTACAGAGGTACACTGCCCACTACAAGGTCAGCTTACAGAGGAACACTGCATGTTGCGAACATTTCAGTCAATGTAACAAATTGCAAAATTGGAATGTTTCTCAGGAACATAAAAACCAGCTCACTGATATATAATTACTCATAAATATTTAATGTTAACCTTGCAATCAGCGTTCTGTGTTTTGTTTAACGAAAAAGGCACAGACAAATTTATGCACAATTTATGATGCTAAAGTAATGCTCATCTTAAAGACTATTCTCAGAGTATCATATCCAAGCTGTGCTGTCAGAGTTCTCTAACCATATTTAAAATATTTTTTCTTCCATGTCACTTCTCTTACATTCACATGAACAAGCCATCAAAATGTGACTCTTGTCTTTTCCTTCCTCTCCAGGTGCATGGTGGGATATGTCAATGCCAGTTTGTCAGTATTCCTCGTTGCGGACTTCGAAAACCGATCAGAGCCCCGGTCGGATGGATCGGAGTTATATGGATCTCCGGTGAGGTATTGCAGGTGGGGTCTTCAGGCGACAGACACTGTAATCAGCATCGTAATAAGCATCATCAACTTGTCAAAGCAAAAGTCATGCGCATGTTTACTCTGGAGTCGCCCTGGCAGTTTCAAGCAGTGATGATTCTAAATACCTGATCCTGTGACCCAGTGCAGTTTCTCTGACTCCCCCGCAGGTACCGGGATTACCGGGCTTCGCCGGACTCCGAGGAGCCCTACACTTACACGCTTCAGTTCTGGCATGTTCTCGCGGCACGGCTAGCCTTCATCATCGTGTTCGAGGTAAACCCAGCAGGTCACACTACCTTCTGTGCGTATACTCGTTCAGGAAAACTGTAGCTAGAATATATAGCATACAGCAACCCTAATCTATTGTAACTAATACATATCCCATATAACCTACACACTACCTAATGTACTGGACCAGGCATGTATATTATATATAGTTCATAGAGTACTGTGTCTAGTGTATTGGATCTCATGTTCTGTGAATTATATGCATTTATTCATATACATATTGATATACAGTTTGCAATGTGAATGCATGTGAATGCATCACATCCTACGTTTTCTGTTTCTGCATTCCTGGTACTGTATTCCAGCTTCATCCAATCAGAATTGTGCTGTTGCTGTATTCTAGCTTCATCCAATCAGAGTTGTGCTGTTGCTGTATTCCAGCTTCATCCAATCAGAGCTGTGCTGTTAAGGTATTCTAGTGTCATCCAATCAATTGTGCTGTTGCTGTATTCCTGCTTCATCCAATCAGATTTGTGTTGTTAAGGTATTCTAGTGTCATCCAATCAATTGTGCTGTTGCTGCATTCTTGCTTCATCTAATCAGAGTTGTGCTGTTAAGGTATTCCTGTGTCATCCAATCAGTTGTGCTGTTGCTATTTTCCGTTTTCATCCAATCAGAATTGTGCCGTTGCTGTATTCCAGCTTTATCCAATCAGAGTTGTGTCATTACTGTATATTAGCTCATCCAATTAGAATTGTACTTTTGCTATACATCAGCTTCATCCAGTCAGAGCTGTCCTGTTGCTATAGTTTAGTTTCATCCAAATGGAGATGTGCTTTTGCTGCATTCCAGGTTCATTTGATTTTGATTTGTCCCTCCTTTCACAGCACCTGGTTTTTACCATTAAAAACCTGATTGCCTACCTGATCCCAGACCTTCCGAAGGACCTGCGTGACCGCATGCGGCGTGAGAAGTACCTGATCCAGGAGATGATGTATGAAGCTGAGCTAGAAAGGCTTCAGAAGGAGAAGAATGAGAAGAAGAGGCACGACAGGTCCCACCACAAAGAGTGGCCCTGAAACTGACCTGGGATCAGTACAGGGGTCCTGTGGAAAATTCCAGCAAAACTACGGAACCCAGATTTCAGTTAGCACTGAACGTACCCATGACCGAATCATACGAGTAATTAATGGTGCACAGCGATACTTTGACCTCAAGGGTACGGAACAATGCCTTGGAGTTGGTTCTATATGGATCACCATGGTTAGGCTATGTTAACAACTAAGTTAGTTATCAGGCTTAACCGGCCTTCCCTTTCTGATTTAGTACTTGTGGATCTGTAGCCTCGGATCTGATAGAAGTACACTTTAGGGTTTGCAGGTGATAATGTAGTGCTAGGACTGATTACTCCCCCTGCTGGAGCTGTCTGGAAATGGACATGACAATAAAGGAGCTGCATGAGGCGTTGCCCAGCCTTGCGGGGGATCCTGGGAGTCGGTATGTGTACATACACTAACACGTCAAGCATGGCTCTCTCAAACGTAACGTTGTGCTCCCATTTCTCTTTTAGGAAAATTATGTATCGAAGAACATTTGACAATAGTTTGCTACTCTTTTTGCAGAAGTTTGCGTTGTCCACTGTTTTACATCTCCTCAACAAAACTGAATGTAAATAGAATATTGGGGACTTTTACAGTTTGCGGTCTGTTGCAAATCCAATCATGTCTTCTGTTCTGTTTGAATTTAAAAAAACAACCTGTTTACAATGCAACCAAATCTTGATTTTAACATCTCATGAATAAGTTGAGAAATGATGACATATCGCTTTACTGTAAATATGGGAATATTCAGTTTTTGGCCTAAGGCCGTGTTTACTGCTTGTATAGTGTGATGCAATAAGACATTAAAAACTTATATGTCTGAACTCTTAGAGTTGGGTCCAGACTGCTCACATCTTCGATACCTCTCATGAACCATGGAAATGATTATAATAATAAAAAGGATTTATTACCAGCTGTTCAGAGCTCCTGGTGGTTTCTCAAGTGGCGCATCCTGCCTCCTGGACTGAATGTGTCGCACGTTAGGGTCAAAAGTCGTGGTGCGTAGCTGAACGTAGCTCTGGATATAGGTACCCCAGCTGGAGCATTTGCTGCTAATTAGATATCTGCAGTGATTATCACAAGAGGCACAGAAGCGCTCTAACAGGGAGCAAGATGTTCCGCTGTCTCATGCTGCCAATTTAGGGTATTTAACGGGGAGGGGGCCAGAAGGAGACCCAAGAGTGTCTACCAATTTCCTATACAGGTCATCTGACGTTTATCAAGATGAAAATCTGCTGGAACAAAGAGTTGGTTTAGACTTCTACTGCTCATTGTGTACAAAACACACACTCAGCACCAGCTTCTGCTCAGTTCCTGATGAGCTCTGCTCTGATAAATGACACATGCTGAAAGCTGGAGAGAGAGAACCTCAAACCCTAACCAGATAGTGTCTTATATGCACAGATCAAATAAGTAGATGACCAACATCACCTGCGCCAATGCTCCACCCTGCAACACAAAACATGACAGGAGGCAACGATTGACAGGCCCGTAACAGTGTAAAATTGGTTATTTGAGTAAAGTTTAAAGTTATGAAGTATTTTGAACTTTTTAGTCATGTGATTACTTGCGTATGGCCTGTATATGGAGGTGTAGTGTCATGTATCCTATTGGTTGTGATATTATGACATCATGAATTGTGTGGTGTGTTACATCGCATTGGTTGTGATATTATGACATCACGCGTTGTGTCGGAACAGAGACTTCACTGCACCCTGTTCCCAGCAGCTGTATGAGAAAAACAGGAAATGCCCCTACTGACCTGTAACCCCGTTTACTGCGTGAACGTGTCGTCCTGAAAGAGCAACACGTGTGAGCAACATAAGTTACATAACGTTTTATGTAATTGGAATGCCAATTAGAAGGAAAACAAGCCTGAGGACAATATGGATATGGAAAGAATGTAGAACTGAATTTGGAATTTAGGCGATGCTGATTCTTTTGGCACCCTGTCCTGGGTTATTGCACCTGCAATTAATTAATAATTCAGTGTTTTAAGTAATCCCCACATTGTGTGAAATGTAGACCCAGACATGTAGACCCTGACATGTAGACCCTGACTGCTGCTCAGGTGCCTGTTCTGTTCCCTCTGCTTTTGATTTATCAGTACGAGTCATAATGTCACCTCACAATGACGTCTTTACAATGCGACACTCAGTTTTGGACTTCATATCTTTTAGGAAAAGTGGAAAAAACAATAGGCGTGAGCTTATATGTGCCAGATTGGTAGAAGTGTGAGGACTGTTGGACAATGTGCATGTTGTTCATGTAGCTCCGTCCTTATTGTCATCTGTCAGGAAAATGGAGGAAAAGTAGCCAAAAAATGTTGCATCACCACAAACTACAGTAAACAGTAGGACAAGTCATCATAGTAATTACGGACAATCTCTCATTAATAATACACAGCAATCTTCTATTATAATTACACCCCCATTTCCTTTTGTTCATCTCTGAGGAGCGCCAGAGATAAAATGGATTGTGGGCTAATTAAATGGGCCTCTGGTTTTGACTGGGACCGTCGTCTCTCTCTTTGTAGTCTGAAGCTGAGAGGTGCCGAATCTCCAAATCATTAAATGTTTTCTGCAGACACAAGTTGCTGCCGAATTATGGGGTCTGAGACCAGGCCATTTCGCCCACCAACTAGGACACCACGATTCTGAATGAAGATGCGAGTAGAGCTCGGCATTCTGGGACAGGAGGCGCTGGGTTGGAATCCGCATTTTTCTCATTGACTCGGTCACACTGGGCACGGAGTAGCTTTCTAGGTTAGGCCTCTGTGCCGGTGATCAGAAGGTTGCTGGTGTGAACTCTGTCCTTGGCGGATTAGTCACATGTTTGTTGAGCCCTTAATTCCACAAAAGGCTCCAGGGGTGCCTGGTTAAATGACTGACCCTGAGCTTGGACCCCAAACTTCACTCTCAACTGTATGCATACGTCTCAGAAAAGGAGAGCATCATGGGATACGTGGGAAGACGCATCTAGCAAATAGCAGATAAATCCGTGGTTTCACGGCGCATGTCTGTGTTTTGTGACTTTTCCCTCATTCAGGGTCACCCCTGCTATTATGGCTCCATAAGCCTCACACTCACGCCTGTCTGACTGTAATGGCGTGTCGTGTCATTCCTCTGCACTCCCCAGCTTCCTCCCTCGTTCCTAAATCACTCGTAGCGAGTGAGCATGTGCACCTGCCATCCAGGGAGGCCCCTGCTTCATGCCCTGTGCATTCTGGGAAAGGCTGCAGCCTCGCCACGACCTTGTACTGGATAAGCAGTTATGGAAGATGGACGGATGATTATGTTACAATTTAATAAACGTCTATAAGTTCTGAGAATGAGGCAGTATGTTACACACACAATATTTCACTCGATACAAAAAAAAAGATATTTCTATAAAACAGCAATGCCTGTTCTTGTGATATCAGCCCATCCCTCACAAGCCTATACAATATATCACATGGCATCACTTTGACACTTGACTTTGTTCTGGAAGGGAACATTCTGAAATAGACCCCCAAGTTTGCAGCTGGATAATAGTTTATTTGAAAAACCTTTATTTATTTACACGCAGCCCAGATGTTGAGGGTAAGGAAAATAAACCGAGGCCAGACAAACATTCCAGTTGTATTTACTTTCCAGCGAGCTCTTTCACTCTGTACTCCCAGAACGTGATCAAAGTCTTCAGCTGTAACAACAGGTTTGTCTGCCGGAAAGGAGCAGGAGCTCCACCAGCAGGGGGCGCTATCGCTGACCTTCCCTAACCTCAGTCTCAGGTTCCTCATCCAAACCGACACGGGGTGTGACTTCCTATCCACCACTCATGTCCTTCTCAGTTTCCAGTTCCTTGAACTGGGGTGTACAGGGGCGTACCTAGAAATCCTGGGTACCCCCTCCCCCCATCCAATTTCACATAAGGCCTCTACAATGCGCTGGGCCCCATGAACCTGCCGGGGTTTCCATGTTCCTCCAACACCCCTGCTCACAGACACATGGATGGATCCAGATAAGAATCCCATTAGAGCTCTCCTCTCTTCTGTGTAATCCATTACACCGTGCAATATTGCTGTCTGGGATCCTGTACTCGCAGCTGAGGTTTTTCTCAACTGCAACAATTTATCTCATGCGCAATAATTCATCTGCAATATTCCCCCTATACTTTTTGTACTCTATGTACTGGAATTGCAAGTTATTTATTTTATTCTATACTCTTTCTTCCCTTAAACTTCCTTTAGAATAAATTTGACGTTTCTAAATAAAGATCCAAACGTCATCTCATTGTACTCATAGTGACAATAAAGATGTCTTGTCTTATAGACACAACCCATCTCTATTCTTGATTAGTAGTCACATGGAATATGGTCCCTGTTAAAGAAGCGATGCATGTCCCGTTTGTGATGAACAGGAATGAGACTTCATGGGCCAGACTTGCTGAACTGTGAGGACTGGCTCTTCGGGGTGTGGAGAATATACATTTCTGCTGTGTGATTTCCTAAAGGGCTGTCAGCACACATTTACCAGATAAATGACCTGACGCTGGGCTCCGACCTCAAGCTTCACTCTCAACTGTGCACACATGTGTCTTTATCTCGAAGGAGAGCATGATGGGATATATGGAAAGAAGCATCCCAATGTACTCCTACTCATATTTACTCAAAAGGTAAATAAAGCATCATTAGCAACACCCTACTTACACAGAGTGTCCTGACTCTTGTTGCCTTTCCTATGCTATCCCACCCACCCTTCCGCTTAATGAACCTCATGTTTCTTCTGGGATATCAGCATCCACTGTGACCCTCCTTAATCCATCCCTTTCCCTCTCTCTCCCTTACTGAAGAAAACTAAAAATATCTGTTCAGCGTTTTAAATAGCCACAGGCTCATTAATTGATAGTAGCTCCTAACCAAATAGCGTGACTTAATTGCGACAGTAATCGAATGACAGAGATTACATTAGGATAAATGCAAGTGAGGTAGCTTTTTCTTTTCAGCTTTACTGTGCCGCACATCGAGATGCCACACCTGCGGTCGCATATCCCTGGCCAAATTGGGACATCCTCTGGTATACAAAGTTGGGTATCGAAGAGCAAATTTCCAAAACTCACTCAGTCCACAAGATACATATTCAAGGAAGACTTAGTGAGTTAAAGGGAAGTTCTTCATTGGATTACATGAGGAATGAGTGTTTTGGTTCCTAATACTGTAACATATGATGAGAAAGCTTTGTTCCAATCATTCCATACAATCATGCTGCAACACAGATCATTCTTGGTTCTGTGCAAAAACTGGCCTGTTCCCTGAACAACAGGGGGAGAACATGCACACTCCACACACTGTGAAGTAACAGCAATTCTATAGTTAAATAAATTATCTAAAATCTATGTGCTAGAGAATATTATACCCGATCAGACAAATAAATGCTGTTTAATAGGAATAGGCCTTCTTGGTCAGTTAGATGATAATGGCTTTGTAATATTGTAACCACTTAATTTTTGTTTATGGTTGTTTGCGGTGTTAAGGTACACTAGCTGGAACGTTGTGCCATTTCACAAGTTCCACTGATTCATACAGAAAAATGGCATAAAGGCACAGGTGTAAATCTGAATGGCGTAGTCGCTTCAAAAACGAGCAGCCAGTGAAGAGAAACGTATCGTCACACTGCAGGCGTACTGGCTCTTGGAAGGATTTATCGTACTGACCTTTTCGCAACTCGTGGGCTGAAACAGACGTCATAAGAGCCGCGTTTAGCGTGAATGGTGCAAGGCGTTTCAGAGAAAGTCTTCCGTCAGTGAGAATAAAACAGCCGCGGAGAAAGGCCCGGTGGCCCTCGCGACGTCCAGGCAGACAGAGTGTCACAGTCACTTATCTGTGGCTGCATGCAGGAATCCCTGTGAAGCGAAAGCATGAGGTCAGAGACAAAACAAAAGCCAACTGCAATCACACCACACGGACACGCCGGAAAAATGCACAGAAAAGGATGTCAAAAAATAAGCCGTTTGAAGCCGCTCTGCTTGTTTAAAAACGTATTTTTAGCTGGTCATCAAATTCTGTCTTTGTTCCATGTTTTCCATCATCTTTCTCCTATCTTTAGCTTCAAAAACAACAAAAATAAAGAAAAAAAAGAAAAATTTCAGTTTGTTATGCAACTCATTTTGCCAAGGAAGATGAAACCATGTTATTTGTTTCCATTTTAAAATTAGCCACGGGCCCTTCTTCCAATTCAGATGGTTATTCTGCATCTAATGACACAGTGGCCATTAATCTTCAATTGACTTTTGATTTAGATGTTTTATTTCAAAATGGGAACATAAATACTGTAAAAGTTGTTACTTCATATATGCAGGACAGTAAGTTCATATCCAACAGCGTGATGTATGTCAAACATCTTGGAGACCAAATGTCCCCACAATGGGATAAGAATCTGTTATTTTGACTATTTTTCAGTCCCCATAAGAGGAAATTCAATTTCATAAAAATTTGGGAATACAATCAGAAAACTAAAAATGCCAAAAGTTTTGTATTTTGTTTGGTCACTTATGGTTAAGGTTATGGCAGGGACGGGGTTAAGGCCGTCGTGTTGGGGTTAGGGTTAGGGTTAGGGTTTTTCCCATAGAAATCAATGGACGGTCCTCCACAATGATATGAACACAAACATGGACGGGTGTGAACTGTTCATGTTCACTGCAAGATCACACGGATTTTCTCTGGGTACTCTAATATGCTAAGTGATGATAATGATGATGAGGATGATGTGTGCATGAATTGCACTGAATGTACTGTAGGGCCAGCAAGTACAATGACAACCTGAGCTTCATGGATTAGTCTCTGCATCACAGCACCATCACCATGGATACCTCAAAAAAGGTTTCTGGAGAAGCATTCCTCCACCAGTTTCCATTCCCACCTGCCCTATACTGGGTACTGGGGGATACTGGAATAGGGGGTTTGGAGCCTACCGCAGGTGCAATAACCCAGGACAGGGTGCCAGACCATCCCAGCCCACATACAACCATGGACAATTTGGCAGGTCCAGTTCACACTAGCATGTTTTTGGATTGTGGGGGGAAATCAGAAAAAAAGCCCACAATGACATGGGTAGAAACACGCTAACTCCACACATGTACAACTGGGTCACAGACTCAAACCCTGACCGCTGTGCCACCGCAAGAAGTAGCCTTAAACGTGATACACAGGTAAAATGAGGTAAAACGTGAGTCTCCTTTAAAGCAGATGTGGCCTGGCTGGGAAGCTACGGCTGGAATCACGACTACATCTCTGCTGATCTCGCCCCATTCCAGCCAGCCGAGAGGCCTGCCATTCAAAACCCGGGCGGACGTCCAACGCACCCCTCTAACCCTATATGCTTCGCTAAGCTTTAAAAAACTGCCAATGCAAACAATCTCGAAACCCCTGGCTCAACACGGAAACCCAGGTATTTCCTTCTGCAAATATCACCCCTTCATATTGGTGATGAATGCTCTTTATCAGCCTGACCCCAAAATGTATCGCAGCATTATAAATTTTGCCTGGGAATCCGACACCATCCAAGAATTTGAGGGAAAATCTGATCTTTCAGACACTCAGGCTGCCAAGAGTAGAACAGGATCTATAGAGTGTTTAATAGCAGGGGGCCTGTTCCCACCCTTGCTGGTTTAGTTGCCCTTGGCTTTGGAATCTCTCCACATTATGCTGGCCTTCTCCCTGGCCTTGCATTGTCCATATCACGCTTGCCTCTGGCTCTCGACTTTCCAAGGTCTCTGCATTCTCACTTACATGCCCCTCCCCCCCCCCAGTAGGAAACCTCCACTAGTGTTCGGTACTAAGGGTGAGCTTCAGTCTCAAGGGAATGATATACCACATTTCTTAGAGTTGGATACACAGTTGGATATTTTAATGGGTAGATTGACGCTGAGACACTCTGACCAGGGATTGTACTGGAAGGGTAATCTGCAGTCTTAAGGCCCAAATGGTTCAACATAAACTGGCTGCTTCCCACCTTCTTCATATCAACAAGCCCATAATAATCATCAAGGAATAAGACTGAGTGGATCAACCCAAGCTATTCGGCCCATCAATAAATTCACCTGGAGTTTTTTCCATCAATACGCACCAAAATATACTTTTTAAATGATATTTACAGTGAACTCTACAGTCGCTCAAAATGTCAAATGTTAACTTGTAGATGATAAATGAAATTGTAATGGCAACGATATCAGCCTCAATCACCGGTTTCACAGGCCCTACATATCACGCTATGAAATTCATATATTTTGCAAACCACAAACCACATATCTAATACAGGGGGGCAAAGACTCTGCAGCCAAGCCAAGGAGCACAGGTCAGAAGTCGGGAGACACTTTGGCTGGGTTGGTGGCCCATTGCAGAGCACATACTCACACACTCAAGGCACGGTGGAGTCACCAGGTAAACTAACTACATGTTTTGGAGCAAAGCCACCAGGCTGGAACGGGGACAGGAATCAGACCCACAATTTTGCTAACCTCTAAGCCGCCGTCCTGCCCAGACCATAAACCATCTATACAAACACTCTCTGCGGCCAGGTTTCAGACTATGCCGTGACCTGATGTGAGGTTTTCTGTATGGACCTGACCTCACTACGCCGACGTGCCAACACATTTCCAGTAAGACCGTGGCTATTTTCGTTAAGTGGGTCATCATTTCCCAGTTGTTGCATTCCACACCTTCCCAAAATATTCACCCAGAGAGGCATTTGGTTACATGGGACCTACTCACACAAAAAGATCATCTATGTACACCGTGTGCTTTTGAGAATCCTCATCGATTATTCATCAGACTCCCGTCTGTTTCATGAAACACATTCTTACTGGAATAGGAGTCCAAAGAGAAATGGTTCCTTCTTAAAATTTATTAAAACCTTCATTTTAAATTATGGATTACGCATTTCACAGACCTGAGTGATCACTGGCATCTAGTAGACAAGCAGTATCTGCTTGTGTGAAGGTTTTTTTTAGGTCCGCTGAAATAACTCACCATATCCACATCCAAAATGCTGCTCTAATCTTTCAAAATTAAATGTTTTGTAGAAAGAATGTAGGCCTAATTTTACTGTCTCCGTGCCAAACGCAGAGTGATTACAATTTATAGGATGCATTTAAATCTAGGCTCTTAGACTTCAATTTGGATCGACCACATAGGCTTCGAAGAAAGTTTATAACATGAAATGTAACATATTTAACAGAAGGGACCTGATTGTAGCAAATGCTACTAATGGTAGAACAGTATCAGTTGCTCACAGAAAGACAAAGCCAAGAAATTTATTAACTGCCAAGTTTCTGTTGGCGATCAGCATCACATGACCTGGGGATCGTGTAACAGTCTGCGTCACATGACCTGGGGACCGTGTAACAGTCTTTTTTTGGGATTCCCTTTGCATGAACATTTGAGATTCTCGATTATAAAGAAAACATCAAGGCCTCTGTGGTGCAAATAAATATAATAATGATATTTGGGTTGGGGTTCAGCACACAGATTACTTGAGCCATGCTTCTGCCTCATGCTGAGAACAGATTCTGATTGGAGATACAGCAGTGGCCGAAACGAAACTGAAGAATACGGACAGACGAATATACGCAAAGCAAAGCACAGATGTGTGTGTGTGGGGGGGGAGGGGGTGTAACAAATTAATACTAATTATGGAAGTCACATGACTGTCCTTCCTAACAAGGACTTTTTTCTTACAAAATGTTGTATGAGAAAAACAGCACAGACTCCGATTTTGTAGGTATAATAAATGAATATCGTCATTTCTGAATTGTTGCCTTTAGACCAACAGGGGGCCGCACTGCTGTGCATCTGACCCTATCGTTTCATAAGGTCCAGTTCAGACAGCCGTCCACCTGTTCACGGTCTCCTCTGGGGGGGGGTCAGGGCTGGAGAATCATACCCATGACACACATCAGAATTTCTGGCAGGAGGGTGAGCAATCCTTCTCAACCCCGCATGGCCCATGTACGAAACCAGTGTCTTTCCAAGAACCTCGATAAAACACTGCAGACTTTCCTGTTTGAGCAGGTGAAAAAGCCAACCCATTTCCCAAAAGCACTCATCCACTGCACTGATATAAACCTAGAGCACATCCTGGGAAGCACAGGGCAGGTGATTTAGAAGCAAAAACCCTCTAAATCAGGCTTTCCAATCCAGTCCTTGGGAGTCCACATTTTTGCTCCCAGAGAAGAGCTGTTGGTGTGGCCAACAGGGGGAGCCCATCTTGTGAGCAGTGTGGACCCTAATGCCCCAGTGCAGCGATACAAACGGTGCCATCCTTTGGATGAGATGTAATTACGAAGTCCTGATTCTCTGAGATAATAAAAGGAGCATCTTGGGAAAGAGTAGGTGTGGTAGCCCGGCGTCTGGGCTAAAATTGCCCACTGTGGCCCTTTTAGATCTGACCTCCAAGTCATCCCCTATACCTGACCGGTGAATTCACTCCTGCTCCTTCACCACTACAGCTCCCGTGTGATGACCGTACTGGTGCAGAACGGCTGCCGTTCCGTCATCCAGGTGGACGCTACATGCTGGTGAGGTGGCTCCTCATTGGTTCTGTAAGGTGCTTTCAGTGTCTTGAAAAGTGCCATGTAAATGTAACATTCACTGATTCAACACACTGGTGCCAGCTATTCAGCAGTTTTGATTGCATGGTTTAGGTGTGCGGGCAGCTGTGAGGAAGCAAAACACAGACTGGCCTTGGGGCCCAGTAGAGCGGGTTGAGAAATACTGACCTAAACCCTGTGATTCTCAAACACACAGCTCTGAATTAGTTAACCAAAATGACACCAAAACACTGTTAGATCAGCTATTTTAGTAACAGCTAGCATACAGGATACATGTATAAAATACACCAGTATGCATATAGCTTCGGTACAGTCATATACAATTCAGTAACAGCGTGTGAACCATATGTTGATCGGGGGGAGGGGACTTACAGCTGGTGTTCCCCACCAAGGTTGAAGGGAAAACCTTTCACAAAAGAAAATTTGCTTCAGTTTAGGGTATCTACACAAATGACAAATTACCTCATTTTACTGTATATTTGGCCAACATGGTCACCTCATTTTACTGCATGTAGGTTATTTATTTGGCCAGCATGAGCAGACGTGGCTGCAGTCTGTCTACAGCCAGCATACAGTTTCACTTTAAGGCACCTGCGGGGGGGCTTAACTCAAACTGAGCACTGCATCATTCACCAAGTGACTGCAGAATTAACACCTATCCCATACAGGGAGATATTAAAACTTCAGACAGGTGACATAAAACCTAGAACGGGAAGTTACAGCTCAAAGAAATTCCAAATAGATAATATTTCCGGTAAAGGGATTATCTTTGATACTAATCTAAATTGGCTGCCAATTAGTTTTGCCGCACCCTCCATTCCTTGCATTCCTTAGACATTGCTAACGCTATGGCAGGCGCCAAACTTGACCTCGTCCATTTCGATACAGATTTCATGGGCTCAAGACTCCTGCTGGTGGGGTCTAAATAAAAAGGGATCTAGCTATTCAAACCCCATTACTGTATGGCGGTCCATCAAGTCTTTGTTGCGGTTTCCTACAAACCTAAGCAGCTGCCTATTTTTTGATCATGCAGGGAGGCACAGGTGATGTTTCTCAGTAAGACAGTACAGTCAACGTTCTGGTGCTGGAGTGTCAGAAAAAGCATAGATATCACTGCCGAACGATAATCACAACGATATAGCACGCGTTTGGACTTCGTCAGTGCCAGACGCTCAATGAGACGACGCTCTATAGCAAATTAAACAAATATACGGACCAGAAGTAGTATCACCCGATCCGTGTTTTAAAAATAATCCTTTCGGTGCTTCCAAAAGTCTGTTCTATAATAAACTCAAAGGACACGTTGCTTCTTTTTAGACAGTTCCATCGGCCTTAAAATTAAACCCAGAAGGGGAACATGCCTATTAATCACCAATCCAAAAAAAAAAATTAAAACATAGCTTAGAAAAAAATTACCTGAACCATAATATGCCAGCCAATTCAATTTAAGCAACCACGCAAGACGAGATCAGCAATCCAACTTCCCAGTCTCAAATTTATACGTAATTGGTTAAATTAGATTTGCAGCTTTTTTGAATTCGACAGCAGGTGTTTTAACTCGATGAACGTGGACGTTCGTAATTTATGTATATTCAATTATATGTTTTATTGCTAAACATGAACATTTTCAATGCATGCCATAGATTACACTGTGGTTAATCACTTTATTATGCAAGCAAAATTCTGATTTAATTTTAACCATATATTTTAGCAAATAAACTGCGATTTCCCCAAGGACGCAAAACGCAAACGTTAGGCCATCAGCCTATAGGCAGTCAGCGAGCCTACCGTGGTAGAGGGAATGGGTATATTTACGCCCTATATGTCAGTTTCACATAGTCCACAGACATGCTGAGGCTGATTGGAGTTACTAAATTGCCCGTAGGTGTGCCTGTATGAGTGACTGGTGTGTGGGTGTGCCCTGCGATGGGCTGCCCCCCGTCCAGGGTTGTTCCCTGCCTCGTCCCCGTTGCTTCCGGGTAGGCTCCGGACCCCCCGCGACCCAGTAGGATAAGCGGGTATGGAAAATGGATGGATGTCAGCTTCAAATTAATGCGTATTTGACGATTAGAAATCATGACAGACTCCTCGATTATGATTTATTTTCGATTTCCAGTTAATAAATCATTTAATTCAGTAATGTGGAATTTAACATAAACTGAATACCATAACTAACCATTGTCGAATTACATCTATTGTACAATTAATGATTTTGCACTGGTGTTCGTATCGAATTATTCCATATTTTTACAACAGACATGTTTAAATTGAACACGTGCATTTACTCTTGGAATCATTTTCCGTGCTTGTTATAGCGACGAATCTTTTCAATGAATCGCCTCATTACATGTTTCACACTTAAAATGAATTAGTTGAGCCTTTTGTCGGAGTGAAAACTTACGTCTATATATTAACCTGGGCAAACCTGTTGAACACGATACATTGGATGAATATATTTGCTTTACAGGTTTATAAAAAGAAAACATATAAATGATATTTGTTTTAAATGCACAAGTATGCTCTTTCCCATTGTAGATTTGTATGGGGGGACAGATTATGGAAAACGGTGCAAGTAATTTCGATACCTGCCTTTTCGTATTTGAAATATATATTTAGTAATCAATGCATGCTTTAAAGTATCATGCATTTAAACATTCATACGATGCTTTTCCAATTTTAAGGTACCCTCTGTAAAATCCAGGTCCAAATCTCAGTTGGTTGCGTCGAGTCGCCGGGTCTTAATGTATGAAACATGATGCTTCTAAAAGACCACCGTCACATGGTGGAAATTTCCACTGTTTAAGCTCCGCTGTTAAACCAAAGGGGCTTGTGTCCTGCGCGCTCACTTCCCCGCGTCTCCCTTGCCGCTCATCACCGAAACCTGATCAATTAAATAAGGTGGGTCACAATAAAGGTTTCCGATATCATGCACTTTATTTTTGCGCCTGTTTGCTTTTTAGAAACGTGGGCAAATACTACCATAATCTTTGTGAATCTGCAAAAACCATACTTAGTAATACTGCTCATCGATTGTTTGATACAATAAAAATGTATGTACAGTGATCATTGTTACATAGGCCAAATGGTTATGCCTGATCACAGTAATATCGATGTTCTAACACAGTAGAATATTATATTGCCGTATTGTCATATTTGATTTATGCTATCCAGTACGTAAACCGTGCCTGCGTTAAGGCGTGTTTTAGCTGTAGCGGCATATAGTGCTTGATGCATTTCACTGTTAGTATTTTTGTAATTAAATAAATTTATATGTCAGATGTTAGCGTTGTTAGTTTGAAGATGGGCGGACAGGCATGTGAAAACACAACAATGCACAGATGGGGGTGTATCAGTAGCGGCGCGTGGTCGCGGCGATCCAGCACACGAGGCGGTCCCGCAACAGAGGAAAATCATTGTGAATCACGGTGTCTGTTTTAAAGACTAATAAATAGACTAATGCACAAAAATTCCAGCTGCCGGCATGTTATAATTTTTTTAACGAAGCCCTTAATGAAATGGTTTGAAGATTCACTACCGTCGCGTGGGGGAGGGGAGGGGGTCTCAGTGGTGTTTATTTATTTTTCATATTGGACAATTTGTCAAATCACAAATAAATAAACATAAACTGGAGGTAGTGGGACGTCCATGTACGATATTTTGGTGACACCACTTGCCTGTTGGTATCTGGATAAATGACTTGAGCAGTACCGCTGCGGGATCGGGGGTGGGTGGGCGCGCTGACTGGGGGGGGCTGCATGCTGGAAGATTCTTCTTAAGTCGCGCTTCGTGATTGATGTAGAATTCGTAAGATGATGTACAATTTCTGAACTGCATGCTTTTATTAAATCGGTTTTTTTGGGTAGTGTTAGTATTCAATAATGCACGCAAGCGCACGTTAGCACGCAGTCGTTCATTGTGAGTCGCTACCCGAAATTGTGTTATAGTAAGGTTGCCAATATGAACAGCTTGACAAAAGCAGTTAGGCTTATTAAGGTTTTAGGAGATGAATATACTCGTACAATGCTTTGTGTAATTGTAAATTAACGTTTCCATACTAGGGCTGAATAAAAGTAACGAGAATGTGTGTGTCAGGTAATTACGTCCGCCCTCATACATTCACGTAGATTTTACTATTCATTGCCTTGACTGTCATGTAGAAACTCGTTGGTTTCTGCGAAAGTTCCTCTTTGTGAAGCTCTAAACAAAAGATTTAAACTTTTTTAAATTGCAGCATTTATGTAGACTATTGTTGTATGTTATAAACTTTATATTTAGGATCTTCAGAAATCTTCAGCTCTAATTTTTGTCAAAATATAGCTTTTTATTGCTGTGCGATTAAAAAATAAAAAATAAACATTCTGAAAGTTAATTTAATTGCCCAGGGTAAGATTATAGAGTAAGAACATAAAAATTTAGTGTTTATTGCTGTTGCCATGAGTTACACCAGATAGTTCACCATGGTTTTAATATTATAACTAGAAGAAAACTGAAGAAATTGTTATATAACTACATTATGTTGGTGAATTCAAGTGTAACTGTAAAAAGTGAAAAGCATTACTATGCTGTAGAAGGGCTTCACTTTAGCCTAGAGAATGCTAAAATTCAGCAAGATGTGGTACTGAACGCTGCTGCCTGGCTTAACCCAGCAGAACCCAGGACGCGTTAGGAAGTGGGCTCAACCAGGCGGGTGGCAACGCATGAACTTTCTGTCGGCTGTGGGATTTTTTTTTGTCTTGTTTTGTTTTGCTTTTAGCTATGTTCCATCGCTGGTGTATGTTAATACTTAGTTTTTTCCGAAGTGTGCAGAATCAGCAAATTCAAGGCACATATATGTTTACGTGTATTTTCTCAATTTTTCTTGCCCAGCTCTAGTGGCACTTCGGGATGCATTAAGTATGTGTCGTCAACTAGGACACGCCTAGAAATTCTGGAGCCCCTGATAAAATGTCACCTTGGCCTTCCTGCCCAATTGTATCTATAAGTTTTGTATTCAAGATCACCTGTCAAGTGCTGGGCCTCCTGACTTGGAGTGTCCATGCTCCTCGCTGGGGTGTCCATGCTCCTCGCTGGGGTGTCCATGCTCCTCCAACGGCCCTGGTTGTCAGGCTCCAACTATGTTGGCTGCGGGATCCTACAGCTTATATAACCCACCTGATCCATTGTGTTTATCCGTCAGAATCTGCAGAAAACATACTCAGCCAATGAATACTACCTTAAAAGCTACAGTTAGCTAGCTTTAAGGTCTCCATAGGGGAGTCAGTGAACCAATATGATCTCATAAAAGCCACCCACAGAATTGGCCAATTGCGTACAACCTTACAGCCACTGTTTTCAGAGTTGGCTAGTAGATTGTGGCCTTACAAAGGCCGTCTCCAGATTCAGTCACTGTATTCTTGATTCTCCTCTTAATTAAGTTAAATTTGACGTGAAATGCACCAACACATACATTGTAGCAGTCACGTCTTCGAATGGAGTAATGAAATATTTCCTAGTTGGAAATTTCACCTATTTATGATTTTTATTACCATTTATCTTACAGTCATGTATTCAGCACAGGGTGGCAGGAAGCACTGGGCACAAAGCTGGGAAGACCCTAGGGGGGGGAATACCTGTCCATTGCAGGGCAAACTCACACTTCAGGCAACTTAGCAATGCCAGTTAGCATAACTGCCTTTTATTCTGGCCTGCTGGAGGAAACTGGAGTACCCGTAGGATTTTGGAGGAGCTTGCAAACTCTACACATGTAAGATTTGATCCACAGAGAACACGGTCTGGGAAAGATCATATGAAAATTCTGGCTTCAGAGTTATGCGTTCAGCATCTCTTTAGCATATTTCACTGTATATGTTGCGATTGCATATTGTGCTGATTCTTACTTGTTCCATGGTAACCGTGGGCTTTGCTCGCATGCCTGAGCTGTTTTGCGAGGGTGTTTCCTGAGACAAGGTGTGAATGCTGACTGTGGCCGGGACAGGTGTGGTTTCTTGTTTGAGTAACTCGCAGGTCTCTAGCTAATGAGGTGTGCTGAGAGCAGGTTTGGAAGGTCCTGCTGAAATTACCAGGCCAACTCATTCCCAAAAACTGCACAATGTTTATCTCAAGCTGCACAGTGTGTGATGTTAATATCGACGGCGCATGTTAGACATGCAGTTATAACATCGCAAGGACTGCAATAGCTAGATTAAGACAATAAGTTACATATTTGCAGACTGTTGTTTATAAATATCACAATATTTATCACAAAAATATTAAATATCATGATGTGATTTTTTTCCAGTATCATGCTGCCCTACTAGTATCTGAACTGAGCTTAAAGGTTTTCAGTGGATCTGAGGCACTGCTTGTCAAAATGTCTGTGTTCAGGCCTGTCGTAAACACAGTATCCACACATCCATCTATGTTTGTGGAATCTGACCACATGACATTTTGATGCTTTTTTTTTTTAACTAGCCCAGGCAACTACCATCCATGTTTTTGTTCTTTCTGGGTTGTTTTTTTCTAAACTAGCCAAATATAGTCAGAAAACCACAAAGCCGGCACCCTGACAGAGGGACTCTCCTCTTCAGTCTAAGTTGTGAGTCTGGCTACGTTACAGAAACAGGTGCAATACGCGGTATGTCAGCTGAAGTGTGCTGCGCCTTTAGAAAAATGTGGAATTGAAACGTTTATATAAATGCAATATTTATTTCATTTTGCTGACAAAAAATGCCTGCATTCATGATTAATGTGAACTATTAGAAATAATTCCTTAGTTTCTTTAATGCACTTCAGCCTATTATGCTGGACTATTTCAGAAGTGTTTTTCAAATGACCCCCCCCCCCTAACTTTCCACCGCCCCCTAGTGGTGCATATGCACAGGATGCCCCTGTACTGATGTCGGCCACTTCTGTGCACCCTTCACCTCTCCCAGCCAGGAGAAACCGCCGCGTGCTTGTTTGGAGTCTGTCCGGTGCGTCCAGCTGTTTCCAAACAAGCTGCTCTAAATACCGCACTTTTTTTTAACCAAAAGGATCAATCAACAAACGGAAGGTCTGCTTCTCGCACAGGGGACCACAGCTGAGAGAAACACAGACGTGATGTTGCTGTTCCCAAGCGTGGTCTGCACCAGTACAGAACAGTGACCTCTTAACATCTCGAGTGCCTGAGAACCAAAGCTCTCGACAGCAAATACATAAAAATCAGACTGGAGTTGAATCTTTAGCTTCCTCCTTTAGATTCATTGTGCTCTGGTAGAATAATCCTGAGGTATTATGAAGGTCTGAATCACTTTTTTGGTGTTTGAAGGTGCTCATTGGCCACACTGCATCATTAGGACCCTTGTTGTGTTAGCAGTGTGAGTTAAGTGGCTCTTTTGCATATTATTAGAGTTCCTCTGAAATATTGTACTTAAATCGACATAAATTATTTTGTATAAATGTGTTCCTGTATGTCCTTGGAACAGTTTGTGATGTTCTTGTGAAGAACAGGTTCTTCTAGTTCCTGTAGACCCAATAGCATGACACAGAACCAAAACAGTTGCATGGAAAAAGCGTTTTACGCAGGCCGTTCTCATACGGCCTGGGGTTCAACTGGATGCGCACGGCTTTTGCATTAAATGCAAAAATTCCATCACACCTCATAGCAAGCATACTTCACATGCTGATTTTTTTGTGATACATAATGCATAAGGTGGCGTGCAGAAGGGGTCTTCAGACGGCTACGCAACAAAATCAGCAGCTGGAACTAAATTGACAAAACAAACCTGGGTTATTTTTTGCCATCTAGAGCACAAAGCCCACTGCACTCTACAAGGCAGACCTGTGTAGCTTCATGCTAACGAGGATCTCTTCTCCATCTCTACCTACCTAAAAAGGCTATTAACTTTGTTTATGTCCCTTAATGCTGTGACTTTATTATACAAAAGGGGTCATTTATAGTAGTGTTTTGAGACTCTTCTGGTTCTGATCTACATTCTTCGTGGTACTAATGAGTCGGCTTTTGGAAAAAAGCACATTCCCCAATCCTGGCTTGTCTTGAGAGGGGAGCCATATTCAGTGAAGCCGTAAAGAGTTTGCTTCAACATTTGTGCTGCACCCGAGTGCTACATCACATCTCCATAGTCGTCGTAGGAAGGTTCTCCTTAGAAGCAGGTCTGGTTGGTGGTGAAGCACTTTATCAGCCCGGAGGGGAGGCTTCATCGTATAACCATGGCAGGGAGCTTGAAGTCTGCTCACCACGTCGGCACTATTGGTGAGGTCTGCTGAGCACTGGGCTGATGAGCATGAACGTCCTAAATGCTCTGGTGGGTTGTGTCTTCAGTGAAGTACTGCTAACACAACAAGACCCAGAATCACTTCTCAATGTTATAATAGTAAGAGAAAAACAAACCAAACTGGGGCCTTTAACTCTAGCGCCCCCCCCCCCCCCAAACATGTATGTAACTTAGGATTGTGATACTTTATGGATCCACATGAGAAAGTTGTTTTCTTTGCCGATTCCATCTTGCTCTCCATTGAGAGACACAGAGGTGAGAGCAAGTTTGGGGAATCACAACACCAGGACAGCAAGCTCTGAAGTTGGGGGGGGGGGGGGGGTGCAAGGGCCACGGTGAGCG
>JAODUD010000062.1:22232593-22261440 GCA_026784285.1 Stomatorhinus walkeri | reverse complement strand
AAGTTGGGGGGGGGGGGGGGTGCAAGGGCCTCGGTGAGCGGCCTAATGGTGGCATCAGTCTGTCTGCTTTGGGATTTGAACAGCAACAAGTCCTAACTCATTAAACTAACTGATCCTGTAGGACGACATGAAAACAGCTGTCTCTCGGCTTTGCGATTTCCGCGATAAAATGTGCCGCCGCTTCTCAAGGTTAGCGCAGGCAGGCCGACCCAGCTGTGGTGGAGCTGATAACGTGTACTGGGAGGGTCCTGGAGACAGAACCTCGCTTCGTTAACGTTGCACGCCAAGTTGCGAGGCGACTTCAGGGCTGGACATGGTGTCCGTCTTCATTACAATAATGCATCCTACATCTAACATCCTGTTTATCTGAAGTTCTGTCCCAGTGCGTATGGTTTGGGCTCTTTTTCCATATTCCTGTAGACCGTAATTGAAAACACGGATACAGCTTGACATATTACTAATTACTTGTATATTGGAATCTTCAGGCGGCATCTGGAGTGCATCTCTGTGCCAGTTTGACCTCCTCCTTCACTTGGGGCACTCTACTGTACGCACCCTGAGACACTGGGTCCACCCGGCCCCACCTCTTAGGAGCTGCGATACAGGACATGTTGCTTTCTGCTGATACCCGGCCCTCCCCTGCTCTCGGTCACGGGGCTTCCGTGCTGAATGGCCCAAGACATGAATAACAACAGAGGAGGTTCAGATTCACACCTCTGATTTAACCCCTTGTAACGGAAAGGAATTGTCTCCATGGAGAGTTATCATGTTTATTTTATGTCATAGTTCAGAAATACTGATGAATCTAACAGTAGACAGGAGGAGTGGTCGGCAACGACTCGACCAAGAGTGACTTGTGGCCTGTTGGTAGCCAGTGAGTAGCTCTCATAAGAATAGAAATCGCATCATTTAAAAAAAAAAAATTCTATTTCACAAATACAGTTTGACCATTATGCAGCTCCCAAGATTATTTGGTTTGTAGAAATAACTCTCACTGTAAATCAGACCCTTGATCTGGAGATTATTCACTTTTTTTTAATGATACTGGCAATGTCGGCTGAAGAAAAAGATATACATCACTCTTCTTTGTAATAAAGGGCAAATCTGCTTCGAAACAGCATGGGATCGCCTATGATCTTGCGCTGACATCACACGTTCTACCACTCGACCGCCCAAAATGAGCTTGCACATTCTGGTCGCATGAGACCAACACATGTCCACAACAGGAATGGATGGGGACCTTTTAAGCTGTGATTTACATCAAAGCTTCCCGCTAAATGAAGCGCATTACTAAACACAGGATCACTAAACCCTGCGCTTCTCATTTTACCCACAAGAAACGATTCTTGGAGTTGGGACATTGTAAGATTGTTTAAAGTACCATTAGGGATCCAGGCATTTGAAAAACAGATGACTGGGGCCGTGTGGCTCATGGTCCTGATTTGACAAATGCATGAAAAGGGTAAAAATGAAGGAGATGGTCTTGGCCAAACATGGATGATCCACGCAGAGAGCCCCCCAACACAGGAAGGAGCGTCCGGAGCCACATGTTGGGGCCGCGGTGCCACATCTGTGAACGGGGCCGCGTACACAAACCCAGCGGCGACTGAATGGGTTACGGGGGCTGGAGGACAGGGAGGTCTGTGTAGGCAGTTCGTGTTTTGATGTGAATTAACAGCATAGCTGTTTGCGGTTACGGGGAAAGGATTGCATCCAACAGACTGTCACTCAAATCTCAGGAGGGAAATTAGCATTGTGCCCCAGAGCGATGGATTTATTTTTCATCACTTCAATTAAACATTTGGCTTTGTAATTGCGATTTGTAGTTCAGTGCTGGTGTGGTGGTGGACAGCATGGGTTTGCAGACTGGTGGTTGCTGGTTGGGAGGGGCCGCACACTGGAGCAATAAAAAATGAAACTGTTTAAATTGGCAACAGCTCCAAGTTACTTTAGATAAAACTGTTAGCTAAGCATCTAAATGTATATAAGTCATCAGCTCTGTCTGGTGCTTTTTAACAAAACTGCATTGGGCAAATGGATGTGAGTAAAGAATGCAGTGCATTGTGGGCAATGTGGATAGAGGAGTTCATACTCGGGGAGCACCTACACAAGCAATCCTGTCATGTTACTGGGGGTTCAGTGGTGGAAAGCGACACATGCTTAAAATCTGAAATCTTCGATTATTTTGGGAATGGTTGATGTCAAACTCTCAGCTGCAGGACTGTTCTTGTTGGCCAGTAAATGTTTTATTTATTGTCGGGCAGATTGAGGGTCACTGTTTAACACTGTATTTGAACTTATCTGAAGCTGTAGCAAATCAGTGACCTGTTCCGAAAGTCCTAAAGAAAGCTTTGTGAATATTTCCCGAGACGCCCAGTCCCAGGAGCGTGCTGTTTGGCTGGGTGTCACAGAGATATATTTGAGGCAGGGCAGCGACAACATCTGCTGTTACATCATCGCATTTAAACCGCAGGGCAATACACCCTCTGGCAGAGGCCAGAAGTAGAATGTCAGTCATCTGGAGTCTCCAAAGGTCTCCCAGGCTGAACTTGTGCAGATGGGACCTTCTGGGGTCCTTGGCTGTAGCCCAGCAAGAGCTCTGGGGCTCAGGACAGAAGCAACAGTGGCTGACATGAGTCATCAAAGCTCGTCTTCTGATTGGCTGTCCCTCGCTCACTTTCCCACTGGCTTTAAATCTTTGTTTGCATGTGTCTTTCTGCTTCTGTGATTGGCTGCCCGAAGGCCCCTCCTGCATTTTATGAGTGTGACTGTCTTTTTCTGTTCCAGCTTGCTAGTGTAGCTGTGAGTTTCCCACTCCAGGGCTTTTGACCAGCAGCTTCGACCCGACAGGTACCTGTTCATTTTCTACCTTGAGCAAAATAACTTTGCTTGGCTTTATTGCTGTGTTGTTATTAATCATTTTCATATTAACATTAAGAGAAAAAAATGGTCATTTTAGATTTGTTACAGTGTTGTTTGGGTGTGATCATTCACACGATTGGCTAATTAGAGGTTTTGCACTATGAAAAGCAATAATGTCTAATGAAGCCAATGACAGATTTGAGGTGGAGATCTGGAGCAGAGATTTGAAATAAAGCAGAATCACCTAATGCTGTAGAACAGTGTTTCTCCACCTACTTCGTGGGGACCCACTGACACCCATGTTTTTGCGTGGAATCTCTGCAGATCCGCGAGGATTGAATTGTGAAACATTGCTGCAGAACCATTGTCCAGATGTTTACGAACCAGTACACCAAGCTGGGTGACACAGTTATTGCTGCTGTGCGATGACTAAACTCTGGACAGTGTGGTTAACCTGCCAGGTCTTATGTTCTTGGCTTTTTTCACGTGGCTGCCCATTATGGGCGCCTGTTTGTCTGTGAGCCAGGCTGTACCCATGAGCTCTCTGTCTGTGAGCCCGCTTGTGAATAGAACAGTGGACTCTGTTAGCAGCCTGATCCCAGAAACAGCTACTTTGTTCCCTTCACTGCTTGCTCACTATCAATGTCCCTTTGCGCAACAGAGTCTCACGATGAGCAGATTATCATCCTGAAATTGCATCAGGTCAGAGTTCCTAAAGACCAAGAACAGATCTCCGCCTCAAATCTGTCAGCTTCATTAGAGATTATTTTGGTCAACTTCGATCGTGCATTTCGTAATCTCCTCCTGAGACCCAAGGAAAAAAGTGTCCTTCTATTTGAGGTTATTTGTCTTTGGAGGAAATAAGACATCTTACAATTTACATTTTTTTTATTTATTTGTAATTTCACAGCATGTCCTCTTTAGTGTACAACAGGAATAAATACGTTTCCTAACATCAGTGAAAAGATAAATGCAAAAATAAAATGTCCACTACAATGGACATAAATGAATGGGTGGGCTCTCAGGAGGATATCACAGCATATTCAATGACTCAGCCCTTCGCTGTGAGCTTAGGTGCACTTCCCCAAAACTTGATTCCTGATCATGTGCAAAGGTGGGCTATTGTGGGTCACATGACCAGGTTTTAAACCTGTGCTCAGGCCAGGGTGTTGGCTGAGAGGGCTGATCGGAAGTTTGTGGGTTCAGATCATAATCAGCGATGTTTTCGCCGGGTCCGTGAACAAGGCCCACAAACCCCTGTAACACCTGTGACTTATCTGTCCCTACTTATCCATCGCATGTTACTTTGGATAAAAGTGTCTGCTATATAAATATATGTAAATGTACCAGGCAGTACGAGTCTCCCATGTCAGGGTGGAGCTAAGGGTCTGGTTCAGCAGGTTAATCGACACAGGAGGGAGAAGTTTGCTGCGGGCATTCGGAGAGGGATCGAAAAAGTCCATTGTAAATGTTCATTTAACTGGAACCTGGAGGACTGATGTGTGAATTGACCCCCCCCCCCCCAGTAAAGATGGAGGAAACAGCTCTCTGTTCATGATTACGTGTGCAATATGCATGGTGTCAATGAGTGCATTTTTTCCCCAGCATGACAGGGGCAAAATAAATAGTCAGCAGGGGGCCTCGGACTGGGAACTGCCCCATGGTGGCTGAGGTGTGCAAACAGGCATCCCTGACTGAAACTTTTTTTTTTTTGCCTTGTACATAATTATCAGCCTTTTTTATTGCAACATCTCCACTGAGCCAGTTATACAATATCGCTCTGAAACCCGCTAGTGAACCACGAAAAGGCTGCATTCGCTGAACTGCTGCTGTATGTGTTAAATGAAGAAAAACAGCCTGGGTCTGTTTTTGGCCTACAGCCCGACGCGTACGTGTGACGTGCATGAAATGATATATGAACAACGGGAGCAGCTTAACTGCAACTTAAAAAGTCAAGGCAGAGCATGCATTTCTTGATAGCGATGTTTTAAGTGGAAGCCGGCATGTGTGGGCAAACCGGATTGGGTTGGGTTCCTTTGTAAAACATGACTACAGGAGATGGATTTATTTACAAAAATATGTGAAAGTCACAGTTAGTCAGCAAAGAATGCAGGCTGGATTGGTACCATCGATGCATTAATGGTCTGTTTTAACAACCTTGGACAAGACATAAAAATTATACTATTCCAGCATTTATTTATCAAGTTTACTCTTAACAAAAAGGGAAATGTGGGTTATAATTTCACAATTTGCCCACTAATCTATCTGATTATTTAAAAAATTAGTTAAGATTAAGTACTTTGCTAAAGGGGATGACAGCTGAGCAGCCTGCTGATCCTCCTGATGCTGATCCTCCTGAAGCTCTACCCTTAGTCATCAAGGGCGGTGGTTGCTTTGCGTTGTCCGTAGAGCTCAGTATCTGCGCAACGGAAATCCAAAGGCATCCAACATCCCGTCCACCCTGAGTTAGTCCAGCATAAGCGGGCTTTATGGTCCGCCCTGCTGCCCATGAGAGAAGCCACCTTAGCCAGGCTTTGCGGTCCAACAGCTTGTCCTCCGTGGGAGACGCCAGCTTAACCAGTCTTCGGATCCAACCCCTATACTCTGCAGGAGGAACACAGGCAATGGAGCGTATGGAGCTCAAGAAAGTCTGTACCGACGCAGATGATGACAGCCTGACGGATCCGTACACCGAACCCAGCAGCTCTGAAAAGACAGCGATTAGCAGGTGAGTCCTCACTCATCCCTGCTGTTGTGTTGCGTCAACAACATGAAGTGTCCCAGCTTGCATGCATGAGGAGGATGGTCAGTTTGCCGGCCATGAGACCTGGGTTGTTTCTCAGTACCAAGAACACAAAGATCGTACTTGTGGTCTAGGCAAAACTAGTCTTGCTAACTTGCATCTCAAGAACATACTGGGAGCGCACTGAATCATGGGATTGGTCTCATTTTGTGAGGACACAACCGATGCATCCTTGATATTTGAGGCAGGGCATGAACACCATCCAGAGATGTTTACCGTCCTCTGTACTTCTGTTATTGAGTATTGGGACTTGTCATCGGCGATAGATGATGACGTAAAACAGGTACACAAGTACGGTCGAGTACGCTTATTGAGAAGCACCCCTGAGGTTGGAGACTGCCAAACATGCAGCCGCACCATTTCCATGACGGGACAGAAGCAGCAGTGTGAGGGCAGCGGGTTCACTTTGAGTTCCTGAACTCAAGCATCTCACCCCCAGCGCTCACACTCCAGCGATGCCTTAAATTACATACCGCTTGGCTAGTTAAAACTTCGACAATAAAATCCGGAGCAAAAGCACATTCATATATGTGACATGTGCTGTCAGTAATATTGAAATGCTTGTCGCTTTGGGTTTGGTCCCATCTCCCTTTGATGGTTTTGCCCGAAAGCACCTGAAGGGCTTCTTCAAAGCTCTCAGCACACATAATCCCTCAGATCTGAGAGGGCACGTCCAAATCTTCTCGTTTCGCTGTTGGGCCTAAGGATTTTTCCACATTCTGCTTTCCAGTCCGTTCGTTGACGAGGAATATCCGGAGAACCAGAAGTTTCTCAGCAATGGGATCACGAAAACACGGAAATACGAGGAATTCCATGAGGATGTGAGTCCCGCCTCCAGAATCCCACGTCATCATACATGCATCACCTGTCCAAAAACATGGTGGGACACAGACCTAACTATCCTATGTCTGTATGTTCAGGAGCCTGGGCATATCTCCTTCGGGATGTCTGTCTTCAACTTGAGCAATGCCATCATGGGCAGTGGCATCCTAGGCTTGTCCTACGCCATGGCCAACACGGGCATCGTGCTCTTCCTGTGAGTGCTTTTCTCTTCACGTCCGCTCTTGGCAGACATCTGCAGGGATGCACCTCTCAGTATACTCGTTTTGCCACAGATTTGTGTAGCGAGGCCTATTTCAGTGGTAATCGTTAGCATCGATGGGCTAAAATGCTAACAGCATGCAGAATTCCAGGGATAATAACGCCCGGCCAGCCCAACTGACATCAGACATTTTTTGCTATTAGAAAGCTAGTATGGAACAAGTCACTAGCAGCGGCTGGATTTAAAAAGGGCCTCCAGAATTGGAGGGGAGAATGAGTGGGAGCCACGGCTGTCGGGTGTAATTTAGGAAGGCCTGAGGGACACACTGTCTCATTCACAATCAATGGCATTTGGCTTCTAACTGAGGAGAAGGTGATTAGCAGGGGCTGGGATAGGGCTGGGGGGGGGTCAGCTTTGCTGTGACTGAACTGTTCTGGTTAGTCACCAAGAACACCAGACCCTTACTTTGTACTGCTAATTGTCAGGGGTATGGGGGGCGTACTGTTTTTTTTTTTTTTTTTAGAATGAGTTTTTTTTTAGAATATGTGAATTTACATTGTGGAGAGGGTGGGGCCTCCAGTGACCCCACCCCCTCGATCCGAATACTTGAACCCAGATTTATGACTGTGAGGCTGCAGGTTTAAAATCTCTAAGTTAATTATTTAATAGCCTCAGATTAAAAAAACACAACTGTTCTGACAGGCTAAATGAGTAGCTCTAAGCAAATATTATACTAATTTGTAAGAATACTAATATTGACTTTACATTAATGAACTGGTAAAGACAGATAAAGTGTGCTTATTGGTTAAGAAATCCGGTAGGACACCTCCAAGGCACTTTATTGTTCACCAAACTGATGACTGCACACTGGAAATGATAAAAAAAACAGCTTTTATTTTTTATTGAAAATTATTATAGCAATGCTGTAACACAGAGTGGAGCCATTGCAACAGTTCCTGTCATTCAGAATTAACACATTTGCTGCTTATTTTCTATCCACTGATCTATTTTGCCTGGAATGTGTCCCATGGACAAATTGGGGGTGTTTACAGGGGTGTGGCCACAGGGACACCATCCCCAGCTGAAAGTTGATGAACTCCCCGAGAGCCCCCTCCCCTGTCACTCATCGATTTAAAAAATACCATTGACTAATGATATGGTTGTCTCGTCTTATGCCCGCCCCAGACCGCCACCAAAAAAAATCTTTGTATCGCCCAGGGAACACAATTCAAGGAGCACCAGTCAACCGCATGGCAAACACTCACATACACACACTAGGAGAAATGCAGAGAGACGCGGGTCGACGTAAACCACATTTTCACAGTTTGGGTGGAAGCCAGGCTACCCAGCGGCCACATGAGCCGGATGGGGGGGGGGGGGGGGTAGTGGCTGCAGATACCACCCACACAGAGCATTGAGCAGAACCCAAGTGTAGGCGACATGAGGTTGCAGTCATAGCCACTGAACCACATCCGGACACTCAAGCGCTCACTGTGCCTTTTCCTTCAGGCGACTGAATGCAGCAAATTCTTTTTGGCAGATTTCACTCAGCACCCCCCCCCCCCCTTCCCTTACAGGGTCTTGCTCTTGGCGGTGGCCGTGCTCTCCCTGTACTCAGTTCACCTGCTGCTAGTGACCGCGAAGGAAGGAGGTGGGTCTCCCGCGCGGTGCCGCTATCTCCTCTGAACGTCTTCTCCTGTTTGGTGGCCTCCTGTGGAATTTGAGCCCTCTGCCTTCCGCAGGTTCCCTCATTTACGAGAAGCTGGGGGAGAGGGCTTTCGGTTGGCCCGGGAAGATAGCAACGTTTGGCTCCATAACGCTGCAGAACATCGGAGGTGAGGCTCAACACTCCCTGGTTACTCCGTATTGATGCTGCAATATTTATACCACCCATTGGTGATTATTTACTGATTACTGGTTATTTTTGCCAACATTTATGTCAATCTGGCTTTATCGTTTTTATATTCATTCATTCTTTCATTCATCTATTCATTCACTCATCTGACCCCCCAGTACCAAGCTCCGACTAAATAAGGCATTCGCCTTCAGAGGTGGGGATTGTGGGTTGAAGTCCCATCTGGGTTATAAACAGCGTGATTGTTTCATCGTACAATGATGATAAAGAAATTTTAAAATTCTGAAATCACAAACGCCTTTGTCCAGTGACCTATTAATGGAAGAGTCGTTATTTTATCTTTGTCTGCATTCAGTAGCGTTCTGCCTATTTTCTTGCAGCCATGTCCAGCTACCTGTTCATCGTGAAGTATGAACTGCCAGAAGTCATCCGTGCCTTTATGGGTATGGAGGAGACCACTGGGTAAGACATCAGATGCATTACTCACAGTCCATTCATTCTTGCATGACTGATCCAATCCAAAAGTAGCGCTGTGTGACACACATTCCGGAATAGGTTCAGCGCCACACAAGTCCGCGTGTCAGCTGATATGGCACTCACATGCTTCGGCATTATCTATTATACTTTGCAAATAAAGATGATGTCATAATGAAATAAATTAATCAGGGAATTTAGGTTACAATTTCCTTAAGGCCATGTTTTTAGTAATTTATAAACACATTCATAATGCATTATAATGCATTCATGAAGCAGTATAAATATGACTATAAATATTTATAAAAAGGCATAACACATTATAGCCATGTTTATTATGCTTTATGAATGCATTATTATTTGTTCTGAATGTGTTTATAAATGACTAAACACTTGCCCTCAAATAAAGCGTTACCAGAATTTGTTTCTGATCAAGATCCTATCTGCTGTCCTACCTGTGTTGCTCAGTGAATGGTATCTGAACGGCAACTACTTGGTGGTGATTGTGTCTCTGGTCGTCATCCTGCCTCTTGCACTCCTCAAAAACCTCGGTAAGCCACCCGCATTTCACCAGCAGCAGCCCATCACTGCCTGTGTTGGCCATCTTGGCCTTGGTCTCATGCTTGCCGCTGTCTCCTGTGCGCAGGGTACCTTGGATACACCAGCGGCCTTTCCCTGTCCTGCATGGTCTTCTTCTTGGGAGTGGTAAGTGTCGATTTGGTTTGCAGTATGTCTCGATTTGAGTGCCATACTATTTGCTCTCAGTCCGGTGCTGTAGCGGAGTACAGGGACAGCCCACGTGTCTGTTTGGCCCCCCATCTGCACCATTGGGTATTTGGTCTGCCATTTCACTTTGATCACATCACAGAAGTGCAACGCTTGCTTTATGCTCACTGTGGTGATGGGCTCAAATCATTGCTGATTCACATCCACCAAACGAGACATAAATACTGGATATATTGGATCACATTAGGTCTATGAACCGGGTAAAAAACATTGGTAGGACATTGAGTTATAAGTTTAATCAAATTATTATAAGGAAATCCTGGACTAGCTTCCATCAGTGCTACATGCAATTATTGCTGAAATGTTGGATAGTGTGCCTAGTTTAGCAGCAGTGTGTGTGTGTGTGTGTGTGTGTGTGTATGAACGTATATATATTAGTCCTGGGCGGTATACCGGTTCATCTGGTATACCGGTTTTAATTGCCCATACGCTAGTTTTTCATATAATGCCATATCGTAGCATAGCTAAAACAACAGCTGTAACAGGATATATAATGCTGATTGCTGCTAGACAGCAGAATATATAATGCTGATTGCTGCTAGACAGCAGAATATATAATGCTGATTGCTGCTAGACGTGCTGTGGATCGCTGTACGGAGTGTATCGAGAGGAGACCTCTGCTAACCCTGCCTACACTTCTAATTAACAGTTATACCTTTATAACACAACAACTCTCTACATATAACTGGTCAGCATGATACGATATATAGCTACTGCTTCAGCCTTTGCCTGCAAATTTGGATTATGTGTAGTATAATTAAATCTGCATTTAAATCAGTTAAGCAAAATCCCTAATAGTATCGATTTATCTCAGTAATAATTATTAAAGTCATGCTGGTCATGCAAATGTTACCAAGCTAAATTATACAGTAATAATCAATAAAACGTGTCTCCGTGGAGCTAAATATACAGTTATAATCAATATAATGTTGCTATGTAGCCATATGTGCATGATTAATCTAATAAAACCTGTCAATTAAACAATTGTTATCAAGCTGAGTTCAACATTATAATCAATAAAACATGTCGCTATGAACTGAATATATATTATTAATCTGTAAATGCATGAAAACACATATAAAGGCTTGCTGAACTTGGAAAAAACACCCTGATATACTATGAAACCATTTTAATGTTACTGTGATAAAAATACTGTGATACAAATATTTGGTCATTCTGTCCAGCACTAGTATATATTACATTTTTGGGACCAGGACCAGATATCCCCACAATGTAATAAAAACCTCCTTTTTTGGTCCCCACAAGGGGAAATTCAAATTTATAAAAATCTGTGAATGAAATCAAAAAACAAAAAATGCCAAAAGTCTTGTATTTTGTTTGGTTACTTGTGTTTCTGGTTAAGGTAGGATTAGGGTCGCCATTGCTTTAATTAGGGTTATGCCCATAAAAATGAATGGAGAGTCCCCACAAACCTGTAGATACCTAATCTGTGTGTGTGTGTGAGTGTGTGTGATTCTGTGAATTCACTTAGGGGCTTTAATTATGTTGGAACGCAATCACTTGCTGAGGGTGTAGACCCATTTCCGGCAACTTTGCACTGCATGTCTTGACAAGCCACAGTGCAAGTTGACGTGGGGCAAGAATGCTGTTCCTTGATGTGTCCTGTCTTCAGCAATATCTACTTTCTAACTACCTCTAAATAGAGCAAATGCTGGGTTTCACCATTATTCTGCTAGGAGCAAACAGAGTTTTGTTATAGAGGAATGGGATCACGGTCAGGATTTTAATGTGATACTGCCATGTTCCTGACTGGACCAAGGAGAGTACCTTGAGGTACCCCTGCATACGTTTCTCATCATTTTTGTGTTTGACAGGTTATGGGAAGGGCTGACCATCTTTCCTTTCCACAGATCATCTATAAGAAGACTGTGCTCCCCTGTCCCCTGCCCTTCCTCCATTACGACGCTGTCAATCACAGCCTCAATGGGTCAGAGTCATACCCGTCACTTGTTAGCGACTCTTTGCATGACCTGCCCCACCCCACAGGCCCGCAGTTCCTGGACGATGACCACCACCAGGACGAGGACATGTGCCAGCCCAAGTATTTTGTGTTCAACTCGCAGGTACGCATGTGTACATGCACGTCTGGCTGTGCGTAGGGCTGCCCCGACCCCCCCCGTCTCGCGTCTTTCCTGACACCGGCTTTGTGTGCTCCCGACACAGACTGCGTACGCGGTTCCCATCCTGGCCTTCGCCTTTGTGTGCCACCCAGAGGTCCTGCCAATCTACAGCGAGCTGAAAGAGTGAGCTATTGCACTTTACTTCCATTCGTTCCCAGGAGGGAGCTAAGTCACCATGTGGCCATTGTCCTGCAATAGTGTCACTACGCAAGTGGCCTGCATCTCATCATGCATTCCTGTGAACTTGCAGTCGCACCCGACGGAAGATGCAGAGGGTGTCCAACCTTTCTATCTTCGCCATGCTCATAATGTACATGCTGTCCGCGCTCTTTGGATACCTCACCTTCTACGGTACGCGCCACGTGCCAGGGACCATCCAGATGCACGGCGTCGTATTACCATGCACGTGTGCCGGCTTCACATGTCAGCTCTGACACCCTTCTCCCGTCCTGTCTTCTTCCCACAGACAACGTGGAGGCTGAGCTTCTCCACACGTTCACCAAAGTGTATCACTTTGACACCCTTCTGCTCCTGGTGCGGCTGGCCGTGCTGACGGCTGTCACACTCACCGTGCCCATCGTGCTCTTCCCTGTGAGTGTCCCGCCGTGAAGCTCTGCCCTGGCGTGTGTCTCAATGCGCTAATCTGCTGTACAAAGGTCAAACCTAGTCAAAATCAAGTCTCTTAGGGGCGGTTTTATCTTGTGTGAAAATATCTCAGTGTTAAGTTTTGAAGAAAGCACGGTCACTTAGCTACCTAATACACAATCGGGTGCACAGCCAATAAACCATGAAGTCCTTTTTCTCAGTTTCACTGTCACCACAGTTACTGTGTTTTGCATTTGTAGGGCAGTATGCAGTGTACAGTGCCTTCCTGTATTATATATGTGTGCAGTGCCTCACTGTGCTGGACATACCAACAGTGTCATAACTATGCAATATGCCTACAGATATGATCAGTTTAAATGGCATGACCTTGTGTTCTGTTAGAGTGGTGGGGACCCCAGGCTTCAGATTATACAGACCTTCCTGTCCAAAAATCAGGGCTTCCAACATCACGATAATATAAGCAAAGTGGTGTTTCTCGCATTGAGTCGTCATTTTAGTGTAAGCTACTCCAAATGCTATAATAAAAAATACGATTGGCCGAGCTCAGCCAGCAGGTTCCCCCCATCGTGAGGGCGACCAGCCAGTGCAACCCTCGCTCCTGTGGTGAGATGTATTCAGGCACACCTGCCGCCATATGGGGGCAGGGGCTAAATATAGAGCTAGAGACGCAGGGTGGCCAGGAACAGCTGACGGCCACAACCATTCGCGTCATGCTCTACGTCTCTCCACGCTATATTTCTGCGCACACATCAGATGTTTTTGTTTTTAATGTTTTAAATGTTTCAGTAGTTATAATATCTATCAGTGTTGATCTGTCTTCATCACTATCCAGATTTTTTATTTGCACTATTAATTCGTGTCCTAAAACACTTTTATTTTGCTAAATAGCAGTTGAATGGGTTTTATATTTTAGTATGTCTTGTTAGTTTTAAATATCTTTTTTGTACTGTACCTGGATTAGCAATTGTTATTTTTTTATGTGTTATAGAATGTCAACTTGACTTGACTTTTCCCCTTGGGGATTTGCGAGAGGACAGGCCTCAGTAGGGAAAATGTAATTCTGATTTCAAAGCTTCTGCATTTCATGATTATTTCATGATAATTATTTTGTAACATTCATGAATGGAGTGGTGCACCGGGAGTGACATGAAATTGCTGCTACTCCAGAGTGTGCAATAAATAAGGTAGAAGGATAACAAAATAAAAATAGCACAAGATAGCAAACTAAGATAAGTGAACAAATAGTACTAAAAGTAAAAAAATATATTAAAGATACAAAATTATAAGAAAATGTGAAAAAGAATATGTTCCAGTTGCAGTTTTAGCTTATTTTACTTGGTGGAATTAAATAATGATCCATTAATGATCCTAAAGGACTGCTTTTGTTAGCTCTGTCCAGAAGGTTCCGGGTGTGCCTGTCTGGAACAGTTCAGATCATCAGTGCAGAATGTCTTTAATAATGCTTAATGCCCTGGACCTACATGGTTGGATGTAGATGTTCTGCAGGGCGGGTAGTTCTATTCCGGTGATTTTCCTGCCACACCGTGTCACCCTCTGCAAGGCATAACGGGCAGTGATGCTCCCAGAAAGCACAGATGCCACAGCATTTTCCAAAGTGCACCAGCGGCGTGTAACAGACACAATTATGGTCTTGATGTGGATGTAAGCAAAGCGTCTTGCTGTCACTTGCTGGGTGAGCCATGGATGATCATGACACAGGTAGCCCAGTAGGTGGTGCTGAAGGCCACAGCTAACGAGGAGCCACCTTCCAGCATCAGGCTGTAACGAGCCAGTGAAAGAAACAATGAAATGTGGCTTCTTCATCTAACCGATAGGTGACATCACGACATAGCAGGGGGCAGCTAATTCAGGACCCAGGGAGCAGCGCCTGGGGACGGTGCCTTGCTCAGGGTACCTCAGTGGTACCTTGCTGGTTGGGGATTCAAATTAGCAATCTTTCAAATACAAGCGCACTTCCCTAACCATTAGGCCGCCACAGTCCATGAATGTGCACATGTCCAAGAGTCATTAGCGATTGAATGGGAGTACAGAAAGGCACATGGAAGCGGTGCCTTGAAAGAGCGTGGTCAGGGCCAGGGAGATGCCTGCTTCTGTGGGATGGGACAGGGTGTCCTGTACGTCAGTGAGCTGTCTGGGTGGGGGTGGGGGGCGCGTTGGTTCTGCAGAAATACAGCCTTGTGTATCTGAAGCGGAGTAGTAGTGTTGCTTAACTAGGTCAAGGGTTAGTGGCCAAAATAACAGGTGGTACTTCCATGCACCAAAGTATGAGAATAGGCTGAGTCTGATTATTGTTACTTTTTAAAAATGTTTATTCAAAATTTCCTGGACGAATTGTGCATAAAAGTAATTTTGGATTTTTAATCTAATCAAAAAGCAACAGGGCAACAGCAGTTCCTTTTTTATTTTAGCATAAATGATCTGCAGACTTATCTTTCAGAACAAATACACTTTTTCTGAACACTAAACAAATCCTGAAGATCACAACATGACACAGGAAAATAACTTTCTGGCCCCAGAAACCGTTTACGTTACTACCCTCCCATTACTGTCTGATGCAATCATGCAGCAGGGTTGCTCTGCTCCTGTCTGGGTGGGCGGTACTCTCAGACCACACCCACAAACGGTTCCCCGGCCAATCATCTGGCTTTTGTTCATCCCCAGTCTTTGGGCCTGTGACTTTTCACCCCCTCATGTAGAAGTGGTGAAAGGGTCATATTCTGTAATCTTTTTAGGCTGTACATACAATTATTTTTCTCTTTAGCTGACCCTCGAGAATATACTAAGGTACAAACAAATGGAATATAAGTTTCATATTTGTTTAGCAAGCAGTTTTATTCAAAATAACATATAACAGACGGCATCCCTGGGGAGATTGGCGGCAAATCCAGGACCGGCTAAGCCACACACCTGGCAGGTTCTACACAGTTTTACATATTGCAGGATTTATTTTCATTGTGCCGAGTACTGGTACAGAGCCAATGAAATGCAGTTAGCATCTTAACAGGTGCAAACAAAATGTATACAAAGTCCATAGTACAATAAAATATGAATGAATTACAAATAAATGCATAAATGTAGGACTGTATCAAAAACTTAGACTGGAAATTGCTCGGTAAATTGTCAAGAATTTGCAGAACCTGGATAACATCTATTGTTGTAATACTGATTGAGGGATCCTCTCATTATGCTTTGTGTCTTAGATTCGATCCTCAATCATAATGCTGCTGTTCAACGGGAGAGAGTTCAGCTGGGTTAGGCATGTACTGATAGCATTCGCCATCTTGGTCTTCAACAACCTCCTCGTCATTTTCGTACCAACCATCCGGGACATTTTTGGCTTCATTGGTGAGTTGGTGGGTCCTCCTTCACGCTGAAGCAGAGCAGAGATGAGAAGATGTACAGGAGAGGTTCTCTGTAGAGAGGGTGTGTCGATGAGGCTGACGTTCCTCAAACTCTTCTCCCTACTCAGGTTCTTCGGCAGCAACCATGTTGATATTCATTCTGCCCGCTGCCTTCTACCTTCGACTTGTCAAATCCATCCCTTTAAATTCGCCTCAGAAGATCTCAGTAAGTCTCCGCTATCTTTATTTTGTAAACTTAAGGTCAGGAATATATGGGGGAAGAAATGTCACAGCCAGAACTTCTATTTATTTATTCATATTGTATTTCTGCAGTGTGAATTCAGCAGCATACAGCTTTTAAATTTGATCAGTTGTACAACTGGAAATCTTGTCCTTAAGCACTTTGCATGAGTGTGTCTCCTTGGGTTCGGGCCTGCTAGCTTTAGCATATAGCGATACATGCGTTGTCAGTAACTACTGCTGCTTCTTAGTTAGCACCTTTCCTGCTGAAATGAGTTGTAAAGACATGCAGGGGGTCGCTGTTGCCATGCCACTCTTGTCTTTTCTGCAGGCAACCATATTTCTTGTCACGGGCATTGTCTTCATGGTCGGAAGTCTGTCACTAATAGTTCTGGACTGGGTCCACAACCCATCTGGCTCCAATGGTCATTGAAACCTGCAGGCTCTTATGTGGCAGGGAGGGCCAGGGACTTGGTACAAGCCCCCCTCTCGATGGGTCCGACAGGGCCCCCGCTGGACTGCCGCAAGCTGGAGCCTCATGCTAACCGGCTGGTTCCGTGAACACTTGTATACTACTGGGTCATTTCACTACACAGCCCAGCAGCATTAGAGAGATGGGGCCCACCACTCCCACCCTCCCACCGAGAGAGGAACACTTTTTCGGGATACGTGCCAAAAGCAAATCCGTCTCACAAGAACAACCCTTGAACGTGAAGGACTGAGAAGTGTATCCGGAGACTGACCTTCTGTAGATGGTCTCGCACAAGCCTCCGGTGCAGAGACGTGCCTTGCCGACGTCATGCACGTGCCCCCAGACACCACCAGATCAAAACCTCTGCCTCGCCACAAGCTACTTGGAAAGGACACCGAGCTGTAAAAGCCACTCTATCAAACCCTCACTTCACGTGGCTGGCGACATGGATGGGCAGTCAAGGATTCGCTCATGCACTTGAAGGAAGGAAGGCAACGGATGAGCAGCACTTTCATCTTGCATTTTTTTCCTTTGCGTTTTCCACAGAACAACGGGCAAGCAACATCTGGACCGATCCTGGCATTCTTTACTCTATCTGTATCAGCAGGTTTCCACTTTACAATGTTTCCTTTTACAAGAATGCAAGAACCCCTTGCTCAAACTGGTATCTGAGGCCTAATTGTTATTATTTCTGAGAATTCTGAGAAGTAAACTTTAGTTTTAGCCAAGGATGATTTAGTGAGGACAGAACAAAATATTATTCAGTATTTTAATGAATACTTGTATTTTGTTTAGATTGCTACACACCTATTTTGATCAGTACATATATAGCTATTTTTATAGCTAATTCTGGATTTATAGTGGACTAAGTTGATCTATTTCTATTGAATGTGGAAACCAGAAAGATAAAATAGCAAGGCACCCGTAGTGCTAAATCATTTTGTAAGCTAATTAGGTACATTGCAATCATATTATGCAGCTATATATCAACCACATATCTACTTATTTAACAATATTTTTTGATTATTTTCTTTGAAACATCCCACAATTCAGAATGTAAGCTTTTGTTACAAGCTGCTGAAGGGAAGCATAGAGTCTGTTAGCATTGTAGCTCTTAGTTTCAGTACATGCGTTTGTGGTTGAGCTTCTGTGCAGAAGGATTTGAGTCACTGTAATACCATTTATAGCATCACTGAGTGTCACACTATGTACAGGTAGCACTGAGATATTCTGAGCATGTGGGCTACCTCATGGTGAATTCGGTCCCTGAAACTCCTCCTAACAGCTTCGACTCCCGACATTTTGCCAGTGTTATTTTCTGGCTTATTTATGGTATGTTGCTTGAGAAATTTCCCAGAAGCCAGTAGTTATTGCTGGATGTCTACAGACTACAGACTGTGGATGTTGTATTTGGAAAGGTTTCCATGTCCTTGTTTCCGTGCCGCCCTGAACAGCCATTATGTGTGTGTGTGTGTGTGTATGAGTGTGTGTTAATGTTACATCTTCCATACATCAGTTTACATATCCTTAAGGGAAGAATAAGCTGTATCAATTTTCATGATATTACAATATTCATTTCTTATCGCCCCTCTGCTAATAAATAATTGAAATTGAATTGCTGTTTTAGGATAAATCAGCTAATTGAAAATTTCAACAGATGAACATTTTAATATTGAGATGTGCCTTGTCAAATACCCACAGATAAAAGCATATAGCTCATAAAAAGTATGTATTTCCTGGGCTCTGTTAGTGGCTGTGGCTTTGTTACTCATTATAGTGCATGACAATATGTCTTGTCAAGATAGCATGTAATAATACTTAAAGAAATTTAAATGAATTCGAGCTACCCAGAGTGTTAGGTGTTTGCCAATCTCTTGCGGATCGTCATATGCATGCAACAGGATATTTTCACATGAAATGGTTCGGTATTGTGTTTCTGTACTGGCTCGCACATGTGGTCAGTTTTCAAAGTTGTAAATGTACTGTAAATAGCAGACAGTGTCTGGCACATATTCGATTTTTGTGTGGGAACAAGTGTGCCTCACGATTTTTCCAGTTTTTTTAACTTAGATTTCAATATTACTGTAGTTGTTTTCTAACTTATTTATAACGCAATTTTTTCAGAACACTGCGTACTGAGATCAGTTATAAACTGTTGGATATTGGGGAAAGAGGGTAATAGTTGTTAGCATAAGAAAGAGTAGTTTATTTTTTATTTTTTTCCCCAGAGGTCAGGTATTTAAAGGTACATACCAATCTTGACGTAAAAATTTGAATGCGACATCTGCTGACTCATGGCCTTGGTCATAGGTATGTGTTTGCCTTGTACAGTTAGTTCTTAGCGCAGTGGAGACCAGACAGGCAAGGTTAATCCCAAGGGCCTGGAGCAGCACCAGCCGGCTGTGAGGCGTCAGAGTGTTATGGTCTGTCGCGGTGGATCTCCACTCTCTCCCACTGCAGCATTTCTAGGACTTTGGTCGTTCCCTTCCGTGCCATTCAGGGGAGCACTCAGATGTTCTAGGCCCCGTTCTACTGCATGTCGACCAACACAGAGGGAGGATGTCGACGCATCTGCGTCACGTCTAAAGAATCTCAAACTCGGTTGTATATTTTCCAGAACAAAGATTTTTTTTTGTTTCATTGAAGTGTTTTCAGTAAGGTGAACTATGAACAATAAATGTGAAAAAAGAAATTGTGTCCTGCTTTCTGTACATGTGCATAGAACTGGCGGTGGGCTGGGGGGGGTCATATTTTTGTTCAGAGTGCCAGTTAACTGACAGATGGGGGGTGCGAGCAGAAATATTCTATCAGATTCTCCCCAATAAATCATCTTAGCATGTTGCTAACTTGGTCCATTTTGGCTGACAATTCCTCGTTCACCATCAAAGGCACGACAGCTGAGACCTCCTGATTCCTTTTCTCCAAGAGCACCGCTGGGTCCTAGTGCCACTGAGGTTTGTCGACTTGCATCCCGATGATCCCTACGTTGCGCAGTGACACTTGGGGCTTTTGGCCCGGATCAAAAGGCCTGCTTTCCTAGACTCTTATTTAGCTAGTTGCCAAAACACCCAGTATGTCCCGTAACATACCAGAAAATATAATCATTTCAATACCTTCTATTTCTTGACAGTTAAACACATGCAATACTACTTATTTTATTTTAGTTTTTGTTCTGCAATTTGGACGATTTCATGCTGATTATAATTATTATGGGACTTGTTTAGCTACAAGAGGGATGGCACTAAATTGGTTTGTCAGTTCAATGTTCATATATTAAATTAAGGCATGTTTTTATTTCCTGTTTATAATCAAGATCTCGTATGATAAGAGTATGATGTTTCAGCAATGGATGTGTTATTCTACCAAGGCTTTTCTGTACGGTACTGGATAGCGCTCGTGCTAACCAGTTGAAAGCGGTGGAGAGAGGAAGTCCAAGTCGCCAAGCCTCGCTGATTCTGTTAGCAGTATTCACTGTATATGCACATCTTCCGGCAGTTTGCGGATAATGTCTGAGGTGAGTGGGTAGCTCGTTTCTGCACGCACTGGGAGTGAAACAGTATCAGACAGGAGCTTCTACAGTATATAGTCACTGCTTCCATAAACTAGATTTTAATATGTAAGATCACAAGTGCATGTTTTTATTTCTCCAAACTCAAATATTCATGTATCGAAGCAACTGCAATTATCAGGGCATTTGTCTAAAACATTTTTGTTGTTTTAGCAGTAAAGCAACATAAAGTACAATATTCACTGTGGTTTGAGGGATATATTCTGAACCAAGGACCAGATAAACCTCGGAGCCAGATGTGAAAATAAAGAATGTAATGAAATGCACCCGTTCAAGGTTTCGTTTTGATTGAATCAGGCGGCAGCAGTGGATCCAGCCTTTCATGTAAAGGTCACATGGGTGGCTTGCTTACTTAACTAAAGCTTTCAAATTCCAGCTTGGTCTCAATCAAGACTTAAAGTTGGGGGGAGGAATAAAATTCCCATTGCTGAAAATCCCTTTTCCATTCATGTTGTTAAATTATATAAGTGATGAAAGTTGTATAAAGCAACACTTGTATGTTGTGTGAAAACAAAGTCGTTACATGAACAGTGTGGTCTCTCTCTTTACACTAAAATATCTCTGTAGGCATGTTATAAATGAACAAGGCCCTGAAGTACGAAGTACCTGAATTTGTTCAGGTTTTGTGGACTTTCTAAATTCGCCATTGTGTTGAGTGTGACCCTGATATGCTGCCCTACACACACATAGATGTGAGGTGGTGCTTTCAATTACAGACACTGCCCAGGTTACATTGCTCTGCGTTACGTTTCACCATACTATATTTTCATTGGTAGGTTTATCATTTATAAGAAAGCTTGGTCACAGTAAATGAGGCTTAATGCCTTGCCCAACAGTGAAATCAATATGCCTTTCCTAAGATTCAAACCAGCAACCTTCTGACAGGTACACTGTCCTAACTCTGAACACTAATGCTACCACAGTCCTTTTGCCACTCAGCTGATGCAACCTCAAAATATTCTGCCTACTGTGATGTCATGTGCAATCCCCCAATTGAATACTCATTCTAGACAGGAAGACCCACCCAAAGCCAGCTGATTGACAGCTTGGCCATTCGAGCAAAAGCAATAGGTATATAGCAATAAAGAAAAGCATATATTTTTTATTCCTTTATTTTTATTTGTATTAATTTTACTTTATTCATTTTTTCTTATTCTTTTATGGCAATCCTATGACTCCACAAAGGACACCCCCAGGCCGGTATAAGCAGTTAGAAAAAAACAGTGGATTGATTGATTGATTGATTAAGGCCGAACCTTTTCTTCTACAACTTTCTACACAAGTGGTGGCATTGTCTCCGGTGGCAGTTTTGTGTCAGCTTGCAGCTGCTTTCTTTTCTGGGTTTTCATTGCCCTGATTGTGGGATCCGTGGCGGTAATACAACCCAGGTCCTCAATGAACTACTGAGAATAATTCACTGCAATAAAGTGCCTTTTACCAGCGGCTTCCATGTGAGGTTAATTTACAGAGGAAGCATTATAAAGCAGTTCAAACAACAGAGTGTAAATCATTAAAACAAGCAAACATTTATTATTACTCTTATTGCCAGTACTACTGATAACATTCCATCTTCTATGGCCGCTTATCCAGTACAGGGCGGTGTTCAGCTTGGAGCTCATCCAAGGAAATAAAATATAGAGATATAAAATATACAGACGACACCCAGAACACCATGCTAATGCTTCTCAGGGCACAGACTCACCCAAACATACTCACTAAATGAGTCACACACTGATGAACGGTCACATGGCCCTTAAATATTTCAGATTATATCAAATTCAGTGCTATCTTATTGGCTAATGCCCCTCATGGCTGTCCGTCCCTGTGATTGGATAGTGTCTGAATAAGCGGGACTGGAAGCCAATGGATGACGTTTCTGTAGTAATGTAACACAGGGCCGGTGTTCAATAAAGACACCATACATTATTAATCACCAACGTCCTTTGTACCTGCTTCAACACATGAGTGGTCATGTGACATCCTCCAGGTACTCAAATTTCTTCACAAGCACCAAAACCATGTGGTGAGATGAGCTAGTATCACCTGTAGGGTGTGTGTCCTGTGAGGGTCAGGTGTGGATTTGTACTCTCTCGACCTGAAATCTCCACCTCTGCTTATTATTGCTGTTCCATCATTTTAGTCCCCTCTCCTTTCTCTTTTGACTTCAAATAACAGCTCAGATGGTCCACTTAGGGTCCTCCCTGAGAAGTTACTGTGCCGTCGGCCTGATAGGTATATTTTGGTTACAGTGCGTACAGACACTTCTACAAATGATACTCTGTTTTATGAAGGAGAGAAATACATTATATGGCCGAAAGTATGTGGACACCAGCTTATCAAACATCTAAGGACAAGGGTATTAATATAAAGTTATTAACATAAAGTGAGTCGGCCCATTGCCGCTATAGTAACTTTTCCTCTTCTGGAAAAGCTTTTCATTAGATGTTGGAACATTTCCAGTGGGATATACAACCATTCAGGCTGAGTATTGATATTGTGTCATCAGGGTTCTGTGAGTTTGTGCGGCCTACCACTTTGCGACTCAATTCCCAGGCGTTCTGACCTTCACAGTCGCATCACTAGTGGTTCACCAGGGCAGCTCTAGCAGGACAGAAATGTGCCAAAATGGCTTGTTGGAAAGATGACATCCTATGATGGTGTGAAGTCTCACTAGCCTGTTTAATACAACACCCATTCTGCAGCTAATATGTGCTGCAGGAGATCGTGTGACTGTGGGCTTAATTATACACCCGTGTCAGTGATGGGCATGCCTTAATTAGGCAATTACTCTAATTAATAGGGATGTCACCATACTTTTGGCCACATGGTGCATCTTCAAAGATAGACTTAGTCCCCAAGATGGTTTACTAGGGAGGTGTTGTCAGCTCCAGAAAGGTCCACACGCCTTACAAAGAGCTTTACCTTGTCCTTACAAGAATTACCAGAAAAATTCCAGCTTAACTAGGTTCCCTACAGTAGCAAACATATACATTGAATTGTTTCATTTTTAATGTCGTTAATATATTAAGAGAAATTTGGTAAGTTAACCTGGAATGGGCCGTAAGCCAACCTCCACCTGTCTATTCAGCTTGTTATACATTAAGTTGCACGAGCCCGATCCAGTGGAATCCCCTTCGACCTCATTGCTCGTACCTCCTGATGAGCACAAAGGTTTTTGTAAGAAGAGTCGAGGGTGGTGCAGCTGAAACGGACGTCAGAGGTACAAAGAATGTTCATAAAATCAAACAATTATTGGTTTAATAAATATCCATTCCCATAGATTCAGAGGGGTGGCTATAAACAATAATCGTGTGAAAGTACTTTTCCCCGATGATTAACTAATAAATATCAGTGAACCAAGTTATTTAATATGTATGCTGCATATACTATATATGTTATACTATATTTGTTCTAATAATTTCATATATGTTACTGGAAGGACTCCCAGATATATATACTGTACTGTATATATGTCAGTCAGAAGTGCTCTTGCTGCGTTATGACTTGATATCACGTTTCATAGATAAACGGCAAGCATTGATTGACATTCTTGCTGAAAGCCTGTCGCATATTTTATTAATATATATAGGTCTGTGAGATTTTCATTGTTCATTTATTTATTATTTATAATATTTACAGGAGGCCTCTAGTGTCTGACTCTTCACCTCAACAGCCGTTGTGGATTAAGATGAGGTGAAGCTGTAATTTACCTTGGTGTACTGAGATTCAGCCACGACATGTTTTTAAACCAAATGAAACAATCGCACTTATTTGTGGTTTATCTGGCTAGCAGTTTTTTATAATCCAAAGCATCCAAATGCTGAGAAAGTTAGGGTCAGACAATGCCTGCAGCAACTGGGGATAAATAATGTCGCTCAGGGGCACAATCACACTGCCAACACTGGGATTTGAACCAGCAACCCCCAACACATCAGCCCCACTGATCAGGCATTCACAAGGCGCCGGTGTGGCCTTGCCTGAGGGTTCAGGTCCGAGAGCTATGGTGCAATGAGAAATGTCCTAATATACCTCAAATGTTCTAACTAGGATGTGGCACTTAGGAGACCATAGACAGGCCAAAATCCAGCCAGAAGCCCTACATCATAAACACATTGGACATTTAACTGGAAACAGAGTACAGACGCTCCTCTACTTATGAACTCCCAACGTATGAACTTTCAAAGATACAAACGAAGAGGGCTGTAAGTCCAAATTGTGTTCATTGGGATCCCGCAACATCAAAAAAAAATTCTGCGCACCAATTCCACTTAGTATGATTTCTGGCCGCTACTCCCACTGCGCAGCAGCGTAGCGTGCATACTCCCAGCATCCTAGTTCTTTGTACTTGCATATACCCTTAAAATGATGTTGATTAACGACTTACAAACATTTCAAGTTAGGAACGGCCATTCGGAACGTAACTCGTTCGTAAGTGGAGGAGCATCTGTAATCTCCTAAATTCGCAATTGTTTTAACAATAATGGAAAATGTAATTTAAAAAGCTTCTTACAAATAAGCCTTTCTGTATACCTGATTTCCTATTTACAGCATTCTTAAGCAAAAGCATTGAATATTAAATGATTGTAAAATGATGCATTGTACAGCTACTGTCTTACGGTAAGGCCTTACGACGTAAGTCTTTTCTAAAGGCTTTCATCCCCACAACATGGGTCTGAAACTCTTCACTATGAAAATACGCCTAGTCTTCAAGGCCATAAGCCCTTGGGATGAGCGGGTTTCGTAACTTTAAATACCTGTAAATCTCAGAACCTCACCTACCCCAAAAATAACAGGTTGATTGCTCACAAAATGGCACACCTAACTGAACCCGTTTCTATAATGAATTGCAGTTAGAACTGTAGATACTCTTCCCCACTGCGATGTGGAAGTTAGGGTACATAGACTCTGTCCTAGCACATACCAAGCCTGCGCTAAATTCTACAGTCCTACACGAAGGCTGCTTCTGCTGTTATATCATACCCTCTTCACCTGTGGAGTCTGTTCATCCCTCTGGGTGTTGACAGATACGTATTTTGAAATCTTTTATTAGGTTCCGTGACAGAAATCATTTCATGCTGAGTAACACTGCGTTCTTTCCCACTGACTTTATCTTTTGGGGAAAAAATGAAGAATGATTGTCAAATATCCCTTTGGCGGATGCACATAAAAGAATACCATCATCACTGCAATCTTATGCAAAATACCTGGAGATTAACATTCAAGTTTATTTTGACCAGCTTGTGTATATATTCAAGCACTGCTGCCTTACAACTCTGTGATCAGGGTTCAAGTCTCTGCCCTGGCTCCATGTGTGTGGAGTTTGCATGTTCTCCCTGAGTCATTGTGGGGTTTCCTCCAGGTACACTGATTACCCCCCACAGTCCAAAAACATGCTGAGGTTAATTGGAGTTACCAAATTGCCCATAGGTGTGTGTGTGTGTGTGTGTGTGAATGGTGTATGTGTGTGAGTGAGTTTGTGAGTGAGTTTGTGACTGAGTGAGTGAATGGTGTGTGAGTGAATTGTGTGTAAGTAAATAGTGTGTGAGTAAATTTGTGTGTGAGTGAATGGTGTGTGTGTGAATGGTGTGTGAGTGAGTGAGTGAGTGAGTGAATGGTGTGTGAATAGTGTGAGAGTGAATGGTGTGTGTGTGAATGGTGTGTGAGTGAGTGAGTGAGTGAGTGAGTGAATGGTGTGTGAATGGTGTGTGAGTGAATGGTGTGAATGAGTGAATGGTGAGTGAGTGAATGGTGTGAATGAATGGTGAGTGAGTGAATGGTGTGAGTGAGTGAATGGTGTGTGTGAACGGTGTGAGTGAATAGTGTGAGTGAACGGTGTGAGTGAATGGTGTATGAGTGAATGGTGAGTGAGTGAATGGTGTGAGCGAATGGTGTGAGTGAATAGTGTGAGTGTGCCTCATGATGAGTTGGCCCTCGATCCTGGGTTATTCCCTGCTTTGCAAACATAACTTCTGGGATTTTTCTCGGATCCCCATGACCCTGAATAGGAAAAGTGGGTACAGAAAATGGATGTATTTAACCACCTCTAGCACAAAGGATTTAGCAGAAATGGCAGAGAATGCAAAAAACGGATGATGGCACAATGGTTCATACCAGGACAGTGTTATATCAGCACGTACGTGTCAGCTGGGAATGCGGGAAAGAAGAGGGGAATGGGAAAGAACATGAGCACTCTTGAGAATATCATCGTTGTGAAAGAAAATTTACACTAGCATGAGCTTCGGTTTTCCACTGGGTGCATGGGAAAAGGCCATGCCCATCGGACCGTTAAGATTCCTGATCATATAAGTTCTGCTGTGAGCAGGAATTCCGAAGAAAACAAGCACACAAATTTGGCACAGCTAGACGGTGCCCTCCTCTGGCTGTGAGGGGCATAGTGATAGGCTCCCTGGGAGGAAGATCCTGCGGGGTGAGATCATAGGGAAGAGTTTTCCCATGGTCAGATGACAATGCATGCTAAAGACAATATCTGCAATTATCCCAAGAAAGGTTATTCAGGACAACTGGACTTATGTAGTTCTTTGATAACATTTCACCCTTCAATCCAGAGGGCTTTCTCAATTCTGACTGACTGGTTAGAGTAGCAGGTTTGTAAATCCTGCGGAGTCCTCAAGTCATTAATACTTGATGGTCACTCGATGGTTGTTGTTTCCCCTGGTTTTCGTGTATGTTACCGCGACCACCAGCTAGCATGTGAACGGCTGTGAAACCATCGGGGTAGGGTTGAAAGAACAGCATTGTAAGTGGGTGATAAATTATGCCTAGGACACCTCCTCTGTTTAATGAGGGTCGTTAACTCTTGCAGTACATTGATTCTCTGACGCCTCGTTTGAACCAGTCAGCCTCCTGGTTGAGAATCTTAACGTCCTGGTCCTCAAAGGAGTGGCCTGTGTCTTTCAGATCCACAGGATTTATAAACCTGCTACTCTAACCAGTCAGTCAGAATTGAGAAAGCCCTCTGGATTGAAGGGCGAAACATTTTCAAAGAATTAAATAAGTCCAGTTGCCCTGAATAACCTTTCTTGGAATAACCATGACCTGGATGACTGAGAATCTTCACAAATATCTGCAATTCTTATAAATAATATACTTTGCTTTCCAAAAGGACTGAGCTGGTCATAGATCTCAACGCTTCGATATCCCACGGTTGTGTGATGTCGGCCATCCGTGTTGACCCGGAACCTAAATCCGTTTACTTGATGGTGATGGGCTAGCTGTGGTCCTTAAATGAAGAAGCATGGAGTGAGGGTTTGTCTATAATTGCCAAAGCCGTGCATCACCCAAATCCAGTGCAGTGAGCACATCCTCAGTACATTCAGATGAAAGCTGTAGTTGAAATAGAGTTGACATTGACATTGGTGGAGTAAAGTAACCCCTAATCCTGAACCACATAGTTGCCATCATTCCATTGCCTCATATTTTCTATAGGAAGTGAACATCTCCTGTTGCTCAAGACGTGTCGATTGAATGTCTTCTCCAAGCAGAAGAATGTTTAAACCTTTAGCTGCTCTTGCCCTCAAATGGTGTAAATTACTAACATAAGTGGCAGCCAGCCATCTGTCTCTCAAGGCTGATACACGCTATTATGCACCACCACTCCATCTACACACACCTACACCCTAATGACACTCATAAGAACTACATGAACTTCTTTTCATTAATTTTTTTGTTCATATTCATGCTGGTAAGAACCTACAAAGAAAAGAGCATTTTATTAAGAGTGATTCTTGTGTATCGTACAGCTTTGACATACCCAAAACCCAGGATGCATAACTCAAATAATCACAGGTACTCTAGTCATTTGAATATAGAACTATTCTTTAGGTTCTTAAAATGATTGTAAAATCGGTTAGTAAAGAGACACCCCTTTAATGAGACTCCAGAATGAATCAGCTGAGCATAGAAACTCTACTGTTTCGCCTCCAAGAGCAAGCAGAGCCCTGTGATGCCGTAAGGGCAGGGGTAATGGGTGCGTACCTCTGCCCACACCTTAGATAGGAATTCCACTAACATTTCATTGTTTTCTGTGCTATTTTATATGTTTACCATAAAGTAATTTATCATAATAGTAATATACACCCCCATATGTTGCTTTTGTAACTGGTAACTATTTCACTTTTATATTTAATTAAACAAACATCTGGGAATTTCACGTTTTCTGGGTTGGCAGTTTAGAATAGAATATTAAAAATGAGATCTCCATACTGTATCTTCTTTTTAATCCTACCTTTCCCATAAATCTTAAATGGCAAGATAATTCATGGGGTTAATAAGAATAAAGACATTCAGAATAGAATAGAATAGAATAGAATGTCTTTATTCTTATTAACCCCCTGAATTATTTTGCCATTTAAGATTTATGGGAAAGGTAGGATTAAAAAGAAGATACAGTATGCAGATCTCATTTTTAATGTTTACATTACAGCATAGGAATGTTGTTTTAAAACACTGAACAAGATTTTTTGGTTTTGCATTAAGCAGGTTTTCACATGCTAGGGATTGGCAGTCAGGTAGGTTTTTTTTTGGAAAACAATGGGGAAAATGTGGCAATTTTCTGTTAATGGGCTGCAGAATACAATTAACTTTGGGTGTGTTTGTTTGTGGGGGGGGGGGGGGGG
>JAODUD010000062.1:22201407-22214969 GCA_026784285.1 Stomatorhinus walkeri | reverse complement strand
GGGTGGGGATGCTGTAAAGCGCTTTGAGATGATGTGAAGTCATGAAAATGCGCTATACAAAAATAAATTTGTTTGTTTGTTGTACTAAGGATCCACGGTGTGAATGAACTGCCTTAAGTTAAAAAAAAAAATTGACTTAACATGTAAAACATATATGTACTGAAATATATAGACTCAGGGGCACATATCTTGAATAATCAACACGTTAGCGTCCCCTACTGGTGAAACTAGTGCAACTCACTTTCTGTTAATACAGTTGGCTTCTTACTTGCTTCGAGGACAAATATCTCACAGGTTTTTACTTGCAATGGAATTACAGGCATAAGATTCACAAATGGCCATTCTTGTAGTCCCAAACTGCACCACTTTCTGTTTCAAGATCACTGCTCAATCCTAGAACCTGTCTTCATTCAGCAGTCATTATATTTAAAGTCATGTTGTATTTAAAGACAGGGATTCAGCAGGACGTTTCTATGACGATATTTATATGAGCACTGAATTGTAAATTGTAAAACAGATGACGTATCTGTCATGATCTGCCCTGTCAGAGCCTCTTGGATGCCGCACCCCCTCGCTCCTCGTGTTCAATTCCTGATGGAAACCACCTGTCGTTCACTCGTTTGATTGTGATCCTCTGTTTCCTGTTAGTTCCCTGTCAATCTGTTGTATTTAGTCCGCGTCTGAGTGAGTATCCCCAGATCTGTCATTGTGATGTATTGTGGCATTTACCCTGTTCGTCTGTGGAATAAACCCAGATTTTTGGATAATCCTGCCTTTCGAGCGTCTTGCCTGTTCCCCGCCGCCTACATCCAGGGACGCTGCAACCCCGGCGTGACAATATCATTGTTAGTATATATTATTAGATGTAGATTTGGTGTGCTTGTAGGAACACTGATTTACTGCCTGTCAAAACATTGTTTGTTAAAGTTTAATAATAGGCACAATACAAAACTAAATTTTATGACCAGGGTGACTAACTGCAGGGTTCGTTTCAGCAGGCCACCCCGGGCTGAGAGAAAAGCAATGCCTAACTAGTAGGTATGATCTGCCACCATCGTTGGCTCTTCCTTACCTTGAACCCGTAACCTCCAAGAACTCCAAGTCTGGAACCCTCACAACCCTGAACAGGATAAGTGGTTACGGAAAATAGATGGATGGATGGGTAGTAGGCATGATATCAAATGGGTAACATCATTTAGTGCTTGATTATATAGTACAGTATGTCTCATCAAAATGATTAACTTGCCACTGGGAAGACTAAAGTCCAAGACAGAAGTCAGGAGATTCAAGAGAAATGCTCTCTGCATTGCCATCAGTCACGACACCTAACAATAATAATGATATTAATTTATTTTTAATAATAGTTTTTGTATCATCATATGATGGGTAACTATGACATTGATAAACTATTCCTGCATTTTGTAACTTTAAGTGCGATTAAGTCTTTAGTGTGATACATGCACCTGTCGCTGTCTCATACTATCGCATTTATAACACCAGAGGGCAGAAAAACGTCTTTTCCCTGGTTTTCTTACACAACAATAATTTGAACTGACTAAAATAATCGCATTCTGTAACTTGATACATTGGTATATGACCTAAACAATTAAGAACAGAGCAAATATATTTCTTTTGATATATCAATGATGAAGAGTACTTGAGACTTGTGTAGTTTTGAAATAACTGTTTTCTAAGAACAATTCAAATGTTTATATTCCGGCAAAATTAAGGCATTATTATACTATATTATTATTATTGTTGTTGTTGTAAAATGGCTGCTTTAGTTTACGATAAATTTCATGGTTTAAAAATAGTTTTTTTTATTAGGAAGTGGATTTACAGCCGAAACTCCTGTGTTCTCACCCCAGTGCTGTAGATGGCAGCACGTGACTTTTCTGAGCGTCCGTATGTGAGTCAAAAACAAAAGGAGATAAGCGCGACATCTAGCGGAGCCTCTTTAAAGTCGCGCTCAGGCTCTGCTGTCTGGCGGGCGGTCGAAGCTAATTGCCCGATGTGATTGGCTGAGCTGTACTGTTACGGCATAGATCACCGTGTGACATTTTGTTTTTTCATTTTTTTCCATGCACGCGAACGCCTATTATACATACATGAAAACTGCGGATTAACGGAGACTGAGTGGCAGTTAATTTTACACTTTGTTCTGCTTTGGCCCGGGTTTGTCGTGTTTAAGACTTTTATTTTGCTGGCGGGTGAGTGTGTACGGCTCTTCTTCATCACTCGTGACGCAACTCTGGGATTAATTTTAGGAACTTGTTTGGGAAGCCGTATTTTCTCCTACTCCTCTTTTCCCCGGGTTCTCGCACGTCCCGCATCGACGCCGATTCGGGCTTGCGCTCCTCCGCCGGCTCGGTTCGGCTCCGGATCCCCGAATCCGGCGGAACCGGCTCCCGGAAATACACGGACGGCGCGGATTAAAGAGACTCCATGTTAGTTCCTAGACAGAGCCGGGACTTTTTTAATGTTGTCTTGGTAGCAGCTTAGCTTCTCAACAAGGTAAGTTGTACGTTTTTATTTCGTTCGCACTTTTAAAGCTGTTGGACGCGCGGCGCCGGCGGCCGCCCAAGCGGGTTAAAAGCCGTCGGCTTTTGCGGAGTATTAAACGGGCGAAGGCGGCGGGCGATCCGGGATGTTGACATTTACACATTGCTGCCCAATCTTTGTTATTACTCACCGGCCGGCCGATCGCCTGCGTGCACTTTGTCGGCGAAATAATCGCACTTGTGCTTAATTTCTACTACGCCATGCACTTTTTCCCCCCGAGTGTTACGGGCGAGTCGGGCCTGCTGAGTTGAAAGGTCACGTTAGTTTACATGTGGCACATGGCGAGCTATATAACTCCAGCCTTCTTGCCACTAACGGCTACGCCGATTCCCCCATTACGTCTGTGCTTCATAATTATCCGTGCAAAAGTGCGTTATTTGGGTGTTTTGCTTCATCTTGGGTGTTAAGGAACGAGACTGAAAGTTGACCGGACGGACGGCCGCGCTGCCGCTCAGACGCACGGTGCGGGCGGCCGCTTCACGGCTTTCCCGGGGCCTGCCCGGCTCGGTGCCTCCCGAAGGACCATCCGCCCGGGGGGGGGCTCCGCTAGCGCCCCTCGTCGCCCGAAGCTCATTCTGCCCGCGACTCGAGCAGGCGGGCTGGAGCTGGGAGACTCGCCGCCTTTTGTTTACCCTACTTTGTCCGGCCTTTTGCTCTTTAAAAGTTAAGAGTCGCTGTTTGGGCGGCGTGGCGGCGCTCAGAGGGCCTGTCGTCCCGGTCGCACGGAAGGACCGGAGCCTCAGGGTCTGGAACTGGTTAACCACAAATACGATGAAGATAGAAGGATGACTGGTCTGTGTTAATTCGGTAACTCGCTAGTTGGAGCCGATTTTGTGCTTCTGTGTCCGCGGCTGTATGAATGCTGTTACTCCGGCTCGGGCCCCTTCACGCCGGCGCAGAATATTTGTCAACACCCGGGTTAATAAAGTTCAAAAAGTGACCATAAGCGCCAAAAAACAAGGAATTCAAAAAAAAAAAAAGCAATAACCTAAAAAAGCATGTGATATAATTTTGGGCCAGTGTTTCTGTGGTTGCGTCTGCGGGAAGGTCTTGTCGGTTTCCTTGAGGGGAGTGGAAATAAATGATTTTGTTTTTAATTAGTCTTAACCTGGTAGCATGACGTCATACGGGAACTAAACGCCGAATGTGGCCTGGTGAGTAGGCCAGGGTCAGCAGTACCAGTATAAGGCGATGCGTCGCCCTTGGCGAGCATCACAACCGGCGCCCCCCTTCCGTTCGAAGCAAAGTGAAATTGGCTGGCGGCGGCCTATGGCGCCTATAGCCCAGTGTGTGGGATATTCTCATGGGATGCTTTGGGCAAGGTCCCTGGGTGCTGTGAACTGAAGTCGGGCTTCGGTGAATGTGACGGCTGCGGTGTTTAAACCTAGATATCAATGAAATTTATGTCCCAAAGTTAAAATTAATTAGTCTTTGCACTTTCTTTTTAAGAGGAGAATTGACTCTTCAAAGCACCTCGTACCAGTTGGGATAGGTTGTGAGTTATTGTAGATGAAAAATCAAGTAGACAGTTAGGTCTGCCTGTCCTTTTTTTTTTTTGTATGTGGCTAAATCGTAAATGTTTTTGGTTTCTAACATTCAACTCGACTGACCTTTGAAGTTTTCAGTTTTATTGGGGGTGTTTCCCTTGTTGCAAAGCATTCCTGTCAGTGGCAGTGCCCCATAAAGGCCTCAGATAATGGTTAATTACACTGACACCAGAGTGGTTAGCTGCAGTGTTAATGTCCGGTTAGTGTGCAGCCATGGGTGCCGTGCTGTAACATGTCAGCTGCAACACCACCTTTAGTGGTGTTTCCTGAAATGTCAGTAAGAAGTCCTGAAAACAAACCATTAAATGCTGTGGTAGTGTCATACTGTCATGTGTTTATGCAACGTGTTTATTACATACTATGTGCTTAACCTGTTGCTTTTGGTTTATGAGTTGATGTAATTTTTTGCTGTGTTGCATGAGGGGGGCACAATTTATGAGGTTAATCTGTTTGTCTTCCCTCACAGATATCTAGTCACTCGAGGGGAGGGAGATCATGGTGCCAAAGATGACTGAGGGGTCAGGAAATGGTGAGTATGTTGTGTAAGATGTCATGCATTGTGAAGGCGGTTTACTGCATAGATGGTTGTTGGCACTGAACATTATCACTGTTATTGCACAGGTTGAGTCTGACAGGAATTGGGATTTGCTTTCATGCCCTCTGGCTTCTGTTTTATGTAATAAGAGGTTTCATTCTTTTTTTCACTGGTAGGCAAATCAGTCATCATCCTGAAATCAAAGCTGGGGCTTTTTTGTATTAGTAAATGATCTGTAATAAAACATTTGTAAACTATAAAACCATTGCTGATACATCATTTGAAATGACTGTATTCTAATTCCCATTTTCTGTATCCTTTATTGTTGGAAATGCTTGGAGATTGCATAACACATGTCGATTTTTTTTTTGCACACACTCTTGAGTGTTTGTTTTCTTTGGGCATGCAGTGATCTTCACAGTCTTGGCACCCATGTCGAAATGCTTTTTTTGCTTAAAGCTGTACAGTTTCATTCTGTTGTCCTTGATTGGCTGAAATGAAAGCTTTCCTGCATAGCCACGTCCCTAAAGAAAGCATGTATGTAAACAGTGTGCTTCCATTTCCATGGGAACGAAGTCACCTTGCTGCTTCAGTAAACATCGGTTTTAACAAGTGAGCAACAATGCTTACCAGTATCAATGTGGCCTGTTGAAAGAAACTCAATATTTTTTCCTTTTTGTGGAACCTAAAGTATTTTCCGATTTTAAATAACGTTACACTTGCTACTCGGAAAAATGTGCTTATGTTTTAAGACCCAGTTGTCTGGCTGTAATTTTTTCTTCATATAATTAAAATGACATGATTTTTTTTCATTTCCTATTGTAGATTGGTAGCTTTGCCTTTAACTTTAAAATTTAAAAGCCACTTGTTCTTAATTACTGTTAATTATCCTGCCTCATGAATGTTGTAGGTTTGATAGACAGTTTATCAATCAAAATTAAACTTTAATTATGTTGTGCCTGCTAGCCATACCTGTCTGCTTAGTGTTGAGTTTGCGCTCTGGTTTCCTAATCCAAGTGCATACATTTCAGGTCAATTTTTGACTGCCTTTTGTATGAGTAAATGAAGCAGTCCACTGTCACAGTGCTCTGTAGCAGTGTTTCCTGATCCGGTCCGTAGACAGTCCACAATTTTGCTCCTGGCAGCTGGGAGGGAGCAAAATTGTGGACCGTCTGTTGGTCGCCAAGGACCGGATTGGGAAACGCTGCTCTATAGTACCCCACAGCGTGCCTGTCGCTCATTGTGGTGTCTACCCTGTGCTTCAGGCCACCACAAACCCAAAAGCATAAGCGGTTATTGAAAACAGATGAATTGATAATGGCCTGTATTAAATTTCCCTTGCGTCATTGTGTCATCCTGCACGTTATGCTGTATCTGAGGATTGTCAAGCCACGAGGTCTTATTGTGCTTTGCTGTATGCAGAAGGCCTCTGCTGACTGCTTAATTAACTGAAGGATTTTAATTTATTTATTTATTTTTGCAGATCCAGGCATAAGCATGCGAACGATAAATCTGTGCTCTGGTGTTACTCACTGGGCACTTTTTCTTTTTTTTAGTTATCATTGATACTTGACAAATTAAAAATCCATATTTTTGTAGTTTGAAGTGGAAAGTTATTAGGTTTTGTGTTCAGATGAACAAGTCATTGTTTTGTTTATCAGACAGGTTCTCAATTCAGGGTTTGTTTGTATAAAGTGATCATTACTTATTAATCTTCTGTGTGTGTGTGTGTGTGCACATGCACACACTCTAATTCAGCTCAGCTTGAGGTTAACTTGAAAACTAAACCAGCGTCAGTGGCTGAGGAGGATTTAATGGCTATAGTTGCTGAACTCTATAAACAGTGAAATAATAAAGCTATTGGCTTTAGCCAATCCCAGATAAAGAGGGAAGGAGCTCAGCGATTGTCACATTGCTTCCAACACACAGACATGCACACACACACAGTTTTGCTGGCAGTGGTAATGCCAATGAGTGTCTCATGGTCTGTCCTCTATACAAAAAGCCCAACTTTCTGCCTCTCTGACATAGGCGCGGCGTTCCCCTCTCATCTAAGATGAGGCTGACCCTCCCATCCAGACCTTTGAAGCTAACGTTGGGTCCAGGATTGGAAATTTAATTAAGCAGAATAAAGTCCTGGCGTTTATTCAAAAAATCATTAAAGAGAACTGCCGTATGTAGTGCCCAGGCAGCTTGTAAGTGTCGCGCGCACCTGTGCTTAATGGTGCGATCATTGCAGTCAGCCGTGGGCATGTGCCACCAACATGCGCTTATCAATCTAACGGCTGACCTGCCAAATTGAGTGCGGTTGGAAGTATTGTATTGCTGTTGCGGGGGGCAAATTGGGATAATTAAGTAATCTGTGCTTGTTTGCCACAAGAACATCAGCAAAGTAACACATTAAGTGCGGGGGGGAAAAAATGGAATTTAACGTAGGAGTGGGTACCGCTGGAATGCGGCATGGTAAGTCTGTGCTGTTTCTAGGTGGAAAAGGCCAAGATGATGCTACAGAGGCTGGCTGCCTGATGGGTGATGAGGTGGACAAGTGTCCCATCTGCCTGAACCCGCTGGTGCCGTGCGATCTGGCTGTGTTGCCCACCTGCTGCCACGTCTTCTGCCTCCGCTGCATCCTGCAATGGGCAGAGGCAAGTTGCGTCGTTCCTCCAACGCCCGTGCAAGCATTCCCTAGCTAGTGTTGGCAGGGGAGAACAAGGGCCCTGGTGATGGTGCACAAGTGTTGGTGCTGCTCAGAAGGTTTGGAGTTAGCTGGTCGCACCGCCACCGAAGGCCTTAGTCCCCTTAGCGATGGTCGTCCTGCCACATAATGGATTTGTGTTGTAGATGGTTCCTTCCTGTCCTGTGGACCGCAGGCCGTTCAGCACCATCTGCAAATGGGATGCTCTGGGTTACGTGAAGGTACGTGGAGAGGCGCGACGTTCCATGAACCCCTGAGTTTTTTTGTGTAAATATACTGATTCCAAGCCAGCACTGAATGAGTGACGTATGTGGTTTTGTTTCTCCCAAAACTCTCCTTTTGAACTTCAGATTCCCATAAAAACAAAACGCAGTCGGACTCAAATACAGGCCTGTCACTTCAACAAGGGAGCCGAGAATGGAAAGGAGAGAGTTCTGAGGTATGCGTGCGACTCATTCAAACATCGTCTCAGTGAACATGCTTTTACCATGACTGGGTATAACCAAGGTCACGACGATAACAAAAATGCGGGAGTTTGCTTCTGAGCTTTCTGCGCCGGTTTTGCAGCATATCCTGAGTGAAGTGGTGTTTATGCCAAGGTAGTCATGAAAATTTCTGATTTCCAGCAGATGGGAAGACGAGAAAAAATCAGACCGGATGTCTCATCCCCAAGTGACTGAACATACTGAAAAAAAATGTAATTTCTCTCTTCCCCATTTACCTTGCATGGATACACACAGTTGACCTGGCTGGTCAGTAATAAGAAGCACAAACAGAGCCCTGATATTATTTTTACAGATAAGGGATGTTCTGAGATGATCATTAGCTCCAGGAAGATTAACTAGATGGCAGTACAACACTGCCCATATGTTCTGTTTCCCTTTAAGATAACATGGATCTGCGTTGCTATGTGTGAATGCAATTTTCATGAGGTGTTAAAATTGAGAAAAATAAGCTCCACCTCAGTGTGGTATTAAACTCTGATCTCGTACTCAAGGCCTTCCTGGAAATGACTTCAAGCAAGACTCTTCTGCTATGAAAAACAAGAAGGTTGGTGATTTTTTTTCTTTCTCGCCAGTATATTAGGAATAGATAGTGGTAGGAGGTGGCTGTCTGATTGGTCAGAGAATGAGGTCATCCTCCTTAGTTTGGCTGGTGCTGATTGGAGATGCATGCACTCTACAGTTAATAGCAGAGCCCTGCTGTCCTTGGTCCCTGGACCCTTGTCCTGCCTTTCCTGGCCTGGATGCCGGGAACCATGTGACCCTGCCACCAGTTCTGTGAGTGTAAATTTATTATACCTTTGTTTATTTTATTTTGATCTTGAATAAATTATGATAGATATCATGTATAGCATTCTATGGTATGACGATGTCGTATTGGGACCTGTCTTTTGCAGCGCAGAGTTGATCGCAGTGTACGAGCAGGAGTCCATGGTTCTCCATAAACGCTGCCACCTGGAGGTCTGGGAGCGCACTCGGCAGCCTGTTGCGGCCCCCATTACTGCCGAGGGCTTCCCCTGGTGGGCTTGCTAGTTTTCCCTTTGATATTCTATGCTTTGTTCGATGGGAGCTTATTCATGGTGTTCAAGGGCTCAGCTATAGATTCTATGGATCAATTTTGTTTTGTGACTTGGAAGTTTGGTCCCTTTATTTCTGTACAGCCTGCATCTCCAACTTGTCCACTGACTGTATGCATCCCTGGTTAGTGTGAATTCTGGAAAAGTGTGCCCCGTAATACTGTCTTCCTAGCCCTAAGAGTCAAATTTCGTAGATTTTCTCTGATGTCCACTGAAGCCACTGCATTCATGAGCCACTGCATTTTGTTTTTTGTCTGCATGTTCCTCGCAGTGTTTCTCCTGATATTTCTGCTGTAACAGTGTTTCCTTCTGCTTTTCACATGCCATAGTATCATATTTCTAATTTTGCTAGGCAGTGTGTGTAGTCATTCTCTTTCCTTGTATTACAGGCGGCCCCCCAGTACGCGTGAGATGAGTAATGCAGTGTCTCCTTTGGGATTTCTGTTGCCAGACTCCTCTTCTGAGCCGCAGCAAGTAGGCAGATGGTTTGGTGAGTTCCCGGGAATCCAGTCACTCACTGTTAGCCTCATGTTGAGGAGTAATGACACCGTGAGGTGTGGTGAACTGCATTCATGTGGATTTATTTAAAGCTCTGGGTTGTCATAGACCTTTAGTGTAGTTATAGATGAATACTGAGTTGCATATCAGCTTTTTCTCTATATGTCTAACTGGTTTGGGTATTTTAGTCCTTAGGGTGTGTGTGTGGGTGTATATATATGTGTGTGTGTGTGTGTGTGTGTGATATGTTCTGTACTGTTTAGCCTTTCAGGGAAAAGTCTGCGCTATCACTTGTGCAAAAGGGGGGGAGAAAGCAACAAAGACCACAGGCTCCAAAGGCTTGAAGAGCAAACCGGCACAGCTGCCCACACGAACTACTCGAAACAGCAGAACACGGGAGCTGTCCCCTGCCCAAGACTCGTGTTCCTTGCAGTCCGGGAACTCGGACTCAAACTCCTCCTTTTCAAACCCGTCTCCCAAGGCTGGCAGTGGTTCCCGAACAAACAGAAAACAAACTGGAAAGAGGAAACCAAAGCAGGGGCCTGAAGAGAAACAGCCTTTCAAGGGTAATACAAGGGCAAGGAGAAAAAACATACAAGACTCCCAAAGCAGCCCAGAGGATGTCGGTGATGAAGTGCAGCAAGACTTGGAGGATGAAGATGGCGGAGAAGAGGACAGCGATGATACAGAATTAGGTCCGCGGACTTCAGATGGTGAGCAGGTTTTAACCGCAGAGAGTGGTGGGTCTACACAGGCCTGTAACACATACGATGTCCCCGATACCTCGTATCGCTGCTCGGAGGATGAAGATGAGGTAGAAAATGCAGAAAACATCACCAGGGAAGACCGCAGTCCTGATGGGGGGGAGACGGAGGATCAAGCGCAAGAAAGCCAGGGAGAAAACGATCTGGAGCATCTGTCTGATGAGGCACAGAGCAAACCATTTAGGATGGATCACACATCTGACTTGGATGAAGATAGCAAGTGTCTTTCTAACCAGGATCTGGCAAATAGCAGTCTTTCCTCTTCTGACCAAGATGAGGTTAATCTGGAGAGCATCCCTACAAATTCCGTGTCCTCAAATGCTGACCACGCTGGTGATACTGAGATGCACATTGCTGACGATATAAATGAGGACATTGCAAGAGCAGAGTCTTTAGAGACTGGGGAGGAAAGCTGTGATGTACAGCCGGATGACCTCTCAGGAGACCAACCAAATGAAGACATTAACAAATGTACAGTTGTCGAAAAGGCTGACAGGGACGACATAGATATAAAAGGAAGCGATGATTGTTTAAGTCTTACACACAGAGTAGAAGATGAGGAAGGCAATGAACAATCTGAGGACAATATGGAAATGGTTCCTATGGACTGTGACTCCCCAAGTCATGATCATGGTGAATTAGAAGCTGAATCGCAGGAGAGAAGCGACAGTGTTCCCATGCACACAGACTCCATGGCCAGTAGCCAAGCTTCTGAGGAAGACAAGAAACCTCATATTCAAGAAGACCCTGAGCAGAATGAGCAGCCCGTGAGCCGGCAGCGAAAGTCGCGTTTCCATTCCCCATCTACTACCTGGTCACCAAAGAAGGAGTCAAAAAGGGACCCCGAGCATTCAGAGGCAAAGTCAAGAGACAGTGTTAGCAGCCTGAGGGATTCCAAAGGGGAGCAGAGAAGATCGAGATCTAGGGATCGCGATCGTGATTGGGATCGCAATGGCAGTTGGTCCTCCAGGTACAGGTCCGGGGATAGCAGCAGAGAGCGAGAGAATGGCAGAGAGAGCCAGAAAAGTGACGATTACAGAAGAAACCGCAATCGAGAGAGGACAAGTAGAAGGCGCTCAAGAACGCGATCTCGGTCCAGATCTCGATCCAGGTCTCGTTCCAGGTCTCGGTCCAGGAACAGAGGGTATGGCCGAGGTTCGTCATCAGAACGTGCGGAGCCAGGTGGTCGTTCCCCAAGGAGGAGGGACCGGTGGGCTGGTGATGACAGGAGGAATGCTCGGGAGAGCTACAACTCAAGGAGACATGACCAAGAGAGACCAGGCAACTCCTCAGGTACTGGTACTGAACTTCATGATAATGGGGCCCTTGCGGAACCATCATTTGACCAGGCCAGAGGAGAAAACCCGGAATGGGTGAAAGAAAAAATGGCAAACAGCTCAGAGGATTGCAGTAGAAGCAGAGGCTTGAACTCTTCTCAGTGTGAGGACAGTTGTAGTAATGGTGCGGGAGACAACTGGTCCCGCAACGCTCATCAAGGAGGCATTGCTCCAGAGTGGAGACGTGGTGCCGGGTGGAGCCAAAGAGGGTCTCTGCAAAAAGGCGACGTAGCACAGAACCGGTGGCAGCCAAGAAACTCTTCTTTCTCAGGAACTTCAAACAATTCAGGGAATGACTCTTACTCGCGATTCAACGAGAATCGTCTTAACCGGAGGACTGTGGAACATGAGCATCCAGAGCCCCCTGTTGACCGTTCTGGCTGGTCGTCTGCCTCAAACTGGGCCGTGTGCCGGACTCTGCCTGCAGACGTGCAGAATTATTACTCCAGGCGGGGGCGAGGCTCGGGTGGCTGGAGCAGACCGGATGAAGAGAAGCCAGCGCAAGGTAAACCCATGTGCATGTCTTATCTAACTCAGTAGTTGCGTACAACTGAATTTCATGAAGTGGTTTTCAGTTTGGCACTTCATCCTCCTCAGCTGAGTATTTCTAAGTGAAGCGGTTAAGATCGTGAGGCTTGCATAAAGGTTTTCTATTCTCTAATCTCTGTTGCATTAATAATACAATAGATTGCTTTTTTTCCTGCATCGATTGACAAGACTGTGCGTACTCTTCCATTTTGGAATCAAGTGATATTTATCCATGTATTTTCTTAAATTTAAGATTGCCTTAACCAGTATTCCTCAGCCCAGTGCTCAGGGACCCTCCCAACTCTGAGCGAAAATCACCAGATACCCAGTGCATGTGTACTCGGAGCTGGGAGGGACCAAAAATGTGGACTGTCTGGGGGGTCCCTGAGGACTGGGTTGGGAAACACTGGCCTGAACCTTTTATTAAAGTTGCTCTAAAATGTAAATATCAAGTTGCCTGTGCCTCTTAGATTTTGCTCTGTTTCATTTCTGTGCTCAGAAGCCACTCAAGGTGACCCGAACGCTCAGGGAGGGGGATGCCCCCAGGTGCCCTTGAGTGTGGTGCACCACCTCCCGATGACCGTGCCAGCCCAGGCCCCAGCCCCACCCCCGACCGCAGCTCCCCTGCTGCCCTTTCCTGTGGGCACACACCCCCAGCCCCTCAAGCTCCCCCCAGCCCCATTTACTGTGCCCCACCAGGTCCCCATGTTCCTCCACCCGAGCGTCCCTCTGCTGCAGGTGCCGGTGGGGGTCTCACAGGGTGTCCCCCCGCCCCCGCCACCACCCCCTCCCATACAACAAGCAGACAGCCAGACAGCACAGGTATGAGACGTGCAAATAGGATGTATCAGTGCTCATTTGTTCGTCGGTTTCGTCTTCATTTCATGTGACTGGACAGAAAACGTCAGTAGCTCAGTGCTGTATGGGGGGGCATGTTTAGCTGTTTTCATGGTGAGATTGGCTTGGTTGAAATTTGTCAAAAATGTTCTAAATCAGTGTTGTGTAATGCAGTGTGATATTGTAAATTAGCCCCCTTTTTCAAACTGTCTAGGAGGGGTGTGCCAGGGCGACCTGGGTATTTCAGCCCCCCCAGTGCTGAAACCAGCTGGCGATCAGCTTACTGACGTCCTCTGTCTTTACTCTCCCAGAAAGCGGCAGGCAGCAGCAGGTCTGGGGCTTCTCTGCCCCCCCACAGCACCCCGAAAGCTGTGGGTGGCACAGCCCAGGGGGCACCGGGTGTCGCCCTGCCGTCCTCCACCACTCAGCCACGCTCTGGTGACAGGCATCGTGCTGAGATGCATGCAGACAGCTCCAAAAAGGAAAAGGCAGGGCTGACGTCTGCGATTTGCATGCACGTGTGATCTGCCATATTGCACACCTGGTATGAATGTAGTCTCTTGGGTTGGGGGGGAGCTGTGCCCCATATATTTGGCTTCATTAATCCCCCAAATAAATAGACCTTTATATTAAATTTATAAAGAAGCCCCCCCCCCCAAGAGTAACTTCAACAGCTCCAG
>JAODUD010000062.1:22176172-22201307 GCA_026784285.1 Stomatorhinus walkeri | reverse complement strand
TTTTGGGTTCCCCCCCCCCCCCCCACTTCAGAAGCTGCAGATTCAGGAAAAGGCCGTCCATGAAGTGAAAATGGCCATCAAACCCTACTACCAAAACAAGGATATTACCAAGGAGGAGTATAAGGAAATAGTGCGAAAAGCAGTGGAGAAGGTGAGTACGGAAGGGCCCACGTGATAGTAGGTGAAATATTGCTTTTGTGTTTTGCAGAGCATTCTAGGATCTTTGAGTAAGACAAACAGGTCAAAAATGAATGGCCATATTTGGCGGTTTTGCTTTCATCTCAGGTTTGCCATAGCAAAAGTGGAGAGGTGAATGCCGCAAAGGTGGCAAACCTAGTGAAGGCCTACGTCGACAAGTACAAGCATGGACGCAAGAAGTCTGACGAACTTAGCAAGTTCTGAACGAGTCCCCTCTGACTGTTCTGAGAAGTGCAATTTCCACCAGCTGTATCTTGATATCCATGTCTTTTGATATCTCCTACCTTAATGAATAAAGATTTTCTATAGAGTTATTTTGTTTAAAAATTATCAAATTGTAAATTATAGTATTAAACACTTTATTTTAAATAGATATGGTTAATTGGGAACTGCTGTATTTCCCTGCCCCCCACCCCCATAGTAGCTTGATTATTGATTAGTGAGTCATGCCTGTCTTGGTTTATTAGGATTTGTACAAAATAGCAATGATTGCGCTGGTAGCTGATTCATACAGGAGCTGTTTAATCCTCCATTAACTTTAGGCTTAAGTTACTGGCTTTTTTATGAACTGTAATCCTCAAAAGCTCACTCAGAATGTTATACCCTTACGATGTCTCCCAGATGTGCTGTGTGAATGCTTGTGATCCATAGAGCAATTAAATAATTCATCTGCTGTCTTATGTTAATTTCTTACTGACTGATGGCATTCAGCAAGGTTACATTTGTCACTAACTCACCTTTATATTGCATAGCTCATTCTTTTAATTGAAGCAACATCTGCACAGCTGGATAGTTTTACTATTACTAGTATTTGAAGGGTCTTTCGGGTCACAAGCCCATGTCCTTATGGATACATTATCTCCTATCTACCCTGGCAGCTTGCTGTTGGAGAAACCACTTGCATGATGAATAGGGTCACCCAGGCCTCGTGTGATTGTCAAAGGGACCGGTTCCTTTGTTTACAAGGATTTTAAGAACCTCTGTTTTAAAGATGGGCTTTATTGGTGTTACTCAAAATGTACAAACTTTGTGGAAAAAGTAAAATTTTCAATACAAAAAATATCTTCACAACAGCCTGACCAAGTCTGGGCTGTTGTGCTAACCTATAGCGAATAAATGTAGACACTTCCAACTGTTGATAGAGAAAAGACCTCAATCTCACACATCCAGTTAACTGTTAAGAGTTCAACATAAAAAAGGACAAAAAAGGTTCAGTCTTTTATTTAAAAACTATAAACAGTCACCAAAGTAAATAAAGGCTAACAGACTGTTAGGTCTATTCATATCGCACACCCTACTGACACAGCAGAAATGGTGGAGGGTCAAAGATCCCCATTCATATGCTAATAGAACAGGCAGTTATGTCACACACAACACACTGTAAAGGAGACAGTCTGGGGACACAGGCCGGAATGTGGCATGGTAGTAAGAATGAAAAAACAAAAAAAAAATAGTATACTAAAACTCCACACTATATTAAGATAGAAAAGGTTGTGAAGAAAATATCATACCTGCACAAAAAAGCAAATATAACAGGCGTAAACCTGTATAAAACTCCATGTATTTAAACCAATTTACAAATACAAAAAGAATTTTGTTCAAGCATTGCGCTTGTACAATGACAAACTTTTACAATGGATACATGTTAGGGGGGAAAAATATCTTGAATAGTTTTTCTTCTACAAAAATGACAAGATATATTATTCCATACTCTTTCAGCCAGCAAAATGAGTTCTACAAGGTATATTATACAAAAAAAAAGTTCCACAAAAACCATCTCCCCCCCCACCCCCCCAAAAAAAACTTTACAGCATCAGTACCTTTGCAGAAATATGTACAGTTTTTCTAAGAACATTCATCCACTGCTGAGTGTACATCACATCTGATACAAGTGACAGGGAGCATTATAAAATCTACCAAAGTAATGCTTCTTATGACACCACAGAGCACCTCACCCGTGGCTGCAGAGGCGTGGAAATGAACTCATTTCTCATTTATATATCTATATATATATATTTATATATATAAATATTCACAGACATTTACAGGATTTTCATTTAACCATATTGGTATTCATTTCAATAATAAATAAGTGAAAATATATCAGCTCAAGTAAGAAAACCAAGCTACTGAGTTATGAAGAACAGCCATCTGTCCAGTTGTTTGCTGCAGCACCGACTTTGCTGAACTCCCCACCCCCCCAGCCCCTCTCAGGAACTCGTATGCAAACCGGTTCAGCCAAACTGTCCCAGGGTTACAAAAAATGTGCTCATATTGGTCTGGGAATAAAAATCTTGTCTGATTGTAAAGTATGGAGCAATGTGGCTGGTAAGGAAACTTCGCTTCAGGGCTGCGTCCGAATGCCCCCCTCCCCCCCCCCCGAACAGCTGGTGGAAGATCCTGTGGCAGTGTGTGGAGAGGACGCCTGCGTTGGCTGTTCGAACCTCAGACGGTAGGAGCTGTGGAGTTTCCCGGCCTGTGGCATCCTCTCCCCACCCTCCTTCAAAGGCCGTCTTCAGTAACGAGGCCTCAAGCCTCCTTTTCCTTTTATTTATTTATATTTATTTAGGTTTTGTTTTTTTTTTTTTGTTTTTTTGGATCCAGCCTCTCTCCCCTGGTCAGCGGGAGAGAAGCAGAACTGACTCACTTGACGAGTCCCAGTCCTGGCACCTGCTCACGCCTGGAGGGAGCGCGTAAGTTCATAAAGGCATTTGGCAAGTGTGGTGGACACCTCCATGTTGCTGAGTGCCAATACGGACAGCTGGCTCTCATGCCGCTTCACCAACCTGCCAAGAGACGGGAGTCCGTTAAACAAAACGAGAAAAAAAATAAAAAAACAAACGAAAACAAACAAACAAACACCACGATGCTCAGCTACATGTAGAAGATTAATGTGAATAAAGAAACTAACATCAGCCAAGCATTTTCCTACTGATGCCCGTGTGGCAGCGTTATGCTACTCTCACAGAGCATTGAAGAGCCCGTTACCTTCCCACACACAAGGCTAAACTCCACCGACATTTATGGAATTTCTGCATGTATTTTTAAACCACAAGAATTAGATCAACCGAAACAACCAGTTACGTGAATTCACAATTTTTCAGTCTCTCCTTGTAAGTAAAGTACTGGCCACTAATATTTCTCCACAAATGCATTGAGTTTAACATTTAGAATTAAAAATTCTTCCTGTAAAATATATTTATTTATTTAGAGGGGTAAATGTATTCACATGAAGATCAAAAGGATAAAATGTTTCAATCACAGTTCTGTTGAAGTAGTCATTATAAGTATACTAAAGTTGTTAAAATTGTACTCAAACGACAAAATTTTTAAGCCAAAAAACACCATTCAAGGTTTAATGAACACAAATGAACCTTTAAATCACTTGGTCTGTTACAAAGGCTTCATGTTTAATATGCTCCATGTGGAACTTCCAGTACTTGCTCATTAAAAGTATCAGCACCAGTAAAATCTAACTGGGACTTCAGATAATAGACGTAGCTCTCCATCCCTGCACTGGCTTTTCAGTACTATACAATTTACAAACACTCAATGTGGCAGCAGAATAGTAGCATGACTAAAATATAAACAAGAGGCGTACGGTAACACCCCGACGTTTGTAGTCTAAATTTGCCGTATCTTTATGTTTAATACATGTATCGAACCTTTCACCTGTAAAAAGTACCACCACAGTATTTTTACCTGGTTTATCCACAATATCTCTTCCTTTAAAAGATGTTATGGCCGACTTGTCCCTTTCTTCACTGCCACTTCAGTGCTTATCGCTTTATGACATACCAAGACAATAGCACGTGGCCTGCTCCCCTAACCGAGTTTTATAAACAAAAGGATACATTGCTAATAATACCTACTAATCTGCATATTAAATTGTGGGTTTAAGTAAACGTTCATATAGTAGCGAAAAGCCGACGTCCAGACAGAACGGTACTCCCGTTATCTAAAACCCTATCTGACACCAGCTAGTCAAAGAAGTTTAACTGATCTGTGTTCATAGCTCGCAGCATCACCCAGACAGGATCCAGCTAGCTAGCTTAACCAGTCATACCCACGAATGGCAACACACCCCTAAACACTGCAGCAAATAATCGCCCCCCCACATACCACAGCACATGAAAGCTGCGAAATGGACTTACTTCCGGCCACAGCCTGAATGCTTAGCGATGTTCTTTAATATTAAGGCAGCAGTCAGTCTGATGTGTTTGGTTATTGGTCCCTCCTTCTCGTCCTACATGGACAGAAACAAGTAGTTAAGCAGCTGCCTAAAAATGACAGCACCATTAATCAATATGTGACGTTAATTAAAAACACGGAGCCATGTGACGGGAATCAGGGCAGCGTGCAGAAGCAGAGCGGGGATCCCATGCAGGGGCGCCGAGCTGCTCGCCCTGGCCCTGAGCACCAGCGCCTCCTGCAGGCCATACTTACAGTGAAGTCCCTGAAGGCCAGGTTGCGAGAGCCACGTCTGAGGGCCATGAGGGCAGCACTGGGATGACTGGACACAGGCTTCTGGGACCGTGGGGTGGGGGCATTGTCAGCCATTGGCCTGTAGGGGGAGCATGACAGACTGACCTAGATGCCCCCAAGTTACACAGAGGACCAGATGGTCTCCTAGATTAGAGCGCCTTTACAAAACAGCACGAATACTGGACAGTGTACTGTGGCAACTTAATAATAAAGATGTACCTCAATCTATGGGGGCATGAAAATCTTTGCACCTATTAAAGACGGCATCCTGCAGCTATTCACCCAAACAGACAGCAGGGGTCACTAACAAGCAAGCAGAGTGACAAAGCCCACCAATGTGTATAGAGAGAGCTCTTGTTCACCTGACATGGCTCACTACAGCCCACCTCTCACTTTGCGAAGGGAAGTGGGCGACACGTCTGTCCACTCGCTCTGGCGCTGTTTGTAAACAGACTACGCGAGTAAAACCATGGGAGGGTGTGATGTCGCCGTCACGGCTGCGCTTCCCACAGCCTATCTGACTTTCATTCTGAGCGAGTCAGCTCAAGGCAAAATAAACACACACATTCTCCACTGTCTGCAATCACTTCAGCCTCTTCCCTGGGATTCTGCCCCCTCGTTCAAACCCCAAGCATCTTCCCATTCTTCCTACATAATTATCCAGCACTTAATAACCTTAAAACAACCTTTGTCATTTCAGGTGAAGTTCAGCCATGTTGAAATATGTAGTTGGAGCCCAGTCACCTCGAAAAACAGGACCACTGTCACTCAATCAAATGACTCATGAGACGGAAATGCTGAGCGACACATTGTGTTTCCCGTTCTGTACTGTCACACTTGTCCAATATTTCTTTAAGAAACATCTACACTCATGCATATTCATTTCAAGTAAACAAAAGTTATGCTGACTAAATGCCATGCCAGCAACTAAGGCAGTATTAAACAGTTAATTGTAAAGTGTATAATTTATGTGACCTCAGACTCATTGATCTAAACTTTGCCAATTCAAGCAACAAGAAGGGTAACATCATAACCATAAAAGATGTGGTTAAAACAGCCTCGCTGTGAACCGGAGATGAGCATGAACATCGCTGCAGACCGCTGCCATGGGGGCATTTTTTTTCTACCCTTATTGTCCTCCAAACGTCCCTAAAATATGCCACTGCATTTTTGTATACAAAAGGTACCCCTTACCAAGTTTTCATATTATCTATATTCTGAACCGTCTGAAACTTCACACGCTCAAGCTACACACACGAGCCGTGCTGTCTCAGCTGGCGTGACCCGCACGTGAATCTCTGACGCCTGGCCGGACGGCCGCACATACTTGGAAGCGTTCGGACCGCCGCTGAGCTTCTGCTCCTCCAGCTTCAGTGCGGCCAGCAGGGCATCCCGTGAGCAGTGCTTGTCCTGGTCGACAAGGGAGGGGCAGAGAAAGGGGTGAGGGGAGGTCACACCTGCAAACCGGGCTGGGCTTCGGCTTAGGCATTGTGGGAAGGGGGCGGCGCTTGCCTGCAGGTGGGTGATGAAAGACAACCTCTGGCGGGGAAAGGGTTCACAGCCTTCCCAGAGACACTGGCCTGGGTAGAGCTCCTTGGCGCCGTGCAGTGTGGCGGCGTGGTAGAACACCTGGGAGGGCGTCTCGAACCACCTAAATTGGATTGGAACCCCGAGTCAGGAAGCCCAGATGTACACAGCACACGGGGGAACAGCCCTGCAGCATTCTGCAGCTACGACCCCCAGTGGCGGAAGCCAGGCTTACCGTTTACAGGACTGCCACAAGCACTTGAAGTTCTGGCCCGGTTTCCGGGCCTGTTCGGCTGGTTCCGCTGGGGCCTGTGGTCCAGCCAGAGGTGGACTGGAGTTCCCTGTGCTGGTCTGGGTGGGATGGGGATGCGGAGGCGTAGGAGCCATTGGTGACGGCTAACCGGGGAAACCACACACACATTATTATATCTCCACTATTGGGGAGGGCACCCCACCCGCATCACTGCCATTTTATGGTGGTTAAGGAACTGACCACATAACCAGAAGGTTAAACGTAAGAATCACAGAAGGCCAGAGAATGCAGGTTACTGGTTTCGCCAGGAATTCAGGCTAAGTAACTATGACCACAAACCCCTGAAGAGCCACTGGAGAGCCAACTCAGACAGACCCCATTTCAAAGAGGAGCTTTATAAAAGGCATGCCATGAATATCACCTTTACAAACCTCTGTAATTTAATACATCTCACATATGAAAAGTCAATGACTTAATACGCTGGACGTGGAATGAACAAACCACCGCCAAATTCACCAGCCAAGCCAAATGAGGCTTTTGTGTGAATCGTCTGGATTGGGAATTCATTTGGTATTCAAATCGCCCCCAAGCAGGCGGATCCCGGCGAGAGAGCGTCACGCCTGCACACCTGTCCGTCTGGGTCGAAAACCTGACCACCTGGGGCCCCAACGAGACTCCCCCCCCGACCAATTACATTTGATGTTAAAAGTACTTCACAACAACCAGGTTGCTAAAATAAAAGTTTAAAAAGTAGTAAGTGGCTACAGGCATATTAGACAGCAGGAGATTCATGGATCATGTGACTCTGCAGGGTAAGCCTCTGCGCCAGTCAGTCTTCAGTAGGTTGCTGGTTTAAGCCCCAGCAGCAAAGGATCATATCCTTTGGGTTCTTAAGTAAGACTTTAGCCTCCTGAAATGCTCTACGGAGCTCTGGATAAATGCCTGAGCCTGGACTCGGACTCCAGGCTTTTTACCAAACATCCCGTACGATGTGATAAAAACCTGTTGTGTGCGTCTCAAAGGAAAGCATGATGGAATATGTGAAAATAAGCATTCCTATGTACCTTTAACTTGGGCAGGCGGCAAATGAATCATCGTGAACACCACGAACAGAAAAGGTTCTGGAAGTTTCTCCCAGGGAGTCTCACCTGCGGCAGGCTGCTCTGCACCACCGAGGACGCACTCTGCTTCTGCTGCACCGCGTTCTCTATTGCTACTTTTGCCACCGCACTGGGGTCTGCCCCCGCCGGCACGGCCACCATGGTGGCGCTGCAGCCAGCATTGTTGGGGTCGCTAATAGTCACTATGCGCACGCCCACTTTATTGGGGATACCCGAAAGGGTCCCCCGGTCCGTGTCATCCGCCGGCCGTTTGGCGCCCCGGCTGTCGCTAGAGCCGTTGCTGGGGAGGGCCGGGGCTGTTAGGGAGTTTACAGTGGTCACCAGGGCAGAAACCTGCTGCTGCTGCTGCTTCACTGGCGGTGAGTCCGAGCTGGGGCTCAGTACTACGGGTCCATTAGCAAGCTCAGTGCTATTGCTGGTGCCCTCCAAGCAGACAGGGGGCGCCATCCCCGCCAGCGTGTTGGCACCAGGCAGGGAGCTGTTGACCGGCAGAGGGCCGTTTGGCGTCCGCTCCGACGGATCCACTTTGGCAGTGTCGTGCTGGGGGGGGTCTGGGTTCTTCTGCGGCTTCTGTCGGGGGATTTCTCCGTTTCCCAAGCGCTTGGAAGCTTTGTGATTTGGAATGTTTTTGCTGAAGTGAGAACTGTCTCCTCGGTCGGGGTCACAGACACCATTGACGAGGCCTCTCGTCTCCGGGCCGTCTGCCGGCCCCTTCGCCTGCACGCCGTTGGCAGGGCCCTCAGCGGCCTCGACCTGAGGTCCATTGACCACCTGCGTGCCCTCGCCAGTCTCCGACAGGCTTTTCCCTGAGTTGAAAGGAGGTAGACTCAAGTCGACGCACCTTCTCCCGTTGACCAGCTTGGCGGCAGCGGCGCCGTCATTAGCCGCTGGCCCCTCGGCCTCCGCGGCATTACCGTTGCTCGCCTTGGGAGAACCCTCCATGAGCGAGGAGTTCTCCATCACCTCGATCTTCCGCTCATGCACGTGGAGCCCCGTGGCGTCCTTGGCCTCCTCCTCCTTTTGGCAGATGATCTTGTCGCCTCGGAAGGGCGGTGCCGGGACCGTGTTCATCGATCCCGCCGGTGACTGGTTGAGGGCCTGGACGTGCAGGCCCAGCGCAGACTGCGAGCCACTGAGGGATATGGTGGCTGGGGCTATGACCTGCGAGCCACTGCTGCTGCCAACAGCGCCCGTCGAGAACCCCGCGTTTGGCACCACCGTAAAAGTCACCTGGTTACCAGGAGTACCTTGGATTATGGTTGCGGAGCTACTTGTGGAAATAAGCTGTCCGGGAAGCAGCTGCAGGTTGGAAATGGGCACAGTCTGCACAGGGCCCTGGGGCTGCAGGGGGCCTGGAACCAGCTGCACATTCTGCTGGCCAACCAGCAGGTGCTGTTGCTGCGCCGGACCCTGTACTCCGAAACCAGGGTTTTGGTTGTTCGTGACCTGGTACACCACCTGCGGACTGGACGCCCTCGTGTTGTTGGGAGGGGGGATCTGGGGTGCGGGGAGGATGAGTTTGCCCCCCGGGGTAGAGGGGCCACGCTTCGGGAGGAGTAACTGTTTGATGAGGCTGGATTCGGCAGGGGCTGCCTGGGGGGGAGGCGGCGGCGGAGGTGGCGGGTGGGGGTTGTGGTGGAGCTGGAGCTGCTGCTGCCGTTTCACAGAAAGCATCTGGCTGACCGTGGGTAGGGGGCCCTGGGGAGCACCTTGAGGGACTTGACCAGGAGCCGAGGTACAGGGGGACACGGGGGCGGTGGGGGGGACACCTGGTTGCCCGGTTATCTGTACAGTTTGTGTCCCTGGGACAGAGGAAGGATTGGCCAACACTATCTGGTGGATGGCCGGCGCGAAACCTTGGCCCTGCGGGGGCCCCGCCCCCATGATGACCACACCCTGCTGCTGCGGCTGCGGGGGCGGGGCCGCGGGCAGGGGTGGCGTCTGCGGTGGCACGGGCTTGGGGGCGATGTTCTGGAAGGTGACACGTGACCCCTGAGGGTTGGAGACACCCGCGATGGTGAAGACCTGGCCGCCAGCCACCTGGAAGCTCGGGAGGGAGGAGCAGGGTGCGGAGGCAGCCAGTACCAGGGCCTCCTGGGGCGGGCCGGGCTGTGTGGAGCCTCCAGGGGGGCAGACGCCCTGTACCCGGCCCGCCAAGATGTGTGCCTGGGAGATGCCCGGTTGGAACACAGCGACGGGTGTCCCCGACGGGAGGACAGGAGGCGGGGCCGCGGAGCTGTGGTTGGGGACAACCGGCACGGTGGAAGCGGGAACCGGGCTCTGAATGGCTGCTGCCTTCACAGTGTCTCCAGGTTTGCCGGGCACGGCGGTCAACATGGGGTTCTGGTGCAGCAAGGGCTGGGAAGGCGGGTTTAGAGGCGGCCTGTGAGCGACTGCTGCCCCCTGTACCGCGAAGCTGGGGTTCCCGGGAAGGCCGACGGGCGCCTGATGGAACTGCGTCCCAGGGGGCACACCTGAGCGAGAAGACAGGAAGTTGGCATGCTCAGAAACACACGTCACACACGGATAATATGCAGCAGCTCTCCACAATGCTTAGGGAAGCTAATCCCCAACTCATAAATAAGTTAAAATTAAAATTAGCTGTGTATAAGCACCGATCAAAGTAACCGGCTGGTCTCGCGTACCTGGCAAGGGCACGGGCGGGGGCTCTGCTGCTGGGCTAGGGCCGGGTACTGGGCCGGCCACGGCCTGCTGTTGGTAGTAGAGCTGGACAGGCAGGGAGATAGCCCTCCGCTGGACCCCCACCACATGGATGTGGGCCTGGCCCGCCGCCTTGGGCTCCTCCACCCTCCGCACCGTGTGGTTTGGGAAGATGTTCCTGCCGCACGGAGAGAGCACAAACCGCAGGACGTCAACAGGCTGTAAGACGAGCTTACGGGGCATTTCCCTGCGTTACCATCACTTTGTTACACAGAAAATACTCGCCTAGATCAGCTTACTGCTTAACCATTATTTTTTAACCATTTATACTGCTTAACAAACCACTGGCAGCATGCCCTAACTTTGTGGGGGGGGGGGATCAGGGGCCCCCAGACTGTGGGAAATCTAGTGAGTAATTTAGAATTGCGGCTCTAATCCATTCATTCATCCATCCATCCATCCACCCTCCAACCGCTTATCCTGGTCATGGGGGGGGGGGGGGGTCTGGAGCCTGTCCCAGGCAACACAGGACACAACGTTGGGGTAGAACCTGGACAGAGCACACGCGCGCACACACACACACACACACACACACACTATGGGCAGATTAGACACCAATTAGCCTCACAGCATGTCTTTGTACTGTGGGAGGAAACTGAAGTACTGAGAGGAAACACGAATAACGCTGGAAATACATGCAACCACCCCCCCCCCCCCCAGGCCCCCACATGGACACACACAAACACGCAGAGCGGAGGCAGGATTCCAGCTGCCAAACCAGGCCACCGTGCAGCCCCTGCTTCCTGCTTCCTATCCAGAGCTGGCGGGGATGCCGACGCGACATGGGCTGATCCCTAATTTAAGTTTCAGGAGACGTCCCCCCCATCACCCCCACGACGCATCATTTTCAGAGGCCGCGGCGCCCGGAAAGCCCTGCGCTCCCAGCGGCCCACCTCAAGCATTTGTAGAAGCCAGTGGAAGTCAGGATGCCAGCTCGTGCCAATTTGCTGCACGTGGAGAGGTACTCCGAGTACATCTCAGAGCGCGAGACGGAGCCGTCGGCGTGCGTCTCGAAGTGTGCGTGTAACCTGTAGGGAGCAGGGCGAGTCAAGCGACAGCGGCAAACCCAACATCAAATGAGCCGCACTAACCTTAATGCATCAAATAATATCTATCGGGGTCGAAAAAGAAAAAGCAATGAAAGGGCTTCTCTTTAATCTCACAGAGGTCGACTTCTTACCACTGAGTTGCGAACTTCTCGCCGTCGATCTCCACAATGCCGGGCATCGCAGGAGTTGACTGTGCCGGGACCCGCGACACTGCTGGCAAAAAGCGACCGGGGAGATCAGCCGCAGCCGCGCTTGACACGCACAGCTGCTGCTGCGACGATGAAATGCACCTCACGCCTCAGACTATTTTTCTGCCTTACATGCGATGTCAGGAAACCGGTTTAAAATAACCACTGTGCTCCACTAAGAAAATGTATGCTCTTGGGTTTTAGTGATGCGTTGACAATTTTATTTTGCATAGAAATATCATGTATAATTTCTTTTCATATGATGGCCAAATGTAAACAGTGGAATTTTTTTTAATCAGGCACCTCTTTTGGGCGCCTGCAGCTAGCAGGCGAGGCGGGACCCACCTGGCACAGGTGTGCTCTGCATTTGTGGGGGCAGGTGCTCCAGCAGCTGGGGTCGCACCTCGGACACTGATTGTCCGCTGGAGCTCTGGTGCTCCACGAGTTTAACGGCTGTCACAGCATCTGGCCCAAAAGTGTGGATATCCACGGATACGAGACGCACTAGGAGATCTGCCAAGAGGGAGAGAGAAAGACGCTCAGGTCCACAGGTTTCCCGGCACAGTGGGGTCAGGCACGCAACATAGAAGAGTGTAATCGTGCAGGGATCACATTCTGACAAGATGAGGAGGCCCCATTGGCTACTGCCCAATTACCATGGCCTATAAATTTTACTTTTCAGGCAGATCTGCGAGAGCCTTGATGCCAGCAGCATTCAGGTCACAGTCCATTTCCTAGTGTCCTAGTCCACCAACTGATAGCTTTGGAACAGCATTCTGGGACATGGAGTTTTAAAGGCCTCCGCCGTGACCGCGTGCAAACGTACCTATGCTCCGGTCCACCGAGGCAATCTTTGTGCAGGTGAGCTCGCCCAGCTCGGCCAGCTGGTGTAGCACCTCCAGTGAGGAGATGACCAGCATCACGTCTGGGAGAGTGAGGTGGAGGATGACCTCTCGGTAGGACTCCTGGTCCACATACTCACAAATGAGGACCGCGTTATCCTCCCCTTTACTGAGGTTTGCCAAAATCTCCATGGCTAGGGGAGAAAAAAAAAAGCACAAGGGATGGGTTCTGGACATTCAGATCTTTGCATCACAAAGAAATCCAGGCAGGGAAAACACTCACCTCTCATTTTCAAAAACCTGTCCCTCGACATTAAGCATTTGGTGATGGTGTGGAACATAAGATGGGTCGTTCGGAAATCGACAGGATCCAACTGAAGCTATAAGAGAAGCCGACCTAACAATCAGGCAAATCTGCACCTCGCCCTCCCCAATCCTGAAACAGCACCCCCGGGAGGGCTGGGACCTCACCTCTGCCGCCACGTTGCCCAGCGTGTCCAACCCCAGTTGCCGTAGCGACACAAAGTGACAGTGGGCACACAGGAGGAGGAATCTCAGACAAGTGCGGTTAGCTGCCAGAAGTCTGACGTTCGCCTCCTCGAAGGACAGGTTGCGTAGGATGACTGCGATCTGGAGCACCCTCTGGCCCTCGACGTCGTTGATGCCGACATCCCGTGGTGGGTGAAACAGGGCATCCCACGCCCCTTCCTTTCCTGTACCATCTTCAGGTCAAGAGAAAGGAGGGTGTGTGACTCCAGATCACCTGGCGAAGTCGGCGTCAGAATACAAACGGCTTTAGTCATACCTTGCGATTTGGTGCTCCTGTCAGAAATTAGGTCCCGAACTTCAGCATCATCAACGATGTCCTTCCAAAACTACAGTAAAAACACAACCGAGTCAATCAGGCAGCAACTCGGATCACATCCCACGTCGGCTTTTGCTCTACGGATTAACGTTATTAACATATCATTCCGTCGTGCCGAGCTCGCTTCACTCATGCCAGCTTGAAATGTCATTCGTCAAATCACAACAGTCTAAAAAAAACATCGATAATAATGGGTGCATTCATCCAAAAAGTAAACACTAGAAAGTACATTGAGGTTCACATTCTCCATGTGACTAGTGATGAAATATCACAAGGTTACAAATATGAAGGGAGAGCTTCAAAAGCAACAGAAAATGAATGTTGGAGGCGATACACAACCACAATCTCAATCAGCATAGTCATAAACAAAGCATACACTACATCCACGGGCCAGATATCAGACACGTCTTCATGCTATACATCTAGACGGCTCACCTTCACAAAGTCTCGGGACGTCTTCTCCTTCCAATCCATCCCAAATACAACTGAAAAACTTCCTAAGGCTGCAAGGGTAGACAGATGCAGATTCAACACAAATATGGTCGTTTTAGGGAGTCAGAGGTCAGTAGATCTGATCTTTGCCAGCGGTAACAATAATCAAATTTCACTAAGAAATGAAATCGCAAACGACTTGGCACTGCCACCCCAGCACGGGACTAATACTGACAGGCACCAGACAATGGAACACACAGATATCTACAAACACTGTGTGGTTTGGTGCTGGGAGAAGCAACCAATTTGTAAATGTCACGGCGGGAAAAACGAGACTCGGCTGGTCGGTGGGCGGTAGGACGGCCCGACGTACTGTCATCGAAGACGCCGGCATGAGCCAGAAGCAGCGTGATGAGTTTGGGGTCCTTCTCCAGCTGCATGACGTGCTTGCTTTCGTTGGACAAAAGAGTGCAAACGTTGATAGCAAAGTCGACCTCGTTGGGGAGGCCGGAGAGGAGAGAGAGCACCAACTTGTTGTAATCAGACGGCGGCATGAACTCCATAGACAAGCCGTAACTTTGACGAAGGTAATCTGCGGACCGAAACCAAGCCGGCTGAAGTTAAATACTGGGTTAAGCAGAGGGCAAGCCTTCTAATAAAAGTAAGCAGCTAGAGGAATATGCTCCACATTCACGCAACAACACAACAGTGGGGGATTCAAGGTTACAGACGGTGCTCTGCTTGGCAGCATCCCAGGGCCCCAACAGAAGCAGTCTGGGGAAGGGAGCATGTTACCTGATACAATGTGCTGCTGGTAGTTGTAGGAGCAGGGAAAGGCCCCCACTGGAAGAGACAGCTTGGGGTTGCCCGGTTGTGCCTCCTCCTCATCCTCCCCGAAGTGATGCACCTTCTCATACTTCTCCAAATAGCTACGGAGAGAGAACCATTCGAGCTGCTCTAAAAACATACCAAAGAAACTCAATTCTTATCTAACAGATACAGACACAAAAACGTCTAACCAATATTACACTTATCACAGCTTAGATAAAATACAATTTGGTTATGCATTTTAATTCTTGGTCAGGCCGATCCTCTATGTAGCAGAATCCTTCAGTAATCTTACAAGATTACCAGAGACTGTGTATTAGTTAATGTACTGCCCGTTTAGTAACCGCCTCCTACAACTAGGCATTAATCTATAATTAGCTTGATAAGTAAATGACAAGTGTGACCATACAATCAGGCTTGCCTGTCAGATAGCTCTACCGCCATTAACACATCAATAAACAAGATGAGTGGAGCTTGTGACCTTGTTCCTTAACCTGAACCGTTTTATTAAATAGCCAGCTGTGCAAAAAAGCAAAATCAAATTCACAAAATAGCGCAACTTAAGCTAGCAAGCTATGTGCCTCAGTTAGGATTCATAGTCTCTGTTCATAAAGTTGCAATGGGAGACTGTCAACATGGCAGTGATTCATTTAAAACGCATTAAAGGCTACTCAAACCTGCACACATCCAGGGCTAGAAAAACAGTCTTTACTGAGCTTGTAAAGGTAGGCACAAGACACCAGAAGGTTTTTAATCCTGACGTCTCCCCTCTAGGGGCACACCGAGGTAAAGATCACAAATTCTGTCATGTACAAGTTCAGCTCACCAACCGCTCCATAAACTAATCAAAACTCAGCAATGCAATGATAGAAGTATACAACAGCATCTATAAGGACATTTCAAATGTCATACTTCTGAGAGGTACGTTGCAAAAACAGTTACATTACATTCGAGATCTATGTTGAGTGAAACCTTTCAGCAGGATTTCCAAGGAAACAGACTTCCACATGAAGCAGCATTTCCTTGCTAATTCTGCTAAATTCAGCAAATAATCCACGGAGGTCGTGTGAAACTAGACAAACACAGAACCACAGAATTCATAAAATCCATATTCCCTTAACAGCCTGCTACTAGAATATACAAAAGGAACAGAAGCTGGCCAAGTGCAGAGGGAGTGATGTATTACATGACCAGCAATAGAAACTATGGCAAGACTTCAGCACAGTGCTGAGAGCTGTAATTATGGGGGAGAAGCCATCACTGATATTCGTATTTAACAGTGCATACGGTGCTTTGCCATTAAGGCAAATAAAGTTCTATCAACATCACAAGCACTCTGCGTGCAGTTCACTCTCAGGTCAGCGGAGGACAATCAAAGCTCCCTCAATGTGCACAAAGCGGGCTTGGAACGCAGCCTAAAAGTGAAGCAGCAGGTTTGGCTGCATCAGCCACAAATCGGCCCCTTTCTGAAAGGCACCCGGGCTTCATGTTCACTATATTCACTTCCATTGTGACCTTTCCACCTCCAAAACTAGACATCCTCCATAAGGACCTGCTCGCAATGGAGAACGACACGATTCTTCAGTAAGACTTACTAGATACTACTTGCAACAAATATTAAGAAGCTCAAAACCAATGTAAGGTGCCAGTATTTCAACAGAACTGAGTCAGCTGGTTATCTGCACTGACTGTTTTACTACAGACATCACCACCCAGGCTGCTGTTCAGTAACCCACGTGGTTGTGTAAGGAGAAAGAGTAGCAAAAATAGTGCAGCTGACCAAAACATTACACTGAATGTTTTACACACACCTCGCTTCCTAGTACCACATACAATGGATAAACTGAAAAGATTAAGGTTTCCACAGTTCAATTCTCATGAACACCGGAGCTCAAATTCCATGATTAGTTCTCCAAATTGCAGTTGCAAAAGCAAGACTAAGAAGCAAGAAGTAAACCCTGCATTATCCCAGCAAAGGTGTCTTTCTTTGGGCCCCTTGACCGTGATTCTGCCAGAAACAGAAAGAGCTTTCCCCTGCTCTTTCGGCGAAATGATTTTCCAGGACATTTCCAAGAGTCTTTGAAAACGTTTTTGACTTCATATGAGGGTAAACATTAAGAAATCACGCCGAATGTCTTTCCTGACAGTTTAACAGCACATCTACAAACCAGGGACACGCTGAATGTAAACCTTTTGAGAGGCTTGAGATCAAGAGGGAAAAAAAATAAAATAAAATCAAGAAGACAGACATGTGATGCAGGTGGACAGCATTTCTCTAAAAATAAATTAGATTCAACTATGCTACAGTATTGCCAAATCTTGCATGTGTTTCACAAAGACAGCTGTAAATTTAGAATGAATGTTGCATGGGCAAATGTGTTAGCAGTAACGTAAAACCTTAACTCTTATATTAATCTAGATGAATACTGGGAAAACTTCACATTGGTACAAAAATTTGGAAGGAATGAATTAAATTCTGCATTTAAGCCAATTTGTCTATTTTTTTTTTCCATTACTTGAATCAGTTCATAATAGGATTAACAACATTTCCTATGACAGCTTGATAGTTTCAACAGCTCATGAACGTCCAAACAGAATACCACAAACTAAAATCTTATGCTGATACATTCACATTGAGTCAAGAAACTGAATAAAACACACAATTCGCAATATTATAATCTCTCCAACTCATCCAATTAAGGTCCATTTTAAAGATATATACTGAGTTAGCAAAAACTCAAACTAAAGGAGAAAAATAGCTGTTTGCAGCAAGTTTGGAAAACACTGAAGGTTTCAGAAACACCTTCTAGCAGAAGTTAAAGGAGAGTTTCCCAGAAAATGCTCCCATGCCAAGCTCAGAGTGCAAGCAGCATATCCAACTAACAAATTTCCATAATACAGTACATATGAAATATCACAATAAAGAACACAATACACAACTCACCATATGGTATAACTCCTAAACTCCCCCAGACATAAATTAAACATCCAAGACTACAAGCATCTGTGGTATCAAAACACCGATCCACACTCCTTAAAAGCAGGTTTCATTTTAATGGACCACTGTGAGCCTGGCTGATAGACACTCTCCTGAACCCAATGGGCCTTTCAGGGGAATCACACCCCAAAAACTGTATGCGCTACTTACGGCACTTCATTGCATCTCAGAACATATTCAAAGTATATTGCTCACTGGCTCCTCCATGCATTTTCCCTCCAAAACTGAGCATAGCAGCCCGACTCTCGTTTCAATCCAAACATGAGCAACGAGAGATGAGGGCAGTTCAAAGTGCACGATGGGGCCGTGATGGAGACCCATCCCCCACATATACTGCCATCACATAATTCCTTACTATTTAAAGTACAATAAAAGTAGCAGATCAAATAGGCGATCCCAAATAAGTGAGCACTTAGCTGAAAGTTCCACCACTCTGCTCTGGATCAGAGAAGGCTAGAGTAACACGTGTTCTCTCACGCAAAATGGGTACAACACACTGGTTACCCATAATTCTCAGGCCATATGCATGTAGCAGTGCCCACAGAAGGAGTCCAGCATGGACAAGTTATTTCCTCCCAGACATTTTTTGGAACTGATAAGGAAGTCTTAATTTATAGGTTTTCCAAGCTGTGTGAAAAGCCTACGAGTATAACACAAGCTTCTCCTCCTTCAATTTCAGCTCCGTCCCACGACAGATTCAGCAACGGCATCTCCAAAAAAGCAAGCAAGCCTAGCAAAAGTCAAACAGAGTGGACACCCAATGCCAACGAATTCCCAAATTATTAAACAACGTTCGTGGAGAGAAAAATAACACCAGTAAAATTCTCTGCGGACACTGACGTCACCCACCATTGGCCACTTGGGAAACAATAAGTTCCACAGAGCACAGGAAAACATCAGCAAGTCTAAATAAATGAGTGACCAATCAATTGGGCATAACATAAATAGTGCACATCTCATTCTTCCACAAGATTCCACAAGCAGGCATAAGGTGAGAATGGCTAGTCAACCAAAGACAGGGAAAAAAAACATGACTAATACAGCAAAGCAAAACTAGATTAAAAACCTTGCCTACACATCCATAGCAATGTGACTAATATAGCACACTACAGATAAGATATCTCCTGGGGAAAGGGAAAAAAAAAACAGAAAAGAGGTGAAGTAGTAATAGCTCAGAGGCGAGTGTCATTGTTTGTGGCAAGATGCACGTGTGGCGAACCAATCAGAGGGACTGAGGTCTCAAGGCAAACCAAAGAGCAGAAACACAGCTGCTCCAACTGGATACCTTTGCACGTCTCACGGTAACTGAATTTTCACATTTTACTGTTACAACAAGGGCAATCATTTTATGTTTTACTTCAGTGGATGTTAGAGTACTGAAAAGCAAGCTCTACAGTAACATCGTCCTCCATTTACATGATGAAACTGTTGATTTGGCATGCACCAGTGCAAGGATTAACAGCATGGTTTTCAAATCACACACAGACCAAAAAGCATTAAATTGGTGCCCAATCAATGCATGCACATGCAGGCATAGAAGTTTAATAGCAGAATGGCACAAGATTGCACACATTTTACATACTCCAGTTCAGTTGAGAGTTAACTGACAAGGATCCACAAAATTAATTATAAAGTTTTACTGCAAACCCTTCCCAAAAATCTACATAATCATACACCTAAGTTCTTCACACCAGATTAAACGACCATCAAGTATGTACAACCCTGAGAGTCTTGTAGGACAAAAAGGAGCTCTTTGCTTTCAAGTAAGAGACTGCAGTCCTGCTTGAATACTAAATACAATTTTATACATACCCATAACATGCAGCAGCAAAATCCTAATATCTAGGATGGGGGGCATTTTCAGTGGTGACAGAGCAGTGAATGGAAGCTCACCCCATGCCCCTTAATACCTGCTCCAAGTACAGAGAGGCACATTGTGAGGGGAGCTACAGGTACTGCGGCTTGATCTGAAAAGGCAGATGTGTGCATGTTTGTGGCTAAAAATCTGAAAAAAAAAAAATGCAAAAAGGGGAGATGGGATCTGTTCACCGGATAAATCTAATGCCCTCGTAATGCACCCCCTCCCACCCTCCATACTGTCAAACACGGCACACTGCTCAACAAACAGCTTCACGTTGAAGGAAACCGGGATAACCTTCGCCGATCTAAGCTTGATCACAGGCCACAAATAATATTCCCCAATACAGACACACAGCAAACTCTCAATTACACACCAGTATAAAATGCACATTCAAAACAGCCTCCTTACTCCCCTTCTGAAATGACTGAAACACCCAAAGGTATTAGTAATATGTCAGCAGACAAGGCCTTGCAATGTGTGGCAAAAAATCTCACTTCCCTCTAACTGGTGCCCCTGCAATTCTGAACCGCAGGAAGGCAGGATCTCCAGATCTTCCCCTAATACCCCAGACGGAAATACTAAGCATGCAGCAGTTTCAAAGTTAGCAAAGCTTTAAAGGTCTTTAAGGCAAATCACTACAGAAATACTCTGATAAACATTAATTTTTTCTGCACTTCTCAGTTATAACAAGTAAGTGTTGTCATTATTAACACCTCACCCCAACTACTACCTTCCCTGTAACATGATCACTGGTGGATCTGACTTGTCTAGACAGGTCAAAAAAAAGTCATTCATTACATGACCATTACTATCAAGTTGAAGAAACGGCAAGCAGCAGATTCACAACCTTCAGATACCTCTGATAACACCGAATCGTCTTTGGATTCAGGTGATCTTCACTGGGCTCATGGAGATCAATCCCAAGTACTAAAAGCTAATAACTTTTAAAGCTAATTATTACTTCAAACTGAAAGGGGATGCAAAACGTGGACCTGTGGCGGCTGCAGTGGAGGAGCTAAGCAAAAACATATGGCCGTTCTGCATGACAACACAGCAACCCCCCCCCCCCCCAGTTTAACGCAGCAGGTTGAAGAGCTAGAGAAACTTTTTTTGGAGGGAAAAATGCAATCAGCCGGGATGGGAAAGCAAAAATCGATAATCGTGCAGTTCCTACGTTTAAGCTATACAGAGACCTTCGCTTTTTTTGTTTGTTTTTCTTCTGCACAATGAGCCCGGCGTGTTCAACTGGGAACGATAAGGGCGAGCGCTGGGTGACATAACCTAAGAAGTAAATCATTTTTATACGTCTCGGCTCTTAATGCAAAGGTTTCACTTCATTTTAGTAAAAGCCCTTCTTGGGGGAAATAGGGCCACGCCGTCTGCTCGTATCCCACATGCAACCTCTGGCCGAGTAACTCACCAGCGGGACTCGTTAACGAAGCAAAAACTGCAAGTTACCGGCGATGTCAAGCACGTACGAATTAAAAGCGCTTAAAACATCCCTGTCTTGAAAGCTGCCCTGCGTCCCGACACCAAAACCCCCAGCTTTCCCCCAATCCAGCCAGACGTAAAAAAATGCATTTTCCAAATGTACGTAAACGTAGCTTCAAAAGGACTTAGGCGCTGGTTTAGCGTTATAAGCAGAGATGTAAACAGTGGCCACATGCTCCCAGCTCGCCTGGACGCCGCCTGCCCGCCCGCCCGCCCGCCAGCCAACCAGCCCGGCCGGCCGGCCCAGGCACTCACCGCAGGTAATACTGCTTCAGGACGAAAGCGGCGTTGGAGCAGCTCCTGGGGAAATTAAAATCTTCGCCGAGCTCGGACCACAGGTTCTTGTCCGAAACCTAGAAAGTGTTGGGAGGGGAAAGGGAAGAAAACGTGTAAATCACCAATACTAGTGAGCAATAAAGCGGCATGATGCTACGGCAGCCAGCCGAACTTCCGATTAATCCAAACGAATATTTTTTTTTACAAATGCTCCCTTCTCAACCATCAAGCCTGGCTGCAATCTTAATTTTATCACATATACCATCCTTTAATATGATACAAACAGTGGCCAGATATGTATACATGTATGTGTTTTTTTTTTTTGTAAACTGTAACACTTGATGAGCTAAAATAAGTTTCTACGGCGAAAGCCAGCACACCAAGTCTTATGAAAGGGGGAGCAGACGTCGGCTAAAATAAACACCGACAGTCCCCGCGATCAATATCGCCGGTGACAACCTGTCAGAAATGTCGGCTCCTTTCATATTTAACTGTGTTTTAAACACGGGCCTGTGCGAGGCCTACAGTCTGTCGTCAGCCGAGGAGCCCGGCACTGCGCCCCTCAACCGCCTCGCCGTGTCTTTTCTTACCACTAATATTTACGAAAAAGGGAGCCCCCGCAAAGGGGAGCTTCTCCCCCCCCCCTCACGGCCGCTCTGTGTCGATTATCGGCGTTAATGCCGGAGTCTCCCGGGGCTGTGAGCGGAGCCGCTTCGGGGAGGCGCGGAGCGGCGGCGCGGAGGAGAGCGCACACACTCCGCACGCCGGCCAGCCTCCATAACGCCGTTAGCCGGCGAGGCTAAACAACGCAAGGCCAGCCTCGAAGCCGTCTTTTTTTTCGACCCCCTAACGCAGCCCTGGGCTCCGGGAAAGCGCGGCGGTGGTGCTCGTTGGAGGGGGGGGCGGCCCGTGGGGGTTGTAGGGAAAAGCCAAGGCTGCCTCTTTGTTGGGTGCCCCGGGGAATCCGACGCAGGGAAGCATGTTGTGAGTCGAGAGGTGGGAGATCCACATGCGAGGCTCCACACTCACCTTCGCAAATCCGCCTAAAGAAACGACTCGGGTGTAGAGAGCATTGAGATCCAGCTCTCTCCCACCCACGACCGGGATCTTCTTGATCGGCGAGCTGAGGCAGAAAAAAAACCGCAATATTAAAAAAAATAAATAAACACAAGAAGCCGTAGCCGAGGCCCCGATACCGCTCCCATTTGAAGTTAAACGCGGTTTTAAAGTTATATTTCTGCGAGATAAAAAGCCACCCTTTCTCACCCTCTGCTTTGGTGAAACTGCCGCAGTTCGTCCAGGAAAGCTAGTCCTTTCCTTCGCTGATCTGGCTGATTTTTCCCCGTCGAGTTTGCCATTTTTTCAATGTATGAAAAGCTGTTAAAACCCCGCTCCTTCGCTTCCTAAGACGCCCAGGATCCCATACTCCACCGGCGCTCAGTCATTCGCGAAGCCGAGTGTTTAAAAAGTTAAAGAAATAAGGCGAAGGGAGCGACAGCCCGCTAATGACTGGTACAGACTACAACACAGAAAACACAAGCCGATTTAGCCCTCTATAAGTTCTAAACCGACTGTCCGAATTACGATCCGTTTCGACGGCGAAACGACATCGCCATTGCACTAAACGGTAAATGAATTGTTTTGGCCGAAGTTCGTTTTGGAGTGGTTTCACAGTGTGCAACGGAGGCGGCTCAAAAGCAAATCGCGCACACTGTGAAGCGGCAGCGGGATCCAGTTTTCAGACAAAGATCCAAAGGCCGGGAGGCTCGCACTGCCGAGCGGCGCCCTCTATTAGAAACAACGGTACTACACTATCCAAAGCCGTTTATTAGAACAATAGACAGTGTTTTCTTTTAGGGCTCATCTCAAACTTCCTAAATGCGTTAAAACAAGAACACGACGATACACCTAGCAGGGGGGGATTATGAAAATTTCTGACTACTTTCAATAGAGACGCGACTTGAAAGTAAAATTAATTTATTTGTATTGCTTACACGTGTAGTCTATATTCATTTTTTAACTAAGGTTAAGTGTACTGTTGTTACTGTGTTCGATATGCTTTTTATGAAATGTTAACGAAATATCAAAAATTATGTGGGGGAGAATACACTGCTTTATAATGGCCCGTGTCGTATGGCTGAAATGTCCAGCACACGACAGTTTATTTTTTCTTCCGTCAAAATTACATTGCAGTTACACTGAAATAAGTATGAAGCCACAAGTCTCACAAACTACCCCAGCTTGTACTTATTTTGACTGTGTGCACCTGTGAACGTAGTATTTTGGCTATAACCTCTACTACATAGTATTATGTGTAGAGATAAAATGTTTTTATTCATACGGCTATACTCAACATGCCAAGTTAATACGATCACTTACACACTGAACTACTATTATGTGTATATACTGCTGAAATATACCACGTCAGTTTCATCGTGTATTTTTAACTTTCAGTGTTTCACTGCTGCCTTTAAACTCCAGTATAATACGCGCGCCTTCGGACCAAATCTAGGCATGGTTTCTAAAGCGCGGCTTCTAACATGCGGAGTGAAAATGTTTCATTTTAACTTCTTCCTATACTAACTAAATTGTAAGTTTGACACACTCGTGCCTGGTTCAGATGGTTGGAGCACAATGTAAAATAGCAGACATGTACTTAAATGCATCATTTTATTTTATTCATGTTGCATTTTAACCCGATCGTAGATAGTAAGATTAACAGGCATATGGATATTTTACGCCATAAACTTCTGCCTATGCTTTAAGCGAGGTATACAGTGTCATTAAACCGTGCATTTACAGCCGCATGCCTGTCTAACTGCCAGCAGCCACCGCAAATAGCCGAGCACTTCTGCGCCACTGGCTTGCATTTTGCAGCGGCGGGGGACACGGAAGCGTGCCGTATGCGCTGTAGTAAATAGAAGTTGTTAATGATCCCTGTCCATAGCTACCGGCCGGTTACGTACTAGAAGGGGTTTACACCACATTCAACCATTACACGTGCCCCGCCATTGATGTGCTGCACCGACACAAAATGGCGGAACACGAAAGCCAAATATACTAGACCCCATTTTGTAGAAGTTACAAATGCTGAAATTAGCTGTGTAACAAGTGAGGCACACGGCGACAGTCCGCTCCGCACGGCGTCCAGGAAATAGCAAATATCGTGCAATGAGGCGCCCCTGTCACTGTATTAGGCGCGCTGCGGCATTAGCAGGCGGATTCACTTCTGCCGAGATGAACGTTAATATTCACCGCCTGATCGAATGGTTTGCGATGAGACGCCGGGCTAGCCTGTCACTTGATATTTATCAGTTTATCAAGTTATTTACAGCCATTTAAGATAGTAATCGCCCGTGGTTTTAAACGGAGTTCAATTTTCTCGAATTGCAGCTGGGAGGTAGCACACGGAGCGGGCAGATTAGCATGCCGGAGCACATCGCCAGGATAACTTTAGTTCACCTCAAATGTTAAATTCGTTCCAAAACATAATTTCTTAAGTGTAAAACATTTAGATAAATAATCCAATTTTACTTCCGGAAATCGCACACATGCTACTGAGCTGCTAGCGAATTGGTCCATACGGGTACTAAAGCCGGGGTTCGCTGAGCATTGATGATTGGAGCATAATGAAGGTGGTTCTTGTTAAATAGGACATTCATTTGTATGACCAAGTGCAATGTGTACAGTGTATTATCAATGTTCAAATTAGCCGCTAAAATTTCCTCCACATTTTCTTCTGACTAATCGAACCTTTTATTATTTTTGTATTATTTAAATGGAGATAGTGAACTCTAGTAAGCCCGACATAGTTTTTTCGTTCTCTCTCTCTCTTACCATGATTAATGTTTTTGAACTGCACATACAACACAGTAGCTCCTTTTTCATCTAATTGTATGCTGGATTCAAAGAAGGTCCTTGACCCATTTTCACGCACGATTATCTTCTACGTTAGGTGTCCCCTTTCCCAGCACTCTCACATGTCACTCGGCTACCTCTG
>JAODUD010000062.1:22138560-22166551 GCA_026784285.1 Stomatorhinus walkeri | reverse complement strand
GTACTCAGCTGGTTGGGAGAAACAAAACCATGGTCTGGATTTGTAGCTTCTGGACCTGAAATGCCCAACACTGTTCTCAGCACAGCTATCTTATGCGACTGTGGTCATCGTAGCTAATCCATCGTCCATTCAAAGTGACAAGGATGTAGGGATCAACTCTTCTGAAGATTGTGTTTAATGATAAACTCCTTATTGTGAAGACTGGCCACTCATCTACTTTGGCAGCTGTGTGTGCCTCTTTTGGCCTTGATCTAACCATCATGTGGTTATTGCCCCCTGCTAAGCTTATTAAAAAAAACATCTTAGACCTGGAAGTAAGCAACAGGTCCATGCACATGTAACATAGCAGCAGAAGCTGACGTCACAGTGAAATGATTCACATCATTTTGGCTTTGCGGGTCAAGACTCTGTGCCCATAACTGGAAGGTCACTGATTTAAATCATGTGGCTTGCAGAGTGATGTCACTGTTAGACCCTTGAGCAAGGCCCTTAGCCCGACTCTGCTTTCTGATCATCACTGACATGTTGCTGTAGAAAAAACATATGCTAAATAAATTAATGTAAAGATATGAAGGTTTTTTATATGTTGCCTTGTCACTTCTAGGTTGCAGTGGCTTCTTGTGGGGAAATTGCAGAAACCTTTGGTCAGGTTATCATTTTCCTTCTGTGTTTCTTTTTAAACTTTCACTGTCAGTGACAGCATGTTTTTGTCAAGGTGAGTTGCTTGACAAAGGATCGCTGTGTGTGGATAACCTGACTCATAAAAGGGTTCAGTCATCTGCAGTTGTCTCACTCTAATCTATAGACAGGAAGCTGTGAATGGCACCTGAGCACTCCACCTGAGCACTCCTCTGAATCACACCTTCCTGTTCATGCTCTACAGCAGAGCCAGTGATGAGAGCTAATGCAGCTCACCAGTGACAAGTCAGCAGGATGTGACTGCTTGGCCTCTTCTCAGGAGACTGGCAAATCAGTCAGATAAAGTGTCAGTTATCAGTTTCACTGACTGATACTCCCAGTCACAGTGTACTAATGAGAACAGAGTTTGGGAGCCGGTCAGAGCCAGGAACCAATGACACAACCTCTTAAAATCTCAGGAACTGAGATGATTTGTGCCCCTACCCAAAAGTCAGTTTGCTGTAAAGTCTTCACTGTATTAGTAATTAGTAATAAATCTTCCATTCTTTTCCACATGGTAAAACAGATCAGCATCATCCTTGCTTTACCTTTTCATAACATTGGACTGATTCCAAAATGAAGATCCAGCCACAGCCTGCAATACCTGTTGTAGATTCACCCGTGTAGGAATGTGAGTGAAACTCGCTCACTGGTTCCATCAATTACCTCACTGACCCTAAGAGCTACAGAGTCTGCTGACCCCCCAGGGGGCTGATTCATGGCTTTCCTCCAGCGCTGTCTGCTGTCGTTCCAGTTCACTGGTACTCGATGTCTAACCATGCAATTATTTCTCCCCCCCCACTAGAACAGCCCCACTGCTGGTGGTGCAAATTCCAAAGGCAGCAATGTAGATTCCACAGGCCCACTCAAGCCTGGGGGGTCGGGGCTGTGAGGGCAGTGCACAGTTAAAAGCATCAATGATCTGTGAAACTCTGCATTCATTACAGGAAGTAGGAATGGTCCTATTTTCACATTGATTGAGGCTGGTTTCAGCCAAGCTGCATGCTAGCGAGTTTTTGCAGACTGGCCTTAGGTCTGGCACAGTTCCTTGCATTTGTTTAGTGGGCAGAGTTTGAGGAGAGCATGGGATTCACACCTGGAGCAGTTAATCATATCAGCACTGCTGCCTTCCAAAAGAGGGCTGCCTCAAAACATTTTGCCCCAAATAATAAAAAAGAAAACAGCAGAGCAGATATTTTCTGAGTCTTGAAATATGCCCTTGGTAGTGCTTGATTGCTCTAGAAATAAAAGGCTGTAAATTAAAGTGAAGAGGACACAAAAAGCTGGTCTTGCTTTGTCGCCGATATTAATGTAATTAATACTGTCTTTGGAATGGAATTTTGCAAAACCAGCCAGCTGTATTTTATTGTATTTAGCTGGGAAATTAAAAGAACTCATTCCTGTCAGTTATATTGCCAGACCATAATTTATCAGAAATTTTGCAGACACTGAAAGATCTTTATTTAGAGAATGAAGCAGACTTGCAGTAGTTGAAGATTTCATCGTGTTCTTGATTCCAGAACGTTCTGTGCTGCTGGAACTGAGCGATCGGCTGTTGCTGCGCTCAGCATTTCTTGTGACCTCATACTTGTGCGTGCTCATGAGGGACATGTACCCATGTAGCTCTGCAGCCATGGCGGATGTTGGCTCACTGGACACCAAGAAATGATCATTGTTGCAGTCGCCAAGCCATCTTGGGGGTGGTGACCAGGAGCATATACAGGAGTGGGGCCACCGGCTCCAGCTGAAAGCTGATTATCTCCCAGAGTGCCCCCTCCCCTTTTACTCACTTATTCAATCCATGTCACTTGCTAATGATAAGTTTATGGCCCTCACCTTAAAACAATCTTAGGATCACCCTGGGTAGTGGTAACTGGTAGTACTGTTAACAGTAATGTAGTGCCTTTTCCAACACTATCCTCTTCATCCATAATCCATGGATGAAGAGACCACAATAGTGGAAGTTTCGACATTGAAGCTCACTTGTCAGAGTAGCATCTTAATAGAGTTTTGATTTTTATCTTTCTTGCCAAGATAGCTATGACTGCAAGACCACTTTAACATTAGCTGATGCAGGGCTAAGACTGGGCCATTGGGTGGTTTTCAGTACATATGGTCACAGTTTAGCCAGCATTTTTGTATACTGGTGACAGATTGAGTTATAATACATTTGCCAATACATTAATCAGCAAACCCAAGTTTATAAATGTATAATTGTTAGTGCAGAGCACTGTTGCGTCACCAAAAAAATAAAATGAAAGCATTCCATCAGTTTGGTTTGGTAGGAGATTTATAGGCGTACATTAGAAGTACATTTTTTCTGAGTAACATCAATTGTTAGATGCCCACTTTAAAGTTGACCTGAAGACTTTACTAATGAGTTGTAACAATGCATAACAACAGGGGAGCATCATAAAAATACTGCAACAATGAAGTAATTGTTGAAGGAGCTGTGAGGATTCTAGAAGGCCAAAGTTAACCAGACACACTCCCTTGGTTCTTCGGGAATTAAGAGGAACCATCTAAATTGTCAATGTAGTAAATGCTGTACACCATTTACCCCCACTTTACTGTATCAGAATACAGGCCTCATCTTGTCTGTCATGAGCAGTGTCAAATGCAGCTGCCTGCAGTGATCCCGTTACTTGCAGGACACTCAGGGCAGCTGACGTTACCCCTCTGTTTAAAACCTCTATTAACTCTGCTACCTTTTCACTGTAGATTACATCCCTTCCTTCCTGACTCAGCGGATCCAAGGTGTCAAGAAAAATATTGTGTACTAATGGGAATGCTTAAGTTTACATACTTACAGAGCTTTTAACTTTATATAGTATTCTTAATCACTGTATACTTCTATTAATTCTATCTAGACTTAAGGGCAAAAGAGTGATAGCTTAGGTATCTTGTTACTTTCTCCTCATTGGCTGTTAGATATCTTACATGAACCTGTATGTTGATTCATTACCCATAAATCATTTGAGATGTTCTGCTGACCAGCTATCTTTGTCAGGTCTTAAAACTGCCACTCAGACAGGACTTACCTGCAGGAGTTCTTAAAACTGCTTGTACAGGCAAGACTTACCTGCAGGGCAGACATTTTCCAGGCATGCTAGAGCCCCAAACAAGACTTTTTGCCTCCCATATGCCTCCTCTTAAACATGTAAACACCATCTGTTCCCACTTGTGCAGCAACAGTCAACAAGAAATTTGCATGAAAGACATCAGTACCATGAAGATTTGAGGGTTTGACCATGGCGTCTGGCTTCTCCTTTCTTCTTGGTTGTAATGACACGAAAGACCCCTTTCCCTTGTTTTGTTTCCAGCCGGGGACTGTAAACATGTGCATTACTCTTATTTCTTTGTATTTAGCCAAGAGACACTAAACAGCGCCTTGAGTAATGAATAATAAAGAGCTGGAAGTGAACCTTGGGGTTCAAAGGGAAACAGAAAATCCAGGAATGTCAACATTGGGTCTGGATGGAGTGAATGGATTGCAATGATGAAACATTGACTCAACTAAGTGGATTAGTCTCAAAATAAAGCTTTGGCATTGAAGACACAGCATTGGTAGTAGATGAAAACAATGTGTTTACTGTTACCATGTAGTACTTGATATTATAACATATATACATGCCTAAAGAGTCATTTCAGTGAAAACACAATATAAAGGCATGTTTACAGAAATGTCCTATATAATAAAAGCTTGTTCAGCCATCATGCACTCTGACAATGTTTAAGTTACCAACATTCTGGCTGATGACTTTGAGTAAACTCACCCAGTTACTTTCACACGATATCACACAGTCTAGCACAGGTGTCACCGACTGCCAGTCTCCAGTCCACATCCGGACTGAAGCAGCTGAATCTGTTCCATGCGATCGATCCTCCTGGAATTTTTTTTCAGATGTAGCAGACCTTGACTTAGTGTATGTTGCTGCTGAAATTTAGCAAACAAGCAATTTTACCTGTGGAATCTCTGTTAGGATTCCTACTGATTCAGTCCATAGACCTAAAACGTAACCGGTAGAAAAATGACTCTTTGGGACTGTAACTCTCAATCAGAGGCCCTTAATTCTACTCTGTTTTTCTGTCAACATTTGTAACAAGACCTAAACTAAACTGCTGCTGGTAGGTCCTTTATGCATATATCCCTGTCTGATAACCAAAGTTGACGGGGGTTGGGGATGAGGGACGTATCGGACTTCAGCATGCACGTGGGCCTGGGGGTGGCATGGTGCTGCATTTTTTGTGGAGTCCAGTGACCACTGGTCATGCTATCTGTCTGACATGGTGAATGCGATTGTGTGCATTGAGATGAAAGAAGCAGTCATTAACACATTATTTATTTATGTAACTGCTGTTATACGAGCCAGTCTAATTCCATTTCACTTACCTTACTTATGTGCAAGCCCTTCTGTACTAATTTCACACATATCCACACCAGTTCTCTTGATTTCATACAACTTCAGCTATATGTGGAGCCCAGCTCATGACATAAATATAAAAATGATATTCTGTATATCGTGGCCATGTTTTACAAATTTGTTCCCACAATATTCTAAATCATGGCCACATTTTACTAATTAATTCCCTCACTTTAGGTAAATCACGGTCACATTTTATTCATTCCCACAATATATAAAATTTTTTAATTTTATTACATAGTCCTCTTATTGCCTGACGCATCACTTTCATTTAGGCCGCTAAGCGTCTGTATCTGCTGCTATGGACAGAGATAGAGTTCAAATTAATTCAATTTTAAGGTGGGAATAGAGTGGCCATCCGTCCCGTATTTTACAGAATCATCCTATAATGAAAAATAAAACGTGGTGTCCTGTTGCAGTTTGTCCGACCCCCCCTGCCAAATTTTTCATTTTAATTGTGCTCCACCATTCTGCGTGTGTTTTATTGTGAGGGAAGTTCCTTAAGACTTCAGATCGGAAGTTGTAACCCTAGTTTGGGATGACCCACAAACACATTCTTAAAAAGGAATTATTATTAGCGAGACGCAATTACGTATGAAGCCTCACACTTACGTAGAATATTGAGAGGCAGGGGACCTTTACCGAATTGATTTGTTCCCTCGTTTTAGTTAAATCAAGGTCACTTTTTTATTAATTTGTTCCTTCGTTTCAGTTAAATCGTGGCCACATTTTATTAATTCATTCCCATGATATATTAAAACGTGGCCACAATATATATAATTTCCATGGTTATGTCATGAGCAGGGCTGCATAGCTGCAGGCTACAAGCAAGTTCATTCCAAATAGTTCTGATTTCTGTTCGTGCCAATAAGGCTTGTACAATGAAACACATGCTACTAATGAACCATTTGTATACAGCTATACAGATATAATTTAACACAGTAGACTGTAGAGAAACTAAACTGTTTATTCCTAAGGATGCATGAAGACAGTAATTTGAGGGTGAACTAACAGCTTTGATTTTGTGGCACAGTGCTGGAATCCTGAGTTAGTTTGAAGGTAAACCAGCATGCATCAGAGTCATATTTTAGTAATCATGGATGCATTTCAGAACTGTCTGCCAAAAAGCTATGCTTTGTCTCTTCAAATTTATTCAGCAGCCCCTAAAGTCAAAGACATAGTTGAACTGAATCTCAGCTAAAGGCTGGCCGTCTCATGGTGTTTCTTCTGGTGGAAATCGATTATTCCTATTTCCCAAATATAGCATCATGCAGATGCAAAAGGCATGAATCACAAGGTGTTGAGAGAGACTTTCTATCTTGGGCGATTACCTCAGGTGTGAACAGCTCGCTGCTTGTGCCTTTACTCGGGCCTCCAGGCCGCCGGTGATGTTGATCCGGCACCAGGTGTATGAGAAGGGCAGCCCTGGTGACTTCATACCCCATCTGGGTCTGGCCTAGAGATGTGTCTGGTTTGCACACCTCCCAGAGTGATCCATCAATAGGGCAGAGACACACATCTCTGTCCACCTTTGAAACACTGCAGGTCAGGGGTCTTGTGGAAGATGACCAAAGTGGTCAGAAGTTTTTAATACTTCAGGACATTTTTACATGGTTTTCTTCAGATACGCCTGACCAGATTCTTTACTGTAAGCATTCAGAGAAGAGTGTGCACCAAATTCTTTCTTCTGTCCCTTCCGAGTATAATTTGTATTGCTTTTTTAAGTGTTCGTGCACTACATAAAAATATGCACAACGCATTTTTATTCTTAGAAAGACAGGGAGTTGCGAGGGGGGTGTGCCAGATAGGAGGAGAGAGGTACAGCTGGGGTTAGCATCTGGAGGGTCCTACAACGTTTCTGCTTAAAGAGGAGGATGGAAATTGAAGGCCAGGGTAAAGGAAGGCCTCCTAAATGCTGCGGCCGGGAGACAATCCCAGAGCAAGATGCCACGTATCTCTGGGCTGTGGCTAAAGTTCTTGCCAGAGGCCTCTTGAGAAGGCCGGCTCCAATCTGAACGAGCTGTGTGTGCATGGGCCTGCCTTCCTGTCCAAATGCAAAACCTCCAGGCCAGTTCCTTCAACCCCATGTTGTTCTAAGAGTAATGGCCACTAATGACTTCCTTGCATTTTCCCTGCAATTACTACATAGCAATTACGGTTGCTGCACATCCCTGTGATCATTTTCCTTGCCGAAATCTTGACTTTAGTGCTTTGCTTGGGAAATTATATTGGATCAAGTGGCTTTTGCAGCAGGATTAGAGCACAAAGTAGTACTTGGAATTTTGAGTCGCATTAAGACAGACATGTTGTCCATCTGTAGTCAAGAGTTCCTAGGAGTGCAATAAAATCGAATGTTTCTGGGTCCTGGTACATTGGATGCAGATCCAGTTCACGACAACTTTTTCAAATAGCTTCCAATTGTGTCTTGGCCTAGTGGTGTTTCAAAGGACATGAAGGAAGGTCTTATCAGCACAGTAACACTGAAAGCCAACCAAATGACTGCAGCTCACCTGGAATTGTTAGCATGCGACGGAGTGTGAGCTTCGTGTGAAAGGAGGCACGCTAGTTCTCAAAGGGTAAGCTGTTGGCTTCTAGAAACCATCAAAAGTGCTAAGGAAGTGTGTTTGTACATCGTATCCTAGGTTAGCTGTCCCTGCCTGCAGTAGTATGCATTGGATATCAATACCTGTGGATGGACATCCATTTGCAAGTTAGGCGTCTATGCCTGTGACTGCACATCCCTCCCTGAGGTGGCAGTGTCTTTTCTCGACCGGCTGTCTCTGGCCCACTTCCCAAGCTCTACTGGTACTGAGTGCAGGCCAGACCTTTCCCACAACGTCATAGCTCAGATGACCTGGCCTAAAATTCCAGTGCTAGGGGCTAAAAGCAGCCTGACTAAATTGGAAAGGTTTTTGGGTGGGGAAGGGGTGCAGCACAATCCCTCACAGGTTAGCAAAGGAGAACTGGGTGACCCAAAAACCACCAAGCGTCGACCTCAGCAGTGACGTCAAATGAGACTACCTTGTGGAACAGCTATCAGCTACCATTCAGAGTGGAGTAAGCAATCTCACAGCTAAAAAAAATCTTAAATCCAGTCCATAACTCATTATGTCATTCATATATATAATTTTTTTTTACTTTGTGGATCCAGATATTGCTTATGTCTTATTTCTTGAGTCAGTTTTTATGTTAAAAGACTCCCACAGAAAACCCTTTTTAGTGCTTTCTTACAACCTTATTAAAAGTTAAAGTGTATAATGCTAACCATGGCCAAGAAATGTCCCATTGAATCCAGCTTAACATTTTTATCTATGGTATACCCAATTTTATACAAGTATGAGACTGGGATTATTGAATTATTTGCATTATCAGGAAAAATAACAAAAGAGATGATCTGGAATGTTCAGTTTATTTGAAAAGACAACTAAGAGGGAGCAATAAGCTGGAAATGGGATCTTGCCCACGATAATATTTTCAGTGACAGTGCCAATTCACAGGACAAACATGGATGTCAGTCATCTGGCAGCGCCCACAGGCCACCTCAAAGGATCATGGGAATTGTATGCTGTACCTACACCTATCACAGCACCATGTCTTTAACTCCAATACATACAAAGGTAACAAAAAGGTAGCAATTATCACATTCATAAACAAACAAGAACATGTTGATATCAAAGGCACTGAACACCAGCTAAGTTATCCATACTGAAATGATGACCATGATGGTGTCAGTGTTTGCCATACAGAACAAAATGCTTAAATAACATACTATTTTTAAATTTAATATAAAGCCATTTTTTCCATGAAACTTTCTTTAAAATGGACATGCAAGATGACTGAAATTTAATTCAGAAAGTTTGTCAGAAATTTTAAATTGGCTTACATAAAAAAGAACAATCTTGATTTAAACAGTTTAACTTATAATAATCTGGGTAAAAATGCAATAGTATTAACAACATCTGTATACCCCCAGTGTAAACCCAAATGAGGCCAATGAGAAAATATAAAGTAAATATACATATTTTAAGACCACCAACTCGCTGTACTTAGGATACCCTACTGCATTCTGCTCTAGACCCGTAAAGAACGGCTGTGCAGAGGTTTAAAAAGCATTTTGGTGCTCTGGCAGTCATATAATGTATGGTAAACATCTGTACCTGCTTCAAACACCCAAATCTGCTTTCAAATAACTATTTTTCTCCACTGAGCTTCAACAGCTCCACTGCTGGTAGTCAGGATGAAAAAAAAGCTTACCATTACACAAAGCAATATAATTTCTGTATTCTGATCGAAAACAGTTTTGTAACAATAAAAAATACTAACATAGTATGAACAGCATAATCCAATCACTGTAAATCCAGTTGATGACAAATGGTTACAAAACACATTATGACGTAATCTGCCATTTCCATTCATATCCAGGAACTGGTTACACGTGCTGACACTACTACACACTAAACAGGATGGTGACATTTCCTTCACAAGCAGAATGCATGTAAAAATGGCGTTGCTTAAAAAAAATTAAACATGGGGGAGGGGAGATTCCCTGTTGGTAGCCCTGATGTCTGTGTATGGCTTCCATTTCTCGTATCTGCTCTTTATGAGGGTTTATCATTAAACCCTACTGTTGCCTTTAACAGCCCATCTCTGCCCCAGTGAGGGAAAAGCAGGCATCAGAATACTGAGCCCAGACTTTTTACTATCATTGCATTCAATTGTCATTTCAGTCAGGGAAACGATAGAGTGCATTTTACAGAAGCTTTCTGTCCAGACAATTACTGCATAGTGACAAAGTACAATCTTAACCAAGAGGCAAGAGCAACAGAGTATTCTCTCTCTATTACTTTAGGATCTCATCTTACTTTTTCCACTGAATACATTCCCAACCTTCCATCCCTTAACTCAACATTTCTGTTACGTCCTGTTTAACTAACTCTCTAAACCAGGTGGGTGAGCACTGCCTGAAAGAGAAAATGTCATTCCTTGCTTCTCCCTCAAAACCATTCTGTCTCTTAAGATATCTCCCCCAATCATCTCCCACATTTCCTACATGCACTTCCTATTCATGTTAAATCAAACGGAGACACGTATAAAACATTCAGTTACATAAGGCACTTCCTACAGCAGAAATATCTAACACTCTATATGCAGAATTCTTTCATAGAGAGGACATATATGCCCTCGTGTTTTCTACATGAAGGTTACATCCAAGATACACATTCAGAAAGCAGAGTATATTATTTTATGCGGATGTCAGTTCCATAACAGCAGACATGTCAACTCTAATTTGCAAAGATTCTACCGGAAACTGTGATCCACATTACCAGTCATTTGAAGTTCAATCTTTGGGTTTTTTTGGATCACTGAGGTCCACACACCTAAACACCAAGTTCTGTGGTGCCTCTTCTAGAAACTGAGCCCTTCCCTGTTTGGTGGATTTTCTCTGCTTCTGTCACTTGTGTCTGTAAGAGCAGTTCCTACTGGGTTTTCTGGTATGAGTGTAAACATCTGGATGTGGGAAGCACTTGTACAGATGAGGCATGATTTGTACAGTGAATGTGCGCATGTGGCAGGGCTGTTAACACCCTCATCGTGGTTGGACGGCAAACTCACAAAACCTCCCCCAGCCATTCCACCACTGGATCACAAGTATATCCGGCGACTGATGTCCTTGGCTTGCTGGTACACTCGATTTAGGTTGCCCATGTCGCTCAGTATTGAGAAACCATCATTATCTCTGGCAGAAACTCGTGTTCCATGGCATAGTTTTGCTGTGGTAAAGTCCGTCTTGACCCTGAGGCTCCCAAAACGGCCTGGCTGGAGTATACTCTCTGCTGAGAGCGATGCCCTAACGTGGGACCGGGTGACACTCTCATTACCTGCTATGCCCGGGGGCCGCTTCTGACTATGGAAGAGAACGGGGTCCCTTGTACACACCATGGTTGGTATGGTATACTCAGCTGGGTACTTCCCACTCCGTTTCAGAATGCCTTTCTTACCCACCGCTCTCCTGGGGTGTGTGCCAGTGGGAGAAATTGGCACAGCACCCCCCATCAGCTCAGAGGACTCGCTGCGCTCTGGTGAAGAGTAGTAGCCCGATTCCCGCTGATTGTTCTTTTTCAGAATGCCCTTCTTGGGTAGAGGAGGTGGTATGTCAACCAGCAAGCTGCCTGCTATGGCAAAACCCCCCATTTCATCCTCTTCCTCACTAGAACCAGAGTTTACATCCTGCGTGAAACGTGGGGCCTCTGGCATGGGAACCCCCAGCATTCTTGATTTCAGGATGCCCTTGGGCCTCTTCAGACCTGGTTCATCCTCTCCTCGGATGCAGACCTGTCCCCCGTCGCTTTCCTGACTGGGCTTCCAGTATCGCAGACGGCCCAGCGTCCGGGTCTCGGGAAGGTTTTGCCGCGGGGGCGGCACTGGGGGTGAGCTGCTCTGGTGGGTGGCGACACAATCACAGACGCTGTTCCTGCAGCCCCAGTTAACCCACCAGTGGTGGGCGATGTCCTCCACTGTGGCTCGACGCTGCGGGTTCACCATCAACATCCAGCGGATAAGGCCTCGTGCATCTACAGGAGTCGAGAGGGGCGACGTAGAGAGAAAGAGTGTGAAAAATAAGCAGAGAGATTGCAACAGGGCAGAAAAGTATCTAAATGTTCAAAAGTACTGTACCTGAGGGTTGGGCTGGCTCTCGATATTCCCCATTGCTGATCTGACGGACAAGGTTTCTGTGATCTCCTCCATCAAAAGGCATAGTCCCATAAATAAGAGTGTACAGCAGCACTCCCAGTGCCCAACTATCCACCTGCAAACACAGGGCATCTCAGTCCCAGACTAATGTGCACAAAAGCCCATTTTGGGCTCACCTATGGGGACAGCACGCCATGGGCTGAGTACCTCTGGGCCGCGGTAGGGCCGTCCATTGATGATCTCAGGCGAGGCGTACAGAGGGCTGCCACAGAAGGTCTGTAGGAGTTTGTCTTTGTGGTACAGGTTGGAAAGGCCAAAATCTGCGATCTGGGGGAGTGGAGGGGGTCAATTTTGGGAATTGCAAATTTGGTCTATATGTTTATCATTGGTTTACAGCTCCTTTGTAACTTATAAGAAGAAATAAGGAGCTCTCCATACCTTGATGTTAAAGTTCTCGTCCAGTAGCACGTTTTCCAGTTTCAGGTCCCTATGCACTATCCCATTCTGTGAGCCGCAAAAACACACGTTAGGATAAAGTTTTTGCAAGGTGCACCAATATGGCTGATGGATGTGATACAGGAAACCACAAACAAACAGTCATATAATGAAGTAAATAACCCATAACCCAATTCCCCAAAACCTTCACAATACCCGCCAGAGGTATTGTGATGCTCAATATGATGATGCTCAATAGACGCTTTGCTCTGATTCTTCTGACATAATCAAGGCGGCTGTACCAGATCCCACTTTTATCGCTTAGCGTTTCTTAATATTCAGGATTTTTTTTCCCTTCTTTTTTTGAGATTTTAGTTTTATTATTATGTTTGTGTTTTGTTCTTATTATTATGATTTCATATTCTGTTTATGTTTATATATCTTTCTTAAAGCATTTGTGCACTCTGGCTTGAAACGTGCTATAGAATGCTGCCTGAGCGTCACCAGGCTAACTGATTTGGCGTATCGCACATGTCCATTCTGCACAGTCACTGACACGCCTTACTGTCCCACCCTATCCTGGGTTGCCTCAACTGGGACTAATTTTGAATGGCTGTCTTATACTAATCGTTTATTGCTAGCAGAAGCAATGACATCATCCTTCCGATTTTCAGCTGTGGGCATACTGGGCCGTAGGAGTGATTTGCTCTGCCGACGGGACGTCAGCAGGAGGAAGGAATCAGGGAAGGTGGATTATAGGATGTGATCTTTTGAGCTGCCTGGTCGTCTGACTGGCGATTCAGCCAGGGGAGTTATCAGTAAGATGGTACAGCCTATCATGGCTCAAAGCCAGTGCAGCTGCTTCAAGTGCGTCAACTCCTGCCTCCCTCACCTTGTGGCAGTAGTGCACAGCGGAGACGATCTGCCTGAAGAAATGCCTGGTTTCCCTCTCAGTGAGCCGGTGCCGCTCATTCAGGTAGTCGTACAGCTCGCCCTTGCTGGCGTACTCCATCACAATCACGATCTTGTCCCGGTTCTCAAACACTGGAGGATGACACAGAAAAGAGGGTCGTGAAACGGGGGCAGCCTTCTGGAGACAGGCTTCTGTCGGTCTCAGATCCGGGTCACGGGCCTTCTCCACGTGCGAACACAGTTAGTGGGATGCCAAGAGGGACCGCTTAATGCAAGTCCGCCTCGATGCACGGCATCCCAAGGCAGGCTGAGTGCGTGCAAGGTCCCTCACCGCCTTCTACGGCTTTGCAATTCAGCCAGATATCACACGCCCCCGCAACAGACGCTGTTAAGGGAGGGTGGGGGTGGTCAACAGATGGAAGCTTCTGCTGGCGAGGTACATAAGGGCTCCCAAAGATGGTACCATCTACTGACTGCCATATGGACTTCCATATTCACAACCTCCAAACCAAAGCCCTGGTATAATCCTGCCCTGCCTCCACCAACTGGCACCGCGCTGCTTTACTTTCCTTCAAAGCTGCTCATCCTGTAACCGATGCACGTGTCTCTCTGCCAGGTTCGGGGCTTGTCTGTTGCCGTGGCAACGCGTAACCTGAGACCAAGGCCGTTTCAGGGTGCGTCCTGCACCTGGCCCTGACACTGCGACCGTGGGATCCAGGGAGCTGGAGCTGGAGCCAAGATTTCGTCCTTGCTGCCAATGCTGATCTGCGTTTGCTGATCTGTCTTTAGCCTGATGGGTCTGCTGACTGTCTCTGACCCACCTGTCAGCAAGGCTGTGACCCAGTTCACAGAAGCTGAATTATCACTGGCCACCGGCCCGCATTAACTGCTATCCCATCCGCTTCAAAGACACCCCTCAGGTCGCGTTAGATCACTAGGGCCTGACAGCTTGCCCGTAGCTACTGGCCAAGCTGTAGGGTTCAGCCACTAGCAGGCTATAAATGCCACCTATGATTAGAAGGCAAACGAAGGCTTGGCAGGCCTCTAGTTTGGCACTGAAATGACAGATATGACCCCTCATCCTCATTTCCCCTGCCTTAGCTGTAGAATAACCCTTCTTTCAGGAGATGCAGCCCCGTCTCCTTACTTTGTTATGTCTCTGCCTAGGGATTGGCAAGCTTAACCTTAGAAGTAGGCTAACAGATTATGAATGATTTTTTGAGTGACAGGCTGTTCCAGACTGAGTCCAGGGAATAAGAAAAATATAGCTGATGCACGGTTCAGCCATTTCGCTCCTCCCATTAACTCTGGAAATGGGTGATACCAGAAACTTGGGTTTCAAGATACACATATTCAACACACACAGAGGTAAATAAGGAGCCACCCCTAAAGCCTGCTTGGACAGTGCCTGCAGAAATGTATCCTCGAGACAGTGACTCCATTTGACACAAGGTGAGGGGGGTGCCCTAACTGGGTCAAGAGCAGCATTTCACAAACTAACAAGCGTCTGGCTGGCAGACCATAGTCACTGTGATGCAGACACACAGAGCACCAATCTGTAGCAGCCCCGAGTGGTTCTCCTACACAAGGATGCTAACCTTCATAGATGGTGATGATGTGAGGGTGCCGAAGGGACGACATGATCTCGATCTCCCTGCGGATATGCACCATGTCCTGCTCGTCCTTGATCTTCTCCTTGCGGATGGACTTGATGGCCACCTGACCAGAAAGGAAAGATTTATCAGACGCAGTCAGGACGACAGACTGTAAACACCAGTAGCCGGATATAGATTAAGGTGAAAACACCAGAGAGTCTTTCAAATTACCCATATAAATACCTTCATAAGAAGGATATTACCATGACATCACCATGACATCACAAAGTTAAGAATGCAGGACAGACACTGTTTAATATCTCAGTCTCATTTGGAATCTTACTACTCTCCTCCCACTGAGTGGGGGATTAGGACTATGCCCCCCTTAACTAAAAAAAGACAAAAAACACCATCAATATATATGGTAATGCACCAATAAGTCATGCAGTGCCAAATGGGTTTCATTAATTGAGTCGTCTGTGGCCTAAGTGCAAATGATAAATCACCATGGAAACAGAAAAGGCCTATTTCATTCCTTTGCCTGTGACTCCTGGTGGCTCACGCAATAATGTCCAGCTGAAAAGAATCTATATCTGTGCATGTTACTTAGAAGTAGAAGTGGCAGAGTAAGCAAAGCAGAAGGTGTACAAGGGAATCCTATTTGTACAAACATGCAAAGGAGGACAGAGCAATCATAGGCACTCCAGATGGAAACCAGCTTTGTAGTTAGCTCTGGCATATTTACGGTAGTGTTATTAATATGCATTATCTCTGTGAAATAAACCAATAAGCCAACAGACACCCTGGTTGCAGAACGCAGCATTATGAAAGTGTTCAATCATCGATGCAAGAACAACGAGAGTCAGGACTGGACAGCAAGTTCGAGAAGGAGATGCCGTTCCATCCTGTGGTCTGTCTGTGCTCCCCCACCAACGATACCTCAACCTTTCACGTTCCATCAAGTGCTACGGACCCCTGGGGCTTAAATCTCCAATATCAGTGATCTTCCATGCATCTTCCCATTTATGGGAAAACATGCTTCACTGTTTGTAGCCGGCAGGAGGGGGCAGCTTCACCACTGAAGTGACCAGCCAGCGCGGTAGAAGACTTCCCCGTTTAACAAAGGACAATAAGAACCATATGTTGTTCCAAAGCCAGGATAATTACCATGTGCATCCATAAAAAGGAAGCCTATCCGAATACCTCAAGTCGTTTGCTGATTATGTAGCGTAAGGAACAGAGATGCAAACAGGAAACTGGAGACATATTCCACCGGCACCGTGATGGACATTAAATGCTGTTCTTTGTAGGAGTCATGAGCTGTCCTATGCTGTTTTCCATTACCTCATTAGGTAGAAAATAGACCAAACAGGGCTTTTGCTGCAGCTCAACCTCACTTTGGCCAAAACCTTTAGCTATTCCTCTGGAATGAAGATCTTGCTGCATGCAGATGGGCAGCATGAATTGGGATGAAGAACTGCAGCATATACTGGAACACAGCACTATGAAAGTCTAGCTAGACAAATGTGTTCAACCAAAAGACTTTAAGAACTGTATAACATTAATTTCCAGTCTAATTGAGCTCTCACTGCTATGTTATATAACATAATTGTGTCAAGCCTATCTGTTAAGCAGTTGCTACATCTATGTTAAGCCCAGCGGGAGAACCACACTTGGAAGGGTGCTATATAAAAATAGACTGAACTGAATAGTGGAGATTATAGAATACTTTTCAATTAATATTACACTTACCTGACATTTGTATACTGAGATAAATTGGTGAAGTAGGCCGATAATTTTGCTCATAGAAGCAACAGCTGCTTCTATCCTGGGATTTTTTTATAAACCATTAGCCTCAAATCAATCTCCAGGAGACTAAATCTCAATACTGTAGGGCAAAGAAGGTTTTTACGCCTCACTCTGACATTTTTCCCACTGATGTTTCTAACAAAAATCAGGCCAATGACAAACCAGGCTGGAATCATTCGATTTTTCCATTTCAATCAGGAACCCACAGTAAAAAAAGCACCAGTCACAGAGTTAACCTAGTTAAAAGGAGCAGCTCTAATCTGGGGTGAGCTTCCTGAAGCCTTCTTGACGCTACATTGTTCGTAAGTTCTATCTTTTAACATAGAACTTACGTATGGCACAGCATTAAGAAGGCTTCAGCAAACTCACCCCTGAATGTCACATCAATACTAATCAGTTTGAAACAGCAGTAAATAATCATGCATGAACATGCACAGACGTCAGTTAAATTTAGTACTATTAGCTTAATTAAAATAAGCAGAATTTTCTTGGCTTTACATCAACTGAAAAGCACGAAGAGCCACATACTTCAAATGCTGAATGTTCCTTTATTTAATTTCTTATAGTATTTATAAAGTATATAGTATAAATCAGGAGAAAATGTATAAACAGAGAAAGATTCTGTAAAATTCTCATTTGCTGTAGGAAAAATGTTAAATAATAAGGAAACACAATGTGAAAATGATATAGCTGGCACTAGAGTCTGGCTCTGATAGTTCCTAGGAATGATCAATCCAAAAACCTTCATGCTTCAAAGCTGATGCACTACCCTGTTTTTCATAATGTAATCAAGACACCATCCCCTTTGACTGTCCTCCAAACAGGCTTTGTCACACATGGATGTCTGTCCTGCAGAGAAATGCAGAGTGTTCTGCAGAACTTATCATGTGGGGGAAACATGTTTGCAAATAACTAAATGAAAATGTTTATCGTGCGTAGACGTTTCATCAGTACAAAACTGAGCCCATGAATGCAGTGAACATTTGGGATTAAGCTCCAAATGGTTTTAATCGTTTATTGAGAAGTATGAATTTGGCTGGGCATCACACCTGCCAGGAGGTTGTAGGACAAAGACAATCATTCAGAAGGTGGCCTGCAACCATGTCCTTCAGCTTGTGCTCCTACAGATCTACGGACATGAGTACTTTGTGGGATAAGTTAAAAAAGCAGAGGCGCAGCATGATCAGAGCCCTGTGTCACCTCCCAGAGCATTCTGCTAAAGGTCTCATGATAGATGTACTGTGCACTCAGGCTAGCAAGCTCCCACACTATCAGCCACACTCTGTCCCCAGAGTGGGCCTCCCTCTGCCCTTCTGAAGATGCTCCTCTCCTCTTCTTTTTCCTTTTCTTGTTTTTTTTTTTCTCTCAGAATAAAGATCATCAGAGCAGCAGACTCATGGGAGTTTTACTTACACAAAAATGTTCTGAGGGGAAAATGAAAATCGATTGGTTCAGGGAGATAACCAATCAGATTGTAGAGGAGGTGTCCAAGCAACCAATCACATATATCGGTCCCACCTCCGCTAGTTGCTTGGATGCAACTCCTCTACAATCTGATTAGGTATCTTCTGAACCAATCATTTTTCGTTCTGCCCTCAGATGATTTTCATGTAAGTAAAACTCTCGTGAGCTAGCAGCAGAGGCAGGTGTACTGTAACCCCTTCATCTATCAGTCTTATTGACAAAATGATGTGCTTAGCCTTTCCTTTGCTTATCATACAGATTAAGGGCTACAAGTCTTACCAGACGGGCTGTCAGCTGACACACACCTCCCTGCAATCTACACTATAATGTTTACCCTTATTACTATTATCATCATTATTGCTATTTCTATTAGTCAAGGGGTGATGAATGTCTGTAAATGAAATGAACCTGGCAACAGGCATTTCCTCTGACACATGGCAGTAACCAGCCACCAAGATTTCTACCCACGTTATAGTCTTACAGAATTTTATTTTCTGGGACATAAAGCAGTGCATGTCAATGTAACATTCTTTATTTCCCTGCAAGGACTGATGTCGGAAGCGCCGGCAGGTTTTTGGAACAGAAGAAGCTTTTAAATACTTTTAAAACATGCCGCATTAACACAAACGTTAATGAGTGGTCTGGTTTTAATATTTTTTACAACATTGCAGAAACATTCAAGGGGTTTATGTGTGGCTCAGTGAGCTAAGTCTCTGTGCCTAGGACTGGAAGGTCACCGGTTTGAGCCTGGCCTTAGCACACCTGCGGCTCCTTCAGCAAGGACCTTTCCCCCCAGCTCCCTGGGTGCTGCTATGGGTGGCTGCCTTTCTTGGCCAGTTTGCTCTCACCACCGGAGAGGAAGTTGGGGGAGGCGTAAAAAGAATTTCCCCACAGGGATCAATAAAAGTCCAAAAAAAAAAAACATTTGGACACTGGATGCAGACATCAGCAGTATTCAAGTTATTTGTTTCCTCTGGAACTTTCCAAGACAGATAATGGCATCTGAGGCTTTTGACTTGTTTGTTTGTTTTTGGTAAGTGAAGTGTGGCCCTCTGGTCGTTTAAGTCACAGCCAGATCTGTCAATGGCTCTCTCTCCAGCACCCGTCACGATCAGCTCCCTGTGGGATCTGGCATCGGGAAGTCCCACTGGGATCGGCTGCCTACGTTAACATTCATTACGGGGCCTCAAATTGCAACCGCACTTTTCTCTGCTGTGCTGGCAGCCGCACTGGGAAGAACGTGCAGCGTTAATTGTATGATTGGTAATTGCCAAACAGATCGCAATAAATTACACAAAGGCCAGAAAGTAAGTCATGCGTTTCGCCCAAGTTAGAAGCTTTCATGCGATTGCCGGCCACTGTTAGATTGCTTGCTAAGCGACTTGACGTTTCGGCGTCTGCTGACGGCTGGAACACTTACCTCTCTCCCGGTCTGCCTCTCTACGGCCCTTTTCACTTTGCCGTACGTCCCCCTCCCCAGAGTCTCCAGCAGCTCGTACCGGTGTTTCAGGTTGTGTTTATGGTGGTGCTTCTTCACGCTGGAGCCCCGTCGGATCTCGCAGGCTTTCTGCGCCGGCTTCCCGGAGTAGTCTGCACATAGGGCCGCGTCTTCCCTGCGATGCTTTCCTGCAGAAATCTGTGTTTTCTCGGCTCCCAAACGACACCGCCGGTTTGATGACAGAGAGGTACTCTCCATCCTGTGTGCTGCAACTCCGACAACTTGCTACTACTTTTAAAATAAGTCGATTATTTAAAATACTGATATCTATAATATGTAATAAATAAGCCAATGGCTATTTATAGATGAAGTTTTAGGGATAATATTATGATCTGTAAAATAATGCCTAACTTTAAACATGCCCGGTATATTTACCAAGCGCCATAAAAAAGAGAAATTGTAACAGATATTAAACGAAAATTTGTATTAATTAGTCAAAGACCTTTAAAAAATGACGCGTGCACGCATTTTTCGACCATTAATTAAAAAAAATGTCAAATTACAGTAATCTGTGTTTAAAGTTCAAGTGATGGAGATGCAATATAGTGATATTCATTAAAAACCAATTTCTTCTATTTCTCTTGTCCGGGCATCTGATATAACCTAACATCTACTGCAGTATTAAAATTATAAATAGCAAACAGTCGTCTCCAGTGCGTTCAGATAATTCAAATACAGCGAAGCCTAATTCTGTCTACTTCTGTCAAATAAGCGGCTGCTCGGTCCTCCGTGTGCGTGATCCATGCCTGAGTCCTTGTCAGAAACGTACAACATTCGGGATCCGGAAAGTGGAGGTTCCGTGCAGAATATCTGCCATAATACTCCGCGACCGAGACGTCCGGCTCTCTCTTGTGCCTCTGAGCTGAGCCGCTCTGAAACCGAGTAAGGGATCTGAGCCCAAGGTGGGCGGGGTTATCGGAGCTGCTCCAGTACTGTAGCCGTGTCGCTGTATCAGGGGGTGCGGGGCTCTCAAATTCTTCGCTACTCCAACCCCCACAAACACGACCGCTACATACAAGTTATTTCTTTCACGAAACGATGTTTATACGTTTGTGCGTGTTTGTGCGATACACGTGTTTGTGCGTGTATGTATACACATATGATAATATGAAAATTGATGCTCAATAGTTGAAACTAAGTGCCTATTTTTAGTAAACGTGTTAACTTTGTCTATTGGGTCATTCTTGAACGGTGTGAGTCTGCTTTGTGATTATTCAAAGAATCATCTGAAATATCCTGGAAATATGAAAACTTGAATTACTTGCAAAAACATTATGAACCCTGCATTTGTTCAGAGTTGCAATGACTGGCTCATTAGTCTAATTAGGCCTAGTTTATAAACACGGTGTGTGGAACTTTAAGGAAAGAACTCAAGTGACTGTGATCATAATAGGTTTTTTTTTTCTTTTGAGACACAGAAAATAAAAAATAACTGCAGCATTACAGAAGATACTGGTTTGATAAGCGGTACCTTTTACAGATGACATTATTGTCCTGCAGGAGGAATGTCAGTAATTCACCTTTACAATGTCCTTCACTATTGGAATGCGATGAATGCAGTCTGCTACCAATATCCTCTTCCATCAATACTGCTTTGGTTTGCAATATGACCCCAAAGCATTCCATTCTAACCCATCCCCTACCCCCTACGCTCATCCCAGTAAGGACATGACCTTTTTTGTAACTTCAAAAGACAAACAATGTCCAATTAGCGTGGGTGATGCCTGCCTTTCTTCCTTGAAAACAAACAACTTTGAAAGCTCCTGGAACACTTCATGAAATCAGAAATGTTTTTCATCTTATACGGAATTCGGAAATTACATTCTAGACACAGTCCAGTCCTACTTGCGTAATCTTTTAGTAACATATGTACACTGCCCTCTCGTGGATGTAATGAGCAACGAGAAAGCAACGAGGCCACATCTGAGAGAGAAAATTGGTCGCAACGAAAATAAGAAAAAACGTTTTTTCTCATGTGCATGGTCATATGAGTACTAAAATTTTATGATGTGATGTGACTGGAAAACACACAAAATGCTGCAAATTATCATTCTGGATAGCACCTATGGAAAGAGGAGTTACAAATGCAGAAGAACAAACAAGTGTTCTGCTGCTTATATGCAGTGTTCCTTGTGAGAAAATAATAATAGTAAATACTCCATTTTTATCCATTGTCCCAGTAAGAGATGAAAAAAATGCTTAAATCTATCTCTTGAAGATGACCCAAAATAGAATAAGCACACATATATAAAACTGTGGAGATTCGCATGGTTTCTAAATTAATTTTCCATTCTCTTATTTTTACCCAAGTGGAGAACAATTACTCTAATAATATTTGGAAATAAAAATCAATGGTTATGAATCTTTTAAGACTGCCACATGCAATGTTGTCTTAATGACGAATGGCCGGGTTTTATCTGTGGTGACACAATTTTCACAAGGTTGATACAAAAGATTGTGAAAATGGTTTCACAATCTTCTGATGAATATCTAGGGCAACAGTTAAGGAAGGAGATAAGGGCATGACATCACTTCCCATGGGGCTGCTGGATAAACAAGCAAGAACATGGAGGATTTGAACTTGTAGCACTGTGGGATGGGGTCATCACTCTATAGTGGGGTCCTACCAAGTCAACGGGTTCTGACCAGAAATGTGCCTGTCTATCCTCCTGTAGCTGAACAAGTGGAATATTGTCTGAACAATGTGGAGTTTGTGGGTTTAAATCCCAGGGGACTCACATAAACTGTAAGCCTTCCATCTACTGTAAGAAAAAAAAATCATCAAATGGCTCACAGACTGATTAAAATCCTTCCTGGATAGTAAATGACACACATTCAATCTTAAATAGCATTGGACTGTCTTTTTAGTATAATGTTCATACGTTATGACTAGTATGTATGAAGTTTATCTTCTGTGCTTTGGTGCACTCTGCTGTGCTGCTGGGACTTCTGTTTACGTCTTACTCACAGGAGACAGGAAGATGGCTAATCACAAAAAACGAACGTTACCACATTCAGTGACATCAGAATGTTAGTCAAAATTCCAGATGGAACCAGCAGACACCATCATGTGGTGCTGAGAATTGACTGGTATGTACTGGTCAACATTACTTGCGACTTCATTCGCTGATACATGGTAAAGGAAATCACTACAGTGTACTGATGTAGGTAGTGTATGTAGCAGTACTGAGAAAAAAAAACAATCTAGGCCATGTGTAATTATGAATCAAATTATCTTTAACATCGAACAAAACATCATTAAAAATTCTTGAAATGGGAGTTTTCTGACTATCTACAGACCCACACTTATCTTTTCACAGTATGCTAGATTAACAGGTGAAATCCACGTGCTGCGTTCTTCCCCGCCTCGCGCCCTAAGATTGCAGAATAGGCCCGTGACCCTCGTGACGCTCCGTAAGACGAGCGCGTACGGAAAGTGGATGAATGCATGCCGTCTGTGTTGCTTCAGCTCCATTCAACTTCTCGCCTTTCCTCATTCACGGGATTTTGTTCAGAAAACAATAGTACGTTGAGTTTCTCCATTCAGCCTGTTGCTTTTGCTCACTAAATGTGTAGCCTTTGAAAAAAAAAAAAATTAATTCCGAGAAAACAATGTTCGCTTTGTCCGGGACGGTGTCAGAAGCTGGTTGACCGACACCCTGGTAGTTGTTGATGTCCTGCTCCCTATAATAGCATAAATGTTTTAATTACAAGGTAAAATATTTTTTACCCTCTAAACGAAACATGCAGACCGAAAGAAGCGATATTTGAGTATTTATCGCCTAGGCTCGCTAACTAGGCCGTGCTAGCTAAATGTTTAGTTTGCTGCTTGAAAATCTTTAAACATTTTGGGTATCATTCAGTACTGCTAAGATTCTCAGTGATTTATAAGAAAGTTGTAGATGAAACGCGGCCCTTCGGAAACCGTTATATTCCAGGGGCGGATATAAAAATTATATCTAATTAGGCTTCAAAGTTTTCCACATCGGAGTGCGAAAGCAATTAGCGAATCTGCTGTTATTGGCCCAATTAATGCGCAGCGTCTCTGTTAAACATGGCGTAATTGGCATTTGAATTGAATAAGGCGTTTTACTGGTGCTAGCACCTGTCGTTTGCGCCATTTACCGGCGCTTTATTACAATAGTTAAATAAGATCTAGCAAGAACTAGATCATTTCTAGTAGAAATATGCCATATGGATTGCTTTTTTGATAAGGTAGTTGATTTGGTGCCATATGATGCATATTCTTAGCGTTTAATGACAGAAGCTGACATCCATCCATGTTCTGTAACCGATTTTGTGACGGCTTTATTTATCACGCCTGCTCAGTGTATCAGACGTCTCGGCAATGCATTTGGTGGAATGGCCTCTTTCAGCACGTATCGTTGATCTTGGGGCTGCAGCTCTTCGTTGATCCTTTGTGCCAAGAGGCCGGGCGCAGTTCGGCATGCGCGCTGCTCGATCGGAGGACGGTTCCCATTCTTATATTATGATTCACTTTCGTGCAGTGTTTCTGATTATAGCGGCAATAGATATCCTGATGTTTAAACCGGCAACGACAAGTGTGCCGCCTTCCGTAACAAGGGTGGCCCTGTAGGGAAGACGCCGCTCCCGGCAGTGCGAATGAGCGCGTAGAGGTTTATTTTACGTCAGTCTCACTCAAAATAGAAATCAATACAGCGTCGATGAGATGAATTGAGTTTCGCTGAACCAGTTTCGTCACCCTTTGCGGATCTGATATGTCTTCTAATTGAACATATTATTTGAATTATCCTTGCGTCATCGAGGAAAATAAGCCAGGCTATATATAATTACGAATCAGATTATCTTTGTTTTAACAATTATAAAACATGGTTCTGAAGCCGATGCTCGTCGGGTTGGTAGATTGTAGATATTCACAAAGAATTGGGCCGGTTTGGAAAAAAAAGTAGTGGGAGGTGTTTTTTAAAGCTATTTCAAAAATAGACCGTGGTCGCAAAGTTTTATTTTAGAAATGGAGAAAATGAAATGTCAGTTTCAGCACAAAGACCGGCTACGGGGCGAGTAGAGGACGGGTGGGGATCTAGGGCAGGCCCAGCGGCTCTGGCTAAAGTACCACCCCAAGAAGTAGGCCTCACACACATCAAAAGTATTTCATGCAATGAAATGACAAAAACAATGCCGTTTGGAGCCTGAAAGGTACTAAAAGTAAATTATGCTTGGGTTCAGCCCATATTGTGCAGTGATTGTGCTGGAAGTTTCGCCAGCATGCGGTAACCCTGTTGATATGCGGGCTTTGATACGCGCTGCTTTCCTACCCCCGCCAGAAAGCCGGAGACATGATGCTGAGCACGGTGCAGAGTGTCATCGTCCGGCTCCTGTCACCCCTCTGGAGGACTACGGAAGAGGACCAGAATGCAGCGTTTTATGGTGCAGGTTTGTTTCGGTGTTGTGGTTACTCAGAATGATCTGGATCAGGGCCTCGGAACGGTATAATTTATTAAATCTGGCAGATTGATCCACTGGTTAATCCGCTCTTTCTTTTATCAGTGCTTGGAAACCCTTAAATATTTAGCATATTCGGGAATATTTGCTTGGTTTTAAATAAGACAATTACGTATTATCACAGGACTTGGAATGTTTATGGTCTTTAATATGCTTGTACTCGGCTACCGTCTCCCGTCTCAGCTACAGAAACCGTCCGTGACCTACGGGAGGGTGTGGTGACACAGCTATTACAGGACTACGGGTTGATCGACGAGACGGTGTACTTCACTGACGCACAGGTGCTGGGGGGCTGTCCCCTACACGTGGGCGACCATGTCAGCGCCATCGCCGTCAGGGATGGAGCCCATGGCGGCTGGAGGGCGCTTAGGGTGGGTGAGCGCCCCCTAGTGATCAGGTGCTAGAATCGTATTCTAGATAATTAAGTGTGGCGTTTCCAGTAAGCAATATATCTAAGGGGTGCTTATTTTACATTTGCTATTTGGGGCTGTAGCTTAGATGGACCTTGAGGTCTGAATGCGTATGTGCTATAATCTGTTATTGGCCCCTCCCACTCTGTAGGTAGAGCGGTTGACCAGTACCTGGGAGAATGAGGGTGGTGCTGGCCTTCAGCCAGAAAATGGCGGGCTCAAGCATCTGGTTGGCACAGTCACGTCATGTGACCAAGATGGAGGCTTCATTAACAAGAACACCTTCTTTCCACGGCAGGCACTGTGTCAAGGTACATATTGGCAGGGTGTAGGGGTGTATCTCTGTGACTGCCGCTCTGTGAGCTAAAGAGATGCTGTCCATGCATCAGGGTGTGCAAGGTGCCATATGTTTAACTAAGATGTCTGCTTGTTTAGGCTATAAGCCCATGAAGGGGGACTGGGTCCAGGCGCAGTATTTCATCAGCGCCACCCAGTGGAATAGCCAGGCTCGTTCAGTCGGGCCGCTACGGTACCGCCGCATGGACCAGGTCAGCCCTCCCCCCTCCCCCCCCACACAGGCCATATTTGGGGAAATTCAATCAGCTGCAAAGAATCAAGGAACATTTTTGTGTGTTACAATTTACTACACCAGGAGCCTCAGGGATTGGAATCATACTGTGAATTACTGCAGTGAGCCTCCTGTCTTCAGTAATGTGGAACTTGATTGGATTTTCTAAACCTGACATGGTGCAAAGAGTTATAGAGTTATGTAAAAATTTGTGTAGATATGGTTCATATTTTGTATGGCAGCGCAACAAGGCATTTTAACCACCTCAAAAGGCAACATGCAAACGAGTGCAGTTATTTTAAATTTTGTTGCCTTATAGGGCTACTTTATTTTTTTAATTGTGGAATTTGGTTGTACCGTTCAATAACTTGCAAAATAGTCTTAAACCAACCTGAAAAAGATTTGTGATGAGATTGTGGATTGTGATCTTATCGGGGGGAAATATAAAAACGTGCACCCTTAGTTAATCTGCATGTATTGTAGAGAAGGTTGTTCTGTCCTGTAGAATTGAAAATTGGGGGTGGATTTGAATCGGCATGCGCCTTGTGTTCAGGTGCGCGTCACGAGCATGTGTGGTAGCAGCGGCGTGCTGGCAGACAGCGTGTTCTTCAGCACGGACTCCTTGCTGTTCCCGGCGTGGTACACCCCCCAGCTCGGTGACCTGGTCAATGTGGTAGTTTTGGAGAGTAGCCAATCCTTCTACTGTTGGAGAGCACTGTGCATGGCCCCTGTGCATTCCAGGTGACTGGGGGTGGGGTAGGGGGAGCTTGGTTTCCATAGCAACATGTTGTAGTCCCACTGCAGTGTCAACCATATTTTCCATGGCCTACAGCCCAAACCTGGGGCAGTCTGTCTCTGACATGGACATTCAAGGCCTCCTGGAGAACAAGGGTGGACTTCTGGTTGATGAGATTCAGTTCGGATCCCTTCCTCTAGGGGGTGCTCAAGAGCTGCTGGTCTATATAGAGTAAGTGAAGTAGTGAGAAGTTAATGCTTTATCCTGCATATTACCAAATGCAAGCCAGCTCGAAGCTAATGGAGATGGCTAGGAGCGAGTTCTCTTATACATGAGATTAAAAAGGCTCTCATGGGCTTGTGTGCTGGTCAGGGAGTACTCTACTGTTTCTCCTGCTGCTGTAGGAATCAGGGCTCGGAAGTGCACACACTCTGCCGCTGTGAGTTGGCAGGCTGGGACCCCCAGGAACAGTTCACCCTGGGGCCCATCGCACCCAGTACCCCCAGCTCTGGAGAAGCAACTAAGCAGAGATCCTCCATGGTCCAGGCTGTCTGCATGGGCATCCCGTTTGGGTCACGCATGATGGGCCTACACTTCTCAATAATGGGATCTGTTGGAGACTCAATCCCTGAGGCGGATGGGGATGGTGTTGGAGAAGGAGGGGCAGAGGAGGCTTCAATAAGGGAGAAGCAGGAAGACCTAGAGATCAGCCCAGGTGCAAAGGTGTCCATCACTGTGAGCTGCAGGGCCAGGTGAGTATCTCCATCTGGGCAGCCATCTTTCGTAGTTCTGACCTATTTCAGGTTTTTGAAATTGCTTGCCCTCTCTGTGTCTAACCTGCCTCAGGAACCTTGGCCGTTGCTCTGAGCTGCTGTTGCTGCACTTCCCCGCCTTCACCATCGGGAGGCGCCTGGACATGACCGTGAGCGGTGGGTTGGAATCCCTATTGCAGCCTGCTGCCCCCTACTGCCCAGCGACTTCATTTGCCAGGAAGACGGACACGCAGGTGGTCACGGTCCAAGCAGATCCGCCTCCCCGGTACTGCAGCGCCCCCTAGCATTGAATTGTAGTATTCTTTAGCTTATCCTACATTCCGTAAGCATCTGTGTCCAGGCATTGCTGTGTAACAGAAGTTCATTCCCTGTGGATCTGAACATGTAATAGTTTAGATCTGACCGCGCTGCCAGCTCACCTGGCTGCAGTTTGTGTCCAGATGCTTCGTTCACGCTTTAAACGAGCGCCGTGCTGATGGAGCCTCCTTGGGGGGGGGGGGGGGGGACTTGCT
>JAODUD010000062.1:22075375-22097610 GCA_026784285.1 Stomatorhinus walkeri | reverse complement strand
ATCCATCCATCTATCCATTTTCTTCTGCTCATCCGGGGTCTAAGCAGGGATCCCCAGGGATTCACAGGCCAGCTGAGGCAGTTGTTGGGAGGGGGTGCTGTGGGCATCCTGAGGATGGGGAGGTGGGAGGGGAGGGCCGTCCCAGGGGGGCGCATTAAAATGCTGGCGCTGCGGGGGGGAGGACAGATGGGCGCGGGGTCGCCGGGGCCCCATCCCCAGCCTTGGCTCCTGAGGTGTGTGATCGCGCCGCGCGCCAGTACAGCTTATTTCTGCCTGAGTCAGCACTTCCCATTGTGCTCTCCTGTAACGCCCTAGCCTGTGCTAACAGATTGCGTGACATCTACCCGCTCCTCTCTGTATCTCCGCGGGCTTGTTATTTCCTGGGCGGAGCTCAATCCAATCGCCCCGCCGGTATTTATGGAAACTCTCTGCAGAAAAAGCCCTGAGACACACAGGCATAGGAGGAAAACGTCACCTGGGTTTCAGGTGCCCTAGAGCAGGTTCCGGAGGGATTTTTCTTAACCTGCCCCTTGTGTTATAAATAGAAAGAGCTGTAATAGTTGAACGTTTATTATTTTAACGTTACCATCCATCAAGAAAAATGTTATACTTTTTGTTAGACATTTTGATTTCACTTTTATTGTAATTACTTTCATATATTAGCATATAAATGCAGTTATGAGAGCTGTGTCTTGATGTCTCTCATTTGCGTGTTGAGCATATTTCATTCTTTAATACTACTTTTTGCCGCCGTTCTTGCACTTGTTAATAACCATTTCCCGTGTTATCGCTTTCTCTGCAGGGAAATTTCCCATCTTACACCAGGGCTACTTTCTAGGCAGCAGAGTTATTGATGTTAACCTTGCTTGTGACCGAACAAAGATGTCAGAAGCACCTGTAGGGGGCAGTAGAGGAATCTGGCTGCTAGAAGCAGATCCTCTGCGGTACTGTGACGCCCCGTTCCCGTTACCAGCATTTTGACAGCCGTTTCATTGGTTTGTTCCACTGCTCCGTTGACTTGGCCCACCCCAGCAATTCTTTGAGTGGGTCTGTCTAGTTGAGGAGGCTCATTGATCAGTCAGTTGGGTCTCCCTTGTTAGTCTGTCTTGTTGACAGCAGCAGCTGTACGTCTCAATGGGTCATAGTATAAAGAACGGTTCCACTCCAGTGACTTTGTGGGGAGACAAAAATGACAACGAGCACCGAAGACAGACATGGCTAGAGGAGAACAGTCTGCCAGTGTCTTATGTTTGATAATTCTGAAATGGTTTACCCAGAATAACCAGGCCACCTGACCTGAATTTCAAATTGCACGTTTTGTGGCTCAGAGCGATGTGTCAGTCTAGCAGGCGAACCCTAAATAAATGTAAAAATAATAATAGTAAAAAGAACACATCCAAAAGATTTTTTTTGACTTAGTCATGAGGGGGCTAAACTGCCATAATGGTTTAGGTATGATGGGTAAACATCTTATTAGCAAGGCATTAACTTCTGCTGCACTCAGGGTAGAACCTAAAATTGAACCATCTGCTTACTGTTAAAAATCCAAAATGTCAGAAACAATGAAAAACATGAAAACCTCATTTTCTTTACCACACCACACATATTTCTGGAGGGGTCTATACCCATGATTTCTGATCTGTATGGAGTAAGTTAATCAACGGGCGCTTTTATGCGACAAGAATCGCTTAAAGTCCTCCCATACCTTCAGGATTCCTGAAAAGAATATTTGTTGGGGAAAAAACAAGGATCATTGGTCTTCTGGTGAACAGGAGGAGTTGGGCTGAATGTAGGGCCAGCTTCTGCTGCCAGAATATGATATTGTCACGTGAAATACGGCTGCATTTCGTACAGTGGGCAGTGTATACGGCGTCAAGCACTGCACTCTTATTGCTTTGTCCTGTTCAGCATCCCGATCTTGTGTTTGCTTAGCAGTTTGGATGGCAAACAGCTTAGCTAAGACGACCTATTTCTGAACTGCCTTTGGTGTGTGACTGAGAGAGTCTCTGTTTGAAAATGAGTCTCCTGCAGTGGACCTTCCTTACATACAGGATGAGCTGCGCTACATTCAGACCATAGATTTTTAAGGCATGTCTAAACATCCATTGAAATTCCATTGACAGTGTATGCAGCCCCAGGTAAACGCATATGAATTGTATGTGTGTTATGCATTTACAGTATGAACATAGCAAATACGGATCTTAGTGTTACACTTATTGGCAAATTTTAGGATTTGAAATCTGTAGTTTTTCCTTTTAATTGATACTGGAGGGATTTCATTGGGAAAAGTTATTTTCAGAGATATGTCAAGTAATTGCAAATAAGATATCTACTCAATGAGTTACATATTTTATGAGAGCATTGCCAACCAATGACTCAATGAAAATGGAGTGACTGTTTGAGAATCATTTGTGGTTGCTATGGAGCAGGACTGTTACCGCTAAGATTAGACAATTGTACCTGTGCTTTGAGGGGTGGAATTGCCTAGATGCAATGCCTTATATATGATGCAAGACCAGAATAGTTTATGGGGTTTTTTTGTTGCCTAAGTTTGATTAGTTGCAGAGCTGAGGTCTGAATAACAAAAACAGTAAGGATGAAGAAAAAAGCATAAATACATTTGTATTGTTGCTCCGTGTGAAAATTGAGACTTAAGTAAATTGCAGTTTGACAGTTCAAAAGACAGATGGCAAAATCCTCCCTGTGTGTCCGTTCTTCTTTGTGATGATATTTCCAAGTTTCATTCAAGTTTAATTTAAGGAACGTCAAAACAGGTGGAAATTGTCTACGGAAAGCACAGGTTAATTACGGTTTGCATGGCCGGGCATGAGTTTAATTTCCAGGTTAATGGCCTATTTGAAATTTTATTTATGAAGGAACAAATTGTAATTAATAGTGAGTTGTGAAAAGCTGCTGTATCTCTTTTAAAATTCCCTTCAGGCGCTGAGTCTGAAGCTCTCTATCCTAGATTACCCGTCGGCCAGTCGGAATCTGTTCTGTGACCAGGGCTAATTAGGGGCTGGCTAAGAGCACAGTCATTTGCACAATGGGAGGTCTGAGCACAGAGCTAATGGACGACCACAGAGGACTCGGCGTCCTGGAGATGTTTAATCAGAGTAAAACTTTTTCCAAAATTCCCTCCATTGGCCAGGTATTTTGCCAGCAGGTCTAATAGGATATTATTTGATTTATTATGCTTGTTTTGGTTTAATACATTTTGATGGTATTGGGTTTACTTTGGCCCTGGTGAAGAATGACCTGTCATTAAACTGTGCACCGGACCAAGTGGTTCAGCTGAAGCTGAAGATGAGAGTGGATTTGAGGGCGCAGACCCCATAAGGAGGGGCTGGGAGAATGGAGAGAGATTGCTGTTCAGGAGGAGGTACCCATGCACTGTGTGGGTGTGGGGTGAGAGTTTAGCTCAAGGAAGTCTGACTTTCTTATTGTATGTCAGAGCAGAGGATTGTGGGTAAACTGTGTGGACAATAAAAAAAAAACACCGGCGCCGAAACCTACTCATTCAGCAGGGAGAAAATATGATTTGCCATTGTTCTTTTAATTAGTTTAGTTACCCCTGCTTTATTTTACCGCATTTTACTGGTATACCAGGCTTGACTCCTTCATGAGGCTGCGTGAAGCAATGGGCAGTTATTCCTAAACATGCAATTCTGGCAGAAAAGACCACTCTGACATTTGCTGTGCTGTTTCTCTTTTGCCTTGTGTATGCGTGTGTGTGTGTGTTTGTGCACGTCCACGTGTGACTGTGCACGTGCGCTTGAGGCAGACATAGATGAGTGCTCCGACGGGTTCGTGGAGTGTGACAGCCGGGCCACTTGTGTCAACCTGCCAGGATGGTACCACTGCGAGTGCCGTGATGGTTACCATGACAATGGAATGTTTTCACCTAACGGAGACTCCTGTCAAGGTGGGACTGAGGTTACGGAAGCTTACTTACCATCTCCCTGTGCTTATCTGCTAACTAAGTTAACCTGCATCTAGGCTCAATAACTCTACCAGGACTGGGCAGTCTTATCCACAAAGGGCCGGTGTGTGTGCAGGTTTTTGGGATAACCTGTAGGTCAGCTGTTCAAACTCAGATGTGAGGGACTCTTCAGGTACTCAGTCCTCTAATCTATTTAGGGAGATAGAGTGAAAACTCACATACCAAATGGCATTTTGTAGATAAGATAGCCCACCCTGGCGCTCTACCATCATACCGTCCAGGTATTGTACTACGGAATATGGTATTTTGACTGTATTTATAAAATTTGCCAAGCGGCCTAATTTTATCACCACGATTTCCAAAATGATGCAGTGCGCCCAAAATATGGCGGCATCCCCAAAATACCGGTTTACCGTTATACCACGCAAGCTTTACCTGCAGGGGTGCTCTAAAGGGGGGAGGGTTAGGATTATTCTAATTATAAATCTGGAACATAATTGGATTGGTCTGGGTTGGGAGCCCAATATTACATGCATGTCTACTTGCATGTGAATTCAAGGGATTGAGGTCAAAGGTCATTTCTCTGTGTATAAGGAGCGATCAGGTCGAGGTGCATAGTGCACATGGTGGTGATTAATGCTAAGCCTGGTTAAGGCTAATGTGAGCTCGTATGCAGACTAATCTGCATGCAGGCATGCTTTGGTGAATCAGGTCTTGCGTGGGCATGTGTGTGAAATCCTGTCTGCGACTATGCCACATTCTATAACTGTGGGACTGTGCAAATGTTCCCCTCCCCGCTCCAGACATAGATGAGTGCCGGACGGGGAGGAATACCTGCGCCAACGACACAGTCTGCTTCAACCTGGAGGGGGGGTATGACTGCAGGTGCCCCCATGGGAAGAACTGCACAGGGGACTGTATCCACGAGAACAAGGTCAAACACAACGGCCAGATCTGGGTGCTGGAGAGTGACAGGTGCTCTGTCTGCTCATGTCAGGTGAGTCCATCTGAAATGTAGGGACTTTATTTATTTGTTAGTTTCAGATACATGTTTAATACAGTTTACATTATCAGTTGACTATATGGGTGTGTGGCTCAGCAGATTAGGACACTGAGCCTGGAAGGTTGCTGGTTAAAATCCCTGAGTTGGCGGTGATGTCACCGTTAAGTAAGTCCCTTAATCCCAAATTGCTCAGTGGACCAGCTGACCCTGTCTTCTAATAAAGTGTCACTTTGGATAAAGGTATCTGCTAAAAAAGAAAAGTATAAGATTATAAACATGATTTGTTGAGTTCTTGCATTGATCAATAGCATACCACATACCTCCAGGACTTAAGGTTCCACTCTGGCTCTATGTGTGTGGAATTTGCATGTTCCCCCCGTATCTTGGGGGTAGGGTTAGGGTTAGGTTTTGGATTAGGGTTAGGTTTTGGATTAGGGTGAACTGCAAAACAATTTGAAGTTGCCAGATTGGGTGAATGGTCTGTGTGTGCTCTGTGATGGGTCCGCGAGCTGGAGCTCCCGGGTTTGGTTCTGGACCCCCATAACCCTGCATGGGACATTCAGGTACCGAAGGTGGATAAGACCAGCTCAGTGGGTGGTACTGCTGCCTCCCCCCTTCAGAGTTGGTATGTGCCCAGTGATGAACTGGCATCCCATCCAATGTGCGCCACACCTCTGCCTTGCACCCTGTAATGACTGGGATAAGCTCCAGGCCCCCGTGACGCTGAGCTGAATAAGTAGTTAGGGGACGAGTGGATTTTTTTGTAGACTGATAGCATCACCGGCAGTATTTAGGCGGAGAAGCAGACAGGTCCAGCGGCTCACTGTAGATTATGTCCATTAACAAACGAGCTGTGCAAATGCATATTGGGGGAGATTACAGTGCTGATGGGCTTGGCCTGTTCACCAGAACGCGCACCTCTGGTTACAGCCATCGAGTAAGTAGGACGGGTTCTGGGAGGTGGGGCAGCTGCCAGCTGATAAGTAGGTCCCCCCCCCCCCTCCACATATCAGGGGCAGGATTAATGGGCGTGCCAGGGTGATTAATGAGTTGCCTCCACGCTGCCGCAACAGTAGCTCGGTGCAGAAAGCAGGTCCCTGTCTCCCCAAAGTGAGTAAGCGGCCAGGATCCACTTGTTTACATCCTAATGTGTTTGTTGCAGCATTTTTTCGCCAGGTGGGATGCTCTGTCTGTGTGCCATTACACACAGCCTGCTTGTGTGTTGCATCTCCTTGATGGATCTCTGAGTTCATCTGCTCCTGCCTGGATTCTGCATTTTTCTGTGTTCACACTGCCGATATGCTGTGCAAAGGCTCTGTGCTCGACTGCTCACGTCTGTGATTCTACATTTCTCTCTTCTCCTACTGTCTATGTGTTGTGTCGAGGCTCCATGGTCAATTGCTCATGCCTGGTGTTCTGCGTTTGTCTGTTCTCTCACTTATGTTGCGCCGAGGCTCTGTGTTCGATTGCGTATGCCTGAGCTTTGATCATATCCACACTTGGCAGAGCGGGCTGGTCCTGTGCCGGCGGATGGTGTGCGACTGTGACAACCCCACGGTGGACCTGTACTGCTGTCCGGAGTGTGACCCGCGTCTCAGCAGCCAGTGTCTGCATCAGAGCGGTCTGAGAGCTTACAGCAGCGGGGACACATGGTTGGAGGGCTGCCAGAAGTGCCAGTGCTTGGTGAGCCAATCAAATAACCCGGCTGTGTGGTTTGAGTTGTTTTTATTTCATAGGTTATTAGGTTTAGGTGTCTTCGGTTTTACCCACATTAGGGCACTGTAATAGATGGTTGATTTTATGCACATAAAAATAAAACGCAACAGGATTTCTTATGGATTTGGAGAGTACATAGCGGGGCATTATAAAACTCCCATCATGCATCTTACTTGGCCCCCTGTTCTCCTTGTGCCTACTGCGTGCACATGACGGTCCTGGATCATGATTCCGTAGTCCTCCGACGAAGTTACACTCCTCTCATTAGGGAGCGAGCGATGGGACAAACACTAGGCGACACCCAGGAGTATCGTGGCAAATCGGAGAGCTGTTGAGAGTAGCCTGAGGTGATGCAGCCCGGCAGCGTGTCGTCGAAGGTGCTGCGTAAGGGGCTGGGAATGAACACTCACCATCGGCCAGAAGTTCTGACTGAAATAGATCCAGGTTCTGGCTGAAGCACATTTCAAAGCCAACAGCAGAGCAAACAGGACAAGGCTCTCTCAACGGCTAATAAAATTCAGTTCATATGCCAGTTTTGAAAAAGAAAATCTATCAAAATGACGTTTCCGTAGCACAGCTTTGTTGGATGATGGGTAAGAGAATCCCATAATCCCCTGCTTCTCTGGGTTACGGAATCCTCGCTAAGACTGCTACCGGAAAACATGGAAACATCTTTGGAAATGGCAGAGGTTCTTCGGTAGAGTGTAATGCTCTCAGATTTACTGATCCCTGATTTACTGCTCTGTGAATGTCGCTGTGTACTGCTGGATGTTTGAGCCAATGAAAAGAGAGGCTTCCAGAACGCTTCGGGGCCCGTTTTGTAATGTTGCAAAGGGGCGAAACCACAAGCTGTCACGTAGCAGCAGACCCTGGCACTGAGCATTTTCTAACCTTGGACACGATTCACTGCAAGAGCTGTTTCTGTAAGAGGAAGCTCAGTGCTGCGTATTACAGGAAAACCGAACAGAACATTGCCAAATTACTCAAGGCTGAGAAACATAACCATAACCAAAATGCCCTCCCCCACCACCATCGGGGACCTGGCAGGGGACCTGGCCGCCCACATGCAGACAGATCACTGGGCCCGCTTGTGGCAAGAAACTGAAGAAATTGCAGCCATATTACCCAATCTGTCTGAAATATGCATAATTATTAAACCTATTAATTAAGTACAGGGTACAAGAACACTGCTTTGTGGTTCATGAGAATTAGAATCAAATATCCTGAACACTGGTATTCTGGAGAGGTGACTGATGTTTGTTGTAATCCTTCAAGTTTCCTTCTCACCTGTGATCTTCTGGTCAAAACACCTGTTGCTGCTCTCTGAACTTTCAATCTCACCCCCCAACAACCGTCTCTGCTCCGGGCCACAGCGGGGAGAGGTGGACTGCTGGCCACTGCCCTGCCCATTGGCTGACTGCGAGTTCACGGTGGTGCCTGAGGGCGAGTGCTGCCCACGATGCGCCGCCGACCCATGCCAGGCCGACGCCATCCGCAACGACCTCACCAAGACCTGCACCGACGAGCTGGGCATCGCTCGCTTCAGCGGGGCGTCCTGGACTAAGCATGGCACCGAGTGCACGCTCTGCCGCTGCACGGTAAGGCTTGTTAGCTATGTGCTAACTGTGCTAGCTGCTAATAGCCACAGGCTAACTGCACTCACTATATATAGCCTCAGGCTAAGTGAGCTTACCTTCGACAAGCCTTAGGGTAACTTTACTGGCGATTAGCAGCTGTAGATTAACTCTGCTCATCTGCTGTTAGCTGCAGGCTAACTCTGTTTAGCAGATGACTCTACTCACAACAGTGACTCTAACATGACCCCCCCACCCATTCTGCTCTCTCCCCACCTCTTAGAATGGACACATCTGTTGCTCAGTGGACCCCCTGTGTCTTTAGCCGCCGTGACGGGCCTGAGAGGCTTTTGTACAGTCTTCTTTCCATAAGAACTACCCTTCCAGAAACCCCTTTATACCAAAAAACAGTGTCATGGCGCACCAGACGATGGACCCTCTCCCCGCAGTATTCCTCAACACGCGTGCCGGCCTGTTGTGAAGACGTGATCTACATCGACGACAGGACTTTGTAAAAAGTACCCGTACTGGCATGAGCCTTCTAGCTGTTGAAAACTGATTGATTTTTTAATCCATTTTCAATGCAGAATAAGTGTCTGGGAATCCCCTTAAGTAACGATTTTGAATGTTTTATTTATGACTTCATGAGCATTGTGTGTGTTCAGTTGTTTGGTAACATTGTTTTGTGTTTAATTTATCCTGTAACTTGCTCCTGTGATGTGGTGAAGTAAACATGTTTGTTTACAGTTCAGTCTGCATTTGCTCCCTTTTTTTGTCCGTATTATGATCAATAATTAATCAACTTTCTCCAGAATAATAAAAATATTCTGATTCAATATGATATGTGGCACTAAAAGTACTCGCAAGTATAATGTCAAACAGCCCATGGTTCAAGTTGTAAAAAACAAACTACAGCTGATGCAAATCCCACAGTGGTACCAACATAGTGATAGGAGAAGCTCAGACACATCAATATGGCTATTGGTTCCACAGGCTTGTTTCTCCCACTGCTATGGGGTGTAGAACATACACCTAGTTTTCCAACCTAGTCATAGTAGAGTATAGAGCCCTCAGCTGTCCAGACGGCTCAAGCTAGCTCCCTTTTCCAGAAAACGCTGACCCCGTGACTATGCTCTGTTAGACCCCATCAAAGAGGCAGGCATTCGTGAAGTCGTGGATGTCGCGTGGAGACAAATCATGCATCCACAGAGGGGAAACGCAACACCAAGCTCTCGTCCCTGCGATGCTTTCTCCAAGGAACAATCACTCATCTGCTAAAGTGTACATCTTATACATGCTGACCTAAGACACTCATCTTATACATGCTGTCCTAAGACACTCATCATATACATGCTGTCCTAAGACACTCATCTTATACATGCTGTCGTAAGACACTCATCTTATACATGCTGTCCTAAGACACTCATCATATACATGCTGTCCTAAGACACTCATCTTATACATGCTGTCGTAAGACACTCATATACATGCTGTCCTAAGACACTCATCATATACATGCTGTCCTAAGACACTCATCTTATACATGCTGTCGTAAGACTGAATGATTACAATGAATGATAATCTTCTTCAGTAGGGGTTCCCAAGTCCTGGTCAGTGGATCGGTACTGATCCTTGACTGGTATCACACCCGGCTGCAGAACACCGAGAGTAGAGTTACCACCCAACCTGTATATTCCAAGATCCTCCTATATTTTACAGATATGTGCGCTTTTTGTGTGACATTAACCAGTCCTGCAGACATCAGAATGTTAGGAATCCCTAATCTAGAGGAACCTTTATCCCAAGGTAAATGATGTAATAGACTTAGGAAATATAACACGAACAAACTGTGATGTCTCTCTATAACATAGAGATCCTCCCTGCCCAATTCCATCAGCCTTGGGTAAAATTCCTGCTCAATTTGGTGACTTAATGGAGCCATTGTCTTTAATTTGGTCTATCAGAGAAATATAAACAGATTGTCTCAGACAACACTAATTTGCTCATTGTTTTATTTCTGTGAGGTTATTTACTGGAACGCAAAAATGTCACACATGCCCACCAGTTTAGAGTCTCTATTTTCCATTGCTTCTGAATGCAAATTATAATTAATAGCTGTAGAGAAAATTCAGATATAATTACTGTGTCTATTTTCTTTTAAAGAATGTGACATTAGCTTTACAGCTAGTTCGTTTGAATGCAGCCATACATTTGCTAATTAACTGTATTTTTTTCTGTTTATGTTAATCAAGATTTGCTCAAGAAATTTGTATTTGGCTATTATTTACGGGGTTTATTTATTTGAGTGGTTTTGTTATGTAGTCTGATTCCAGCCTGTCATCTTAACAACGGTTGCTTAGCGACTGCACGGATGGTGTAGTGGGTGCTGTAGATCATGAGGGTTAACTATGACAATCAAAGTCACAAGGTTAGATATGGTTTCCTTGGTTGTTTTGGCCCAGATTGAGATTCTTGTGGGTACAGGTTTGATGCTGTGTTGGGCAAACCCAAGTTGCTCCTGTTTGGATACCGATGGGAAAACTGAACAGGAGAGACAGCTTCAGAATCTTTTAGAATAGAGGCGGACGCCTTTGACTAACCACACCCAGACCGGAATGTTATAGATCCTTCTTTTTTCACTGCAACCCGTATAACTATTTATTCAGATCTAAATCTTCATAATATCAGGTACAGTCTTTCTCTTTGAATCCATTTTCTCAAGGAACTGGAACTGCTGTATCAGAGTTAAGGTTTCATTTGTGCTATTTAGCTAAACTGAAAAAAGTGACAGCAGATGAAGAAGTGCCAAAATAGTTGTAAAGTACTGCTTACATCTTGTGCAGATGTAAACAATCTACAAAATATGATCGCAACAGGAATGGCTCATTGGGATGTTCACTGCGATGTTCATTGGGATGTTCACTGTAATGTTCACTGCGATGTTCACTGCAATGTTCATGGGGATGTACATGAGGGTGTTCACTGGCATGGACATCTGGATGTTCAGCGAGATGTTCACTGCAATGTAATTGGGATGTTCTTTACCCTACACACATGATGGCAGAACAATCGCTCCACCAACCTGTTATTTCATAAAGTGCAGTGAGAGTGTTTGGACTGAGCTGGACTGTGACTTGGACCTGAGACAAGTCAGCCTTTAACAAGATCTCCCAGGAAATGGCCTTCCTGAACCACACTGAAGTCCCTGGGATTCTGAGATGGCAAACTTGTGACTAATGGGGGCACCATCATACTGCGCTGCTGTACAGCTAATTAAAATCTTTCTGTAATAAGGTGCGTCGCCCAGAAACTTTTTCACCTAAGTCACTGGTTTGATTAATTTCTTACCAAGCCATTTTCCTGTAGTTACTCACTGTAATTTAATCTCTTAATTACTGAATTCATTTTTTCCACATATCTTTATTGTTTTGCTCCTACATTATAAAATACATGAAGAGGGCAGCTATTTGTGACACACACATACACACACACAGTTTTGTAATTATATCTTTGTGGGGACTCTCCATTCATTTCCATGGAAAACTCTAATCCCAATAAACCTTAACCACGACCCAGCCCTAACCTTAATCATAAGCAATCAAACAAAATATGAGACTTTTGGCATTTTTAGTTTTTTGATTGCATTCACAGATGTTTGTGTGGTCCTGAAAAATGATCCCAACGACATTAAAATATTTGGTCCCCACAATGTAATTACAAATGTAATCCATGAACACAAGCACACACACACACAGCCACCCACACACACACATACACACACACACACCTGTATGTGTCTGTATACTTGAATGGTATAGCTATTTGAATCTGAATACTTGAGTCATGTGCCTGTAAAAGTCTGAATACTAGGTAGGCAGCCATCAGTTGATTGGTTGATATGTTAAGAAATGGCAAATTGATTTTTTTAAAAACATCCATCCATCCATCTTCCCTAAGCACTTATTCAGTACTGGGTCGCAGTGCCGTTCTAAGCTGCATTTCTCGGCTATGGAGTTTAAGTAAGCTGGCGCCTCCTGAGTGCTGCATAGGTGGAATCAGTGTGGGTCCTGCAGCAAAGTTTGAGGTTCGATGCCTGCTGAGATGCATTAGTCATCTGTGTCCAGGAGGCTCCGGGCCTGCAGGCTGGCTGGCGCTGTGCTGGGGGAGCGCAGTGGCTGGCTTCCTCTCCCCGCAGCCGCTCTCCGCTGACACCTACCGTCCCCGGAAGGACTGTGGGTGGAAATCAGCGAGTCCCTCTGTCACATCACTCGAGAAGACCTGCAGTGCGAGGAGCGAGAAGAGGAGGTGGCTGGAGGAGGTGTGTACTAATCCTGCATGGGGGGGGGGAGACTGTAATGGAGCCAACTGGCTAATACCAGATAATGACAAAATTGGCGGGGGAGGTGAAAGCACACAGGTCAGCCTCAGAGTCATTGAGTAATGGCATCTTTAACTCCGAAGTCTCCAAAAACAGTTTCACTGCTGAAAAATTAAACAGATTATTTAAGCTTCTGATGACAGAGTGAGGGAAGTCCATAATTACGTTCATAAATATATAAATGCAGCAGTACGTGAATTAAAAAATACCACATTTTCAGAAAAGCCTAATTAAACATTGAGATTCAGTTTTTTCGTTTTTCATTTTGTCCATACAGGCATCACCCGCAGAACTATCTGTTCTATAATGCAATGTTTCCCAACCTGGTCCTCAAGGACCACTAGACAGCGCCCCCCCCAAACTCCCAGTGTAACCCTAACCCTCCTGCGAGCTGAGAGGGAGCAACAACATGGACTGTCTGGGGGTTCCTGAGGGCCGGGCTGGGAGACAAAGCTGTAATGAAGACCTCCAATCACACTGTGGTCCCTGTCATCAGGCTCTGGTTAGTGCACAGACGCATGGACAGTCTCCCACTTCTTGGAGCACATGTAGTACTGAACAAATATGACTCATTGATGCACACTGAATTGCATCCAAAACTCTGCGTCGTGTTCTCAGCCCATCTGGCCGGAACGTTACCATCAACCGGCACCACATGCACGCCCTCAGAGGAGAGGTGGGGGCTGCTTTATCTACCTCCTTTTGGCACGGGAGTCTGGGAGGAGATCCACGCAAGTTTGTAAGTTTTACTGTCTGTGTCCCTTTGATGAGCTCCTGTAGAAAACTCTGAAATGTCACCCGAGATGGACAATGTCAGGTCAGGTAAGCAGTTATTTGGAGGGGAGATTTCAGCAAGGCGAGATTCGGATGCAAGACTCTAAAAGCCTTTGAGAGCCTTTAAGGCTTCTTCGGGCCGCAGTACATCTACTGCAGGAACACACCAGAGACTTTGTTCAAGAAATATCTATCCATCCATATTGTTTTCACAGTTTCCTATGCATAACACGGCAGTGGTGTTTGTCTCGCACTACTGCATACTTGTGTAAGGCTGGCGCGCCAATCAGATCTACTGGACTTTACTTGGTTTGTCCCCCATAACCCACACTGTTACATGGTCAGTAAATCATGGTCCAAATTCATGGGGGTGGGGGGTGGGGGGGGGCTAGCAATGGTGAAAGTTGTTGACTGAGAAAGAGGGGAGGGATGACGATAATTGAGAATCAGCTCACATCCCACTAGCTGAGAAACACTACAATAAGGCTCATTAGAAGGTGGGTTAGGGGAGCAGCACCGCCTCCCTCAGGCATTGCCTGGTGCCCTGGCCCCGCCTGTGCACACAGCAAGCTCCTCCCAGGTTCCTGTGGGTGTTCACAGGCTCCTCCGATTCCCTCACACAGCTCAAAAACATGTGGTGCTGTAGAAGTGTCTGAAAATTGCCTTTACTATATGATTGTGTGGGTCTGAGTCTTGCCACGCGCTGGCATCCCGTTCTGGACGTTCCTTTCATCACGGCCTGTGCTTCCTGAGTAGGCCATGAGGATTCAGACCCTTAAGTCTGAAGGTATGACATGGAAGGCCGACTACCCAGGCTATCCCAGGAGCCACTGATACAAATATAAATAGTTCATTTATCACAGGGGGACGAAAACTCCACTCGACCTTGTTTTAAACAAGTTAAAGTTAAGTTAAGCCTTAGCCGGTTTTTCTCTTTTTGATTACATGGTGCAAGAAATCGATATCTCATTTCTCTCCTTGGTGGTAATGGTAGACTCACGAAAAAAACATTTACAGGTAGAGCCTGCTGGTCCTACAGAAGAGAACAAGAACACAGATACTGTACACGTCACTGCTGAGCTTCTTCCAGTGCCAAAGTCCTACTCTGTCCACTGGCCATTCTCTGGGTATGGCCCCGGGCAGTGGCTAAGGAGATGAACTGATTGGTTGCAGGTTGGAGTCCATGCAGTTCCTATTTCGGCAAACCAGCTGACCATATGAACCGGTAACTCCTGTAAATGGTGGCACATGGAAATGCTGTGTGGCTCTGCAGGCTGCATAATCTGTGCTTGTCATCAGAAGGTTGCCGGTTCAAATCCCAAGGCTGACATAGTGATGTTGCAGTTGAGCTCTTGTGCAAGAACCTTTAACCCCAGTGGGATACTGACTGATCCTCTCTTGACCTAAATAAATATTTGTCCTCTAAATGTAAGCAGTTTCCAATAAAAACCCTGCTTTTTAAAGCCAGACTGGCCCCTCGAGACCAGTCATCTGACCAGTATCCCGGAGGTGTGAAAGCCACTGAATTAAGGTGACATTCTGGGAGCCAGACACTACTGTGGGAGCTGCTTACTATATTGAATTGGTCTATGTATGGCCGCTATCTTCTCACTGGAGTTTCAACTGGGCTGTGGCCAGTGTTTACACTGGTATCATCGTCGCTGTGATTCAGGACAAAAGCTGGCTTTTTTACAGCAGCCCACTGCTTCTGTAGTAAAACATCTGGTCGTTTTCCCAAAACAAGACCGGCTTGTGCGCTAGATGCACATGAGCACAGAAATGGCATAAGACTAAATCTAAGTTGGCCAGAGTACAAATGAATCCAAGATGATATAAAATATTGATTGCGTGGGCAGGCCATGCTGAGACCTTAAGGCACGCTATTTATATTAGATTTAACTTTCACCATGTGACCGAAATATGAAGCTGCTTTCACATGCGGCACCAATATCTTACATTGGCCATTCTGTTTCATATAATGCATCTGAAATCCTCCTCTCATTCCATTAACTGATACCTATTAATGTCATAAAAGCAGCTTCACAAAAGCAGAGGTCAGTGTCATAATATGAAATGCATCAAAATGACAAAAAAAAAAAAAAAACATACAATATTGCTACCGACAATATTGCTTCCATTTGGCTCAGTTTGTCCTTCGTCGGCACAGAAAGCGAAGGCTGTCGATTCCATGTGCTGGATGGCATTGAGGAAGCGAGCACGCAGGTCCACTCAACCTTGTCAAAGCTGCCCAGTGACACCGAACATCTGACGGCCTGTATGCGAGGAAATGGCTGAACAGAGGCACGCTCCTGATACGACGTCTTCCTAGGGCACGGCGGCGGAGGTGTGGAGAACATGCTGTTTGGCTCATCCTTGGCTACCATGACAACTCGCTAACTAAAACAGCCGGCCTCCGATGGTGTTGCTATAAACTCCCATGGCCATTACAAGGTCTGACAAATCCAGGGTTTTAAAACCTATGCCTGCGATGCTGATCCTCTGTCACAATCAATCATTATCGAATGTTTTCTCTTAAGTCCTGAGATTTGAGAGTATTGGTTTTATGAAACAAAGTCCAGATACGTGGAGGCACCTTGACCTTGAGCTAGTCGTGGCCATAGAGCTTGTGGAAGACCTGGCGCTATCACACATCCAAATCCGGCGACCGGAATCAGAAGCTGACTAGCGCGTCAGTTTTGTGGTTGTCTCAGAAGGTCACTTCTGGTTTCATCCCTCATGTCCAAAGGCTTCTCTAAATGGCCAAATTACCTCGTGCCCTATTCAGGCAGGGTTAGACTTCTGGATCCCCTCCACAACCCTATTCAAAATTTCAAAGTCAAATTAGAATGTGGCTATAAAGCTTCCTCGTTCATTTTACATGTTTTCCAACTTTCATGAAGCGAAATGATTAACATCTTACGACATTTCTAGATATAAATTTATTCATCCATCTTTCTTTGGCTAGATATAAAATTGGATGAATGCAAACCCAAATTCTGTCAGGGACATTTAATTAGCTTGTCAAAGCAACAAGGCACGGTTAATTTATTAAGCTGAATAAATATGCAACGCAATGTGTGAGCTGAGGAACATTTTGGCAATTTAACATTTTCCCCGTTCACGTCGCCCGCCGCCATATCTGTGGCGTGACAACCTCCGGGTGGCGACGACGAGCGCTAACGGGAGCCTTTATGGATTTGGCAGGTTGGTAGGTGTATGCAGGTGTAACAGGCTGCCTGTCCTGACACTGAGGCAGAGCCAGAGGAAGTCAGTCCAAAATCAGGTCCAAAATCACTCAGATGTTCCTCCCTGTCTGCAGGTCTACTAGAACGGGAATGCTGTCAGAGTCACTGGTTAATGGCGGGCTATTAACATGGTCTGACAAAAGAGAAAAAGGCTTGCAAGAGTAACCTCTGCTACTAGGGACAGTCACACAACTTCCACATAATGATGTTCAACCCCTGACATCCTTTGCTCATTATGCAGAAAATGACTGTGTGTTGGAGATCTTGAGAGGTGATCCCATGATGCCTTGGAGAAGGTGGCCCATCTTGTGGGATGTGTTCCTGAAATGCCCGTCTGTAATGAAGGTGGTGTATGTGCTGAGCACGCGTTTTTGAGGCGCTGAAGAACCTGCAACAGAGCTGGAACTCAAGAACGAATGTGGAATTATTTTGTACAGTGACTTACGGCTTTTTGCTAAGTGGAAATTCCAGATAAGTTCTCCCTTGGAAAGATGAAATGTACAGTGTCCCAACTGGCAGATTGTTTGTCTTTTACACCAGGATCATGCACACTGGGCCTTAGTACCTTACAAAATTCATGGTTCAGCAATGTATTGTCACGTGTAGCATCTACCAATGAAATTCTTAATTGGTTTGCTCCTCCAGATGCTGCAAGATGTTCGCGTGCTCCCCAGCATATGGTCCAGTCACACGGCAGCCCAGAGCTTTTACATAATCCCTCAAACATGCCCAGATCTTGCTTACTGACTCCACAAATGTTTACCTCAGAGGTCTCATCACTGAGCACTAAAACTCTGGTTGAAGCCAACCCTAACTATTTCTGTCCTCATTTGCAGAAACTGCCCTGCTATGGGTTGGCACCCCATCCTGGGTTATTCCCTGCTTTGTGCCTGAAGTTTCCAAGATTGGCTCTGGACCCCTACGATCCTGCATAGGACAAGCATGTAGAGAATGGATGGATGGATGGATGGATTAATGCATGCTGCAAAATAACAGTAACAATAAAATGGAAACCACAGCACAGTAGACAAGCATATAAAATATACACATACACCCCAGATACAATTACTAGTGGTCTGTTAAGATTCCAGTAAGTAGGTGTCACTGTGCTCTCTCAGTGATCTGCGTACGGGATTTTCGAACACCTGATTGGTTGCTTATCTAGCTTGTGACATCACTGTAAGTATATTCATATAAATACACACAAAGGTGAAAAAAACCCACACTATCAAACCACATGCTCTGTAATTCAAGAATCAAATACATCACAACACTTGTTTACTTCTTAAAAAACAGCAGAAGAGGACGGTCTTTGGGTGAAGCGAAGATGTAGATGAATAAAACCATTTTCAAGGTGGCGACAGGGCTGGTCTTTTTGAGGACGCTGAAGAAGATAGATGGATGGTTGGGATAGCTGGCAATAATGGCCTGTAGTAATTGGAATAATAAAGAAGAATGATGGATATGAAAGGCGCACTAGACAGAATATTGAGATCTAATCAAAAGCAGATTGATGTGAATGCTGATGGAGCACTTGAGGAAGAATAAATGAAATAGGTGGAGAATGTGAACAAAATTGAGTTGCCCTGTTGCGTCAGGATTGCACACGCGCATGAGTGAATGAGTCACTCGGTGTCCAGATTAGTTAAAAAACGGGTAAATAAGGGGACGGGAAGATGAGTACGCTGGTTGCTGATATTCGGGCAATTTGTGACGGTGAGTCACTGTGTAACCAGTGGGAAAACGACGTGCTCGGTAATCATAAACAAATCAAGTGTTCATGTCGCTCCATGGACAGGAAGTAATCAAGTTGGAAGTCTCATAAACTCCAGCGTGGCCAATAAATTAGGCATCGCAGTCAAAGGCAAATATGATAAACATGCCAAGCAATTTCTAAACACAAACAGGCTAAACACACTACATACAGCATGCTAAGCACACAAAACACACGCCACATGAAGCATGCTAAGCATACTAAACATGCTACACACACCACATACAGCATGCTAAGCATACTAAACACACGCCACATGTAGCATGTTAAGCATACTAAACACGCTACACACACCACATACAGCATGCTAAGCATACTAAACACACTACACCAGGGTTGGGGCCATTCCAAAATGCATTGATCAATTCCAGTCCAAATCAGGAAATGGAACTAGAGCTGGGATTGAAAAAAACTATGGGGAAGAGAATTGGAGTTGAATTTGAATTTCAGGGAGATTTAAGTTCCAACTCCAGTTCCATTTCCTGATTTGGACTGGAATTGATCAATGCATTCCAGAATGGCCGCAATCCTGCACTACACACGCCATATGCAGCATGCTACACGTAAGCATACTAAACACATTACACACGCCACATACAGCATGCTAAGCAAACTAAACACACCACACATGCCATATGCAGCATGCTACACGTAAGCAAACTAAAGACATCACACACGCCACATACAGCATGCTAAGCATACTAAATACACTACACATGCCGCATGCATACAGCATGCTATGCGTAAGCATACTATACACATTACACATGCCACACACAGCATGCTAAGCATACTAAACATATCACACAGGTTTAGCATGCTAAAGTTACTAAGCATGCTTCATTGAAATGTCTGCGTTTCCTTCACTTTCAGAAGCACAACCTTTCTCTGTCAGTGCTGGGACATCTCTTTCTCCCATGGCATAGATCCAGCGTATCATGGTTTTATGGTTTTGCTTTCACAACATACTCAATTAGTTTTTTTTTCTAGCAGAATTTTAGGCTGAGAATCCTCCTGGAAGCTGAGGATAGTTTTTTTTTTTTTTCCTGCAGTGGGTGATAAAGAAAACGACTCACAGGAAAATGTTCTGATGGCATGGCACTTTAGAGAAATGGCATGAATAATTCATGCATACAGTTGATACGTTATATAATTTTAGCTGTCAAAATGTCCCAATTATGGTGTACCTTTTCTGTCCTACATACTCCTCAGGAGAGCTTGGAAGGCCATAATAGTGTCCACAATGGTCAAATTTAATTAATAATGTTAAATATGAAAGACTCAATGTTGAAAACAAGAATATGCTGGGCACAGGTGGATGGTTAAATTCAATGGAGAGAGAACACATGCCACATAAATTGTGGTATAGGTGGACAGAAAAACCACACTTCCCATCAGCCTCTCTGGCAGACTGGAAGTCCACAGTGCAGCAGTCAAATTAGGGGGTGGGGGGGCATGCATGCTTCTTGTGTAGGTGTGAGCCTATAGAGAACTGAAGAAGACTGTGGCGTTCTGAACGATTAGTATGTCTATTTGCCTTTATTCTTTTTTAGGTTTTTGAGAAGCCGTTATGACTCACAGCTCTCGGGGGTCGAACCTCACATCAGCACCTGTGGCCACCAGCAGTTTGTCAGCAGATGTTTACCAAAATGTTTATCTTCTGGCTCCTGTTGACAGAACAGCACCTTCTCTGAGCCCCACTCTGCCGGCTCCGGGCCCCGACCCACTGGATCAGAGAGACAGCAACCCGGATTGAATTCCTGCCGCTTGGATGTCACTGTGCTACCCAGCATATGGTCCAATCACAAAGCAGCCCCTGCATTTTCACGTCTCTCCTCAAACACACCCAGATAGTGTTGTGTACTGCCTCTGTTCCACAAATGTTCACCTCAGAAGCATCGCCGCTGGATAGGAGGCACGAAAACTCTGGATGAAGCCGACCCTGATCATTTCTGCCCTAGCTTCCAGTCCAAGCCCTGCAATGAGTTAGTACCCCATTCTGTGCTATTCCCTGCCTGGTGCCTGTAGCTCCAGTCCCCCACAACCCTGAATAAGGCAAGCAGGTATTGAAAACGGATAGATGGGCTTCCAGAACTTCTCATCATCTCCCCCCAATTGCTATAACTGTCATCGAGATTCCATCATGTTTGAGTAACAGCAGCCATTGATTAAGACCCACAATACCACAATCACCAGAATCACACCTTCAAAATAAAAAAAAGGAATAAAATCAATATTCTGCTCTTACACGAGTGACTCGGCATTTAGGGAATAGCATTAAAAGTTAATGCTGCATTTTATATTTTTGTTTATAATTATTTATTTTATTTAACTGGTATCTGAGGATTCGGATGAGGTAAGGAGACTTTTTACAATTGATTACTGCTGCCTTGCTCTGGTTCAGCTGCTTCGGGTACGAGAAGCATGGGAATAATTACTCAGGCAGTAATGCCGATGTTTTACATTGTGACCTGGCCTTATGACTGTCGTTACTGCTCGGAGACTGGGGAGGACCAGAAAATGGAATGCAGCCCATAAGTAGACAGAGACACATTATAAATCACATGCACTGAATATTCCCCCTGGACTGCCAGTGAGCTGTAATTAAAAAAAATATATGTTGGGTTATACGCATTTGGCAGGCAGCTGAATAAGCATGTTATGGGATTTGTACTGTTGACTGTGGGTCTTGAGATGCAGCTCAGCTGCAGGATAAACTCACTCTGGTCTCATATCAGCACCATAGACTGGAATCAACCATCTCTGCTTGTTTTTAAATGGCAAGACAAAACGAAAACATGGTTACCTCGCTGTTACCTGGTACCCTTTTAAACTGTAACTCATTGTTGTTTGTCATTTCCTGATGACGTAACGGTTGAAGAGGAATTGGTAAGGAACCTTTCACTCAGTCTTTTTAAAAACCGGGAAATCGTTACCGTGCAAATGAACGCATTCCGACATTTTGAGGTCAATGTGCTGACAGGTCAGAGCAACCTGGAGGGGCCTGTGAATTCTGCATTCAGAAATGCTTAATAAAGTACTATTTTGCACCTTTCCATAGTCTTCAAAAAAGATATAATAAAATACACATACATACTTAAAAATGTAGGCCAGGTTAACAAGTAAGGCTTCTAGAGTGTCATTGGCAGATGCAGTTTCAGGGCTTTGCCATCGCACAGAGCATGACGACGGGTGTACTGGAGAGTTTTTTTCGGCGTTGCAGCCCAGGTGAAGAGTAAGCTGATCTTTAGACCGGATTTTAGCAGGCTCCGCTTGTGCCTGTAGGGGAGACTGGAGTGCAGGTTGGCATTTTGAAGTTGGCCAGTTCTCTCAAACCCCCTCCTGCAAGCTTCTACGTCCTTCCAGAACTTCCTGCTGCTTCAGGGCCAGGCACAGGAGGTACTGTTAAAGTCTTCTAAGGGAGTCTAACAAAACAGTTTGCCTAAGATGCCCAAAATCAGCCACACACACTGAACCTCACTAAGAAGTTGCCGATTGGTTCAGTTCTGGCGTGACTTATCAAAGAAAAACAATGATCAAACTGAGCGATATTAAACGTCTGGAAGCCAGGTTTTTAACAAACTGCACTGTGTTATTATAATGGATGCTTTCTTGTACAATTTTCTGGAAGGTTTTCTCTGTAAACTTTTCAAAATAAGGTCAGGTAATGATTCCCCCCCCCCTGTTATTAAATCAAAGCTTTTGGGGGAAAAGTACTGCAAGAAGCACTTAGAGAAAATGAGAAAATCATTTTTTCTTTATACAACAATGAAACTGATGGCTATTCCTGTGTGCCTAGATTTTTGGGGGGGGAGGTGAATGAGGGGG
>JAODUD010000062.1:22057691-22069149 GCA_026784285.1 Stomatorhinus walkeri | reverse complement strand
TATGCAATTTTGAAACAAACCTTTTAAATATAACATGAATGGTTTCCCCCCTCTCTCTCTCTCTCTCTCTCTCTCTCTCACACACACACACACACACAGATCTGAATGTCAATAGAAAAGCACACTTTTGTTTCCATTAGGAACTTTTATTTATCTAAAGTAGATATTTATATGAATATTTTGAGGTACGTCATTAATCCTGTAGTTGTACTTCTTGTAGTGTGTTTCCTAAGAAATACTCGCCCAAGAAAACGCACAAGACAAACTGAAATCTGAAAACAATTTTAGGGTCTAGTAAGACCATGTATTTCGTGCACTCATTAGATCGTACGCTTTACGAGGCGCAGCCTTTAAAAAGACACGTGTCTTTTATACACCATACTTACGCCGAGCACAAATGTTGCCCATTATATAGCATCATTAAAAAATGTGGAACACGATCGGGCCACATCAAGCCGGTGACAGCTCGGTCACGTGGTTTGCGGGCTGATGACGACACCATGTAGTGGGGCTGACTTTGCTGTAGTTCACTTTTTCTTCTTCCTAATCCTGCGCATCCCGACGGCGGACGGCAGAGACGGATCGGGGTCGAAATGTCCCATCAGACTGGAATACGAGGTAATTCGCATCCATTGTTGCCTATTGCTGAACTCAGCGGGGGAAACGACGATTTGGGTCTTGGTGGTTTATTTATGTGCGTTTATTTATTTATTTTCACAAAAGCTGTTGTGTAAATGACAAGCAGCTTGGATTAAACCTTATGTTATATAATGCACCTGGAAACTGGGATTTCTAGGAGGCGAAGTTGAGTCGTGTTTATTTACAGACAAAATCGCTTTGTAATCGGGTCATGCGTTGCATGCTGTGCTGCCCCAGTTCATTGAGAATGGACGGCTGTTTGTTGATCTCTCTCTCTGCCCCTCTCTCTGAGTTTGGCCCAAGATCAGGCGCCCTTACTAAATAATACTGAACACTTACTTAATTTACAGCGTCTGTTTTCGGCGAAAGGGCATCTAACTCAGCCTACACACGAATATAACTTAGAAAATCTTTTTAGGAAGCTGGCCCTAGTTTAAAAAATGTTACACGCAGTACATTCCTGTGGTATTCATAAGAGTAACAGCAAAATGTGAGCCACCGTGTCTTGCAGCTAAATGAGGAAAAATGTAACAAAAAGGCAGCTACTCATCATTTGTGTTGACATCTCAGGTGCTACTTTCTGCACTGTCAGATTTGTACCCCAAGGTTTGTACCCCACGGTACAAATGACAACAATGTATCAACAACAGTACAAAAATGTTCCTGAGAGTCCATTTCTGTATGTTAAAAGTTACATTTACCTCCAGCTAAGAGTACAGCTGGCAGAAGCTTGAGGGTACAGCTCCAGTGACAAGTAATTATACCCTCAAAGGTACAAATGAGAACCTTTTTTTCTGACAGCGCAGGGTTGAGTGGGGGTTTGTTGTCCTTATAGAAACATGTTGTAAGTGTACTCTGTCTTCACAGCTTCTGTGGAAGTGAGAAATCTGTTTGCAAAAGCGAAGAATGGAAACTATCGACTCCTAAAAATAGTGATTGAGAATGGTCAGTATCCGATCACTTACATTGGATGTGGACAATTGCAGGCGTTGTAGACTGGGGTGGATGCTGATTTTTCTACGGTTTGGAGTTGCCTCCCTTTGTTGTAAAATCCTAAATAAATGTTCTCTCAGGGTGCAGAAATTGTGATATTAAATTTTAGCTCAGCTGATCGCTTTTCACTCATGCAAATGCTAAGGAGGTGTTTGCATGTAGGAACATGCAGCTTCTGAAGTAGCAGGCTTCTGGGTAATCCTTCATTTCCCCTCCAGAGCAGCTTGTGATGAGCACCACCCATAATGCAACACGAAAGTGGGACCAAGAGTATGACTCGCTCGTGCTCCCTGTGCTGCAAGACGACATGCCTGCCTATGTCTTGTACCGCCTGGACTCCACGAGCAGCCACGGCTATGAGTGGATCCTCCTGGCTTGGTCACCTGACCAGTCATCTGTAAGTGATGTGTAATGTCTGATTGCTCCTTAGGTGACCTGTAACAGATACAGACCACCTGGATTTCCTGCACAGATTTAAGACCAGGTTTTAATAATTTATTGCATCTATGTAGTATGAAGTAAAATCGGAATGTTCTGGTGATTCAGTGTATCTGCCTAGACATGTTGGTGATTCCCTGTCATACACTGAGCACCCTAATGAGACATGTAGGAGTTTTTTGTAAGCATGGAGGCGCAACTTTGGCAGTGAGTCCAAAAGCACAGGAACTTAGCAACGTAGCTCTTTACCTGGTGTGCTAGGGCTGGTGGGTGTGGCTTTTAAGCGGATGGGCGGAGCCATGGAGCAGCTAGGCCGTTGCCTAGGGAATTCCTGCTGTCTGATACTGAACGGCACTCCCTCAGCTGAAGAAAACCATGTAAATGGATTCAAAGTCTCTGGTTAATGTAAAAATAAACAAGAAAGACCAGGACTATTACAGGGATGGCCATTCCCAAACACCCACATTTAAACAGAATAATTACAAAAAATAAACAAAATAATAGGTACAATAGCTTCACGCAGACTATCAAAAAATCTAAAAATCAGGTCGACATTACCCTGTAACATTAACATTAAATGATACTGTAGTGTAGAGGTTTAAACCCCCCCCCTCCCCATCCCGCTGGTATTCCAGCAGGCCACAGATCGTTGGCTGGGGGCTTGGGATGGCTTGGTGAATTGCCAAGAATTAAGAATATATATTTCCATTCTGTGCCTTCTTTTATGGCCCCTGACTGCATTTAAAAAAATAGAAACAGTCAAATCTGTCCTGCCAATTGGTCTGCAGCCGACACCCCCGTTTTTCCCGGCCCATGAAATTCTCACACAATGCAAACCGGTCTGTGGTCTTCAAAAGGCTGGGAACCGCTACTGTAATGCATTAGTGGACACTCAGACTTTCCTCGTCTATGTGAAGCGCACTTCTGCACTTGGCGCGCTGATTCATTCATCCTCGGCGAGCTACTGGGGCTCTGAGGACGGGCTTTGTGGCGTTCAGAGCGCATGCTTGCACACTGTCTGATATCAAGTCAAGTTCTTATGCAGAAACTCTTTTTTTTTTTAACAGGTGCGTCAGAAAATGTTATATGCTGCGACTCGGGAAACGCTGAAGAAGGAGTTTGGCAGCGTTCACATTAAGGATGAGATTTTTGGCACTGCAAGGGTATGCGTAGTAGGCGGGGCCATGCTGTCTGACCTGCCCAAGGTCGTTTCCATGGCGATCATTTAAACGGCTTACGACTTGGGCCTAACCCGTCCTCTCTCTGGGCTGTCTCCTCCCCCCCAGGATGATGTGTCTCTCAGCGGCTATAGGAAGTACCTGAGTTCCCAGGCCGGCCCCTTGCCCCTGACGGCTGCTGAGGAGATGCTCAAGCAGATCAGGCTTAATGAGGTAGCATGCATGCACGCACACACACACACACACGCAGATGTAGGGTAAACATATCCTTATGGGGACCGCTCATTCATTTCAGTGAGAAAAATGCTAACGCTAACTATGACAACCTTATCCCTTACCCTGCCCTAACCATAACCATAAGTAACCAAACAAAATACAGTGGTACCTCCGTTCTCGAACTCATTAGAACTCGAATATCTTAAAAGTCGAATCAACCACTTTCGAAAAAAAATTACCTTGAACTTGATCTGAATCTCAGAAGACAAACCGTGAACGCCGACCTAAGAACTTGTCCATGCGGGGAAATGAGTCAGGTGGCGCGTCTCTCAGCGGAAGCAAAGGGTAAAGCTTCAGTCTCAGCCTCGCATTAGCTGTGATAGCATCGTGCATGTTTACGCTAGCTGAATACATATATTTAGACAGTAAAAATACATTTAGACAATGATAGACAGTAACAGTAATTATTATATAATAAAATAAATTTTCAAATAAATAGTTCTTATTAATTATTTTAATATTAATAATAAACCATTACATTTAATTATAATAATATTGTTGTGCCGAGGAGGGACGGAACGGAGACAAAGGCGCAGATATCAGAATATCTGGAAATACGGGGTTTAATTACAGGTAAGGCAGGGAAAACACAGACGGACAATACAATGTCCGGACTGGGGAAACAAACTGAAACGCAGACTAAATACACAGGACTAATGACAACAGCCAGAAACAGCTGATCACACAGGGATTCCACATGGGGTTAACAAGGGGGCGTGGCACACGGAAGGAGCGGTCGATCGGGGCAGGACACATTGTTTGGATTCATTTATTTTCTTACTTTACAAATTACTGTTTTGATAAATGTGCTTAGACGTGTTTAGTACAGTATATGCTCTTCTTGTTTTATCCGGTTCATTTTGTGTTGAAATGCCAAAAAAAAAACATATTTAGGTGTAATTTCTTGGGGCCGAGAACCAATTAATTGGTTTTCCATAATTTCTTATGGGAAACATTCTATCGCAACTCAAACTTTTTAGGATTCAATCCAGAGTTCTGAATGGATTAAATTTGAGTTCTGAGGTACCACTGTACAAGATTTTTTACAAGAGGAAACCGGTCCCCATAAGGGAGAAAAAACAGATATCTATCACGTTATGGGGACATTGTGTCCCCATAAGGATAGGTGTACCCGCTCGCAGACACAAACGCATACACACACACACACATGCTTGTGAGCACTCGCACATATAACACGCACACTACACTGTTGTGCAAGCACATTTTAAGGTATATTTGCTTCCCTGAGGATTTTCGTTTGATTCCCTTATAACATGTTGCCTCTGGCTTTCTGTCTGGGGGCATTCGGCAGTGACAATATAAAGCACTTTGAGACAATGTAATGTTTTGAAAATGTGCTATATGAATAAAAGTGAATTGAGTTGAATTGAAATCATTAACATTTTTATCATACATATATTATCAAAGTCAACGTACCTTTTATTATCTTCAGAGTCACATTCTCATTGGTCGAGGTGCAAACATGCAAACATATTAAACATAACATAAATAATGAGATTTACAGACCAGTCAGCCATAACTTTAAAACCACTAACAGGTGAAGTAAATAACATATGATACAAAGATACCTTTCAAGGGTGTCATTATATATTAAGCAAGGGAACAGTCAGTTCTCATTGTATTTTCATAATAGCAGGTCTTGTGGGGTGTTGCTGGAATGCAGTGGTCAGAACCTACTAAAAGTGGTCCAAGGAAGACCAACCAGTGAACCGAATGACAGGGTCTTAGGCGCCAAAGACGCTCCGGATGCACATGGAAAGCAAAAGCTAGTCAGGTCAGGAGCCACAGGAGAGCGGCTATAGCACAATTGCTGAGAAAGTTAATGCAGGCTGTGATAGAAAGGTGTCAGAAGACACAGTACATCATAGCTTGCTGCGTGTGGGGCTACGCAGCTAGAGACCGGTCAGAGTATCCCTGCTGACCCCTGTCCACCACTGAAAGTGCCCCTAATGGGCATGTCAGCAATAGGACCAGACCATGAAGCAATGGAAGAAGCTGGCCTGGTCTGATGAGTCATTTTCTGTTGTATCATGTGGACGGCCAGGTGCATGTGACTTGTGTAGCTGGGGAAGAGATGGCACCAGGATGCACTATGAGAAGAAGGCAAGCCGACAGAGGCAGTGTGATGCTCTGGGCAATATTCTGCTGGGAATCCTTGGGTTCTGGCATCCATGTGGAGGTTACATTGAGACGTACCACCTACCTAAACATTTTTGCAGAGCAAATGCACCCCTTCATGGCAAGGGTATTCCCTAATGGCAATGGCCTCATTTAGCGGGACTTTTGCCACACTGCAGTAATTGTTCAGGAATGGTTTGAGGGACATGAAGCAGAGTTTGAAGTGTTGGCTTGGACTCAAAACACCCCAGTCCTCAATCTGATCGAGCATCTGTGAGATGTGTTAGATAAGCAAGGCCCATCCACAGAGGCCCAAACTCAGTTCACAGGACATAATGGATCTGCTGCTAACGTCTTGGTGCCAGATACCACAGGACACGTTCAGAGGTCTCGTGGAGTCTGTGCCTCGATGGGTCAGAGGGGGACCTGCACAACATCAGGCAGGTGGTTTTAATGTTGTGGCTGATCTGTGTAAACATAATATTGATAAGATACACAGTTAACCACTTGTTTGGTGGAAAAAGATGGTGTAAGTTTGATATGGAAGTTTGGCACGGAAGCAGTCTGTACAATAAATAAATAGACGTACTGTAGATACTGAGTTATGAGTCCAGAGATTATTGTAATGTATTATAAACATTTGGGAATCAAAACTGACAAAACTGTGGGACTCCAAACTGGTTACAGGGCACCTCATGACCACTGAAAAGTAATTGCAGGATTAGCAGAGTGTTGAGTAACTCAGAATAGCCAGAAAGTCTATATGCGAACAGCAAAGATGACCCCAACACGCTGCCTCTCCTGTACGAAAGTCTGCACCTGAATTCACTGCAGCGCAATACGTTTACTGTTTACTCCTTAAATGAGTGCTTCTCAATAAGGAAGTCTTCATTTGCAGCACACTGAGCCGACTGGAGATTTCATATCTACGTCTGCAAAACCACGACATGCACCTCAGGCTGGCAGAAATGCGATCCGTTCCCCCAAAAAGCCGCTTGGGTTTGAATGATCTAAAGCAGTATGAGAGCAGGAAGGAACTGGTTGGGTGTCAGAGCAAATATAGTCTCCAGTTAACAGCTTCATGGGTTCAGTCATACCTTATAAGGAAACTGGAAGTGCATATTTAAAGTTATCCATTCAAAACAAAGGGGGGAATAGGAAGTTGCCCCCCAATTAAAGAGAGGATAAGAGATGCAGTTTTATGCTGTGTGACAGTGTACGGGATTTGAAATATTTGCTGAAAGGAGTCACTGTCAAACCACATCTTTTATCCACTGGCATTTTATCTGCATAGCAGAGGTGTAAAGTTTAAGTTTAGAAAGTACAAATAAAGTCGAAGATATTGTTGAGTATAGAGTCACATTCAAAGAGTGCTCAATAGTATTCAGCGAGTACTCAAGAGTACTTTCTGGACCTGAACTTGTGCCGCACAGGCCTCCTGTCTAACAGGGTGTGTCATACCTCAGTGGACAGGAATCAAGGAATACATGAATCATTGTCACAATGTCAGGGGGTCTGTCTCTCAGCATAATGTCTGGTTAAAGTGCCCTTTTACTTTTTCCTTGTAAGGCGGAGTGTATGAAGACAGAGTATTTATAGAGCCATATCTCTGTACATTGGACTTTATCATCTGGATTCCATATGGCTCATGATATCATTTTTGTTGTAATAATTGCAGCTTTATCATTTGGCCACGTAATATTAATGCCAGTTGCATGCTGCCAGCAGTCTGGGGTCCAGAATGTTCTCCTGAGGCTCCCAGCTGTTGTGCCTGGAACAGAGCAACACGATAAATTTGCAGCGCTAAACCCACCGATTTTTAATGTCTGTTTGGATTCATTTTGAGCTATTTTACCCGGAGATGTAGGTTAAATGCGTAGAGACCGCATGGTATAACTGACGACAAAGTTAAAACATTTTCTATAAAAAATGGGCCAACTTTGATATAGAAAGTGGGCTGCTGAGGCAAAGATGAGTCTATTTGAATACGCCTGTGGGATCTGAAACCTTTCACCTACCCTCGCATTATGGTGAACGGGACTTTTGAAAAATTGAGGGGAAATACCCTATGAATCAAATCTTAAGCGAAGATGATGATCAAACTCATACACACAATTTGTTTAATCTGTAACCCACTGTAAACCTGTTTTGTCTCTCCATTAATTACTTAAGCTATTAAACACGTTACCGGTGTGTGCCTTGGGACATTCTGATAATAGACAAATGTAAAGTTATCATTTAAAACATGGGTGGTCAATCTTATCCATAAACAGTCACTGTATATGTGGGCTTTTGCTGCAACTCCATAATTAGATTACTAATTAGAGGATTGATTGGCTGAAGAGTCCTCACACCTGGGTTTGAACAGCCGACCTAAAGGTTACCTCAAAAACCTGCACACACACCGGCCCTTTGCGGATGACTGCCCACCCTCGACTCAAAAACCTCTCACCCTGAAAGCTCAGTACTACTAGCGTCGACGCGTTGTTTAAAACTCCCCTGGGCTGACAACTTTTCCATTGACATCCTAACAATGGTGATCGGTTCCCCTGGCAAAACGTGCATGACAGATGGAAGGCGTCGATATGATTCACACAGTCATGTGTCCGATTAACGTAACGACCGCAGCCGTGAAGCGTGAGATAATGAAGTTATCAAACTTAATTTAATTAAGCAGCTAGGAAGAAGAGCAGGCAGGCGCAGCCCGCCGAGGGGGGTTTGAAACGGCCCACGTTGGGTGCAGCAGCGGGGGTCTGAAGGCAGCATGTCCGTCTCAGGACAGAGAAACCATGCAACCAGATTTACACAAAAACCGAAAGAAGCGGAGTCCAGAGCGTGTGGACTAACAGCTAGTGCACGAAGTACATTTACTTAAGCCCACGCAAAATGATGGAAAGAAATTATTTTCTTTTTCTCCAAATTAAACATTCAGATAGTTTACTTTTCGTAATTGGAAAACCAAAACATTATAACCATACATTCTTTTTATAACTGTGAAACGGCGACACCTGAAAATACTGAAGATGTTGGGGCACGATACTTAAAAATAGCGCGCTACAATCTAGCGATTTCAAAAACGGCCAATATATCGATGGCCATCTATATCCAGCTACAAAAGAGTGTACGCCAAAGATTTACATTTTCCCAAGAAAGGGCTTGTAGCTTTACAAGACAAGGTTGCCATTTCTAACCACATTTTTTTCAAGCTTTCAACGGCTAGGTAGCTAATAATCATCCACAAAACTTGGTAAGTCTTACAAAAACTAATATTCCGTCAAAAATCACACCGCACTGTTGTTTTTTTTGCAGTTGCCTAAACATGCAAAAGGAGACGAACAAGTAAGTTGTGCAACAAATTGCCAAGTTGGTGTTCGGGCTTCTTGCGACACGAGAGCAACAAGCGGTGCGTTGTTGTTGTTTTTCATTGTTTGAGGCTGATCCAGCAGCTGCAGCTGCGCTCCCACTTACTTCGATGACCATCCTCTCCACTTCACCAGATACTCCAACTTTCCCTGCAAAAAAACAACCGTGAAAATGTCACACGGGCAGTCGGAACCGTGTTCGAGGATCCGCGATGTGCTACTGCATTATTTCTAACCTTTCTCAGGCGTTTGTTGAGGATGCATTCGGCATCAAAAACCTGTTCCCCCACGGCGCTCAACTCCTCCATGACTGCGGTCGATAGCTACAATTCAAACCCTCTTTTATGAAAAGGGGGCGGAAAGAAAACAAAGCCTGAAGTTTGTCCCTCGGCGCTCGCCGTCCGTAGTTATCGCATTGCCGCTCCGCGGCTCCGCCGCTGCCTGTTCAGCTGTGCTTCGGAGTCGGCAGTGCTGCGTATCAGCGCGTTAAAACCTACATTTCATATTATAAAATGTCACTTGCTAATTTCTTTTTCCATCTGTTTGCATGCGATTGTTAGCTTTTCTGGACTGAACGTGCTGAACTCAAGTTAGTCTTGATATTATATAGGCTAATGTGGCTCGCAGAATTACATAAGCTATACTTTCGCTGTTCTTTATTACGTTAAACAATGTTAACTTGTTTTGAAAAATGTTATATATGAGTATTGGACAGGACTGTAATTGGTTATCTGTCCCACACAAGGAAAATGTCAGCTTATAGCAAGTAAGGAGTAGGTAGCAATAACATTACAAACTAAAACAAGAGAACGATTCCCATTTTATGTATTTGTGTGTGTATTTATATATATAAACTTGTGTGTTATACATACATGCGGCATGTATCCTGACCGAATTATGAGGTGTACGTGCTCCAGAATGACTTGGCAATGGAACATTTCCGAGCAGATTGTATTTCACTCCATATTTTATGTTCATCAAATGCAACTTAATAACTTTTGCATAATTCGATCTCGCGTGCATATAAAGCGAAGTGTAGCGTTTTTTTTTGTGAATACCAATCCAAAGATGCATTCATTCATCAACATAGTCCATGGGGGTTACTTACTACTTGGTAATATTAGCATTTATAGTAATCGCTCCTAACGCTTTCGTGCCAAGTTTATTAAAAATGTAGCTTGGACCTCTTCAGCCGTTAAACGTAGCAGAAATGCTAAAGGAATGTTGATCATACCGCCTACCCGGAGCAGACTGTCAATGGGATGTCTACAGATTATTATAATGTAATGTGGTCATATGCTGAGGAAGGGGGAAATTTAAGTTAGATTCAGTAAGATATTCAAATGAGTTCTGTGATCTTGTTTTTCAGAGGTAATTTTACATTCTTAAACTATTAAATGCGGTTTAAAGATCTTTATCCCGAGGTTTAAGGTTTAGATGTGGTCTGGTCCTGCATAACCAATGCATGCATTTAATTCCCGTGTGAGCTGTTGCTCTCTGCTTTTTAACTCGTTGATCTTGACAGTTTGTTTACCCTTCAATGCTTCATGTATCCTTAGCGATCTCCAGCTTTGGACAGACTGTTAAAAAAAAACAACATTCAAGATTTACTTGTATTTATTTCTATACCATCAGATGGCGTTGTTAGTTTATTGTAGGTTGGTTCTTCATATGTGCATAAAAGAAACAAACCTACACAACTGACAATAATCCCTCGTTAAGGATTTGTCAATCATCCTTTGTTCCGTCTTTCATTGACTTGATTTGCTTTGGGCAGTTGCACCTGCTAACTGATGCTTCAGCGATCATAAAACGCATCTTACTGGGTGTTTTGTCTTCTGCTTGTTAGTGAACACACAACTGCGCTGAGCAGGCTGTGTGCCGGGGGAAGATTCTTTTTTATTCGTTGTGGGGGAGGAACTACACCCAGTGTTTAATGCTGGGCAGACAGATGTTATTCTACTCCAAAGTGTAATTTAATGTTGTTTCGTCTTGTTTTTAGGCAAGCCTTCCTCACATGGTACTTTGCTTGATTTGGACGTCATTTTCATTGGCTTCCTCAGAGCTGCAATACAGGAAGTGATGTCATTATTGGAGCAGTTATAAGCCATTGCTATATGGATATAATAAAAATCCAGATAATGAAAAATGATTTCATTTTCTGGGAAGGTATGACTCGTTTTGTGTTCTAAGTGTAAATGTTCATTCAGTGTGTGTGTAAAATGTTTAAAGTATAACGAGTTAATTGAATGCTCCCATTGACACAGATATTCATGGCTGTTCATAGTGACAGGCTTAGAATATCCATTCACTGACACCTGCCATTCACTCGCACATGTCAGTCACTGACACCTGCCATTCACTGACACCTGCCATTCACTCGCACATGTCAGTCACTGACACCTGCCATTCACTCGCACATGCCATTCACTC
>JAODUD010000062.1:22032382-22044781 GCA_026784285.1 Stomatorhinus walkeri | reverse complement strand
AGGGGGGATTAGGGTGGCCTGAAAAGGGGGAAGCCAGTGGCCTCCAGTAGATGTGAGGGACGCTGAATGGGGAGGAACCCCTCAACATTCCAGGGATCCCCCTGCATCCTGGACCTCTTGGAGCCATGGCGCTTGCTGGACCAACCTCGCGTGAGGAAGCGACCCCGGCAGAGAAGCCCCGCATCCCTCACGACAGGCTGGGACCTTCATTCACGACTCGGTGGAGCAAGATCCCAATGACAGACTGACAGTCACATCATGGTGTTCTGCCACTATTACTCCCTACCACGTCAGCAGCTGTCACACCGAATCAGGTCAGGCTGCATTTACATGGTTGGAGACATCCAATGGGCAATGGCGCTGTACCACCACCCTAACCACCCATTTACATGGGGCCCCCAAGGTCATTACTTTAGGTGCGGACCCTGAAATGACTTTTCAAATGTGGCCCCAGAAACTACAAGCCAGCCCCTTCAAGCCAGCAGGAAGTAAGAGAGTCTCTTCCAGTTTCCAAGACCATTCACCGATGACTGGTTAACTGAGAGAGCAAGGCCCTAACGTTGCTGAAAGACTGTGTAGAGTAACAGGTGTCTCTTTGTGATTACTCCTGCAGCATATCCTTCACAATTTCAGGAAATTGCAATAAATGCAACACCAGTCTGACATTTTTGCACTATAATCTACTGGCTGGGGGACATCGATGATTAGCATGACGAATGGGAATTTTGTCTGCATTTATCTCTGAATGTTGGATTCAATGGACAGAACATGGCTGAAGGAACTGCCATCCTCTATGGTCACTTGCTTTCCGGTCACATGTTTCAGGCTATTAATTAATAAAACCTTACTTTCCAAAAGGACAGGAGGACAAGGGCTGGGCCACTGAGGTCAGTCATGTGACCATCCCATTCACTTTGCTTTGCCTTGTGACGACCTTCCCGCAGACAGAGACGTCAAGCTGCAGATTGCTTTTGCATTGCTCTGCTCGCCTTTCCTTTCCTTGTCTGCAGAAACATTCGTTTATTTGAAATCACAGCTCCCCTTGAAAAGGGAATCCCCGAAAATGAGGCTCCGGGTCGAATTCCCCATGTTGGGGTTGCTGTCTGTGCTCAGAACAGGATAAGCTTTCCCACAGGACAGTAATGACTTGGGAATGATCTTTCACGCACATTAGTCTCCTGTTACAAAATGTAACCAGCTGCCTCCTTCAAAGAGGATGAGTGTTGACCACACTGGGTTTCTGCTTCAGCTTTTTTTTTTGTTCCACAGAGGTCTCCGCGCAGGAAGAGGGCTATGGGGATGGAGCTCTGGAGAAGAGAAGGATCAGCCTCAGTGTTTCGCCTCCTCGCCTGACCTGGGGAGACATGTTTGCCCGTTAAGTGGGTGGCTTTTCCTCACTGTGGCAGTGGCTTGATCCGAAGCCAGTCTTGAGGAGCACACGGCATAAATGAGTCACGTCAGGGAGGTGCTGAATTTCGCGTTTATACAAACCCATAGCGTTTGATGCGCTCTTCACACGCAACGGGCAGGCAGAATGTCATCCATGCTGCTGTCATGCAAGATGCCACCCAGGACAGGTTCCTGTGTTCCGTTTGTAGGATTTGCATAGGAATTTTGTGCATTTTAATTAATGTGGCCCAGCAGAGGTATCTGAGGTCTGGAAGGTTCCTTGTTGATGTGGTTCCATGGCGACTCTGTCCCGAGTTTAGGCTGTGACTCATATCCTTAGATGGCTTTCTGGGTGATTCCTTTCGTGCTCTGGGTCTGGAAGATGTAAAAAGAAAACTAGCAAACACTTGATTTAATGCTGTTGTTTGCATGACATGATAAATCTCTAATTTTGTCTAAGACGTTTTTTTTATTTAACTCATATATTTCATGCTGAATTTTCCATTGGGATTCTGTTCTATGCTGATTTTTTCTGTTACTTTGTTGCAACTTTCTCCCATGCATGTGGAGCGGTCATGTGACTGCCATGAACACTAAAGACACACACAGACTCTGTCTTGCCCCCTTCCTCCAAATGCTTTAGGTCCTCTGTGCAATTCCTGTTGCAAATTATTTCACAATTAGCAAAATAAAGGACACGGGGTGTTCTTTGTGCTTCTTGCCGCAGTGCCACAGCGGTCTGATAAACCACAAGCCGGACAGGAACAGTCTTTACCCATGAGGTCATCAAACAGGCCCTGTTTAAAAATTCAGCCTGCTCTGGAAATCAGCTCCCATGAGTCATTACAGCTGCGAATCAGCCTGGTCTTTAACAGGTGGCCACAACCTCAATCAACACAGGATTATTGTAGTGTGTCAGCTCAGAGCCCCATGTGTGATTATGCAGTGCCCCGCATACATTATTACGATGCTGTAGGGGGTCAGCTATATACACTATGGCAGCACATTTATGTTCCTGTAATTATTGAATGTCTTAAGGTAAACTTTACAATACTGCAGTGCCTCACTTTGATTTCATTTCAGTGTAAGAACTTGGCCTTATGCCTCGTTTCCTAAAGAGCACCAGATTTCATTAAATCTTTATGAATAGATCGGCCGTAAAGCCAGCTGTGTTCGCATTCTTGGTGCTGATAGGAAGGTACGGAAAAGTTATGTGCATTAGTATTCTTATGGTCAGTGTGTGACTGATTCTGCCCACCTGTGTTCAGAAACAATAAGAGTGGAGTGGGGAGGGTCTGGTGTTTGAGTAGAAGGAATGGAATGGGTCAGAACAAATACACGGATTGAATAAGGACTAAGAAGATATTATGAGTGACTTGGGCAGCAGATTGCATTGTGGTCAGTGGTTTGGTCTTTGGACCAAAAAAACTTTGTTGCCTCAAATTCTAGCAAGGACTTGAATAAACAATGAAATGTAAAGTAATCATTTAAAAAGGCAGAGAGAAGAAGGAAGCCAATTCAGACACGGTCATGGTCAAACCCGCAGGTGCAGTGGGGGCATGTGAAGGGGGGTGTATTGTGGGGAAAGGGAACGCTGTTCAGGACTGGTGACCAGGGCAAAGAACTTCAACAGTGTAGGGGTGGCTGATCAGGCCCCAGCCTGAGAACCATGCAGGTGCAGCTCTGAAACATGATAGGTCTAGTGACTGAAGCTCTTAGCTGATGAATACCTGTTAAACGTGCAGCCTCCCACTGCTGAATACCCGTTAAATGTACAGCCTGCCGCTGTTGAATACCTGTTCAATATATAGCCTCCTGCTGCTGAATACCTGTCAAACATATAGGCTCCTTGGTATAGCAGTCATATACCAAGGTTGGTATATTGTACCTGGCCTGGCATGGTGATGCAGTGGTTTGCACCTCTGCAGAACTGGGTTGCAGTTTTTGCCCTGCCTCTGTACAATTTTCATGTCATCATGTCATTTCCACAGGAGAGGATCCAAATCTCATCCGCTCTGTAAATCTTACTTATTTTACATTTACGTTTTACATTTTACCCCTTAGAATGTAGATGGATCCCCGAAAAGCATCTCTCTATCCCTTCCGGACCACTGGGAAACAGACACTAGATCCCTGTAAATGATTCCAAAAGCCAGCCCAACTTTCCAGAACGATCCGTGGTAACTGGGACCTCGTGCAGCATGTCAGGCAGAGGAACTGGGTGACCAGGTGGGGGCAGAGTGAGGAAGGCCAGCGGGGGAATGTCAGCAAGGAAGGAAGCTGGCACACTGCCATGTTTGGGGAATAACAGACACATTTAATGAGCATGTCTCCAGATGTAAGTCAAGCTCATGGGAACACATTGAACCTGCGTGTGGGAAGGGGAATCTAAAGGATACTATAAGACGTGCTTGTCTTTCATCTGCTTCCAATTAATTATTAACGAGTATGTCAGCTCCTACATGTAAAGCCTTCACTCTTTCACAGCACCTTTCAATGAAACAAGATCTTATTGACGCGAGGTTGGTCACTTAAACAGTGAAGATCTTATTCACATCCAAATGGCTGTCAAGTAAATGAACTCAACTGGTGTTAGTAGTAACTTCATGTTCTGCTTTGAGTTTTCAGAATTTTTTTCTCTTTCTTCAACAAGAAGGGTTTTATATGCAGCTGCCTGTTTTAAGTGATTCATCCCTGCGTGATTCTGTCGATATATCCGTTGAATGTTATTATTTATATCTGCATATTTCTTAGACACTTAAAAAAAAAACATCTGTTTTTTTTCTACTGGGATATAATCACCTGTTCTGTAGAATGACATTACTGAGCTTTCTGTAATGAAGACCCCACCTGACATGCCAGGTCTTGTTAAGTGGAATGGTGATACAATACACAAAGGATCTTTACCTTTCCATAGCTCAATTTCTTTACATGTTCATACATATCAAATTTAAGCACTGGGCAGTTTAACAAATATAGGATTAATTTGTCAAAAATTCACGTGAAGGTGCCATTGTAAATTTGGCTTGGATTTGAACAGTGCTTCCAGTACTGCCCCCCCTTTCTTGTTTTCAAAATGTTGGATAACTCTTTGTTTCTCTCTGCTTAAGAGATCAGCATTATTTTTGATGCTTTGTAATAACATCATGAATCTGAAATGTGATTATACCTGCTGTCAGTTACGAGGGCTATTTTGTTGGGGGGGGGGGGGATTCATTTGACTAATGCGGAAGTATGAATATTCAGAAAACTGGGTGGTTGTTTCCTGCCACTAGATCTTCCAGCATCCTCTTCTCACAAAGTCTGTAGCAGAAGCTCGAGGAGGCTTCTCAGCATAAATTAAGCCTTTTTTTGTTGCAAGTCTTAAAAGCTGGTTATTCAGAGACTGACAAAAGTCACTAAACTTTATGAGAATGACATTAATGATGGGTTGGTAGAATGACTCTTGTTTACTAAGTAAATAACATTAATCAAGACTGTCTTTTTCTTTGTTTATTCTAAGATAACAATGTAAACAGCACAAACCTTCTAGGTAGAGAGATGGGACAAATAATGAATGGCTAGAGTCTGACGCCTAAACTCCGTATCTGTGAAGCCGATCTGTTTGGTGTATTCCTGAATCCAGGAGATAGCAAGGACATACAAACAAGGCCTGATTACCTGGCAACTTGGTAGACCCTGTTTTGTGCAAAATTGTGCTTATCTTAAAGAATGGTTGCAAAATCATAAATGACAGCAGCAACTTAGACTACGCAGGTATGTTTAACGTGTGAAGAGAATATATGAAATAACAAGTCTGGTAATGGATGATTTTACAAGTTGGTACCTTGCAGGGCTTTGAAAAGAATACACTTGGACCAATAGAAGCAATTAATACTTTAGTTTAAACATGTCCAAACTTTCCATAACTGAAAATAGGTTTACGTTAAGACTCATCCATAATAAAAAAAAATACTTATTTTATTTGATTTTTTTTATTTGATAAAAAAAATTAAGAGCTGAATCACAACATAATTGTTTTGTACACTTGTGATAGAGTACTTGTCCCGTCATGTAAAAGAAGAAAAATGCTGCCTTTTACTCTCGAAATAGGTCATCACTAACTAAGGAAATAAGAAAAACAAATGGTGTGTAAGAGATTATTTAAGAGTTCTTCTGATTTTATATTTCGATATTGCATTTGCTAAGTTGTTTGACTCCAGAACTCACTAAAATACATGACAGTACCAGTAGTGAAAAGACAAGGTTTCAGCCTCATGAATCTTTGTCTTAAGATGCAAGTCACAGTGTTCGCACTCAGTGAACCTTATACAGAGGGTGTGTAGTTGTTTGAATACTCACCAGCCAACCTTTTTCAAGTAGGCGGAAGAGAGAAGCCAATCGCTCTTCTAGTTTGCCAATTACCCCATGTATCAGCTTAAAGAGACTAGATATGTAGATTAACAAAACAGCATAGAAATGAATGCTCTCTCACTCTATTCATCTCTTACCCTTGTTGAAATTCCGGCTTACATTAGACTTAAAAAAAATATTAAATATCATTATATATAAATTCTCCAATGTGCGATTCTGCAGTGTATCACTAATAAATTACTAAACAAAAGACAAGATGAAACAGTAAAGTTTTCTGTAGAAGAAAAAGTACTTTTTCACTCACCCTAAAGTTTATGTTTATGTCGAAGAAAATGTAAAAACTATAAAGTATTTGTCTTATCTCAACACCGAGGGTTTTATCCATTGTGTGGAACCTAGCTGTTATTACAAAACACTCACTGAGAGTGGATGTGTAAATTTTAGTTTAGATGTGTAGTTTTAATGAGCTATCATGCTGTATTTGTGCTGGGGTGATAATGTGTGTTTTCATGCAGACGAATGGTTGCATCCAATGGTGTTAGAGGGGAAACGCTTCCAGGGTCACTTGAGGCAAAGGTCAACAGTGGAGTGTCATTAGACAATGAAGCTTTCGACATGAGGAATTAGGAGGGAAACAAAATGGTAGTTTGTTGACGCCATTGTCATTCCATCCATACAGAATTTGTCTCCATACGCAGTACAATTTTAAGATAGTAGGGGGTATGACCTTGTCAAAGTGCTTGATTTCGAGAGCTGACTTTTGTTGACTGAATTGAAGGGGAAATGTGAAGTGAGTGTACAGGTGGTGTTTGTTTGCAGCAATTTTGTGTAGCTGAAGAGGACAAGGTGAATTTCCCAATACAACAAAGGGGAAGATGCACGCTATCAAAGTTGGAAGTGGAATATCGTGCTGCAGTCTGGGATTGTAGTACAAGACATGTGGTAGGTATTTAACAAATAAAGCAAGCATTTTATAATCAATTATAATCACAGTCGAAATCAGTGTTTATTTATTGTGTTTACCCAGCATGCATTATGGATAAATGTATGATATTATCGCGAGATTATTTCCAGTTAATTGTAGAACTTTTAACTTAAGCTTAAATTATCCACTAGGTTGCATGGCGATTGATGTTGACGGACTTTGTAGACTGTCTACCACGTTAAATATTTATATTATGATTCTAAAAAATGTTATGACTTTGTACTCTTGTTTTTGGACACGCAAATAACTTAGTAGGACAATGTTACATCACACGGGAATCTGATTGTAAATCTTTAGACACCTCACTGGGTCTCGGGGTATAATATGGACAGATATGGTCGTGTGATGTCATTGCTTTGCGGTAATATAAAATGTATCAGTGATGATTATGTTTAAATGTTTACATGCATTTAAAGATAATATGGATGCCGAAATTAGTAGGGTGCACACATTTTACACATTTCCCAAAAACAGCGCTGGAGCATGCAGCCGAGTGCGAACGAAGTTGTGGGGGGAGAAATCGTCCCGTGATTGGTCAGCCAGGCCGGGGGCGTTCCTAGTCGCCCGGAGCGTGTGTACTGGGATGGCTGAAGAAAAGTTTGACTGGCACTTCTGTTCCCATCGACTTAAGCTGAATATGCACCATTCTGTCGGAAAAAAATAGTGGATGAGATGAAGCCAATGCTGCACCAAGCCACAACGGATCCCACGGCCTCATCTTGACAAGTTGGGCAAAGGAGGGTGGGGGGTGGGAGGGGGGTGTGAAGCTGCTGGAGTAGGTGCTGTCCTAGAGGCGCGAGTCGTGGTTTCTTCGTTGAAGAAATCATGAAGTTTGCAGTTTGGTTTGTTGGACTCGCATGTCACCTGTCAGCATTCGCTTCGAAGTTACTGGACTATCGATTCCATCCCAAACAAGGTGTGTAATCAACTGTACCAAGATCAGTACCATGGTTTCAAAATACTAGGCAAGGTGTCCAGGTGTAAGGCTGGGCTAAGCTGCCTGTTCCTTCCCGGATGCATGATTTATATTCTTATAACACGATGCATTAATATATAATTGTTTGTTCATTGTGCAGTAATGTATCTTTGCTTGTCTTGCAGAAAACTTCATCAGACAGCTGTCGTCTTATGAGATAATCACCCCGATCCGTATAAATGACTTTGGAGAAAAGTTCCCACATTCTCTGCACTACAGAAGAAAACGGAGAAGCGCCGATTCTCATTTCCCCGAGTTACGGGCGCACTACAAAATTGATGCTTTTGGGCAACGCTTTGACATCAACTTAACCGCCGACTCCGAATTTATTGCACCGTCTTACACGGTGACACACATGGGAGCGAAAAACAAAAACACCACCGATTCGCAACAAAGCGAATCCGATATGAGGCATTGTTTTTTCCGCGGTCATGTCAATAATAGAAGGACATTTACGGCAGTCTTCAGTGTATGCACTGGTCTTGTGAGTATTACTTTAAATGACCATTTAGTGGAAGTTCTGTTTAGAGATACCCATGTTGCAGGCTTTGGTAGTTCAATGAGAACGCTGAAATGTTAAGTTTATTTTTTGCACATATAGGTAAATATATGTTTATGGTTGTGCGTATATAGATACACGATAGAGCATTGTCCTACCAGTAGGCTATATAGATAAATTATAGAAATTTGTTCCATTTTATTGTGTTACTCAGTGCCACTTCTCCTTCCTGTGTCTGGCACATGAATTAAGTATAATGGAAAGTGAAGTTAATCACCCACCGATAAAGTGAATAGATGTATTATATCAGATGTAGATTAATGATATAACCTATAATTGCGTCAGCGCCGAGAAACGTCTGTACTGCGTAAGAATTGCTAGACACGTGGAAGGACAGTTGGTAGCTGGTTTACTAAACTAAATTAATGAGCTGTCAGGACTGTGATAGAAAATGAATGAAAAGAAAGACTGACGGAAAAACTTGAGATGCGCATCCTCGCTGCGACCCGCGGGGGACACCGGCTCCGGTGACGTCACGCGCTCGGCGGTCGCTCAGGAGGATCTTCCGCTCGTGGGCGGTCAGATTCTCTATAACCGCTGATAGAAACGCGGCTTTCTCCCACTTCATTTCATTTTTCTTATATAACTGTTCAAAAGACTGTGTAATATAAATAATACACAGAACCAACTATTTTGATACTAGGTAAGTGGTATGTATTGTACTTTCAACTACAGCACGGATCCGTTGTGGGGCCGTATCAGCAGGTTATTTACGTACTGCGCTAGAAGGCATATATAATATTGTTAAATAAAAGTGTAATTAGTCATCTACGGTATTAGTAAAATAACTTAATTTCCAGATGTCTTAACAGTCTGAATCCCGTTTAATCCCATTTATATGTTCATTAATGCCGGGTTTATTTGCGTACTCATTTCTTATTAAAAAAAAAAATAAAAATCATTTTGCTGGACTTCATGCTTTGACATGTAAGGAATCGGCATTTCAGTTTGACCTCTGTACCCAGTGATGTAAAAAGTATTTGCCCTTGAATATGGTTTGTTAAATGTTTCACCATATATGTCAACTTCTCCTTCATGAAATTGATTGGAACAGATGACACCTAAAATTATATTTATTGGCTAGTTTTACTAGATATTAAGCTATCATTTTTAAAAGACTGCTGTTGAAGGGTACATTGTCATAATCAGATATGTGGAATGGTGCGACTGCATATGATCAAAGTCAACCCCCTCATTGGATGCTGCTGAAGTGAACTATATCCCATTGGTTTAATTCAGTGTTTCCCAATCTGGTCCTCGGGGACCCACAGACAGTCCATGTTTTGCTCCCTGCCAGACAGTCCACATTTTTGTTCCTTGGAGGGAGCAAAAATGTGGATTTTCTCCAAGTCCATGAGGACTGCATTGGGAAGCACAGTTTTTGAACATCGTCCTCAGTAACACTGGATATGCCAGGAGCAGTATTCGTTCTTTTGTAGATTATGAATGATCAAATAAATCAATCTCTAAAGACTACTCACAGGAGTCGTCAGTATTTTCCTGTCATTTGCAGTCAGTGACAGTGAAGGAATTGAATCTGAAGTTGGCCTCAACTGGAATGGAAATCTATATGAAGTCAAATAGTGAAGTTCTGGCAGATGCTCTGCACGACAGATATGCACTGGCACATGACAGAGGTATTTCAGGAGGTAATGCCATGCTGCAGCGGGGCTTTCACAAATGAGCTGCCAATGTCAGAGGAGTGTTTATCATTCAGATCTACCTCAGTGCTGCCAATGTCAGAGGAGTGTTTATCATTTAGATCTACCTCAGTGCTGACATTAAAGACTGCTGTTCTGCTTGTCTGGTTGCTCAGGAGTGTTCCTACTTCAGCCATGGGGTTAGCATAATGCCTGTGCTTTATACCAGAACACAAATGAAGGTGAACATTAAGGTTCTTCATAAGTATGGGCAGTGGTGGCTTAATGGAAGCACACTTGTAATCAAAAGATTGCTGGTTCAAATCCCTGACCAGCAAGGCACCACTGAGGTACCCTGAGCAAGGTACCGCTCCCTGGGTGCTGAATTAGCTGCCCCCCTGCTGTGTTACATATGGGTTAAATACAGAGGATGCATCTTGTTGTGGTGTGTCAGCAATGACAATTTATCACTAAAATACCACATGGAACATCTACTTATTGTTAATTACCCTTTGACATCACCCAATTGATTATATTGGGGGGGGGGGGGACTTGTAAGTCATTGGTCACCTGTCCGACCTGTTGTTTCACTTATGGTGGGGAAAAAACAGAGTTTTCTAAAATGCTTAATGTAGTCTTTCAAGGCATGATTATTAAAGAATTAATACAGCAGTACTTTCTTCGCGATTAAGAATTCGCCATAGACGGTAGGCAGAAGGAAATGAGGACTCGATGGCCCTGGACATTGAACATGTGTCAGCCTTCTGTATTCTTGTTGTGTTTTGGTTCTTTGACAATGAGATGCTGATGTCAAGCTTTAAAGACATTTCCATTCCAGTACTATGTGTCTAGCTGCCTTATCTGCTAGAGTCTTGGACATGAACAGTTTTTACATTTGTTTTGGGAAGTATTTTCATGAAAAACTTTGTAGTTTTGCAATGGTGGAGAATGTGTCGCTTGACTTATCCTAAAGAATGATTGGGGTACATCCCTATAGCACTGCATTTCAACAGTGAATGAAGGAAGTAGTGCAGTGAGTTGGACTCAGATTGCAAACACTGCCCCTTCTTTGGATCAGAAATTTGAATCTTACCTGGATCAGAGATTGTAAGTGATTATGATGATATTATGGCAGATCTCATCAGGTCATATTTCAGAAATCTGAGGTTTTTATCTAGGTCTAATGGGTGGTACCGAAACTGCAGGATCAGTGTAGAAGCCAGGTTTTATAGTTTTCTGTAAAGCACGGCCTTGCCTTGTGGTCATATTTAACTTCAAAGCTGCCCCACCCAAGACGAGGAGAGACCTGTCCACTGAGTCATAGGTGGATACAAACTACGTATCTTCAGGGCTCTTATGAAGATGCTTCCCACGTCAGGCTTTATGTAACTAATTGGCAATCTGCTTATACTAAGTACTTGTATTGTGATCACCTTGGCTTGCTGCATCCAAGCTATTCAAGAGTCTGGACATGAAGAGAGTATTTTCATTTTTATCTTAAGTAAAGTAGGAAAGTGTTTTTGATGTGACCTTACCTGTACGTGACCCCAAGGTAGCTCAAAAGGTAATGTAGTTAGGTAATGGACAGTAAATTTGATTCTTAATCTTGTAATTGAAATGTCTGTTTTATCAGCCAGCTCTATCTGAATTGCTTCATTTCAGTGAATGGGTAAATTTTAAACATGCAAGTTGCTGAGCTAAGTAAATTAAATAATAAAAAGCAGTTCAACATTTTCACCTAGCTGACATGTGGCTATCTGTCTGTTGTCTTCTCAGATTGGGACGTTTACCACACACAGTAGTGACTATTTCCTGGAGCCCCTGATGACAGCAGATGGAAGTGAGCAGGAGGACGAGCACAGCAAGCCCCACCTGCTCTACCGGCACGAGAGGCGGCGGTCTGCACCGTATACAGGTAGCAAGTGGCTGGGCATGAAAAGCACATTGATGGTGCTCACTGGGGGATGCCATGGTTAGAAGTGTTTCCTTGGCTCTACTTGTATGGAGTTTCCATGTTCTTCCTGTGTTGTCGTGGGTTTTTTTCCCAGGTTCTCTGGTGTCCCCCCCACAGTCCAATAACGTGAAAGGAGTTGCCATATTGTCCATGGGTATGAATGTGTGTGTGAATGGTGTGTGTGTGTGTGTAACGGCATAGAGGGACAGTTGGTGTGGGAAGGACAGCACGGCTTCAGAAAAGTGCCTGTCTGTTTGAAGGTGAAGAATTAAAGCAGGAGGCGTTGTTCTCGGTCTACAGTTCATCAGATATGAGCTACTCCCATGGTGCCAGAGACAGTCGGGCTCAGAGGAGATTCAGGATTAACGTCTGTCTTTATAGTTTTGATTTACTTTCATTGAAACAAAACAAAGACAACTCGTTACTGACTGTGATGGCATTGTAAGTGCATTGTATAGTTTGGGCTTTGTTGAATTACAAAAGCCCACCATCTTTCTGCAGGGGTGAAGTGGCTGGGGATGCCGTCACTCCCCCCCCCCCCCC
>JAODUD010000062.1:22019732-22032282 GCA_026784285.1 Stomatorhinus walkeri | reverse complement strand
ATCCCCCCCCCCCCCCCCCCCCCCCGCCAGCTCAGCAGGTTATTAACCATCTGCATGCTCTGTTGCCTTATAGCAGCTGATGTCAACATGGTTTTGTCTCAGTACATTTGCTAGTTCATTTTCTCTGGTTGCTCCGGCTGGGGGGGACACACTGCAGAGCTTTAGGGACGCCTCCCTTTGTAACAGCACCTTGTACCATGTCAAGAAACTGCCTTTTGTGTCTCTTTGATCATCAACCCTATCTCTCTTTTGTCCCGAAGAGGTGCTTTAGACCGTAACTTTGGTCAGACACCAGGCAGGGCTTGTGTCTGGAGAGGGGGGGAAATGGTGCAGTACAGTTTGCTTTGACCAGGGAACTGTGGAGAGCTCTCACGACTACCCCTCCGACGTCAGGGAACTGTGGAGAGCTCTCACGACTACCCCTCCGACGTCAGGGAGCTGTGGAGTGAAGCGCTTTGCTGTGCTGGCTTTCGTCAGAGTGTGACTCCAGAGCAGGGCATTTATGTCAGGACTGGGTTGCGGGCATTGGGCATGATTTTAACCTTTTCTGCAAGTGGGAAATCCCAGCACACGCATGCAGCACAAGCTAGGATTACAACTCTACAGTGTATCTGGATATGAATTGGTGAATGAATGGTCACAAATGAATAAATCTCATGAATATGTCAATCGTTGCGTCCTTGTATCAGAGGATTGGAATCATTATGTATAGCATCTTGGTTGCTCACTGGTAGATCAGTGTCAACACCAGATGGAAAAAAGCAGCTTTTCTTATACAGGTTGTGACTTCAGTTAAAAAAGCAGATTAACTGATGCGTAGAACTACATCCTCTGAAGTAGGAAACCCAGTGACAGAAAAGCACCCGGTCCTAAATAACAGGTGTGTGGAGAATTCTGACAAAGTCAAAGCTGAGGCAAAGCAGTACATAAGATATGTTTCTGGCTGCTTGGCTTAAAATATATGCATAGCTAAAGTTAAACGTTGGAGAAATTAGCTGTATAGTTTACAGTATGCATGGCAGAGCCCAGTTTGCCAGTTGCCAGAAACCATTAACATTAATTCAGCTCTCGAATTGCATTTCCTGTACAGCACGGAAATAAAGCAAGAGGCAGAATCGGCAAAGAATGCTCTGCCTAATGCAGAAGATAAAGGAGCTATTTAAAAGAGCCTACGTAATAGCAGAGAGCAAGTCGGCTATTTCAAACTTTAGCCAGAGCAGTCTGATGTGAAGGAAGTTATCTGTTGGAAAGAGATGGCGAAGAGGGGTGGATTAAAGATGGAAAAGTCAGAGACTAAGGACAAGATGTATGCAGTTGAAAGGGAGAATCCTTAAGGGGAATGCCGGTATTTAGGTCAGATTAACCTGTGGTGTGTGTCATGAGAAGGATTCTGCATCAAAGTGTGCAAAAATCCCCCATGAGAGGCATTTGGAGGGAGATTGCCATGATTTTCAAAAGTTTCTGACCCCTCCACTGGGAGAAGCAGGCCACCGGTGGGCTCTGTGGGTAGGCTGGATGTCCTCCATGTGGACTGTCTTCTAGGTGAATGTAAGGATCCCCTTTCTGCACTCTGAGTTTCACTGGGAGCCTTTTCTAGAAGTATATCTTGGAGCAGACAGAGATAGGAGTCTCTGACAATCACACTGTCAGGGGTCACACTGTCACATGCTGAGATAAACACGCTGCAGAAAATTCCCTAAAAAGTACTGAACAGCTTCGTTAGTGGCATTAGCTAGAGCGCATTTAGCTAAGTGTCACTGTACAGAAACCTCTCTCAAGCTGAATGGCGCTGGCTTGCTTGGGACTGCAGTGCTATCATACTGATACTGGTGTCTGCGGTCTGGGGAACCCAGCCTTCAGGATATCCTCTGTCTCTAATCCCGCATTGGCTACAAGTGAACAAAACTTTATTTTAGTGGTTTTAATGATGTCAGCCCACTACCTGTTAAGTGACGTTGATGTCTCGGGGGTCTTGTTGCAGAGTACTCTTGTCCTTAAAGGGGCTTTTAAAGACATTGCTTTAGTACCTCTTGACCCTTATGAACTCCATTATCTGCTGTGTTACCTTCTTAAAAGCTTGTTCTACAGCAAGGTGCACGTGATGGAACATGTTGTGTAATTTTAGGATCAGCCTTGTAGGTTTGGATTTGTACATCATGACATAATGGAAGTTAAACTGAAGTTTAACTAAAGCTGGTGGACCCTCATTCCTATATAGTCTTATACAAAATGAAATAATAACATGAATTTATTATTTAATCAAATAATCACTTCAGTTCACTAAATACTGATGTAGATACGAGAGACCAGCGTGTCATAGTGGTAAGGGGGCTTTAAAAAGCTGGTGTCGCATCCCTTGTTACCACGACAGCGGGGTCAGAATCTGAGATGTGCTGTTAATATCACTGTGTCGTTCTTGGGTACCTCTGCCAAGCACTCAAGCTGATAACCTTTGGGTGTGTTTTCTGGCCTGTGTATTTCCATGCTGCGTTTTGATCGCCAACAGTGAGCAATTGTCCGGCTTTCACATTAGGTTTTAAGAGCTGCGCGTTTCAGCTGGGATTAGCGTAAAGATTAGCAACTGAAATAAATTATTAAAATGCGTGCATCAAACTCAAATCACTAGATGATGGCTTTTAGTGAATATGCTTAGGTGTTAATCTCCTTGTACTACACTGGAGTCAGTTTTCAGCTAAGTGCGTCTTAGCTGCAGAATGTGAGTATATGCCACCCACTCTTTGGAGAATGTAACCTTTTGAAGAGGGCAAATTCTGCGTGGTAAATGATGAAAAGTTCGCAACAACCTGGAGCAGGGATACTCAGATGGCGGACTCCAGTCTGCATGCAGATGGAAACACAATGTAATCAGGGCTACACAATCAACAGCCCCTAACCCTCCCCCGTAAGTCAATGAAATTTACCCAGGGGACCCCCATAGACCTTGGCTTTGTGCTGCTGATGAAATCTGGACCTCAGGGGGAAATAATTGAATAGCCCTGCGCTAGAGTACTGAGATAGTCCACCAGACCACCTCTCTGCACAGCAGAAGAGCCCACAGGCTGATGTCTGCCCCATTACACCTGTTTTTTACTTAGCTGCATCAAGGCTGCTACAGGCCTCTGGTTTCTAGCATTTGGTTTCTGTTTGATCCTGACACATGCCCAGGGAGGGGATGCTGAAATAGACGGCCCAATCAGCTCTCTCCACATCTTATTGTCTGCAAGCTTTGCAAAGTCTGACTCTTAGAAACAGGGGAATTGAACCGCGTTGATGAGTTTAGTTTCCTCTCTCCCAACTTAACTTATCAGCTTCTTTCCCGATTTGTGTGATGGCAGCTACATCAGCTGTAAGGAGCCTCCCAGTTGAATTGCCATCAAAATGGTGGACCTGTTTCTTAGTTTCTTGTAAGGGAATTTTGATTAACTCTGTAATTAAACAAACCGCATCTGCACCACGTTTCCATGTATGTTTGTGTTTGATCCGCATTGACAAAGTAACTTGTAATTACACAGTCATTCCAGTAAAGTATAACTCGATGAGTGTCATGTTATGAAGACCTTGGGTCTGACTCATAGTTTGCAGGGACAGACTGTGTCTCCTTAAGGAAGGACTACAAAAGGGAGTCGGGCTGAAAAAGCCCCAGGGGTGGGAGGGTGAATGAAGGAGGCCTCGCATTACAAGTATTCACATCGTCCAGATCGTTTAGAGGGCTTTTGAGGGCCAGCAGTCCGTATCTCTGAGCATGGGGTGCAGCTGTGGTTGAGCTGCTTTCAGGTGCTGGGGCACCTCCTTCCGTTTTGGTTTGGGTAGCAGGGCAAACTGACATGGCTGGTCCAGTCATCTGCTCCCAACTCCCGTACTGGAATTCTAATTTGTATTGGTTTCTGTGGCTTGTATATGTGCCTCTGTCCCTTTGCAAAATGTGACACGATCCAGTCCATCATCCAAGTTTTGCAGCTTTCTAATTGCTACTACTTCTGCTACTTGTTTTTGTGTTATTATTGCTAGGCCTATGTACCAGGTCTCCTCACTGAACCATCTAACCACATGGCCTGTGTTTACACATCCTGGTACTTATCACTTTATACAGTACAGTTCCAGGTCTTGGTGTCCTAAGCATCTGAAGCCTAAAGAATAATCACGGAGACTCTCCTCTTCTTTATATTGCCTCTAGGATAATTTCCTATCTCTGTCCCATCTCTTCCTTTTACGAACCTTGTCATCTCAAAGGAATCTACCCCTTGCAGCATCACTGGGCTGTACATGGGTAATCCACATCCTGAGCTTTGAGGTCCCTGTGCGGGGTACTCAGAGTCAGCATTATGACCAGCTTCTTTTATAACCACTTATCTTTCCAGTTTTACAGCTGGTTTCAAGGCTCACATGCAGAATGGGAATTGAGACCGCGGCCGAGCCAGTGTTGTGAGGATAGGGATTTGTAACTGGACGTGTATGAGGCAGTAATATAGAGACAGGTCTTTGTGAATGCGAGTGAGATGCTTTGATTGGGGTGTGGGTGGGGGGGCTGTTCAAGTGGCATGCCAGCATTATGAAGGTGGGGCTTTGAAACTGATGGAGAGGTTAGAACTTTTGCAGTGAAGCGTTGTGTGGGTGTACAGCTGGCCAGCTTTGGAAATCTCTGCCTTCGCGGTTTTGAGACAGATCAAAGGTACAACGTGGGGACCCAGCTGACTGAACATGTCCACAGCTGCTTAAGTATAAAAAGCCCTGTATGTCCATCTTAGGGCCAGTGGCTTTTCCTTTAAGACAGACATGTTCTTAACAGTTCAACTAAAGTCGCCTTCGCTGAATATAGCGCCCCACATTTGTTTATTTTCACAGATATTCATCTCGAAGATAAAACTACCCCTCATTGCAACGGAAGCATTGATGAGGAAGTGAGTTCTGTTCAGGAAGCGGTAGATTTCTACCACAGAAGACTGCCCTCTAGCAACTCCCAGAAACAGTCACTATCACGACGGAAAAGATTCCTGTCTTATCCCAGATTTGTGGAGCTGATGGTAACGGCCGACAACGAAATGCTCCAGCACCACGGAAGCAACTTAGAGCATTACATACTCACAATCATGTCAGTAGTAAGTGACACATTGCTTTTATGCTGCTTTGTGCTGATATAGTACTTAGAAAAATCTGTTTAAATTTGATCTCCATTTTACAAGTTTATCTTGTGGCATATAAGAGCAGTGTCGAGCATCACAGCCGGACTGTATATTTTATAGTATAGCTGTATAAATTATTGTCATCTGCTTGTCGAGTGTGTGTGTTAGTGTTTTGTGTTTTGAGAAGTTCTTCGCACAAAGTCAGCTCAACACAACCACAGCGTGGTTGCCAACTGTTTTGAGAGTGTTTTAAAATCCATGCAGGATTAAATACTACCTTACACTTGGGGGGGATGAGGATCCAGAACAGATCTGATCTCACCTGGAGTCTCAAAAACCTTTTGACCTTCTTGGAGACCTCTCTGCCCGTTCCGTTAATTCTGTTCCAGGTGGCTGCCGTCTATAAAGACCCAAGTGTGGGCAACCTGATCAACATCATCATTGTAAAGCTGGTGGTCATCCATGACGAGCTGGTAAGACTGCAGTGTGAAGACCTGCTCAGCACTATCACTTTGCTCAGGCTGATTTGTTTGCTTCAGGTTTCGTAATAACGAAATGTGTTCTCCATGGTGTGCTGTCTTGATGTTTGTAAAATGCCTAAAAATCCAAATCTTAAACAGGTAGCCTTTGCTATTTGGCATGAGAAGGTACTAACAGGTTCCTTTATCGGTTCTCACTGTACTCGTTCTACCCTTATTGGTTCTCACCGTAGGAAGGGCCATCAGTCAGTTCCAACGCAGCTGCGACTCTCCACAACTTCTGCATGTGGCAGCACATCCAGAACATCCAAGATGACAGCGACCCCTCGCACCACGACACATCACTCCTTATCACCAGGTGCCGTGTGTGTCCTTGGATTTCGAACATCCTAAACCGACTCATGGTCACCCCCTGTCTGTTAAAATAATAAAGTCAGTAGGGTGGCACCAGCAAGAATTCCAACAGATCTATAGCTAACACAAATGATGCAGAATCTAAGACGCTCTCCTGTGCAGAATGATGTCTGAAGTGTGTCATTGTTTGTATTTCTTCAGGAAAGATATCTGCAGGACAAAGAACAAGTGTGATACATTGGGTAAGCCTGTGTGCTGTGCTTGTAATTACCTTTGTAATAGAATTTGACTCAGAGCTATAGGACTGCATGTCATAGTACAGAATCAGTGGTGTTTTTATTAGCTAGTAGCTGACTGTCTACGTGCCCAGGTCTGGCAGAGCTCGGGACGATGTGTGACCCTCAGCGGAGCTGCTCCATCAGTGAGGAGAACGGCCTGAGTACTTCCTTCACCATCGCCCATGAGCTGGGCCATGTGTAAGTCATGTCAGCATCATTTCAGCATCATGTCAGCATCTCCCTCACCAGCACAGCTGACTACAAGCTAGGCCACATGTAAGTCTGCACAAAGCCCGTGCTGTCGTTTCAACTGCCGTCTCCAGTGAAATCCTAGTAAGATATCACAGTGTTTCAGTGATGGGACAGACTGCGGATGGCTGCATGGACTCGATGGTCATGTAGAAGAATGGAGTTATCTGCACCATCTTTGCAGTGGACAGGCAGCTACTGAGTGCTTCTGCACCAGACCACAGTCAAGCAATGACTTTGCAGTTTTGCAGAAACGATCGCTATACAAATAAAATTCCATAAATCCCTACCCTACTGTAATATTTTATCTCCAGCATTAAAATTGCCTTTGTTTAATGTGCCGAGTCATATTTCGTAATGCACATCTCTTGTCTTGAAGAGAGAATAACTGCAGTTAGTGGGATGGCGAACCCTTTACAGGTGTTCATTCAGGGCTGTTTCCATAGCACCCTAATATGTGGGGGAGCTCTGTGAATAGGGCTATTGTGCACCCCTGGGCAGTCTGTAGGTCCTACTCACCACCCTGCATGCCTTCCCACCTGTGCATGTTTCATACTTCCGCCACCGAGCCGTTTTTAAGTCAGCGCACCATGAGTTATTCTCCCAAGATCCTCTCTCTCGGCAGCGTGCACACTGTCCAGTCGAGACTTTTGTTTAGCTCGGCTCAGCTAAACAGCTGGCCGGATTTATGTCAATCGGTGAAGGAAAACACTGGCAGTTCTGAGATAGATTATATGAGTTGTGATGTTGTTTGAGTCATCAGGGTCCTCCGGTTATGACGAGATGCAAACCAGTGCTTTTTAACACATTCTTAAAAAATTGCTAAACTATGAACAGCAGGGTTTGATCAGGTTTGCTTTTTTCTGCATGTTTTCTTCTGGGTTCAGGGTGAAGTCATGGCTACAGAGAATGAGCTGAAATTCATTAGCTGTGAATGTATGGCTTTGGTAATTCATGTGTTCATATTCACATGTTGATAATAGAGAACAGATGTTCGTCCATTGTTTATTAAGCCATTCATTGTCTCCTGAATGGAAACATTTGTGTTTCTGTGAAGTTGCTGTGGACTATAGTGGACACTGAGCATGCCCAGGGTTCGAGGGCCTGTCATTTGAATCACAAATGCTTTTTCCTGGTCCCATAAGCCAGCAGCGCAGGTTATGGCATTGTCTTTGTGTGTGGCAGCTAAGATCAGTCATTTTCTACTAACAAAGGTGTCCTTGTATGATAATTGTAGTAGTTTTCCCTGCAGTTACTCAGGCAGGCACAGCTGACTGGTGTTGCAGCTGTAGAGGGATGATTTGGTTGCAGGGTTATGATGGAAACTGATGCAGATTATCGAAACCCCAGCATGAAAGCTAGACAAGCCCAGCTGTGTGACTCGGCACCAGGGAGCTCGCAAACCTGTTGAAAAAGCTTGTGACACTTTACATTAACTGCACCTTTGTAATGCCTTTACATTTGCATTTGTAGAACAATCTTGCACCTTCATAATGCATTCATAGAACATTCATAAGCAGCATGTTGTTATTAATGTATATTAAAGCTGCTAAGTTTTGTTAGGATGTTAAGGTATACTTGTGTGCTGCTTATGAATGATCTATGAATGCATTATAAATGCATTATGAAGGTGCACTGTATTTTCTATGAGTGCATAATGAATGCATTATGAAGGTGCAGTTAATGTAAAGCACCCCACATGGGTTGTGGCAAGACATGAGAGACTTGGCAATCAGGGAAAAGATTGGGGTTCACCCTGGATGTGATCCCAGTTAGTTTCAAACAGGTATTCATAATTCAGTCACTTGCTGATAAGAACGTCAACCGCTTTTTATTAAAAAAACTGTGGTTGCATTTTACGAAGTTACTGCACTATGGCGTACATCCATGTTTTGGGTTACTATTTAACTGCCTTTCGATCTTTGACTGGATGAACATATAATTTTATCACATGTTCAGTATATTTGTGCAATGACTGCATTAAATTATTTAAGTCACAAGTGGTTGTTGAAAATTGTTTTCCATGGGGTTCCTTACCAAAGCTGCTTGGGAACATGAAGGTATCTCTTCAATGAAAATGACTCCTGATACTACAGCAATTTTGTTGTTTTGTTTTTGACTCTTCAAAAGAGTTTATTCTAAAGTACAGGGTTTCTGACCAGGTAGATATATTTAGGATGTGTTTAACATATTACTTCAGGGTCCTTAAAGCAGTACTGAAACTAGACATGAGGTCACTAGTTGTAGAAACTTGTATAGTAGTTTCGGTAGGCAGTATATTTGAAAACATATTATTAGTGAAGGGTTTTTTCCGTATGCCACCCTGCAGGTTTAATATGCCCCATGACGACAACCCCAAGTGCCGGGAGGCCACAGTGAAGCTGCAGCTAAACGTCATGGCGCCGATGCTCAACTATGACACCAGTCCCTGGACCTGGTCCAATTGCAGCCGCAAGTACATCACAGAATTCCTGGAGTAGGTTTCTCCAGTGTTACGTCAGATCTCCTGAGTTTTTGAGGGTGGCTCTTCCGTCAGAATCATCCCCAAATTCCCACACTGTACCATGGCTGTTGGTATGTTTGTACAATGCCTGAGTCCTCACTATGTTCCTCTTGCAGTCAGGTTAGCGAAGAAAGGGTTAAATGCAGGTTGACAGTGTGGATGTATTTTTAGTGTAGTGAAATAAATGCGAGTATAAATACAGAATGGAGACGCTGGCATGCCTGTTCCACTCATCTTCCACTGCACTTCTCCTATTTCTACCCAGTAAAATGCCTTTTGAGTCCATTGGCCAATTGCATACTTCCTTCAGAAAAACGGTTTCTTGGGGCAACCCCCCTCTTGTTTGACCACTGCTTAGCTGAAAGGCTTCTATGTAACATAATAATAATGGATTGCATTTATGTGGAGGTTTTCTCATGCCCAAAGGACTCTGCATTGTCTTTAGGGAGCATCTCAGGTCAAGGCACCTCCAGTTGCAAGATGAGATATCGGTTTAATGATTTTTTTTCCCCGAGGCTGATAGTCTCGCGGCCTGGCAGAAGGTGGCCTCGTTGGAGCTGAGCTGAACTCCTACTGTGGCCCGTGAGGTCACCTACTGCTGTTCATGCCACTTCCACACAAGAGGTTTAATTAAGATCTGCTATTTCCCTGGATAACATCCGCAAACTGCTTCTCAATTCATAGCTGTGAGAAAGGGGACAGAATGCCAGCCAAAGCAACCTGGCCCTTCACATGGTGTTTGCTCAGGAGCTGATTTGCGTAATATTTGTAAACACTTAGCAATGAGGAGCGTTCACTGGTGGGAAAGGTCTCTAAAGATCAGCAGACACTGCTAAAGCCTGTTCGTTTCACAAAGAGGCTCGTTGATCCCAAACCGCTCATCCACTCTGCAGGGAGGGGGCATGGTCAAGTGCGTCCATGTTTTCACGGGTCATTCTTCTATGAATGCACTTGCTCAGCCCTTTAAGTGCTAACGTCACTGTCAATTAGGAGCTTTAAGGAACGCCTTTGTGGTGCGGAGTTAATGAAAAAAACATTTCATCCCTTCATTATTAACAACTGTCTTGCAATATTTTGATCATGTAAACATGGAAGGAAATGGCAAGAGGATGAGAGCCAGAAATTAAATTTGTGGGTATTAGTCAGCTTGTCATCAGAGAGCAGTGTGGATCTGAAGGCACCTACCATCGGCATCTGGGCTTTAAGCAGATAAAGTGCTCTGCACCAGTCACTGCTAATGAGCACAAAGTTTATGATTGTCATTAAGATGCCCACTATGGTGCCAAGTTTATTAGTAGTAATAGGCCTTGTTATAGGGGCTACAAAGACAGCGAGATTAGCCAAACAAAAGGACTTTATTGCTAAAAGTGGGGACAAGACCTCGTTACGCAGGGTAGCTAAGAACAGTGCTGAAGGTGAAGAAAACCTCAGACTAACCAGCATGGCAGTTGTGTCATATACAGTCTGAAATGAAACGTCAAAGCATCAAATAACGGAGAGAAGTTTTCTGTTTCATGCAGTAAATCTGTTGGAAAGTCATAAAAATGTGTAGTAAACGTGGTTAGTAAATTCTCACAAAGCAGATATTTTATTACATATGTCGAGTGGCTATGATGCTGTAAACATGTAGAGTTAGCTTCTTGTTCTGTTATTTCTCATGGGAAGATTAGCTGAACAGTGTTTTGCTGAATTACGCGTTTTTTGTGGTCTGCATTATAACATTTGCAGAAACACTGTCAGCTAGATGCACCTGCCTTTGTCATCGCCGTGGCCTAATGGGGCTATTTGCTCCCACTGACTATTCATATGTTCATCTCTGTTTACCCCCCCCNNNNTAGGTCTCGGTCCAAACAGAGACTTTCTCACAGCTTCTCAGAGCTCCTCGCTGAGCGATTGAAAGGGAGCCCTGACTGAGCTATGCTAATTACTGGCCAGGCAGACTCAGCTGCTCCCAAACAGGTGTTTAATTCGGCACAGAAACAAATTGCAAAAGCGGGTCCAACATGTCACACAGTTACGCCTCGAGCAGTGTTTTACATTTTAATATTCTTAAAAAAAATGTTTATTTATAGACGGAGTCCTGCACCGTTTTTTTTATAGTATGAGATGCGTGGAATTTTTCCAGTAATAAACGACTTTGCTGGAAAGGCCTGGGTCCATTGCTGTTTCATGTTTTAAGGAGAGATGTGGTTGACAGACGGAAGGCAGATGGGATGGAGTTTCCCCTCCCCGAGTTCCACATCTGTCTGTCTGTCTCTGTATGCCAGACTTTTCTCATTATTGACATGCAGCTTGCATGTTTGTTTGCGTCTCTGTTCTAGATTCATGGTAACAACACTGTTATTGCTCCCTGTCTGCATTAATGTTTGAGTTACTGTAGCCCACCCATGGTGTCCGCGCTTGCATTTCCTCGGTCTCGTCTCAAGTGATTGACGGCGGCTGAGGAATTTACACATCCCCGAAAAGTAAAAATGAACCTAAATCGGTGCCAAGCAGACATCCACTGTATCAACCATATGTATGAGCCTCCTCACTGCTTTTCAAATTTTGTGAAAAAATAAAACCTTGAGTTTTCTTTTTAATTCAGGCCTGTAACAATCACTGTTGAATATCAATCAATGGTACAGCTGTGCGATGGCCATTAACAGGAATCTTGTAACACCACATAATATGCTTTGACTCTCAGCACGGGTTATGGGGAATGTCTCCTGGATGAGCCATCTGGCAAACCCTATCTGCTGCCCCGTGAGCTACCAGGCCAGCTGTTCAGTGCCAACCAGCAGTGTGAGCTCATTTTTGGACCCGGATCCCAAGTCTGCCCCTACATGGTAAGGGTTGCCTGCTGCATTTTCTCTGTCAAGAGTGAGACTGTTCCTCATGTGGCTCCGCTGTGCAGAAAGGCGTATGATGGAGGTGTCACGAGTCACAGGAACTGCCAAGCCACCACTGAACACATAGTAGCAGTTTTACTGGTTAAGGAGGAATGACATCTGTCTGAAATGCATGTGGCCAAAACGTATGTGGACGCCTCTATTACTCTGAGGAATTGCTGGATTAAGCCAAACCCACTGTTGACACTGGTCTATGCTTAAGTGCTCTGTCACACAGTACTGAAACAAACATTAGTAGCAAAATGGATGGTTATATGGTTCCCAACAATTTAGTGACTTTCCCCCATTATGGGATGTCATCTTCCCAACAAGTCTATCCATCCATTTTCCAACACTCTTATCCTACTGTGTCACAGGGGGTCTGGAGCCTATCCCAGAAGCAATGGGCATGAGGCAGGGAACAACCCTGGACAGGAGGCCAGCCCATCACAGGGCACACCCACACACTATTCACATTTAGTAACTCCAATCAGCCTCAGCATGTTTTTGGGGGGAAACCAGAGTACCAAGAGGAAGCCCCACAACATCACAGGGAGAACATGCAAACTCCATGCACATGTAACTGAGGCAGAGACTTGAACCCAGGTCCCAGAGGTGTGAGGCAACAGTGCTAACCCCTGCACCACCCTGTAACCCCTTCCCAAGCTGGCAGTTCTCCAAATTTCAACCCTGGTTG
>JAODUD010000062.1:21983456-22002993 GCA_026784285.1 Stomatorhinus walkeri | reverse complement strand
TAGCTCCCGGAAGCACGCCTAGCGGATCTCTGAGCCAGCCAATGGGAAGCCCTGGGGTTCTTTCGCCCAGCCAACAGGAAGCTGCGGTTGACATTAACTTATAAACCCTCAGAAGTGTGAGGCCTCATGGCAATGGTGCTCGGAAACTGGGAATCCCAAATTCAACTTATTGTGTCTAGTACTGAAATATTGAAATGACTTATATTGGATATTTGAATTGTAAAGTGCATGTCTTATACTATCAGCAAAGTATATGTGTATATTTGTGTATAAGAGTTTAATTTTATTACCTTTATTAAACAGCAATATGGCTGTTGTATATACTGTACTATATATACTGAATACCAGAGGTGGGTAATTCAGGTCCTTAAAAAGTACAAATCCAGACCAAGATTTTGTTTCAACCAACCTGTTCAGTATATAGAGTACTGTACTGGTTGGTTGCTGGATTTGTACCTTTTAATGGGCTTTCCACCTCTGCTGAATACACTGTACAAAGAATATGTATATATTAAATATATATAATCTTTGTACAATTTCATTTTATATTTAATATGTGTTGTTCTTAAAGTTGGTTCTTTACATATTAAACTGGTGCTCTGGGCCCTGAAGAAATTATAAGTCATTTAAAAGTTTCACTCAAGTTTCTATCGGGGTGAATGTTTCCAAGTAGCCCAATAAATGTGCTATTCTTTTTTCAAATGTAGTTTATAAAAGCGGGTAAAATACAGAAATTAGTGACAAAGACGGTGTTTGATCGCCGTGTAAGACACGCTTGATAATCATAAAGGCAGAGTGTAGCAGCCTTTCACAACTGAATTACATGAATGATCCCCTGTCTCTCGGTGCTGTTCAAATGGCTGTCTTAAAGTGAACCTTAAAGTGAATTTCAGTGACATTATCCTAACAGTGCAATCTGAATTTGCTTAGTGTAAAGAGGCCATTTAATGTAGCAGCTGTGCTGTTAATGATGTTAATATCGACTCGTGTGTCTGCGGGTATTGATTCTCTTATGAAATTGTGAATTGCCTAATATCTCTGAGCAAATGTCACAAGTCCTGTGCTTTTAGAAAATGCAACTCAATACCTCTGGGGTGTATGTTTTTCGTTCTGTTTCACGTATGCCAAATCTGTAAAGGACCAGTAACTGCACATTTTATTTATTCCTTAAAATTTAACTAATTTATTTTTTTCTCCCTCTGGCTCCTGGGACATGTTTCACGAAACAGGAGTTCTTGCTTAGCCAGATAACTTGTTGGATTTAAGGTCATCTGGGCTATATGGACTTTATCTTTTCACTTACAGTTAGCCCAGACTACCTTAAATCCAAAGCAAGAAATGCTGCTGCATGAAACAGACTCCAGGTCCCAGTCTTTCTTGTATGGTGCTTTGGTCTTAGGTAGCCGGATGTTGCTTCTCACAACTGTATTAATTATCTTCTTGCAGTGATTTTAATGTATTTATTTCATGTAAAGTATGTACTGTGAAAACTAAAAGAAAACGAATGCTGCAAAGTTTGCACAGTTTCCTGTTGGTTTCTGTCTGACATACGTGGCTTATTTGGTTTAAACCCATTAGTTTTAGGGACCAGAAACATCTGGCTATATTAGGATGACCAGATAATCCATGTCAGGGAGGACACTTTGAGCTACGACAGGATTCGTAAACTACCATTTTGACTAAAAGGACCTGGATTACACTTAAGCACTGAGTTATTGCTGAATGCCGATTGGTCAGTCTCCTATAATCATGCATGTGTCACTAATGTTAATGTGAAACAGCTGGATGAGTCTTTCAAACAAGGAAACGAACCAGTCAAAGCACAAGTAGAACAGAACTTTTTAACCCAGCACAGGAGCCTTTCAGTTTGAAAATAGTTTGTAAAACCGGAAGTAGCTCAACGTGGATTATGTGGTTACCCTAGGCTATATCGTTTATATTGTTTGCTCATGAAATAAATAGGAACGCGTGTGCTATTCTTGGAGATATTCTGAGTTTAAGTTGTGTGCATTTGTCAAAGCGCTGCAGCGTCAGACTGGTGGTGCAGCCAGGTAAAGGCAGGGAGTCCTCTGCATTAAGCTAAGCTGAAAGTTCAGGAAGTGGACCTGTTGACAGCCACGGGTGCCATTACGGGAGGTGCAAGGGGAGGTGCATCCATCACATCTCCCGAACAGGAGCACCGGGCCGGCACTGCTCTTCTGTAACATCTTCAGTTTTTCCTTTGACAATGTCCAGTTCATTCAAATTCACAAGATGACCATGATGCCATGACCCATTGGAATAGGATGGGACTGGACGGTGTAAACAAAGAGCCATATTTGTTTTGGTACATGAAGCCGATTAGAGCAGGGAATGCTGGAGGAAGTGCTGGGCTTTGCTGTGAGACTCTGGGCCAGCTGCGGCAGCTCCGTGCCTGTCACCATCTCCAGTGGAAGATAAGATAAACGGGGAGCTCAGGGCTCACGCGGGACATCGCACATGCAGCGGGGGTCTAGCCTGGGGTGGTCAAAGTGTATTTATATGACCTCAAAGGACAGGAAGGTGGCTATAGCAGCTTCTTATGGGGGAAAGCTTCAGAGGAACATTTTGTGACTCTGTATAAGATGTAATCTGCTTGGGAAACGGATCTAAAGGAGATGTTTGGTTTGCTCCAAATGTGACGTCCTGCATATGAATGCAGCTTGATGTAATACAGAGTTACGGGCCCTTAGGTCATTACAGCAAATGTATAATCTGACTTTTTTTTTACCTGAAGGCTGGATTAATTATACCCCATCACTTCATTTCATGTATCTGCTTTAGTTAGTAAATGGAGGACACAAAGTCAGAAAAATACATCCAAAACTGGCGCCGTGTTTGTTCTTGCGGTCGAACGAGCAGATACACTTCCGTCTCTTGTTTCTTTCTGGTAGGTGTGCAGACCCCCATGAGAAAGTGAACCTTCTGCATGTCTGCTGCTGCTTCACATGTGTGTGCAATTTCTGTAATAGGGTTCGCTTGAATGCATTTGGCGTGCAACGTAGAACGTGCTGCTTTGACAATAATGGTAATTGGTATTAATCAGCACTGGCAGGCTGTCTTATCTGTAGAAGTGAAAAATCCCCTGCTTTTTCCAAGACTTTTTCCAACCAGCCCAATCCTACTGCCTGTCTTGTGTCCCTGTTGCCTGCTGTAATAATACACCAATTTCAGTTGTATTAGAAGTATTATAAATGTAAGTATTCAGAGGAAAAATATTTTTATCTTTGAATACAACAAACTTTTTCAGGAGCCTATATTTAAAGCAGTGTAATGCAATTTAAAGGACATGTAACATTTTTTTAATTAGTTGTATCTATTTTCAAAATAGATTTTATGATTTAGTTTTCTCCATGCCTTGCTTTCAGTTATGTGCATGTCATGAAGATGCGACTGGCCAGAAGATGGTTGTATCCTTGTGAGAACTGTAACTTCCACAGTATAACTTTGGGTGCATTTCTTTCTTCAGTGTTGAGCAGAGCCCTCATGTCTGCTTGAATTCTGGGTAACACGTGTGGATTAATGAGTGCATTGTGGTCTGCCTGGGGAAATCACGGGAACAGTGTGCTTTTCCTACGTTTAACAACACTCGGATATTTCCCACGGGACGTGAGATCTGGCCGACCTGTCACACACAGATGATGAATAAGTTATATTCTGCCTCTCTTCCTGGCAGATGTGTGTAAGACTGTTGAATTTAAAGGTGTCACTTGTCTGTAGTGTCACTTATCACTTCATTTAAATCCATTTTAATCCATTTCAAAGATAAAAAAAAAACTACACACTACATTCGGAGCATCAGCGTGAGTGTTACTGAAATCTGTGTTTCATCTGGCATCAATAACAGTGTGTGGGAGTGAGTTTCCTTCTTGCAGTTGTTGACAAGAAAAGGTGTTAATTTTCTTAATGAATAGATCACAGACCTCATTGTCTGACACTGAATAAATCGCATGATCTTGATATCATCACTGGAATATACAGGGCCTGATATTAGGGTTCACCTGTCTGCCGTTTAAAATTTGTTTTTAAAAATTTAATCCTCAAATTATATAGACATAATCAGATTTATATTATTAAAATTTGTCTTATGTGTCTGAAACAATCTAATTTTCTGGTAGACAGTAAAATTTAAACAAAAATACATTGGCGGTTTCTATATGGATTGTTACATTTTTATGTTTTTGCTACAGTGTGTCTATGGGAGGGGCTCGAATAAGGAGGGTGGATATACGCCTGGCTGTCTGCCAGCATCTCTATCAGAGTCGGGCGCTTGTGGCTTCACAAAGCTAACACTTCTTGACCCGGCACCATTTTAAACGAAGGCAGGTTTCTCAGTGAAATCAGCTGAAGCTAGACCAGGAGGGGCAAATTGACCTCAGCCTTGTGCGTTTATTTATTCTTGGGGAACTTGGAGGCTGACATAATTACCCCATGTGTTTCTGCGACTGGCGGGGAAACCCCTGTGACCTTCACTGGGGAGGGAAGCCCTGTGGGACATGCCAGGGAAACCTAAAATCACATCTCGGAACTGGAAAGCAGACGTGACACAGCTAACGGTAGAATCATGGGAAGCACAGCAGAAATTGTTTGGTGACATTTTAGTACTATCGTTTTAATTTTCACTGTCTTGTACCTCACAGTAATGTGGTGATATGAAGTAATTGGGCATCGCTGGGGAGTTCCCACAGAGAGTCGATGGCTGTCTGACACCACGGAAAGCGATTAAATTGCACAAACAAGCTTCTCAAGGAAGAGCAAAGATGCTTTTCCGTTTGACTCTCAGCTGCGGTGCCTGCGTCACTGGCCCTGGTGGGAGTGTGTTTACAGCACCCATTAATCACCGGCCTTGGTGAAAGGCAGACGTGCAGCGTTGCAGGATCTGTCAGCTCAGGAGTGGAGTGGAATAAAGCTGTTCTAGATTACGCAGGGAATGGAAAAGCAGTTCTAACAATTGGGAGAACCCTGCTATCTGCAGGCATGTGGTGTCGCATAGGGGTGACATGTATTGCTCAAAACGTTCACTTAATGCACACTTAATTAGTCCCTGTGAATGCCGTGTGTAGGCTGTACATTTACATGCTAACCGGAACTCTGGAGCTATTCGCTCTTCGGAGAAATTGTTTTCTTCATCTTGACCTGAAACTGGCTGCCGCTTAGAAGTAACAGATTTTGACGTGACCTTTCGACTCTGCTGTGTGTGACTTGGCAGCACAACTCACTCCTCCGGTATCGCGGCGACAGCTTGCGTCTCTATTTGTATGCATGTTTTTACTTCAGAAATGCTGGCAGGATCATGGTTTTTGTGGTCTGACTTCCACTGTCCACTATCCCTGCAAGCCTTCAACCTCTGCGCACAGTATTTTTACCTTGACCCATGCAGTTCTATTATAGATTCCCCAGTTCATTTACTTTTCATTTGTGTCCTTGTAATATTCTGATCTCTCTGGAATTTTATATCTCTCCAGGGATTCGATCTGGGTGCCAAGCAACAGATTCCCGGTTACATGGCGCAGGAACCCCTTAAAATGTGACATTGGTGTCACGCACATGGAAAGATGGAAGGATGGCACTTGTATTACTGTAACTTTACAGTGGGATGCATTTCACGAGCGAGGCTATAAGGGCTATAAGGCCGCACAGTGCAGTCATGCCAGCGGCTTTCAGATTGTGTTCTGTTGGTCTCTGCGAACCCCTGTGGGTCTCTCTCAGTCCTACTGGTGCCTGGAGTTGGGTATGGACACGCCCTCCTTTCCCTTTGCGGTCGGGGCTCTGGAGATGCGGATGGTTGGTGGTTCATGTTGACTTACGGCAGCTTCTGGGGTCCTCTCTAAGTAGTGTTGGCTTTCAGGAGGAAACTCTCTTGGGGAAACCCAATAGCCGCTGGCCCAGCTTCAGGAGTCATGTTTACTCACGCGTCTGCATCTCAGAAAAAGCCAGAGAGAGAGCTAGAGCGAGCGAGGGCAGGGTGTGCGTCCTCCTCAGAATGTGCCCTGACTTGCCAGATTATCTTCCTGTCATGACAGTGACATGTCAACTCTGTCGACCATGAACTTCTTCGTCAGGTCAGTTTGTATCCATTTCAGGAGCCTGTCTCTCTTCTCGTGCTCGTGTTCTTGAACGGAGCCAGGGTGACATACTAGCGTGTCACGCTAAACATGCCAAACGGGGATCTGCTTGCTCTGCCTAGTGAGCTGTGGCACCCTGGATCACATTGAGCGTGTCTGGATTTGCGGGCTGGCCTGGATGAAGTATTGGGGGCACCAGTGGAGTAGCTGTGTTGGGGAGTTAGTGCGTATAGGCAGGGACACCAGGGGGCGCCAGTGAGAGGGTGGAGGGGTATCTGTATGTATGGAAGGGAGGGGTTGTTGTTTTCTCCTTGGAGATGAAAGATCTACAGCTGGGAGCCATACCCCCACCTCCCCCCCCTATCTGCTCCAGTGCTCACCAGCCGCTCACATCCACAACACGTGTGCTTTTGATCTCAAGCCCTAAGAACATGGCCCTCAGTGCGTCCCACAGTAAGACCTCCATGGTCCTCAGTGTCAGCACTTCATGCGATATGACATTCATGGTCCTCGGTGTCAGGTCTGTGCTCTGAGGGCGGGGCGGCTGTAGCATCATCTGTGATGCGTGCTGCATCTGTGCTCTGAGGGCGGGGGCGGCTGTAGCATCATGTGTGATGCGTGCTGCATCTGTGCTCTGAGGGCGGGGCGGCTGAAGCATCATCTGTGATGCGTGCTGCATCTGTGCTCTGAGGGTGGGGGCGGCTGTAGCATCATCTGTGATGCGTGCTGCTTGCAGTCCCTGCCATATCCTTGGCGCTCATGGTGCTACTGTTACCCAGCATGCATTGTGAAAGAGCACCATGTCTGCTAGTGTTGAGAAACATTAACAGCAAAGTAGGCAGCTTGCTTTGTTTCTAGGGTTTGCTATCGGGCTGATTTGGGGTGCATCAGCAGACCGGAAGAATTTATTGCGAAGTATTCATTGTACAGTCAGCAGTCCCACACACGTAAAACATGAAAGAGCAATGCCTTCAGGTAGTGTGAGATCACTTATCCTGGTCTGGGTCAAAGGAAGAAACAATATATTATTGTGTTTATTATCTAGATTTCATAAATCCCTGAGATAAAGAGGTATTTACGTATTATGCATGTTTAGGCCCATAAATACCTCCTGAACTGAAATATTGCATAACAACAGCGATGTGCTTCCATTATTCGTTCCCCAGATTATGCGGCATGAATTCCTGAATAATGTATTGTCGAGTTCATTATGTTGTTTTCACCCTGCCATTCGAGCTCTATGGATCCAGGGCTCCAATCCAGCATGGTGCCCAGCAATGCATGCTGGGAGAAACAGAAGAAACATGGCGGCTGGTCTAACAGTGCTAAGTGCGCTGATTGCCTGCTTAAGTTTAATGTCGTATCATATGAAAGTGTTAGTTACATTTAGTGTGATTACAGGCCAGAGGATATGTTGGTTTAGTTCAATTCTCGGCTGAATAAATTTATATAATTTGTACAATGAGGGATGCTACTGGTCTTCAGTCTAGTAAATTGTGATGCTGGGGGCTTAATCACTGGCGGACCAGCATGCACTGCACGGGACAGTACATGATGTAAATACTTGTATAAATAAAGTCAGTGAAATGTAATGTCAGTGAATGTAAGTGTGTTACATTCTAGCGAAGTGCTGAATATCAAGTTCCCATATTATGGTGTGCTTGTAATCCCTCCACCCCTCACGATGGGGTTCGATGTGTGTACTGTCCATGCCATTGCCAGTCCTCTCTCTCTGGCAGTTTCTCTAAATAAAAGTGCTAACTGTCATTTGTCCTTCTGCGTATTTATTAAGCATCTCACCACAGTATGTCTAGGAGTAATTGTAGGATTGAAAATAAAACCAACTGCCACAGCTGTGTTTATTCTAAATAAAAATCATCTGATTTTCCTGGAAAAGTAAATAAATGTAAATACACACACTGCTACATTACAAGTACCATTGCACTCCTATGCTGAACCAGCCTGAATAAATTTCTGTTGGTGTAAATTTTCATTAAATTAGCAAAAGCATATAGCAAAAGATCAATAACAATGAGCAATGTTATCATTCATAACGTGACGCCTACAAACGTACATTAATGTAATGCTATAATTCAGTTTTATTTTGACAATTTAACCAAAAACCAAGACTAATTAATAGCTCCGTAGACGTGAAAACCGACGCCCCCTGTAGTCTGGGAGGTCTGGCATTTGCGTGGCGTCAGACATACGATGAACCCTCTGCTGTCAGTGCTCCACCAGCCATGGCCCAGGGTTCCAGTGGAGGATGGTGTCTTACCTGAGCTGCCAGGCAGCGGGGGAGGGGGGGAACCTGGTGCCCGCCCCAAGCAGTACTGAGGTACTGGGTAAACCCTGGTCAGGATCCCAGTTCTGTGTCTCATTATTTTTCCTGAAATGTGTAGAATTCTTAGCATTCCACCACTTAAAATATTGTAAATGATTCAGTTCCGCAGCTTCATTATTAAGTGTCATGCATTTCCGAGCTTAGACCTGGTGATCAGAGTGCATTAAACAGAGCTTGCACAAAGTCTCCGCGATGACAGATAAACTGCGTTCGCAGGAATTATTATTGGGTACTAGTGGCCATGTTGAGATTATGCCGTCGTCCGTCATGGTGCCTGAGCATCACCGACCCCCCCCCCATCGTCGTCGTCCGATGACTGTGAGCCTGCAGGGCGACCGGAGGCCAGGTTGGTGTGTTAGGAGAGAGAATACGAGCGTCTGCCGTCACCGAACAGAACCTGGCAGCCCAGGATGTGACGTCTTAAGACCGGTCTAATGTCCACGCAGCTGGAGCCCATCAAATGAGCTCCAGATGCTCTGTCTTCATGGCGCATCTGTCCGGATGTGTTAATTTTGCTGTGCTGCGTGGCCATTTGTTTGCTCCTAAAACACTTTGTGGCATCTACGTGGCAGTCATCCCACTTCCTGTTTTTATACATTCAAAACCAGACAATTTAGGTACCTTAGGCATGGGATCAGACATCTGTCTGACACAGAACCCCAAGAAGGTCTCCTCCACACACCCAGAGGCTCTCTTAATATGAATCTTCCTTATGAATGTTTCTTAGTCACGCTGCCATCGAGCAGGACGCGTCAGGCTAACGGCGACCTTTGACCCGAAGGAGGCGACATGTCGGCTGGTTTTCCGGGACAAGGGCTTTCAGACGGAGGGCTACTGTTGTGGCATCCAGTCAGGCCATGAGGAAATTAGTCTGACGCCCTGAGATAGCGGCCAGCAGGTCATCATGTGTGTCAGTGCTAATTAGCAAAAGACCACTGTAGCATTTTTATAATAAATTTGAAAAAGTACACACATTTACAATTAATTACTATTAAACATTGATAAGATATTTTTCAATGTAATCTCATTTAATTGAAATTAATATGTTCAAAATGCATTTTCAGCTGACCTATAGAGGGTGCAATTGCCTACGTTTAGCAGTATTACTGTAGCCTCATGTTATAAATCTGTTACGAGGGTGACGGTAAAATTACTTGCCGGCTAATTTTTATCGCTGATGAATAGCAGAGCGACAGATTTCTGGGACATATCGCATCGTTTAGTCAGGGAGCCGCTGTCAGTTTGCGGTAGACTCACGGGAGGAAAGGTGGGACGAGTGTTTTATACTAAACGGAAACAATGGAAACGTGGCCTTAACTCGGCACGTGGAGCAGCCGATAGCAGACCCCTTACCACAGATAGAAACAAGCTTGTTGTTAGTGTTGCTGCTTGTTCCCAGTGTGAAGCAAGTACCCATTAACCCTCGGCTCACAATGCTGTCCTTCATTTCAGATAATCTGTTCGCATTGGTGGGCAGGGTTCTACTTCCAGTAGCGAAGTTCACGTTTCTTTAGCGCAGTACCGCTTCCGCTAACTTTGAAAATCATTGATGTACCAATTAACTTCCGCTAAATTTAATTCTGCAAACTGTAAATACGCTAACACTTTTCCGCAGGTAAAGTGAATACATTTTAAAGGTCACGAACGTTTATAAACCCTAAAATCTTATATATTTTTTCCTGTGTTGTGAGCGTGTCTGCAGCAGTCTGTCTGGCACTTAAAGTGAACGAAGATAAATCCATTTAAAGTGGGGTACCCTGAACTAAGAGCAGGGGCGTGTATCACGAAGCTTGTAGAATCTAAGGTACCTTAATTTACAGAGAGATTTTCTTTTTGTTCAGTTACATTTAGCACCAACTACCTTGAATCTGGCACAGCAAGAAATCTTGCTTTATGATCCGGGACCCCTGATTGACGGAGCTATAAACCAATAAAGAGCTGAGACCAAGCGGCACCATGTTTGTAGTCCTCTCTTGGCTTCACTGAAGGCAAAAATGTCAGCAATGGGTTATTTGCGAAATAGGGCCTCTCCGACAGTATATCAATATACCATAGACGGAAAATTTCAATGCAGACTTATTACAGAAACTCTACAGAATCTAACGGTACCCAGTTGAGTAATACCTAAATAGCCATTTCTAATCACTCTAGTCTGACAGATGGGCCTTGAGTGTAAAAAGGGTTGCAATATTAGCTCTCTGGGTATGTTTTTAAGGGATTCAAAGGCAAACACCAAACTGAAGATAAAAGTATAATAAAAATGTTAGCAATTAGCAGTTATCGTTGGCTTCCGCTAATTGTTATTGGTTTATCGGTTTAGCGTTACTGAATTAAACTTTTGAGTTAGTGGATTAGTACTTACTGAAGCTGTGCAAAAAGGATACAGCAGAATTTTTGCTGATTAATTGTTTATTTAGGTACTCTAACATGTAGAGGCTCCCCAACTCATTCAGAAGCAGAACCTGGACTGATGTAGGGAAAAGGTTCCAGCTTATATACCATGGGTGTCCTAGACGTTATAGAAAAAATCAGATTAAAGTGGTTTCCATATGATAAGAATACAGGCTAAATGAATGGTAATTTCACTACAAAATATAATAATTAGGAACACACATTCAAATTCATATATCAGACACCCACAGGTTTGTAATTATATCTTTGTGGGGAATCTCCATTGATTTCTATGGGGGAAAACTCTAATCCCAACATGACGATCTTAACCCCTACCCAGTCATAACTGTAAGTAACCAAACAAAATATGAGACTTGGCATTTTTACTTTTTTGATTGCATTAAGAGATCTTCGTGGGGACCTGAAAATGGTCAAAATAACAGGTTTTTATCTTATTCTGGGGGCCATTTGGTCCCCACAATGTAATATAAACATAATACACACATAAACACACACACGTATGCGTATAGTATAGCTGATTCCATCACCTTTGCACTGTTATGCACTTTCAGATTACATGCCAAACAGTATGTACAATGACAAAGTAGAAGATAGTCTAATCTAATCTGGGTTTCCATAAGCCCACAGGCCCAGGTGAGTCACCATAGAGAATTGTTGTGTTCAGATTACTGTAAGTGGAAGCTCACATACTTTCAGACACAATTTTTTTAGGGACAGCGAGGAGATGTTCCACAATATAGAGCTTCTTGTCATGTCCCACAGTCTTTCATCTTCTTTTCTTTATTTCTGTCACTTGCATTTGAGTTCTTGAAGAAACAAGATTTTCCTTAAGTATGTGGTTAATATTAATGTACAAGAGATGAGTCTCAGAAATTCCCACTTTTTGTGCTTTTATTTGCTTCCCTGAGTGATCCAGCAGAACCTATGAGGAGCTGATGTGACACTTCATCAGTATCAATAGCCCATGACTTACACTAGTGGTTCTTCCCACTCATGGTGCACCATTTCCTAGGATCTCAACCTGACCAGTCACTCAGCCACACAAGTACAGGCGCACAATGTGTCACATTTACCCTTTAAATAGCAAGGCTTCCCACAAATGATTGTGTACAAACACTAGCATTATTCATGTATTTTATTTCCACAAATGACTTATCCTCTTTATACTGAAACTTTTGAATTATGTTGGAATATATATATGGATTTTTTTAAAACAAATGTAACATAGACAGTGGCATGCACAACAAAAATTAGTAACTATACTCCACCACATTCACGTAGACAGAGTACTTTTTAATCGCAGCACAGCTTCACTACATTTAGCAGATATTGTTAATTCCACAGCCCCCTCTAGAGGACAGTCTGTGTGTTGCTAATGCACAAAAAAATAACGTAACTGCTGAATACCTATGATCGGAATTATTAGCTAATTCTTTATGCATAACTTCATTATGATATGCAGATGGTCTACTTATGGCAGTGAAACTGTTTTGGGTTTTGCAGGCAGCTTGATATATTATTTTTAACAGTATTGCATTAGCCATGTTATGATGCAAAGCATTCTAAATAAAACGTGACCAAAGCATTGGCATTTTTGTATAATCAACCAATTAGTGTATGATTAAGCAGCGAGCAGGCTTCTATAACCTTATAATCATCTATAATTATCTTTTCTTCACCTAAGGACTACCTCTAGTATTGTGAGTATTGTGACAAGCAGGAGCAAATCCAACTCGGTTCTGTCCGCGGTCAAAGACCGTGTAGAACTCAGAGATAAAGACGTCACCCAGGATCCACATTGGTCCAAGGTGGGTAGGAATGTCAGTTGCCTGGAAACCACTGAGACAGAGCAGCTGACCATCCACAGTTTCCTGGGGGGTGAGAAGATAAGAAGGACTAAAACTATACAAAACCTTTCCGATTGTGGACTTTATCTGTGGACTTGACAGATAGTACAGCAAATACCAGCCTTTAATTATACATGTCACAGTTCTATGCAATACATTTTTAATAAGGAGATCTACCCATGATAGTGTGAGCTTCCACCTGTGTGTCAAAATAAAGTGGTGTCTCTGAAATGTACGAAGTGTCTCTGTGTGTGCCTTGTGATTGACTGGCATCCCATCCAGAAGGTTCTCTTGCCTGGGATGGTTCCCTGGCTCATTGCAACCTTACACTGAGAAAAGGGATGCATGGAATGAATTCAGAACTTCTGAGAAGCTGGTACGCTTTGTCTGCTTGGTGCTTTTGTGTGATTGTCCTGCAGATCGTCATACCTGTCTGACATATGCATCGGGAGACAAGGGGTGGTCCACCCCACCTATGGTGAAGGTTACATGGGGCAGGCTGGAGATCCTGGAACAGTCCACTAGGAACTAAAACATGAGTGCCATTGTCAAGGACACGTGAGTGATTCGCATTTTGTCTAAATCAGTGGTCTAGATCAAAACTAAGGATCGAGATGGACCGCATCCAGCCCAGGGACCACTACTTTGAGACCCCTGATCTAGATCTGTACATTCTGTGACAAGGTTTTTTAAACTCATTATAGGCCTATAATCTAGCCCTATTATTAATAATATTAATATAAAAAAAATGATTCCTGAGCCGCTACTCAGCCCGCCATTTATGCTTAAATTTTATATGCTTCAATTTTCACTGACTCGCCTACAAATAACCCAAATATCATTCAAAATATTTTTGACTTGCAACCATGGGTGACCTAGTTACAGCTGTTCCATTTTCTTTATTCTGTGGTATGAATTAAATTTTTGCCCTGTGGACGTTTTGTAATGCTGAATGCTTACACCACACCAAATGTGTCAGCAGTTTAAATAAAAGGTTTAAGTGACATTGTTCAATTGTTTGTGTCTGTAGTTGACTAACGTCAAAATTAGTGAAAAATAAAAAGAAGCTTTCTTCAAAATAAATCTGAATAACCAGAATTTCAAAAAAATTTAATGGATTTCGTAAGGCGTGTGTGTGTGTGTTTATGTATGTGTGTGTATATTATATATATATTTATGAGTCATATTACCCTTAGTCTGGATGAGAACAGCAGGATGATGGAATAATATAGGGTGCAGATTTCGCAGTTCTTCAGCGACTCAACAATGGGAAAGAAGTTTTGTCGGGGAGAGGAGAGGCTATGCTAGCACTGACAGATACCCAAGGCAGGTGCCTCACCTCGCCCAACGTGCTGCGTGTGGCCCCGATGTGTTCCTGGAGCAGTTTGATCTCTCGCATGGGGCCCGCAATCAAAGAGGTGCCCGTGTCCACGATGGCCTGGCAGCCCTGGGCGCAGAACGTCATTGCCCCCTGCACCTTCACACTGTGCCAGAGCCACATGTATATTTGTATCTGTATATTTACCAGGTGTTTTTGTCCAAAGCAGTATACAAAGAGGCAAATCACACAATACAAATATCCATACCGTTAAGGAGGCCATTGGTCAGCTAGGCTGAGCTTCCAGTGAATGCCCAGGTATAAGTGTAAGCAGTTTTGGAGCAGCTAACTATTAAGAAAGAATGTAATAGAGGTACTCAAGGACCAGTAAGTGCAACACAAGAGCATTCAATGAATAGCTTAGTAGAGTAATTCACAGACACGCATGCATTAAGTCATGCACACCCAATCACCATCCAAGTACAGATGCTTCTTGCTTTACGATGGGTCGACTTGTGATATTTCGACTTTATGATAGTGATCCACACTCAGTAGTCATCAGACCAAACTGAGTTTTGATCTTTTTCCCAAGCTACTAATATGTCATACAATACTTTCTACTCATGCCGGGCAATGGCGACTTCTATGCAGCCACGCTTCTGGTCTCTGTAAACATTGTGAGCCTACATACATACATCTCATGCTCTGTTTAACAATGTATTGTATGGTCACTTGCTTATTTATCATATTCAGCTTACGATATTCTCAATTTATGATGGGTTCATCGGAACATAACCCCATCAGAGGTCGAAGAGGATCTGTATACATTCAAGGGCTTGCATAATCTGTAACGATAGACCCCATAAACATATATTCTACATCATCCAATTGCATTTCCACTTCTGAGCAAAAGTGATATCTTTGTGCAGTCCTCGGAGAGAAGATGGCGCTAACATTGAGTTGCACTGAGTGCTGAGATGCACCATCCATCCATCCACGGGGGGTCCAGAGCCTACCCGGAAGCAATGGACACGAGGCAGGGAACAACCCTGGACAGGGGGCAGCCCATCGCAGGGCACACCCACACATCATTCACTCACACAGGCAATTTAGTAACTCCAATCAGCCTCAGCATGTCTTTGGACTGTGGGGGGAAACCGGAGTACACGGAGGAAACCCCACGACGACACAGGGAGAACATGCAAACTCCACACACATGGAACCCAGGCGGACACTCGAATCCAGGTCCCAGAGGTGTGAGGCAACAGTGCTAACCACTGCACCACCGTGCCGCCCCGAGATGCACCATTTTCACTCATATTTCACACCATGTACCTACCCAAAGCAGACTTACTTGTCCATCTTTATCTGCCAATAAGCCTTCTCTGTGACCGGAACCCAGTGGAGGGGGCCAGTAAATAAGGACTCATCAATATTCCCCAACAGAAGCTCTCCTTCAACATCTGCCATGTTTTTCTTCCTGCACAGAACCACCGTTTATCTGCAAAGGGCAACCCTGCAGTGAGCTGTTAAGGCATGTGCCATGCCGGCAGTTACATTACAGCCCACCTGCTGAGGTAGAAGGAAAAGATGGGCTTGTCCACTTTCTTCTGGGATATCAGGCTGTCAAAAACAGGGGCGCCAGCCTCTTCAGCTAGGCTGGGGTAGCCTAGGCCCAGAACACCGTCAAACCGTCCCAGGACGAACGCAAAGCCGGGTTCATACACGGACTCCCCAAACTGCTGATTCTTCACAGATATGCCCCCAACCTGCAGCAAACATCAACATTACAAACCTCACCCAAGGACACGGAGTGGATATGCTCTTTTTTCTGATGCCCCTTAAGCCAGCAGGCAAACCTCAAAAAAGGTTCCACAGATATACTAAGAAAGGAGACATGGAAAATCTTTCCTCTTGGGTCAACTGTTATTGGGCCAGATTAGACAGTTTGTCATCTCTGCAGTACACGCCTTCCTCCTGACCTTTAGTTGACATTCACACAGAACAGGACGTACCGGTCAGTTCTGCTTTATCTGAGACTCTTGGTTTGCTACGATGCTCCAGAGATGGTCAAAGGTTTCTCAGGTGTACGGTACCTGTAGGACATCTTTTGCCATGACTCCTAACAGGTGCCCAGAGCCATAATGGATGGAAAACACTCTGCCGTCATGCTGGTAGGAACTCGACTCGAAGGCCTTGAACCGGTGATGCGTACCTGCAAGGGAACCCCAACATTAGCCCTGAGTCTGGACAAGGAGAAACATTTAACAATGCTCACCACCTGTATGTAGCTATTCCTAGACTGAATCAAATCAAAATATATTTATAAAATACACAGCTAACAGCAGTAGTGCAGTTGATGAAATGAGTTTTCTTCTTGAGTGCTTCTTATAATAAATAATAGAATTATATAAAGAAAATAGATGTTAAAAGCATTACAAATACTTAAAAAAATCAAAATATTAAAATAAAATGAAAATGTGCAAATTGTCCATACTGATAGCCTGATCAGCTGTTTAGTATCCCCACTGCCTGAGGGCAGAATTAATAAACTGCTCAGTCACCGTTATCCAAAGAGTTATGATTAGCAGAAGACTGCCGGACATACCGCAGGCCTGGCTGACACAGTACGACGACGGCACCCAGAGGTCCGCGGAGCCAGTGTCGAACACCACGGTGAAGTTCTGTTTTGGGCTGCCCAGGCTGATTTCCCCGTAGTACTGGGCCTTCAATATGCAGAATATCAGCCATCAAAGAACAAAGCACACATCAATTCATCAAAAAGCAAGCAGCCAGAGGTGGAAAGATCAGGTTCAGAAAGCACAAATCCAGACCAAGGTTTTGTTTCAACCAACCAGTTGAGTATAAAGAGCCACAGAGTACTCAAATGGTTGGTTGAAACAAAACCTTGGTCTGGATTTCTGTTTTCTGGACCTGAACTTTCAGCCTCTGCAAGCAGCAGTACACAAATGTGCAATGAAAACTGCAGATTCAAGATTCGCACAGTTTCATAAGTGTGGTGTCTACACAACGAAATTCTTGGCTCGTTTTCATGGTTTTCTCCTCCAGATGAGGAGTTAAAAAAAGAGAGAGAAAAAAGAAAACAATAGCACAGTACATAAGGTTATAAAATCATATATAAAAATATTAAAATAAAGAAAAAATAAGAATACTATGCAAGAGACCTCAGGATGTTGTACAGAGTAATTTAAAGCAGGTTTGCACCAATACTAACAGCAATACTGCAGCCAACCTGCACTTACGTCCATGAAGTTGTAGAGTTTCTCGACGCCGTGGTGCGTCCGGGGGCTGTGACCCTGGGGAAAGCAGTGGGCGTACTTGCGGGCAAAGATGTCGGCCCGTTGCTCTTGCAAGAAGGCCACCAGTTTCTTGGCAGAGCGCAGCTCGGAACGCAAAGTTGTAAAGCGTCTGAGCGGGACCCTGGGACGAAGCCAAGACTTATTGCACTTATTGCCTTGACACAGCCCTGGCTGCACACGATTACCTTCACCTGGCAGACATTTATGTCTAACATTACGTACGAGTGAGACCAATAGCACATTACAAAGATGCTGACCTTCCAGTGAATGGTCAGGTGCAATTGTAAGCAGTATTTGAGCAAGAGCTACACACCAACTTCTAACAAAGCAATAACCTAATAACTATTCAATGACCAGAAGTAAAGAACATAAGAACATTACGAGTCTACGGTTTGGTTTCAACATCAGCAGGGACCTAATCATTTCTGAAGCCCCTGCTCCCCCCTAAACACACACAGTACTCCCTCGCTTGGAGAACATATTGACGCCTCACATAATAAGCCGACTGAATCCATTAGTTAGTCTCCAGGTTTACTGTGGTTTCACTATAAATACCGAAGCTTATTACTCCAAGTAGGCTACTCATAAAATGTGAACAGAAATAATACCATCGGACGAACAAATACTGACTCCAGTACCCGTGGGTGACATTTTCCTGATGTATTTGGTTTTGTGTCTGTCTGTCTATACAAACACAATTCAAAGAAAGCTACCACTAAGAGTTACACGTAATATCAGCACACATGAAGAGGGTATATTAAGCTGTAAGTACAAGGCAACCTAAATCGAGAAACAAAGACAACTCTGTCCAGCACGATGATGTGAAACACCGTAAAAGGAAGTGATATTGATGACAGTTCGGAGCCCGTCACACAACCAATCAGAGGCGGACGGGTCAGCTAAATGGAGATCTCACCTAATCGCCCCATGGGCCACCAACGCGAGGCACAGTAAGGCTGTGATTGTCCTCTTCATGCTGCGGGTCTGTCTGCCTGACTGGGTGCTTCTCCACCTGCCTGTATGCCAGCTTGTCTTTAGCGTGGCTGGGGGTTGGGCGGGGATCCACGTCCAGGTCAGGCTGCTCCTTTGATGGGGGCAACTGCAAACTGCACGTCAACTGAAGGGCTTAACTCCTTGCAGGCAATAGTGTGTGTTTTGGGGGGGGGAGGTAATGATAATAGATAATGTAAATCTAAACTCATAGCATTTTCATTAAGGGAATTTTTTTAAATTCAAAAATTCCAAATCAACTATATTGACTTCATGCTATGATATTTCTGACCAATGCTAAAAATGGACTTTCTCATTATCTCACCCCACTTTGGGGCGTCACAAAGCAAACCAGGAGGGGTCACTGTGCCCTACCGGTGTCCAACAAAGCAAACTAGGAGGGGTCACTGCGCCCTACCGGTGTCCAACAAAGCAAATACATTATCAGGTCATTAACGAAAAACTTTTTTTTAAATTTAGTATAAAATTTCAACCATTCAATTTTCAACCTTCAGGATGGATTGTTTGTTGTCCTCCAGGATGATAAAGGGGAAACTTCAACAGTTATCTATAGGTAAATGCATAAAAAAATGAAGAACCAACCCTGAAACTTTCTTTTAATAAGTAAACAAGTGTGTGTGTTTCTAAATCCTGAACAGGGCCATTACTGTTGTATCAACTATTTAAAACACCACTACAGCTATATGACTATAACTAAACGATGCCTTTGAATGAGGCGGTGAATATTCTGACTACCTTTGCGGGGACCCCAGCTAAAGATTCTCATTTGTTAAACACAATTTTTATATCGATGATATGGTCCGGAGTTTACAGCAAGGATACGTTAGAATAACAGCTCTCCAGTACCTAGATACACAGAACTGCTGCAGTTTAAACAAAAACAAGGCAAGAGCTCATTTTAACAGCGACTGGCTTCAAAACCTTGGCTTATCACATGTCATCTATGGCTGCCTCCAATGACCATTTTTCTATCGATTGATGTATCAACTATTTAATCAATTGACCAATCTAAAATACTATTTTTCCTCCATTTAAGTTAATTTTATTTTGACTACAAACTGTATGTCATTACAGGGCTTTAGATAACAGATGCCAGTTTTTTAGCTTCATACAGGCTTTAGTTATGGATCCACATCTACCCCACGTAGTCTCTTCACCGGTGTCCCCCAGGGCTCGGTTCTTGGCCCTCTCTTGTTTTCCCT
>JAODUD010000062.1:21960829-21983356 GCA_026784285.1 Stomatorhinus walkeri | reverse complement strand
GGAATGAACTCCCACTAGATGTCCGAACAGCCGAGTCACTGTATGTCTTCAAACGACGACTTAAAACACACCTTTTCGGATATACCTCAACTAGCACTTCTGGTATCATTCTCTTGAGCTCTCTTCCAAAAAAAAGAACTTTCCCAACAGAGTATTGTCGATGGTATACATAGCCTTGGTTTTATTGAGCTAGTATGGGGAGGAAATTCATTGTGAAGTCTTAAAGCACTTAAGTCGCTCTGGCTAAGAGCGTCTGCCAAATGCTGTAAATGTAAATGTAGTTATGCCCACGATAAACAGATTATTAATGCACTAAAAATACCTAGTATATTGTGATGCCCAAAAAGTTAAGTCATCTGTATACATTCAGCATATCTTTATGTTTATTACATTCAGATAGTGGAGAACAGCACATGTTACTTTTTGGTAAATCATGGAAGCTACGAGCACTGAAGTCACACTGAAGAGGAAGACAGCGTAGCAGCCACATCATCTTTTAAAGTCTGATGTTTTTTTTTGGTAGTTTTCATTTTTATTTCCGTTCATTGTTTTTTTTATTTACTGGCCATTTTCGTTTCAGTTTTAGTTTACAATAACTTGGAACACACGAACACACACCAGTATCGTCAATCAATGTAGAGTAAACCCATATTTTAGCCTAAACATTTTCACTTATTCAATGTAAATCCTATGGTAACAGTCAGACAACTGTAGGACTTCAATAATTGATGCATTTAGCAGTTAAAATGACAAAAGACATTAAAAACCTTCCATACTAATAGTAATTTAATAAACACGAAAAGGCCTATTCAGGTGCTCGTGCGTTGGGCTATCGTTGCGGTATGGCTATCGTTGTGGTATGTCATTGACATTGTTTTAAAATATTGATGCCAGAGCAACTTCAGCACTGACGTCATCGCCTATATTGACCAATCAGATTTAAACAGTTTGTCATTAGTTATTCCAACTGGGTTGAACCCTGTGCTACCGTCACATGCTACTCCCTATGTATGACGATACGGCCACAGGACTGTGGTATATTTCTGGTATTCGAAACATGGTATTGAAAGGCTCAGGTGACAACGGCAATGGTACGACAATTATTGCAAAGCATACACTTTTTTCCCCCATTTTAAAAATGCCATTTAATTAAACAATTAGAAACATAGAAATTTAGATTACCCAGAGAGGCAAAAAAATGGCTTTAGGGTGATTTTGGTTATTAATAAATGCAAAAAAAGTACATGAACTAGGCATTTTTTCCATTCATATTTCATTCCAAAATAAAATCATTATTTGCCTCCAGACTGATGTGGTCTGGGGGTATTTCCAGTCATATTCAAAATGAGCCGTTTTAAAATTTCACACAAAACACTGGACAGCCTTGGTAAAAGCTGGATGAGAAGCATTTCATTTTCATTTCTGGTCAAAAATAATATTCCGTAATTTACACAATTCCTATAAACAGTAGGAAAATCTTAAATGTAAAAAAAAAAAAAAATAGACACAGATATGAATACCAAATGAAAACGTGCAGCATCATATATTTTATCGTTTCATATTTATTATGAATTTCTAATGAGGAGAATAAAATGCAACATAATGAGCAAGCAGTTTTGTAAAGTTACAATCCTTTCATAAAAAATAACTTTTACTACCAGCTTGCAAGCAACGGGCATGAAAATATGCCACCTAATTAAAGTACTTCAAGTACAGTCAGCTGAGCTCCAAATGTAGAACTTCTACATTCTGAACTTGTAAAATCTGACAACTTCAAACTGCAGAGTATTCAGATACTGAAATTTGAGATAACGGAAAACAACGGGTCAGCCATCACCGATTTGTGCCATGTGACCCACAAAGCCCCCTTCTTCAACCTCAGCTTTGGCCTGACACAACCGAAAACTCAGATGAACATTAGCGTTCAATTCACTGGTAAATGGTAGCAGATTCCCATAGGAAGAAAATGATAATGGATGAGGTTTCTGGAGCATCTCCCTTGGCTAAATACACAGTACATACATAATAATTCATCCGAGTTTAAGGGGTCGCGACTGTTCATCTTCTGGAAACCCCTCCAAGAGATGTTCCCAGGCGGCCCTGAAGGAGGCGCTCTTCATGGTGTCACTGCAGCTCTGGGTGAGTCACACGGGCAGCTCATTACTGTTATGCCGCGTCTTCCTAGAAGCCCCATCCTCTCGCGGCATCGCTTTCTGAAGGTTGGACATGGCGACTGTCCGCTCCACGTCGATGACGGCGTAAAGTTCTGTGCGCCGGGTCGCCGGTGGCGCCAGGGGCGGGGTGGGGGTGCAGGGAGTGTGCGGGCTGCTGGAGCCCGAGCCCCTCTCCATCTCCAGCTCGATGTAGTGGAGCTGCCGGTGCGGGTCCAAGCCGGGCCAGTGGAGATCGAATCTGAACATGGACGGAGGGGAACGATCGGGTCCACGCCATGGGTGTGGCCTCAGGGCACACTCTGTGTTGACGTAGCAGCGCGATGGGTCCGTCTGGGGGGGCGTGGGGTGACCATTCAGGCACGGCGTCTTTGCCGGTTCTTCTGAACAAGGCTGACGGCGTACCCAGACAGGTGCCGGAGAAGGAGATGGTTCTGAGCTCGGAGCAACCCACTTGCTGCCAGTGTCATCAGAAACAGGGCCAAGCAAATGGCTACTTAGAGTCAGAGGGACTGTCCCTTTCTGGTGATCCTCTGAAGATCTTGCGGACTGCTTCAGCTTATCACTGTCGGGTTCATCTGCTGGACCACCGCCAGGCTGAATATTCCTTCCCTGGTAAACTTCTGCAAAGTTCGGTTGCTTTGTCTTGGCCATCTGCTGCCTCTGGACAGGTGTGGGCCCAAGAGTGAACTTCACCCCACTGTGGTCCAGGAGCACCTGGGGCTCTGGGTCAGACAGCCTGAGCTCCACCGGTGGGTGGAGGCCACTTGCCTGACAATCCTCTTGCTGAACCACAGTGGTATTCACATACGTGTGGACCTGGGGAAGTGTGGATCACCAAAACTATCGCTTAGCATCTCAATTTTATAATTTTACAATAATCACCACTAGATGGCTCTGTTAAGTATTGAGCATCATTACAAAAAACACAAATCATTTACTCAAGTTAACTGCACCCTAACAGCTCAGTTAATACTAAATAATGCTGGTCAAAGTCTAGCATACTCACATTGAGATGACCAATGAAAACTGTTCTGCCTTAAAATTAGTACATCCATCCTCAAAATATTTTTTGAGAACTAGACGCTATTAACAAATCTCTGGGGACCTACCGTCTCATCGGTGACCAGCAGAGGGTGCGTGGACTCTGTCCCCACTGACGGCAGCCGGGCAGATGAGCGTCGGCTAGATGGACGCGACGCATCTCCTTCTGACGACGGGCACAGTGGAGCCCCATTGGCCTCCAAAGGCAGAAGGTAGCCTGAAGCAGAGAGAAAGGAGTGGGGATCACCAGAGTGCCCATGTAGTCTTCCTGCCATCTCACCTGATCCAAACACTGTCCATCAGGCCATGATGGCATGAGGAGCACAGACACTGTCACCATGAGAGTGTCACCATTACTGACGAGTGTGTCAGGAAGGAGGATGCTCCTCGACGTACGATGAGGCTACATTCTGCTGGAAATAGCGTGTCGGATATGAATACGGTGAGACATTTGGGCATTTAATACACATGACGGGCTTGAGAAAAACAGTTTAAACATAGGAAAGAAAAAAAAAGTGTGATATATTAAGTACTGTAAGAGACGCACTGTAAGAGACGCACTGTAAGAGACGCACTGTAAGAGACGTTTTTGCTGGTGACTGTTACAGAGACCGCAGATGTGACCACGGATGCTGCCATCGCCCGGCATCAGTAGAAAGTATCGTACGACATATCACTGGTCCAGGAACAGATTCAAAGTTTGATGACGCCTGAATATGTATCGCTATCACACCATTGCAAAACTGAAATATTGTACAATGAGAAGCACCTGGATAGTAATTGCACTGGTGTTTATACTAGTTTTAGAGTAGAGTTGTAGTGCAAAGGAACATAAATCCATACATGCATGAGCAGTAAAGTGCACCCCGATCTTACTTGTGGGTATGGGCATAGGCCCCGCCTCCTGCACCGCCTCCTCCTGTACCGCCTCCTCCACCACGCTGATTCGGTTGTTGTGCATGATGTCCTGAAGCATGTTGAAGATCTCCTCCGCCCGCACACACTTAAAGGCGAATATGCCTGCAAGCACAAAGCAGGCGGGGTGTCAGCCACAACCACACAGCGACCTACTGATGAAAGCGGCGCAGTCTCCTAATCCACTGGGACCACCGGACGGTACACATTTTTGCTCGCAGCAGACCAGAACATACAAAGACCACCAAATTGCTGGTGTAGGTACTCGTGGACTGTCAGGAGGTCACCCAAGGTTGAGAAACACTGATTTAGCCCACTAACCACTGTTACATCAACCAGTGATAAGCAGCCATCATGGCTTTCAAATCCAATTTTCACCACAGCTCATTATCGTAAGGAGCGTTGTCCGAATCTTTAACAGAGGTCCACGAGAACCATCTCTTCCATTTGAAATGTGTCAGATTTCAGTTTGACACAGATGTGTGCGAACTCCTGAACGGCACCTTGGCCCGTCTGACAGTGGCGGCCGCTCTCGAAGGAGAAGAGGTTGGAGTCGTATCCGTAGCGACGCAGGCACAGGTAGGGCCACCGGACCGTGTAACGCCTGCGCGTGTGCAGCACCAGCTCCCCTTCGGTCAGCTCCATGACGCCCGACCCCAGCTCGTTACCATCGTCGTCCACATTGACGACCTGTGGAGACGTGGAAGCGCGCGGGGAATGAGACACGGCCCCGGCACCAAAACCCCCCAGCGCTGCAGCAAACACGCTACATACAGATATGACAATACATAAAGCCTTCCACATTCATAACTCCTCAAATGCATACATTGAATACATCGTCGTTAATATTACACAGATGTTCTGAAATGGGGAGGGTACCTTAAACTTGTTTTGATGGTTATCTGGGACTGGATCTTTGTCTCGACAGCTACACCCACTGCCCATGCTTCTTCAGAAGACCATCAGACTTCTGGAAAAATAAGGATCGCATCAAGGGTGAGATTAATAAATTACCGAAATGCAAAAACGAGCAAATAGCCTTGGGCTACTGCCTTGGCCTCATGAGTCACGGGGTCACAAAGCAGCACTTCGCCCTGGTGACCCACCTACTTCCAGCCATCGGCGTCCCTGGTTCCCTCTCCAGATCCCGGACTTTCATAACATCATGCCTCCTTGCGGGTCTGCTGAGAAAGAGAGGTTCAGGCCTCGATGGCCCAGCGCTGTGGGCTCTGCAGAGCACATCGACGTCACCCAGAATCTGAAAGACACGCGACGACAGAGATGCAGGAAAATCAGACTGGGCTGCAAATTTAAACGACCCAAGGTCTGTGCCATTCAAAGCATGGATCACGGTCCGCCAAGCGAAGCAAAGAACGATAACAGCCGACAGACTATCCACATGTAGCACACATCAGTCAAGAATATGCACTATTAAGGGGATTAACACTCCCAACAGTACCTCACAAGCAGAAAATCAATTAAGTTAAAGGTGGATTTTTGGAGAAGTGCAGGGGTGTCACTGGGTATGTTTTAGGGGAGCATTAGCGACCCCAAGTGAATGCACACTAATTAGCTTAAATAGCTTGTTTCATTATCGTTTCATTAAGACAGACCCCAGAGTAAAAAACTTAGCCCCCTTTTTCACGAATCTTTACTGACACTCCTGTCGACACGGCAAAATGAGTTTCTGTAAACACGACCGGACAGTATAACTTAATTCCATTAGTTTTGAAAGTCCATTTCAAGGGAGGTTCAAGAGGAATTCAAAGCTATTAATTTCCTGTAGGCATTCAAAGATCTGGCCTCAAAAACCACTAATACCCACGACCGAAGATGCTCTTCCCACTGGCCGATACAGGTCTCATAATTATGCCTAATTATCTCCCTCGCCGCAATTTCAGCCTGTCATAACCCTGTTAACGGGTTTAACCAAAACTGGTAAGTGACGCAATTACAGGGCGATATATATAGCCATATTTCGTTGGTTTAGAGCCATGATTCCAAATGTGTAAATCAATACCTATATCCTGACGTGAAGCAAAATGAACATTTAAAAATGCAGAAAACCAAAACGTCTCACCTTAAACTCACCTCGAAGGGGGGAAAACTAACACCGATTTAAAAGGTATGGAGGTGTCTGCAGAGCGTTTATCCATTAATGCATTTACACGTTTTTGTATTTGTGCGTTTCCTACGAAGTGTGTTAATGCGTATGAACCAGTGACGGAGTTTGTTTTGGAACGATTCGCATTTTTTTGCGAAGATACAGTAACGCTAGAATACCTTCCATCCACTTATCGGTTTCTTGCGAATTTTTTAATAAACACCTTTCGTTCTCTAAGAACCGATATAAGACGTAGGAAAGATATAAAGTCAGTGCGCACCGCTGAAACTTGTTAACCAGCATAACACAAGGCGCTGCTGATCGTCATGAAAATAACAGGGACGCAAACAAACGAAATTCCTATCCAATTACTTACAGTTCAGTTATTTTTGAAAGTAACAGAATCCTGCCATTTATAAGCGCTGGCGCCTTGCCTTCAATTGTACAAGTACTTTCCACATGACTAAAAAAAGACAGAAAACGATGCAAGAAAAAAATGGGGGGGGGGGTGGGAATCACACTTTTTGTTACAAATAGTTCTCATGAAACGGCAAAAAGCCCCCCTTGCATTAAACTATGGGCTTAGTAAACATCATACCTCAATATATCATTCATGCAAAACAATCAACAAATAGTAAATACTTACTGAAGAACCGCAAAAGCGGCGTAAAAGAATCGCGCGGTAGCACGCAGACTCCCTGGCTGATTAAATCCCTCTGCCTGGTGACCAAACTCCGAAAAAACACGCCAAACTTAGAGGGATTTTACACAACCAAAATACGCGGACTGGGGATTTCTCTGGTCTTCTTAGTCTGACTACTGTGGCATTAAAGTGCACAAAAATACTTGTAAAAGAAAGGAAAAAACAAGCAGGAGGCGAGCCAGCGGTTCCCCGCTGATGCAGCGGCCAAATTGCACGGTGCCCCCCAGCAGAGGGCCTCCCTTCGCCAGCAGGCGCAGCCCGGCAATCGCATCCGGGTCGTGCTGTATTTGAAAACTTTGGGCTGTTGCTGTTTGCCTAGATATTCTGATAAAACGTCGTGGCATTTTTAATCCATTACGTGTAAGACGTGCAATTGTATTGAATCGGTTTAACCAAAACAAATCGGGGTAGACATTAGAAAAAAACGCAAGTTGATTAACAAACTTAAAGTTTCTACTGCCCTTTTCCCATGTGCCATTTGGAGGAAATAAACAGTTATACATTTTTTGGATCTGGCTTATTATATTCTTTATTGTACACTGGGAGATGTCACAAGAACCGAAAATTAATACGACGATCTTTGTATATGTTTAAGGCTTGTATTTCTGTGTCATAGCAGACACATACAGTTCGCGTTAACTACTAAATCAGGACTCACAGATCCTATGTCCTGGAGCCACCGATTAACCTTTCACTTCTGAAAGCCAAGGAGAATAACAACAATGATTTTCTAGGGCGTGAACGATATTTAACGACTTTGTCTTATCAAAAAGCATCCCAAACGACTAGTAGGCTATACACACGTTATGTAAAATGACAACCTATGGCAGCAGATATCGCTCAGCATTAGAATTATTTAGGTTTTGTTATTGTCAGAAATATGTCATTAAACACAGAACTCAAATTTTCCTTTGAGTTCAAGAATTGTATGTCTGCAAGTAATTGGATTATTCTATAAGTAATATTTGTGGCATCAAGTATTTGCAGACCACCATCACTATGTAGATAAAGGTTTGCAGCTATGGGAAGCTTGATTTATTATTGATTTTTATCCAAAACTTTTTTTTGAGGTTCATACACTTCAAAATTTCTCTTGTTCTGGGGCGGTTCCTTTATGTTTAGTCAAACAGCAGCTACAAAACTTTTTTCTTTTAAGATACAGTGTATCGTATTAATCACGAGGGGAGATTCACTTATGCAACTCATATTTTGTATAAATGTATAGTTCTCGTACATATTCTATATTTCATATTGTTTTATACTTAATGTCTATATTCCACAGACGTCGGTACACGCAACTTACTGTATCACACCACTGGATGGCGGAAGTGAGGGGATCTTGTTCGTTTGCTCAAAATAATTGTTCATGGAGGTGGGAAAACGGTATGGAAGGACACGTTTTGCTACGGCGCTTTTTCCCGAACAACGTTGTGAAGTACGCACAGAACACAATTTGGTGGGAGAAACGTTACTTTATTAATGGGTTTTTATAGCCCACACAGTACTTCAGGACTGCAGCAGTACAAAAGGTAACATGATTACTTGGGAAGGAAAGTAAAGCTCTCCCAAGTAAAGCTTTTAAAGTTCGTCGAAACGCAGTCAGTCTTCCAAAATCCATAAGAACCACTACTGAAACTTATTTAATTAGGCTTAAGGACTAAAATTCACTTACGATTAAAATTCTTTACATAAATCTTTAAAAAATACGAACTGATTTCCATGCTCAATATTATGGAGAAGAAATTTACATAATATGCAAAGAGCAGCCGATTAATGTGCAGCTATCAGGCTTGATTTGAACCCTGCACAACATGATTAGATAAAGTTTTGGGTTCGACTTATCTGGATGGTAACAACCAACTGAATTTTCAGAGGGGCTGCGGTGGGACTTACCTCTCGCTGTTCTGCACGTTCTGGGGGCCGTGAAAGTGCAACGGAGTCGCAACTCTGGCATTACAGCTTCGCATCACTTACGTGGGTTAGCCGAGTGATGCTTTGGAAGAGAAGTCATGGAGTAACAAATCTGGGTCATGGGGTCTTCAGAAAATATTTATGTAATATGTTCAGAAGCCCTCAAACAAAAGATAAAAACAATCGTTTTGATTAGATCCAAAAAATATGTATCAGTATGAATTTTTAAAGCTCAAACTCACCTGGGTGCCACTGTCAAAAAACTGGAAAAAATAATAGTGACTCAATCAACATGTACTGGAGCACCTGTACAAACTGCAACAAACAAGAGCATTCAGTCAGGCAAACAGACCACAAGTGACTGCCTTCGCCATTTCCCGCAAACTTCATTTAAAATTTTATCCAAAAGCAAGCTTGAGGCTTAGCCTACAAGTGGGCGTAGCAGCTTTTATCCTTTAAAAACTTTAAACACATTTCCAGAGGAATAATTTGCACAACCATACTCAGATTTGCATAGTAATGAAATTCAGCAGTTTGTAGACCAAACAATCAATCAATCAATCCATTCGGAAACAAACATACTTGACAGTAAAGGTTGTAAGAACCTATGGCAGATTTTATACAGGAACCAAATGCAGGGTGGATGAATTGAGACAGTTCCTCCTAAACACAGCATTTTCTCTGACCCCATGAGAGCAAAGCACCAAGTTTTCAGGACCTGGAGTCCAAAAGCCCAATGAAAACAGTTTCTACCTCACAACCATCCTGAACAGGGAGACAGGAAGTCACTTTGACACAGGGACCCACACAGACTTGGTGCAGTCCTCGTGCATCACGTGCAACTACTAAGACCTTTGAACCACATGGTAATTCCATGGCACACAGTGAAAAAGTTTAGCCAATTTATCAATGAAACTGTTCTTAGAAAAAAAATTACAGCAGAGGTAACCTAAATCCATTCTCATTTTCTATACGTTGTGACATTTTTACATGGCACCAAAACCACATCAGTGGTAAGTCTATCATGAAAACACAGCATGCATAAATGATACATTAATCACTGCCCACATACAGTTCATTTGATTACCATATCGGTTTTGCCACCGAACAACTGTAAAAGCAGGCTCTGCTGTTCAATGAGTGGAGAGGACATGTGGGAAATTAATCTAGCTAAGAAATAAACCAAAATGTACAATGTATGGCTCAGCTCAAATGTCATCAGCAATTACAGAGACAATGATTCTGAACATGCATGCATGCATAGACACACACACACGTCTAAGATTTGTTCCAACAAACATAAAAGTGTGGAAAAAAAGACTGAGAACAAATAAAATCAAATACAATGTGCCCATCCAATCACTAAGCATTTCACTGGAATATCAAAACGCCAGAGCGACACGGAGTGCCACCCTCATTTTTACAAAGCCACTTTAAAACATATTTAAAACGACATTTTCTTTACCCACATTACTGTGAAAAAATACTTTATTTAAAAAAAACTGCTAGAGGTTCAAACCAAGCAATCAGTGGGAGGCATTTCAATTCATAGACGTCATCTACATTTAATGCAAATGGAAAGATGACCAAGCCGGTTGCAGGATGCAAAGAAACTGGGAGAAATATGGATTATTCGGTCCCAGTAAACAGTTTATTACAACACTAAGTCTATAGTAAAAAGCCATGACATTACAGACATTACCTGAAGGAAAAAAAAAGAAAAACACAAAACCTGTAAAAACAGTAAGACAATTATCTACAGAAAATTAAACATCTGTTAAAAAGGTTTTTTTGTGTACAGAGTAGGTATCTTATTTTGGAAATCAGTAACATTCAATCACACAAGTTTTTTTTCTTTTAATAATATACCAAATAAACTCAAAGCATTGTAAAAATAAATCGATCAGGTTGATCACAATTGCAGGTTTTGCTTTCCGAGGTGATCTGTCCATCGTAGTTGTGGACGTGGTGGCCGGTCCCTCCAAGGCGGAGAAGAGATGACCGGCGACAGACCGTCCTCAAACGACCGCGGTGACACTGCAGTCCCTGATCCTCCCACCAACTGTAAGATGTCAAAATGAAGGATGGAGTTTGGTTGGTACAGCCCAGTGCTCGACAAAGTGCTCGCCACTCACAGCAGAAACACACAATTTTGAATGATTTTAGTGTGGGGGTGGTTAGAGGGATAGTAGGATATATAGACACAAGACACTGAAAGTCGCTAAATTACAATTCTCAGATAAGTTGACGTCAAAGCAGTCTGTGCTTCTCAGCTGCCTAACCACACAGACGGAACGACCAAATCAGGGCCGACTCACGCAACACTAACAGCCCAGATAAACACACAGACCTGCCCTAAAACCACAACAAATATCACCAGATATCAGCCTTTGAGGAAGCTGCTATGTAATTAGGCAGCCCTGTCAGCAAAACCTGTGCAGGAGCGGTTTATACAAAACTGCCACCGAGCACAGCACCCCCTGCTGGACTTATGGCAACATAGTCACAATCAGTGTAAAACGACAAAGAGGCCAACAGACACCAACATGGCAAAATAAAAAGCTAATTAAAAATGTCACTAGCCAGGAGTAATCTATTTTATAAATTCTGCATTCATAAAAATTGGCAAAGTTAGCATTAAACATGTTTCAGGTAAATCAAGAGAGAAGCCCTTGGTGTCAGAAAAACTTTCCAGAAAGTTCCGACTCCATGTTTCCTGAAAGAGTATTTCAGTTTGGGAAAAAAATAAATACCCTTCCTAAAGTATATTCCATTTTTATGCAAAAACATAATTGTGTCCAAGGTCAATCCACTAAAGGCAAGATTAGCCAATTACAGAACCTGGTGACACAGAATCATAGCTTTTATTTAAGGTTTGCCAGCACACAAGACAAAAAAAGATAACTTCATGGGAAAACATTGATACTGATAACATCTGTAAATTCATAGGCCCACAAAAAAACATAAAAACCCCAGGAGCCGAACACCTTCCCAGACCAGGTAGATAAAGCCCACGATGGCTAACATGTAACAAGAGAACAGTCCCACCAAGCTCCAGTGCAGAATCCCTAAACTCATCACAGCACGCATAGACTGCGCTTCTCTGTGCGGCTACTTGGAAGTTTCCGTCTCACATGGCACAACATATCCGGACATCCACACTCACGAGAGCCTGAGGTCTGGGACTGATGTCACTTCAACTCCATTTAATCCAACATGGTTGATAAAAAAACATGGAATCGGAAACGTGCTACTCACTATTTTGAGGCAGTACGTTTCACATTACGACTGTTCGCAATTCAAAAATTAACATATTTAAAACCAGAAATATACTTTTAGGTTCTATTCAAAAAATTATATTTTATTATAAACAAAACTAATAAGTGAAACCAAAGCCTCCATTGAAAGACACCTCAGAAATGTTATTTACTGCCAGTTGTCCACGTTCCCCATCTACAGGTCAAAGTTAAACATGGCTGCACACAGCAAGAACCAACATCAACAAGCCAACAGCAAGCAAGCGAAGCAAATATGTAAAAATACAGCAAATTAGCCACCAGGTTGCAGTTTGCTTTCGGAACAGAAAGGGAAGCTGGTTAGTGAGATGTACCAGAGTACCAGAGATTACGGACAACGCGAAATCTTTTCATGTAGAACAGGAACTCTACACTTCTATAAACATTACCTAAAAGATTATGCTTACCAACCCCTGCTTTCACTGGTATACATTTTACATTACACACATCACTTCATGTAAATCTTCCCAAAATCAGTCCCAGAAAGTACCAGGATATTTACAAACACACAAAAAACAAATCTTGCCTAACTTATAACTTCAAACTAAATTATGTGGCAAATGCTCTCTACACGTTAAAACTATGCAATTGATATCTTGTTAAGGAGGACTTAATTCTTAAGTTAAATTCTCATGAATTTGCATGGCAATTTAATGACAATTTAAAAAAACATTTCAAGAATAAGTCACATCTTTTTCACTAACCAAAAAGTCCAGAAGTTTCATTGAAAGATGAAACCCCTACCCCCAAATCTAATTTATATACACAATTCATATACACTTTAAACAGGGTCTACAAAGTTTTGAGGAAAAACTATAGCTCAGACAAGGACATGTCACAGTCACCATTAGTACCACTGAGAGTGGCAGGAAAACAAAGCAGTATTGATGTAGGTTAGCATTTCTGGGAAGACAAAACAGAAAACTTACCAAAAGGGGAGGGGAAAAAATTAAATGCCACAAACATTCAATTCAGTTGTACAATTCAGGGATCCACTGATCTTTTTTTGGAAAAAATAAAAGACGACTTCATGACAAAGGACAATTTTAACTCATGAAAAAGTGACTGGGTGCATGTGCATGGTGTTAATCTTTGGAAAATCCATAAACAAAACCAGGGTGTGCAGCAGTTAGTGTCCCAAGTGTCTGAAATCAAAACCATTAAAACACATTCATAGGCCAGTTATTTCAATAATCTGGAGTTCTAAAGGTCAACTACTTCATAGCTGGGATGGGAACAAGTCGTTTCTTGGCAAGTCCTAGTCAAGTCTCGAGTCATCTGCCCTCAAGTCCAAAACGAGTCTTTCCATCATTTTTGCTGTCAAGTCACCAAATTTGTAGGTCGTGTTCTTTATAGGCAGAGATAGGTGAAAAGAGCGTCCAGTCACAGCTGCCCTCTGACAGTTTTTACATGTGTATAAGGAGTGATGCATCTTTCCAACAAACTTTATCAGGAGACTTGGCATTCAACCAATTGAAAATGCAGACAGCATAGAATTAATATACACAGAAATTACAAAATTAACATTATGGTATCCAGAGGGGGAGTACAACCTCAAGTCATAGGGTCCAAGTCTCGAGTGATTTGCCGTCAAGTTCAAGTCTTTTCATCAGTTCTGCTGAGTTGAGTCATAAGTCAGTGACTCGAATCCCCACCTCTGGTTCATAGCACCTGTATTAAAATGTTTTGTATTCATTCCAGTTGTTATAAAACAGCACTAAACCCTGATTTACTGGTCACTCCTAAGTTGGCTAAACAAACCCTCTCAATTATTATACTATCAATGAGTGAAACAAGTCCTGGGCAAGCTTAATCTCTCAGGTGTATAGCTGTCACTAACTACTGCTAGTACATTCAGTTTATATACTACATAATATCAAGTTAAGCATTCATGGACATTTGGGACATTCATAAAACGCTGCCACCTGGAAATGTACTGTAACTAAAGTCAGAGACACCATGCTCTGTGTTCACTGTAAGAGGGGCAGATAGTCAACTTAGGGGCCTACAGCTAGGGACTTAATGTACGTGTACAGTGAATACAGTGCTGCAGTGACAGCAGCGAAACCTTTACAGATGAACACTGTAGTTCACACAGAAAAACAATCCAAGACATTTGGAGTGTTGCAGACTGCGAAGACAGTGACAGTGTGACCATTTGTTCTCACACATACAGCTAATGGTAGAGGTTACCAAGACTGTGAGAAGGAACTCGTCACACTGGTAGAAATGCAACTTTTCCGTAATCTTAAAATAGACTTAAAATATCTAATGGACAAAGAAACCAAAATCCATCATGTATCAGCACATTTTACGGATAATGATTTAGAAAACACTCATCTTTCAGTGAACCTCGACAGATTAATGGGGGAAAAAAACCATTTGCTGATCAAAGTATCCATAAGTTTACAGAACAGAAGAGAATAAACGTACGAGACACAACAATGTTAGCCACAAGCCTGACAAGCAGGAAAATAGCTGGTCTGGACCAAACCTTTCGGTGTGAACTTTACAGCAACACAAAGGTAACCCAAGTAAATACAATAAAAGCTATTTTTGGCTGAACAAGTTTCTGCCTCGACTTGAGTGGTTTGTAGGCGCTTATAGCTGAGTCACCTGAAAACGTTTCCATTGTCAAATTTCACACTGAAAAATCGGTCCGAAGGCTTACCCTGTACCTGAATCCACCAGAGGCAGCACCAGGGAGTAAGAAAAGGAGGCATAGAGGGGCCAGGCAGCGTACGCACCTTCGCTAACGGTGGCGGTACTCCCTCTCGCGGTCTCTGTCCCTCTCGCGGTCGCGGTCGCGATCCCGGTGCCTCTCGCGATCGCGACTGCGCTCACGGTAGTAATCCTCGTGCCGCTCTCGGCTCCGCGACTTGTGCCGGCGGTTCTTCTCCCGTGAGCGGCTGTGGTCCCTCTCCCTAGACCTCTCCCGTCTTCTGAGGGAAGGCAAACACACCCTAGAATTCTGCACATACTTTGCTAATACGACATGCTAACAGGCCAGTTATCTACCACTTAGTCCTAGTCACCCACTCCTCTGCAATATTTTTACATCACAATGTGCGTCACACTGCACTCACTACGTATTCATTACAATTGTAATTATGATTATCTTGTAAGTAAGTAGTGCATTCTGCCAAAAAGCAAAGATCAAGGGTTCAAATGCCAGGGACCAATAAATTGTAACCAGTCCCTCTACTGGAAGTTGCTTTGCACAAGAGTCAGATAAATGAATAAAATGTAAACACGTAAATGCGTGTGATCAGTGCTAAATTTGCTGTGGCCGGAATGGGATTTTCATTGCATAGTGGAATTGACCGTTTACTAAAGTATACTCATGAATCGTGAATCTGAAGGCTAAGGAATTTCTCACCTCCCACTAAAGATTTGGGGGATTGGGGGGTTCCTAGAACACTTTGCAGATGGGTTCTACACAGCAAGATGGAGGATCTATGCAGATGGGTTTTACCTAGAAGCAGAACCATAGGACTTGGACTCGATGCCGTGCAAGCAGTCCTGCAGGGAGCTGATGAGCACTTTGCAGCGATCGTCTGCTGACACCTTGGACTGCTTGATGAGGGAGATGGCCGTCACCAGGGTCTCGATGGCGCTGCCGTAATCAGCTGGAGAAGGAACAGAGAGCAATCAACCACGATACGGCAACTTCCAGACACCGGGACTCCACACGGCGAATACCTGCGCTGGCGTCCGATACCGCCCTGGAGATGGCGCTGCTGGAGATGGCCCGGTTGCGGTTCATGATCTCCTCAAACTCGGCGTCGCTCAGGGGAGCTCGAGCTGTGTCCATCTCCCTGGTTGTAGGGGGAAAAACGGTGATGATGAGGATGGAGATGATGAGGATGGAGATGATGAGGATGGAGATGATGAGGATGGAGATGCAGTAAAGCAGCAGCAGCAGAAGACTGAGTTGCAGCGAAGGACGACCCGAAAAACATCACCAATCAACCAGGCACACAGGATGTCAGTGTTAGGAGTATGAGGAACATTCTTGCTCAATTCTCTGGCACTAATTATCTGTTTAAAAGGACCAGACAGCTGGACACACATATGAACCCACAGCCACAGGCCGCACAACAGAAAAAATACAGAATTACATTCCGGAAGTACTCAAACAAAGAGCGAGCAAGACAAATGGCTTTGTTCCACCAACACCTTTATATGAGGTCTCTGGAAAAACTTTGAGATAAACATACCTGAACCACTGTCTTCAGACAGTGCAACACAGATAACACCAACTGTTTACTAGTCCCTCAGTCCACAAGAGTCATGGTGAAGCCCAAAATGTCCTAAAGCTGGGATCAAGTTGGTCTCTGTGAAATGGGTTCTCTCAGGGCTTACGGACCTGCCCCACTTTTCAAAACAAGACTGAAAGTCCACCTATTTAACAAGCACAACCCCCAAAATGACTGTCTTCTATCCAGCATACATACACCAAGTGATATGCCCACTAACGCCCTACTGTGTCCGCTGTCAGACGTCTCTCTGTCAGTGCATCTTATTGAGTCCGGACGTAAATGTGATTGGATGTGACTCGATCAGGCGTAACTCAACATGAGGATGTATTTAGCAGTCAGAAAATACAGATTTGCCCAAAACAGGAAGGTTTTGTATGTCACCAGCTGTACCACTAAAGAGACAGGAAATGAAAGAATCGAGGGGAAACCAGAGGAAACGGACACCCCACGCTGTAAAGCTCTTCGGATTTCGAGCTGTTGATTACTTAACGTGAGATGACATTACCTGCCACCGGGGCCGAAGTCTCCTCTGTCGTATGGTGGGGGGCGGCCATAGGGGTCATTAGGAGGGGGCCCGCGATTGTCAGATGACGGCATGGCACCATTTCCGGGTGGAGGGAAGAATGCCGGGTTCACGTGAGGGGCNNNGGGGGGGCCGCCGGGGGGAGGGCCACCCATGTGTGGTGGGGGGGCCAGGCCGAGGGGTGGGCCAATGGGGCCAGGGGGCCGTGGAGGGTAGGGTCCTGGGGGAGGCTGGCCCTGCTGTGGAGGGGGGGGACCTGGCGGTGGCCCATAGCCTGGGACAGGAGGTGGGGGGCCTGGAGGAAGAGGTCCTAAAGGTGGCTGGCCAAATTGACCCGGGAATAGGACTGGGGGCATGGGGCGGTCGCCCCGGTTTGGGGGACCAGACACAGGAGGTGGGAGGCCCTGTCCAGGAGGCGGGGGCCCAGGAGGCCCTGGAGGCCCCGGGGGGCCGCTTGGGGGCCGCGGGGGACCCTGCAGACCTGGGGACACACACACAAATATCATAGCAACAATAACAAAAGGAATTACAGTTTGACTTGTGCAGCCACAGGCAGTCTTTAGAAACATCTAGGGAGTTATTCATAGTCAACGTCACGTCTGGCTCATGGGCAGGGATAATGTAAAGTGCATTCACAAAGTGTAACATTGGAAAAATGCGCAGTTCAGAAATAGATTAATTGAATTGACTGAATATTCAATGTCTCAACACAAAACCCTGCAACGCCATTGACCAATTCAAAAGACACCCGTAAACCATATTTCTCACTACTTACATATTATTCGGATCAGCTATCGAAATACCACAACTACACACTAACTACAAAAACAGGAAGCTTCCTTTTTTTTGCTCAGAACAATGTCCATCATATTACAGCTTTTCCTCGGAGAGACCTAGAACTCTCTGGAATTTTAGGATGCGATAGGCAAAGATAGTCAAGGAATCAAGTCATGGCGCCTAAATTTCCTCAAAGTGGAAAAAGTAACTAAGGAGCTACTTTTCAGTCCAGATATCAGCAAAAATGGGAATTAAAGGAAGCAAAATTACATCAAGGAGTAAACTAGGGTCAGTGAAAATTCATTGTTGCAATGCTGTTTAGATGCATTTAAACTGACATACTACTCTATGGGAATAGTAAGCACTAAAAGTATTTCAAAAACACAAAGGTGCACTTACAATTTCAAAAGTAATTTTCAATATTTAGTTACAAATTTATAATTAGGGCTGGGCGATATCGTAACGATATTACATCACACATGTGCAATAATCGCCAGGGCTTCAGATGACAGGCGGAGCATTTGGCCGGATGCCAGCTTTTCGGTGCTGTACAGACGTTTATTTACGGCCACAATTTGTTAAGCTGTTTAGTAATATGGCTAAAATATTAATGAGGCTTTGTATGACGTCCAAAAGTCATTATTAGTATAAATACGGCATATCCTTATGTTTAATAAAATGTGTCAGACTTTGAACTGCAAAAAGTACCACCACACCGGGTGGTGTTTACCTTGTTTATCCACAAGATCGTGTGTTTTAAAAGATGTCATGGCTGCTCTTCTTCACCGCGACTTCAGTGCATATTGCACTGAGGTATACCAAACCGTAGTATACCAAACCGTAGTATAGCAAAACAGTATTATGTGGTGTGCTCCGCTAATCGAATTTAAGAAACAAACTTTATACAGATTACTAACTTTTGGGTACCACAAAACACATCTCATTAATATTTAAGCCATGCTACTAATCTTCTTACCAAATTATGGGGGTAAATGAATGTCCGTATAGTACCGAAAAGCTGGCGGCTGGCCAAATGCTTCGTCTGTTTTCTGAAGCCCTGGTGATTACTGCACATACGCGATATAATACCGATATATTTTATATACAATAAAATGATTTCAACAATTGGACCTTTTCCTCTCTTAGAAATGCATATATGAATATTGATTGGCTGGTTTACTTCGGCGATATCAGTACAGTTTCTGGTATTAACAGCACTACCAATTTAATGTCCATTTGCAAAAAATTTCTGACCACTGCGTGCAATTATGAGCAAATTTTGTATAAGGTAAAGAACTATCATCATGTTTTTCAAAGGCAAAAATATTGCAATTAAAGACATCTTTGAAGCATGATGTGCAAAATGTCGCTAAAAATATCCACTTCATGAAGGATAAAAAGCTACGGAAGTACTGAAGGCTGACGTAAAGTCATGAGCACAGTCCCAGTCACAGCTAGGCTACCGTGATTTTCATCTAGTGACCATTTCGCTTAACGGCCCAGTTATTGAAGGTGAAGCGATTAGTCATTGTAGACACACCATGGCACACAGTGCACAACAACAAAATCTGTCCTCACCATTTAACCCATAGGTGACATAGCAGGGAGTAGCCAATTAAAATCATTAATTGAAATTAACTGTAAGGGAACCTAAGGAGAAGTGTTGCAGCAGTAGGCAGCATTAACCGATACCTAAATGCAAGTATTAGCCACATTTACCACTGAGAAACCAACTCACAGCAGACCCACAAACTCCCACCACCATGGGTGTGGCTAACCTGGGAAATGGAGAGGGGGGCCCCCATGTCCTATGGGTCCTGGAAAGCGGTCTCCAGGGGGCCCGGCGGGGCCAGGGAAGCGTCCCCTGCCACGACCCAGGGGGAACCCACCGCGTGGTCCGCCACCTGGAGGACCCGCCTTGCCCTCTCCGGACATCTGTCCCGACTGCGTGCCTGTAGAGGTACGGAGGAGCGAAGGTACCAGCATGAGCACCCAGCTGCCCAGTACGGAGTGACCACATGGGCAGGCAGACGGATGGGAGGTCGGTTTTCACACCACTGGCCTAGCTGGAAGGGTCAAGGGAAGGGCGGGACATACTTTTTCTGGACTGCATCTCGAACTGGCTGAGCGACTGCTTGTTGCATGGCGTGACCAGGGGGTTCTGGCCGTGAAGCTCCCGTTTGGGGAGGAGCTCCAGCAGCTTCCTGGAGGACGCCTCAGAGCCCACGCAGACTAGGGCAAACCTGGGGGACAGAGAGAGGAACATGACAGCGCTGTTAAGCCAACACTCACGCTACACAGAACCAAAGAAAAGCAGAGATGCTGATTTTCAGGAATCATCCACTGCCGAATCCCAAATCCACGGCGACCACACGCTTAACGGCAGAGGAAGGGAACCGGACAAGGAGGCGGTCTCACCCTTTGGACTGGCCGTTCGCCCGGTTTTCAAAGAACTTGATCTCCAGCATGTCATTTACGCCTAAAGAGCGAATTCCTTCAGTCAGGTCCTCATCTGTCGTCCACTGCGGCAGGAAGGACCAGAAGGAAAGTACAGAATATAGACAATGAGACCCGCGCAAAGACGTGTAAGTCTGCACCTGCCTATTGGCAAAGGCGAGGTGGACACTCACCCAGGTCAGGTTGCCAATGTATAGGGCAACGCGCTTCCCAGTGTAGGTGTAGACCACATTGGATGGAGCCCCTTTGCCTCCATCGCCACCTACAGGTGGGGGGAGGCTGTCCATGTAGTCTCGGTCTTCTGGGGCATCGCCGTTGTTGGCGGAGGGTGAGATGACATCATCGTACAGGTCTATCTGCTCATGGACGTTGTAGTCAGACTCCTGGAGAGGAATATTTGACTTTGCAGACTACATCACTCCACAGACATATTTCTCGAGAGAAATCATAAAAAATACATCATGCTTACAGATATTTCAGGACTTCTCGAATCACAACACTATAGGCTCTATTACCATATTAAACATCACAAAAGAAAAAAGCAAAATAATCCCATGTTGTATATATAGAATGGAATAGCTGTGATTAGGTCCAATTAAATTCAAGAGGGAAAGGAGGCGGGTTTGCAATGCGATTCAAGTCTAGTTCACCACCGCAGCATTGCTAAAGTCAGACAAACTGAAGCAACTCCGATCTGGCAGGACAGCACCTTCAGACGGTCAGGAAAACGAATTTATAAGCCTTGTATTCGGGGCTATGCAACGCGGCTTGTCTTGGGCTTCACGGGCATGGAATACGCATCGACGCGTTTGGTGATTGGATTTTGCAAATGACAATAATAAAATGACGCTTAGGCAAGCCTCGAGGGGAACGATAGCACAGGCTTTGCCGCCACTTATATGAAACTTGCACCGCAGGCTTTGAGAGAAATGCCATCTCAAAAACGGGCGCAGACCTGGTAACTCGGAAAGAGCGGTCGATCGGCTCGATCTTCAGGTGGTTACACTGTAGCATTTAACACTTGGTATAAAACACTGCGATGAGGTCTCAAGCAAAAATGCAACAACAACAATGATAGTTTTTAAAACGGGTAACCACAGAGTGAGCAAATAGAAGCATATCGTTCTATATGCAAAATCACAGCTTTGCAGCCACATTTCACGAAATCGACGCCTGCTGGTTTACCTGGTTAAACTCTTCTTCCACATCGGCGTAGATGTCGATATGGTCTACGCCGTCCGCCATTTTCCATTCAGCCTCCTCCTCCTTCTGACGGAAGCAGAAAAAAAACGCAAAGAGGACTGGGACATGCGTCACTTCCGGAAACGCAGACTTGCTGTTCACTGCCATAACGTGGAAATGGATTTCCACCTTACAGAACTTTTTTTTTTTGTAAATTGTGTTAATTTTTCTATATTTTACTGGGCTGACGATAGCGGAGTCGTCAAAGTATAAATTATTTTATTCGATCGAGTTAATTACTTTGAAATTTCATCTGTCAAACAATAACATACTATCATAAAATTATTACTAGTATAGATAGATCGATACTTAATTGATATAATTAATTGTGGTGAATGAATATGCAATTTAAATACATATAGTGTCCATATTTGAGTACGTGTTTTTGTATGCGAACCTCAGCTACAGCTTGCACTTTCTTTAACAGCAGCTATAGAACACTCACAAGAGGAATAACAAATTAACAAGTTCTAAATAACAAGACTCGCCATGGCCATATTTAACCTTAAGTAACCTAGATGTGCAGTGTATTCCTTGGATGGCCCATCACCCCTGCGTCATCTACTCCCTACACTTCCATCAACTCCAATCTCTACAATCCCTAGTGCCCCTACATATTCCAACTCCAAGAGGAACTTTATCCATCCATTTTCTGTAACCACTTATGCTATTGAAGCATGTGGGATGCAGTTCAGAGCTGATCGCAGAGGCTATGTGCAAAATCCGTGGAACAACCTAGGATGAGGTGCCAACCCGTTCCAGAGCAGACTCACACACCATTTACATGTATGGGCAATTTGGTAACTTAAATTCAACTGGTGTTTGCCTGTCTTAAGACAATTGAAAGACAGACAAACTCTACACATATGGAGCCCTGACAGGAACTCAAACCCTGATCTCAATGGTGTGAGACAATAGTGCACCACTGTGCCACTCCCTTTGTCTGACTGAAAAACAAATAAATATAATAGATGTTACGATCCCCAGTCTAGGGTTGGAGATCGCCAGAAAGGTGTATGTGTAGGAGAGGGGAAGACGGGACAAGTCGGTGTTGGGGAAGGGGAACACAGGACACAACGGGATCTTTTTTTGTATTTTTATATTTTTATTCACAGAGACTTC
>JAODUD010000062.1:21925764-21940665 GCA_026784285.1 Stomatorhinus walkeri | reverse complement strand
CCGGGGGGGGGGGCACGGGGACGTGAGACGCTCCCCAAGACACTGCACTAGGTTAAGCATTCAGTTATGCCAAAGCCCTATTCACAGGGAATAATGAAATAAAGCAGAAATCCTGTTTATTTTGGCAAATATGGCTCAGTGTCCAAACTGGACAGAACACGACTTCCTTGGCAATATAAATGCTTGCGATATTGGTTCTTAAAACACTGAGACTCCCAGAAAATCCATGCTTATAAACCAGATTGGAGTTACTGGCTGATAGACATGTTTATCTGAATCCAGTGTGCAGGAGGCAGAAGAGAGAAACATATCCACTACAAGATATTTGATAAGTGCGGGTGTAGATTACAGGAACTGCTCAGCTGTGCCGCCATATGTGCGACTACGATCAAACAATGGGTGGGAAAGGCTTCAAAATAAAAGTCCTACCGCAAAACAACGCAAGCTACAGACCTGGCTGAAATGCACCGACATGAACATCAGCTGGGAAGGACCACGACAATGTGAACTGTGTGACTGCTGCTGTCAAGGTCAGAGGTCATGACAAAACCAAGCAACTTCAAAATTCTCAGATGTGAACAAAAGTCACAAAACGAAGACTTTTTCCTCAAGTTTATATTAATATTGTTCTTACCTTTAAAAATATAGGTTTACATGCTAATATTGAATACCTGACATGTTTACAGTGTTTTGTACAATCTGAGTCGGCTGCTCAGGATTAAAAACTCTCACATGCTCAAGAAAGACGATACATTTCATTGGATTTGCAACTCTGACTTTTACACCATCACACAACTTTACAAGGACAATTAAGATTCAGGACCTTCCCCCCCTTTGGAAAGAAAATTCCCACTGAAAACCAGCTGGTGGTATGTTGCTAAGCTCCCCAGCATCACATTTAAAGGGGGTGGGGGGGGGGGTGGGGGTGTAAGTGGGCAAGCAGCCTTCACTGGCCAGGAAAACTTAATACAATTAATATGTTGTCCATCCAATTTACCAAATGACAGCTTCTCAGTCATACGAAAACCGCACCACTTTTAATTAAGGCGTATAACATCTGGCCACCGGAATAAGCAGATGTTGTATTTGAAATTCCACAGCTCTGGAGAATGAGTGTCACATGACCTAGGATTCCAGGACAGCCAGGACACGATGCGAACGAGCAACACAGCATTCCCTGGATAAACCCCCCCCCCCCCAAAAAAAACAACATTCAATGATTCAATGACAAACCAACCACCACTGTGACAACTGACCAAGGAAAAGAAAAATTAGACAACCAGTATGAAACCAGTTTGATTTCTCAGTCTTCCAGTTTTAACACTGGTGCAGGTGCAAGCAATGATAGGAGGAATCTACAGTCACCAAAGCATGAAGAATAACATCATTTATTTCAATAATAAAAATCCTCATTTTAAAATATATATTTTATATTTATATTTATAATATACTTCATGTTGTGGAGCAGGGATTCCAGAGGTGGACCTGACTTTCAGCCACTTGGTTACGGCCCCCCATGAAAGTCCCAGCTGGGGGCACAGGGAGGGGGTCATAGGTTTAAAAGCCTCCCCCCAAAAATCCCCCGAATGCCACCCCCAGCTGTAAAAGCAGACGCAAGAAATCTGAACCAACACACGTTAAAGCTCATGTGTTTTCAGAATAATTCTCCGGAAAGAAAAAAAAAAAAAAAAAAAAAAAATCAGTTACCATAGCAGAAGGCAACATCTTAGGTTAAAAACAAACATGTATCACTGCTCACAGGTTCTCCTAAGATAAAATCAATAACAGCTGTGACAATATAGAATCGCAGCAAAACAAAACTTAGTAATTCTTAAAAAGAAAAAAAAAAAAAGTGAAAACGGTACTAATACCAAAGAAGCAGAAGTTAACAGCATGTATATAGCGGCTCCACGGACTTTCCCCCGTTGCTTAAACAGAGGCCCTCTAGCGTCACACGGTCATACTGGCCAAAGCCAACCGCTGGGCCCTGGGACTGTTTGGCTGCACTGCCTCACATGTAGAGATGGGGGCAGCACCTTTTCCCCCTTTAGCAACAATACTGTGTGTAGCCCAAAACCTTTCATGTCCAAACCATTAGAATAGGTGTTGAGATGTGTGTGAGTGAGCGAGAGAGACAGAACGACGAGGGAAAGGAAGAATCCCCCGAAATATCTGTTGCAATGCAGGCGAGTGAGCAGTTAATGTGCACAAAGTGACTATCAGATAATGTACAATCATAGATTTTGAGTCCCGTTTGTGGCGTCGGTTAAAGAGGTCCAGACACAGAGACATCGGCTGCAGGATGCTTTCAGTTCAGCTGCCAACAGAGACGGCTGCTCATCAGACCTGGGGAAGAGGGGGGCAGAGGGAGATAGAGACAGAGAGAGAAGGAATGAGAGACACGGGAAGGAGCGGCAATGGGGAACATCAAGGTGCCACGTAGTGCTGCTGTAGGAGTGTGTTTGGTGGGGGTCAAATGGAACTGAAAGAGGAAGACCTCCCCCGCCCCCTCACACACACATACACATATATACATACATATATATATATACACATATACATATATACACACACACATATATATATATATATATATATATATATATACATATATATATACACACACACACACACACACACAGTCAAAGAATTTCAAAATATGCTTAGTCAGAAGTTCAAATGACACTTTCCCCCCCAAAAAAAGCTTGTCATAATGTTCCTTAGTGTCCTACTTTAATGTTGTTTTTTTTTAAATCAGGTGGCTCACAGGCAGTAATTACTGACCTGCAAGCCAACCTGCCCAAGCATGACAAGGAGTAACGATACTAATCAGCCATTTGGGGGCAGAGCTTGGTCAGGTCTACTGGGCACCACACAAGTTATTCAGGACAAAATGAATCCATGAGAGAAATACAACCAGTTAGAGACAAGAAGACTTAAGTAACAGACTAGCATGTTATTACACAGCAAATATTTTTCTAGGTCAGACCACCTATTTCCTGCCTCTCTACCGCATCACAACATGCACTGATGGGAAAATCAGGCAGTGCATCCCACTGTGGGTGGGATTACCCTGCACGGCCAATCCCTGCTGCTTTGATACCACTGGAAGGAGAGGACTGAAACAGACCTGTGCCTGACAGCACTGGCTTTATCAGTGGCCCTTACTATTCCCATTACCCCACCCCCCCAGCACTCACCTGACTCAGAGAATCAGCACAGCTGTGCATTAGAGCAGCTGGCAGGTCGACTTTTTGCGGGCTTTCCCAGGAACTGGGGTTTTCCTGTTGATTTGCCGAACCAGGTCATAGAAGATCTGGAAGCAGTTTAAAAGACGTCAGTGTTCAGTGTTGGGAGGAAGCGACATGCAGCTCTTCCAGCAGAGATAAACAATGACAACACGAGCTCCGGCTGAAATGCAGGATGATACGAGTAGTGCAAACAGACTCACACAGACACACACTCCACTCACTCGTTCTTATTCTATTTAAAAAAACCAGAATGTGTTACGATAGTCTGAACCAAACCTTACAAATCAACAACAGCCCTTGTGAAAGCACACTTTACAGCCCCCAAATCCTGAACTCCCCAAAAGTTCTTCCAAACATCACACAGCTTCAGGGCAACGGCACATGAGTAAATGTCCTCTGTATTTGAAATGATGCACCTGAATTTAGGACCATTTGCTGGAGTCTGAATGTTCAGCTGATGGGTTTCACTAATAAAAAAAAAATTGCATAGCCTCTCCTATTAACTCTAAGTACTAAACCATGTATTTGCTTTTAACCCAGCATGTCTTCCTCATGTATCTGAATCCATAGGACTTTTGATCTGACAGAGGAACAAACAGGTTTCCCTGTTGTGCTCCGTCACATAACTCGAGTAGCTTTGGGTGATGGATCATATCTCGGCTCGCCAAGGCACCAACACCGCAGATGGAAACCCCCACTAGGAGCCAGGTCTGGCCGAGCGGGGGCTGTGGGGCTCCCTCACCTCGTTCACGTTGATTTTGGACTTGGCGGAGGATTCCAGGAAGGCGCAGCTGCTCCACTGCCGCGCCAGGCTCTGACCCTGCTCTTTCCCCACCACCCTTTCCTCTTCAAGATCACACTTGTTTCCTACCAGGATCATGGGCACCTGGAAGAGGGGGTTGGCAGACATAATAGAAGTGAGGTGCAAGCCACGTTATGAAGAGCCCCCTAGTGGAGCTCCGCCTAACAACAGTAAAAATAAATAAATAAAAAATACTGAATGATGAAACCAGTTACAGGTATTTGAGAGCGTTTTCCTTACGCCGCTTTGCTTTCACAAAAGACCTATGCAAGTACCAGTATTCGCTGACTGGAATGAATCTGAAGATTTTCACTCTTACGAAAAAAGGAGAAATACAAAAATAGCACTTAGCTAGCCAATTATATATATACAGTTATGTCCCGATGGATCGCATATACAAAAGGTAATTTTATGAAAATTTTTTGCATAAAAGGTAATTGCTTCTTCACTTTACACCACTTCGGCTTACAAAAGGTTTCACAGGAATGCTCTACTTTCGGACAACGGGGGAGACCTGTAAACCTGATGCTTACGTGCAACAGAAGTAGACTCTGGGTTGATAAGTACTATCTACATCATTACCAGAACGCATGCATGTGTAGAATCCAAATCTTGTGCATTTCCCGCTGGTGCCCACTTCAGTGCAAATAAATTTCCTTCCTGCAACTATCGCGTTTTGTGCTGACAGGCTGACATTTGCACACTTCCTGTTAGCAATCAGGAAGCTAATCGTTCTAGCGACAAGCGCGAGCTGAGCGCTTTCCGGCCTGATGCGGCCTGAGTGGGGGGGCAGCAGCTAGGGACAGGAATCTGTGTGTGTGCAGTGTGTCAGAGCTGCTACCGGCAAAGGCGCCAGGCATGATAGGACTTTTATCCAGCAGCACAATGCCCCAGATTATGCTGCAGAGAAAATGCCACAGTGCCCTGATAATGTGGGTATTGTATGCCTGTGCAATTTCTTCACTGGTTTAACTTTGTACAACACAGAAGCGATAAAAACTCAACCAAACTCCACATTTGCAGTAGAACTGTGTAACTGAATGCTTCCAAGTCAGATATTGGCTCATGACTGCACTGTGCACGAATCTGTGCATAAAATGCTAAGAAATAAATACTGGATGCCATACAACTGCACAAACACTTGGTTCGATGAAGGAAATTAGAAATCAAATATGCGTTTTGCATGTGGCTGTGGTGCCACCGTTCAACCAGGAACCAGAGGACTGGCTGAGTTATAGCCAACCTCCGAGCGGGGCCACTCACGTCGTCAGTGTCCTTCACTCGAAGGATCTGCTCCCTCAGGTCCTGTAGATCGTTGAAGGTCGACTGTGCCGTTATGGAGTAGACCAATGCGAATCCCTGCCCATTCTTCATGTACAGGTCACGCATCGCTGTAAATTGCTCCTGGTGATGCAAAAACGAGGTCACAGGAGAAAGTCTGTCGAGTGCAAAACATCCGGACTCGACTGTGGAGGTCAAATGCTGGGCATTGGCAGGGAGGTGTTAAGGAAGATGGAGTATCGGAAGGAACACTGTTAAGCTTGGTGTTCTTTCGGTGGCCGTGAGATCACAGAGGAAAGCGAGACGGCTTACGTAAGCTCCCTTTCTGAGCGCTGCACGAAGCGGCTGGTCAAAACGCAACATGCAGCTCCAACTGTCAAGCTCTTACAAAGGAAGTAAACCCCCCCCCCCCTTCAATACAGATATTCTGCGAAGGCTAATGTGTGTAACAGCACAGTCCTTAAACTCCAATACAGTTGTCAGAGTAAGTAACGGTGTGAAAAAATAACAATTAACTTTACCATAGATACCATACAGTTAGCATTCAAATTCATAGAACAGACTGTACATATACTGTGTTTTAGCCACTGTCCACTGGAAGCCGTTGTCAGGGGTAACGGCCGCATGACTGGTGAGAGATGCAGAGAGGAGGCGGCTGAGGAGCAGAGTATCCGGCAGTAATTGCTGGCCAGTCCGGATCCCGCAAAGTCCAAGTGTTTGTGCTTGGTACCTTGCGGCCACAGACCGGCTCGGAAAGACCGGCGGGTTGCCTGGCAGAACCGTGCCGACAGGTAGCTTAGCTACAATAACCGACGGCACACAGCCAATCCTCCTCCTTCAATCAAACCAGCTTTAATATCCATTATATGGACAAAAGTATTGGGACACCAGCATATCCAACATCTCACTCTAAATCAAAGAATATTTATATGAAGTTTGCTGTCTCTTAATTGCTACAACAGCTAGAGATGGGGAAAATAAAAGCAACTCACGATTCTTTTGTGCGGTGATTCATGTATCGCCATTTTTATTAATTTATACTTGATATATGTTTGGATTCGAGGTGGAGAAACGCTGCAGTGACTCTACAATCCTATAGGTGGCACCCTAAACTTCCCACATTGACAGGAAGCACAGCGTCCTGTGTAGTAGCAGACAATTAATTTCTAACTTTGTTTAGCAATAACAGGAATGGTGGATGATGGCAGAGATTTCGTGCTGCTTCTTCGCAGTTCAAATCCAATGTATGGAGGAACTTTGGCTTTCAAAATTTAAACGGCAAAGAGGAGCTGGACGTGAGCCTAGCTGCACGCCAACTTTGTCCTGCGAAAGTTCAGTGTTGTGGTAACATGACAAACATAAGGGCGGGGGCTTATGTGGCCCATACTGCAGTGTATAAAAGATAACATACAGGCAAACACAGAAACAGGCAGGCAGCCCCTTGCGGTGCGATGAGCCAAGGAGCCGCGTTCCATCCTCACACCCACGACACCGGCCCTCCGACACGCCTCTTACCGTCCCTGCTGTATCCAGGATCTCCAGCATGCACTGCTGTCCATCTACTTCCACTTGCTGCAGAGAGAAAGGTGCGGTTAGCTGGGAAGGACGACGCCACCCTGCTGGCCCTCAAAGCAGGTGGCACGGCCCAGGAAGTGGCAGACTATCACGGGGAACCAAACACCGGCCTCCAAGACATGGGCAGTCATTCATCACAACCCATTACGCTAACAAAATAACACAAGAAGGCCCAGCAAGAGGTCAATTCAATCTATACAGAGAATTTAAACCACCCCGTGGGCTTCAGCTGCGCTTCATCCACCTAAGAAGCCCCTTTAAAAAGAAACTCCACTGGCTCCACTGCACACAGCACAGAAATCAAACAAAGCACAGAATGGAAACACTGCAGGACTGCCGTGACTATGCACAATAAGGAAGGGGGCAGAAACTCACCTTTCTGTACGAATCTTCTATTGTAGGGTCATATTTCTCAACAAATATCCCCTGAACAAATTGTACAGTCTGCAGAGAGAAGAGGGCAAGGGGATACCATGGACAGTAAATGCTGTGAATCTGCATCATGACATGCTCCATATACCACTAAAGGATACACCTACACATGGTTACTAATTAAAGCTCTTGAACGACAATAACTTCATCTAAAAGTAATTAAAGTAGCACGGATTGTGGAGGCAGAAGCGACTGTCAGGTTGAAAAGAGCCACTGGGCTGCGACGGACACCAAAGCCACCCACGGCAGCCCCAACCTGCACCCGCTGATCAGTTGTAAAATATGTTCTTTGTCATGTCACTGAGAATATGCACTGTTGAGCCCATTTGCAGTGCACAAGAACGGTATCAGAGTCAACTGATTACCTCAAAGCGGCACGTTTCTCTACACCAGTGTTTCCCGACACGGTTCTTGGGGACCCACAGATGGCCCACGTTTTTGCTCCCAGGACCCTGCTAGACAAGTTAACATTTTTGCTTCCTGGGATCAGGGAGGGAGCAAAAACATGGTCTGTCTGTGGGTCCCTGAGGACTGGGGAACACTGCTCCACACGACACTTAGACAGTAGAGACGACATATCGTTAAGCCTCACGAGATTCCCAGCACACCTCAGACAGCCGCCCATTCCGTGCGTCTATGGAGTCTGTGACTGATGTACAAAGTCCACTCCCAGCACAAGCCTCTGTTTGTTTTTCCAGCACAAGTTAAATAACTTTGCTGTGATCGACTCACAGTTCAAAGATTATTAACCGAAACAAAGTAAGGGAGGAAAACCCGTTACAATAACACCATAAGTGTGACGTTCTTGAAATTTGCCTCTTTCTTTGCCAAATCTAAAAGTCTAAATACATAAAGACAGGCAGGTTCAGGGAACAGAGGAGATACTTACTAGTGCAGATTTGCCAACGCCTCCGGATCCAAGGACCACCAACTTGTATTCACGCATCCTGCAGTGGTTCTGGTATTAGCCTGGGAAAAAGGAATCAAAGCAAAGCTTGTTAAGCAACAATCACATTTTATACTTCAAACAAGAGCGTTAGAATATGTTGCTCTGTGCTGTCAGCTTTGTGCGTGTGTCTCGACTTGTGTTCCACTGAAAGCCTGCCAGACACCCACTCTGCAAGGCCTGTGCACTCAGGAACAGGTGGACTGGAGATCTTTGGCCCACTAGCAGATCGAAGTACCTCCCATCGGTCGTTCCTCAATTTTACATGCGGTCGGCTCTCTGTACTAATAACCTTTGGGGGGGGGGGCTGCTGTCATGGCACTTATACACAAACAGTATATGAAAGAATTGAGAATCCCAATAAACGTTGAAGCTCAGGTGCTTAAGAATAGCATAGCATTTAAGCAGAGACGTAATCTGGTTTTAACAAATGACTGAGGAAGGTGTAAAGGATGCAGTTAAGATGTAACAGAAGCAGACCGCCTCATTCACATAGAGGTAAAGAAATATTCCAACGAAAAATAATATTAACCCATAATAACCCATGTATTTTTGCAAAAGTATTATCGTAATATGTTAAGACATGAAAATGTGAATTTGTCTACCGTTATGAGAAGGGCGACAGCCACGTGGTAAAAGAGCCACAGGTCGCCGACCCCCGGCCTAAACAATACAGTATAACCACTATTTACATAGTATTTACATTGTATCAGGCATTACAAGTAATGTAGTGATGGTTTACGATAGGATATGCACAGGATGCACACAAATACTACACCATTTTATATAAAGGACATGCTGAATTTGGTATCAATATGGGGTCCTGGAACCAACCCCCTGTGGATGCTGAGGAGCGTCAATTTGGGAGCTGCTCTGTCACCTACCACATGCATTATACTACTTATATTAATTAAATAATGTCCATTACTCCTTGTTTTCCATCTTGATTGAGGAGTACAGTGGCCACAGCAGATCACCCTTGAAGTACGCACGATGTGCAAGGCACTGAGGCTTGACAGAAAGACTCACACCAGGCCCTAAGCCTGGTCTTGTTCCTATTTTCTCTGTCTGCCTCAAGTAATAGTTTCACTAATTAAAATTTGCATTTAGTGGCAGTAGTGCCATTTAAAACACATTAGTGATGTCAGCAACTCTCTGATATGCCCCCCCCACACACGCACGCACAGAAATCACAAGCGAAATAGCCTGTAGTCAATTGGCAGAGGTACGTCTCTCTCAGGCTAACTCAGTGTTTCCCTGATTGGTTCTCAGCCGGGACGAAAAAATTATGCGGATTTTCTGGGGGTCTGCTGGGAGGACCAGTGGAAAAGGGCGGTGATGCGAAGCAGGAGCTTTAGCCTAACTTTCTCAGCAGATCTTCCTGAGAAAAAGCTAGCCGATAGCCATTTAACATAGATATAAAATATTAATATAGAAATTTTAGACAATGTATCAGTAATTGATTAGTCAAAATTTCCACATTAGTGCTCCACTAATTTTATATCCATGCATGTAAACCAGGCATTCCCCTCTCTCTGTGAAGCAAGACACCCAGGAACCGCCCCATTTAGGGCTTCCACTGCAGAACATGAGTTAAAGGTGGAACGGAATGAAAATTTACTATCATGATTATTGTGACCGAAATTATCACAGTGTTATCAGTGTTTTTTAACCGTTTTCAGCACATTTTAACGGTGATATTGATACACAAACTGCAATAATTTCACCAAGTTTCATACTGAAAACCACACAAGATTAGTAGCACTATGCACTTGCATAAACACAAAAAATAAACTAATGTAATGCAAGTGTGTGAAAAGCGCATCAAATGTGCATAAAAAGCGTATTAAATGTGGAGTGTCGTCACAGCTTTCCGCCTTGTTTCCGATGATCGAAAACAAACCCACGTTAAATGCTGCGTCTTCGCACCTGCTTCTGTGAAACTGTCGCTAACTTTGGAAGATGCTGGACAGAATTCAACATGCGTTTTCAAAGTGCGGTAAATCAACCACGGTGTTAAACTTATTTAAAACAGTAATACTAACAGTCAGGAATTTTGCCTTGGTTTACTGGGTAAAATATCATCCCAACTATAAACGTACTGAGGGAAAACTTCACTTCAGTAAGAACTACGGTCAAAAAAACCACCCTCCCCCCCAGCAGCTACAGCCCCATAATGCAAATTCTTCAGCGCATTGCCACCAGCGTTGCCTAGCGGGGAGAGCAACAAAACGCTACGACAATAGCCGAGGCCAGTGAAAGCCTAATCATGACCCCCTCTGATGCTTCCCTGTATGGACAGAACGTCTAAGGGCTGAGGAGGCAGGCCTGCCTGGAAGAGCAGACAGCTGCCCCAGAAACCGCAGATGTTGGCCTACAAAACCATGTCTAGACTTGAAGCAGGACAGCGGACACAGAAAAGCATCATTCTCCAATGCGTGAAGATCTTGGTATTATGAACCCGCTGCTGTTCCGTAGCCACCAATGCAGGAGGAAGCTCTCCACGTGAGCCAGAATGGCTTGGCAGAGCATAAAAGTGTGACCTCTTCAAACAGCCACGCAGCATCTGCTTAACACCAGCACTAATTACTAACTCACTATGGGAAGTCACACAGCACTACAGGTGCCTCCTGTTGATGGGGGCATTCATTAAATTTTTGGCAACGCACACTGCTCCAGACAAGACTTCATGCAGAGGAAGTCAAACGTCACTTAACATTTACAGTGGGAGACACATGGAAACCAAGCATCCAACACCAGGAACCGCAAGGAGTGCTATCCTGAATGAGAGGGCACTAATCCCGCTCTCTCTGGAGATATGATCCAGGAACCTCTACACCACTGTGGGCACCAGTGGCATCCCTTGCAGAACTGGGACTTAGACCCCAAGTCGGGTCTTTCGGCCTGTTTTGTCTGCCACTGTTAGTCAGTGACCATAGTCTCTATGACACCAGTTCCAATGACAAGATTTTCCAACTTTGCGCCCATGTCTGGGCTGATCAGTAACCACCGTCACAGTTAGATTTGTTTGTTTGTCTGAGGTCAAATGTCGAAGGATCCAGGGGAGGGAACATGATTATCTGTTTTAAAGGGGCAGTTCACTCCAAAACTGAAAAATACTTCAAAAGTATTTTTGGCACTTTAAATTGAATACCATTCATCCCCATTATAGACGAAAGATTACTGGCATTTCTCTGGCCGATATCTGGCAGCAGGACAGCCTTGATGGATAGATAGCACTAAAGCCCCTTTAAAATGCGTATTTTCCAGGTTGGGGGGTATTGCCCCTTTAACTTTGCTCACTGGGTTTCATGTCCAGCTCCCCTCCCTACACACATACACACAGCTGGCAGGAGGAAACGCCTTAGACAGATGAGACTGAGCTGCTGTCGTATAGCAGAAATGCCCCCCCCCCACCCATCCATCTATCTATCTATGAGGTCACTGTCCCTAGGCTCTACAAGAAATGGAGAAAACCTGGAAATGCTAAGGACGCACGCACACGCACATTACATACATGTACACGAGTCCCAGAGGGGGTCCGGCTGTGCCGCTGCACTACTCAGTAGAGATGTATATCCATACCCTGCTGCTCGGACCGACATGGAGCATGCTCTCATTCGGTTTCCCAGGTGTTCTGCTCCAACCCCCCCAGAGAACATTTCGGCTGTACGGTGTCCCAGGGAGAGTTCGCAGGCCAATAAGCTGGAATGAGACCAAGTAAGCCAGGATGTGACCAGGGCTTTCGGTGACCGTGAGCCTGCCTGTGCGGTGCCAGACGCTGGAATGCAGGCACCCCATAGAGGCTTGTGAGCCACGTTGTCATTACCTTACTGGCACCTTCCCACACACTCACAGAAGGCCTCTTTCGAAGAAAGTTAATTAAGATATTTCTTAAGTTCAAAAAAGGAAAGTAATTCCAAGCACGGCTGAAATTACTGGTTTTCCTTATATATATCTGCATGGACCTTAGAGGGCCAGTAACGCAGACGGGCGGCAGTGGGAATACAAATGAAAGCCCTCCTCCCCCAGTTAAACCAGACTGAACTCCATGAACAGTTGCTGAGCCTTCGGAGTTCAGGGGCCGCCAAGAAAGCAGAGGGATGGCCAGCGCCATGTTGTATGAGCTACAGCAGTCACATGACCCATTCCCAGCAAATTGCATTGACAACTCGTAATATGTGATTTGGATGCTTTGACCTTAAGCAAAACTACCAACTACCAGTGAACATACTGAGTCACCAAGCTGCACTCAGCTCGTCTCTTCAGGCCAGCTCAGCTTCACCAAAGGCCAACCACATCCCAAAGGACCCAGATCGTGTACTTTAAAAGCCATCATGTCATGTCAATAAAACAAGGAAACCATAGATCATGACAGTGTGACGCAATCCAACCAATTTCAGTATACACTGTAAAAGCTAAATCTAATTTCTGAAATATGATTATGTTTTAAATAAGAGTGAAAGGAAATTCCTTTGATGAGGAACTAATTTCAAACCCTGGTGGCAGAGCAACACAATTTCCCTACTGGCCCTTTAAAATCTAGCATGTCAGACACAGGCCAATCACACACAAAGGATTGCTAGGCAGGATTTGAAATGGAAAAGTCAAATGCCATGCCAGCATGTATGGCTCTATCATTGCAAGAACTTGGCTCAGACGATAACATTCCATATAGTGACAGAAAGTTATACAATTGGATATACACACATGCATGAAATGAATGTAAAAAAATAAAGATTTAGTTTATTCAAACTGAAAATAAAATAAAATGAAAATGCTCAAAAAATAAAAAATATAGATGAGGCACATCTCATAGCATTTAAATAATAATAATTTAAAAATTCAACAACCCTTTCCTGGTGACACAGTGAAAACACCTTGCGACGTAGTTCTGGAAATGACTCGCTGTCTAATGGAATAAGAGGCAGAACTTAAACATAACGTAAAACATGGTTCATATTGAGCAATCGCTAGGAGACCATCGGCCTGGAGATTAAAACTCACGTATAAACAGTCACAGCCGATTTACCAGAGCTGCCCTCTCATGCATACATTTGTAAACCAAAAAAGCAAAAGGGGTGAAGAACATTTTTCACGCTGGTTTGTTTGGGTCAAATGGGAAGAGATCATAAATAGTTCTGTAGTCGATATCCTGGTTCAAAGAGGCCTTTAAAATATCCTAATAAAGATGTAAGCGTTGTCATCACTGCATGCACTTTCATGTTGGAAATAACAGCGAGTGCTTTACATGTTTCTACGCTGCACAGGCTGGACCAACACATCCATCCCATTAGACAGGGAGGAGTTTGTTTGTTTTGTACGACCAAGGTAGCTTCTCTATTACATCTGGCATGGTAATTTGAGAAAGCTGAGATGATCTGAGAAAGCACTTCTTTACACAGTGTGTACTTAAGAGTGTGGAATAGTCATCCAGTGTAGTGTAAGCTAAAACCTTGGGTTCTGTTAAATCAGAGCAAGGTAAGATTTTCACAACTCTGAGACTAAGCTATTACTCGAGTTCTCTCCAAACGAGCTTTTGGGCCGAATTATCTCCTCTCGTTTGTAAATTTCTTATGTTCTTACATTCAATAAATGGTGAAATCATTACCAGGTTTAATGGTGTGTCACTGCATTAAACTACCAGTCTTGGGAACAATTCACCACAACACGCAAAGCATACAGGAGCTTTTGTTCATACAGGGTTAAATTCATGGGAAAAGTAACCTTGTTAACACTCCAAACCTTACTCCTACTTCTCAAAGTCAATTCAATGCCAATATGTGTACATTCCCCCTTTCTAACCTGCTTTACATACCCAGAAAGTTCAGACCGGCCAGTCAACAACACATGGATAAACCCCTACTTGAAATCTGCTCTGAAGGGGGAGCACCACCAGACCTAAGGCTAGGATGGCAAAATGGAAGCCGTGTCAGTCAAGGCATCCAAAACCTTGGCCCAGAGAAAGACATTACCAGCCTACCTGTATAAAGACAGGCAGAGACTCAAAGCAGTGAATTCTACTCACCTAACAACAGTGCAATTCTGCTTTCTGTGTGGTGCAGTTGCAGGTTAAAATGCTGTCCACACACTCCCAATACCAACGCCATCCAGTGCACAAAATGCAAAGACATTTCAGGACTCATAAAACCCTCCATCTTCCAACAGCTTTTCCCGTACAGTGTAATGGGGCACATTTGAGGGCAACACCACTAACTTAGTTTAATTAAAGTAATTTAATCTTTTTTTTGTTTTAAAAAAAATAGCAATATTAGCCCCGGAAATTTCAGCGATCTTTAAATTGTGATATCGCTCAGCCTAAACTAACATCTAACACGGTCCTTCAGAAGGACAAGTTTGCCACTGCAAACCTCCCTCATACATTCCTAGGACACATAGAGCAAAGCCTTATCCCTGTGTACTGATTGCTGAAGGCTTACCGGTCTTTGCTGCTAAGAAAGAAAACGTCCTGCACCACATTGTTCGATGTCACTCGCTTGCAGGTGATGCACTTCCCATCATACTCAATGATGATTTGTTTGCAACTTATGCTGCGTCCCAATTGAACTTGTAACTCGTAAATTCCAAGTTCCTGGTCAAAAGGTTCAACTAGA
>JAODUD010000062.1:21913479-21925664 GCA_026784285.1 Stomatorhinus walkeri | reverse complement strand
CTGGGTCCCAATTGAACTTGTAACACGTAAATTCCAAGTTCCTGGTCAAAAGGTTAAACTATAACATCCCCCCCCCCCCCCCCCAAGTCGAAATTCCAACTCATGAACTCGGAGGGACGGGCACAAGCCGAGATCACAGAGAAACCCCGTATTAACTCTGCGGCTCAAACACACCAAAGAAAGCAAGACTGGCTGAATGATAGAATATACCATTTATTAGATGCATGGAAATAAAATGTAGTCTATCAAAGAGAAAACTGTATGAATTATCTACACATTGCATATGTTATAACTTATATAGCAAACCCCAGCTTCAGCCAAGTTCCCTGCTTGCTCGACCCCCAGTGTCACATGATGGGCACAGTGCTCCTGTTACAGCTCTCGTTCAATAAAACTGGATGAAAACAAGCATAAATCAAAGTACTGCACAGGGTGTCCTTAACCAAAGGAATGTGGCATTTCACCTTAGAAACATACGCATTTTAAAAAACATATTTCATTTTCTTCTTGACAGGGTTCCATGGCGAAATAGATGAAGAGGATGAATGGGGGGGGGGGGTTGCGCCTATGATAATACCCTAAATCAGCCAGCCAAGAGCAATGGGGCAGATCCCACACACAAGGGTCCATGACCACTCTGCTGTACAGCGTATCCCACAATGCAGAGGGGCTGCTCACTTCCTAAACAGCAAAGTGGGCCACCAAGGCACAGAGCCCACACCAGATTCATGTGACACATCAGACTTCCTTCCTGTCCACCACCAGGAACCAACCAATCAGGGCACACTTGCTATTCGGTGAAATGGTTTCATTGGGATTCCCCTGCCTTTATCACTTGTATAGGCAGAAATCGTTTTAAAAAGCTAACGAAAGTTTAAAAAATGTCTGCTCATAACTTGCATGCACGGCCCTCTTTAGGGATGCATTAAGGGGCTCCGAAAGGAGCGCAAGCAGATGGGAGGCCAACTGACCCCAGGTGCGGATTCCCAAGAGCACGGCGCCGAATTACTACAAGATAAAATTCCACTACACAGGAGGCCAACAAACCGCTGGCCCCTCCAACATGATTCCATTAAAATCAGAACAACGATGACATATTTTTGTCTCGGTGCCGCAAATTAGCTTAATTTCAGTTCTCGTTTCTGCCGGATAAAGCGATCCCATCAAAAGCTTAAAAATAAACATATTTGCCTTAAAACTTGGACTGCTCCTGTATCAAACAGACGCTCACAGACAAACTTGTGAGTAGCAGGCACATTCCAAGTGTATTTCATGGCTAATCGTGTTAGTGGGCAGTTAGGATACGATCACTGAATCACACGGAGTAGGACGAGATGCTGTACAGCAGAATAAAAATGACCTGGCACAGCCCCAGCAACCAGAAGGACTCGCTGCGGCAAGTCACATGAGCTACACTCTTCTGAGGCTAAGGGTAGCAGTGCATTGTGGGAGTTTAACTCAAATGCAAATACCTAATGTTAGCTTCATCAGCACCTGAGGTGATGCACTGAAAGGCCACAATAAGAGCCATCCGGTGACACAGAAGGACACGCTTGACGAGCAATGAACATCCTATCCAAGGGAGCAAAAAAGCCCCAGAAACAAAAAGACAGTCCATCGTCCTGGATTATTATGGCAAGAATGATTCATATTTGCTACTAGCTTTACACGAAGGGGGAGGGGACTCCAATCAGCACCAGAGATGCACAATATATCAGTCAACACATCAGTAATGTTTGTTAAAAATCAGCATCGGTCCCATGTATCAATCTCGGTCGATACTGCCTGCCAATATTTAGATTTGAATCAATATCCAAAGGTAGCAGCACCGGAGCCAATAACTTAACCACTGAAGTAATGGAGATGAATTATTGCATTGAATGATCATCCCTTTTCCATGATGGAGGATGAGGGATTTTAGTCGACTCATTCACCACTTAAAATCTCGCTAAGTCGGTGCTAAGTCTCCCAAGTTGACGCTGCATCGCTGATGTCTCAGCACCTGCATTAATATAGCGTGGTTGCAACACAAGATCATGAGAAGTAAAGCCGTTGAGTTCAGAAGTTAGCCAATTATCACGATTGGTAATATTAGACAAAAACATACCGGTATATGGCTAAAACATTAACGTATCACTCAAAATGCAAATATTTTTATAATACTACAAATAACCATTAAGAGACTAGAAAATGGAAAACTGAATATAAAATATTTTAATGTTCAGGTCATTTCAATGAAGTTTTCAGTAATGCCTGAAATGTAACACCGGATATCTCCCAAAATGCATCTTTGGCAATACAGTTTGGCAGAGCAGTAAAGGTGAATTAAATGGGGGATCATTTAAATAATTTAGGCATTAAAAAAACCTGCGGGCCCTGTGGGGGGGAATGACAAGTCTACGAATAAGGGGAATAAGGGCGATATCACCAGAGCAGCATGTGTGCATAACTCTCCACAGGAAGTTAGACACTGTTAAACACTGCAGGACGAGGTGGGAACTAGGGGTGGCAGGAGGGACTGGCAGGGGAGCAATGGCTTCTGCTGCACATGGGACCTATCAGTATCATTTGGCTTAACTTCACAGGCCTTGTGATCAGGCAGCAGTAGTTGATCAGTAAGTCCATCGGTCCTCCACAGCACACAATCAGCATTCACACAGTGGGGTGTTTTGGGGTCTGTTCTGTTCAGTTATCACTCTGGCTGGCATGCCCGTACGTCTCAGATGCCCAGACAGAATGGCAATTCTAAAGCACAAACTATATTAACAGATTCTCTCCAGGGCTATCACCCAAACCATTGCAGAACTGAAAAAAACTAGTGGTTGTAAGAACGGCTTAAACCGTGTGGCTGTTGGTTTTTTCCTTAAGCCCCTCTAAATGTCATTATCTGGTCCCCACACCGCTGAACAGGAAACAGACGGACAGGTAGATCATCAGCAATATTAACAGATATCTATCGTGTTACCAAAATCACTGTAACGTGTGCACTACAAACCACTAAACGAATACAACGTCTTTAAGTGGGAACACTGGTAAACGTTAGGCCGGCAGTGAAAGTAAACTCCCACTGATTCCGAGTTGCCGCCAAGTGTTACACAAACGCATGTATTGAAACGTCAGCTACACCCCAAGGACAAACCCACCCCGGGGCTCAAAGTTTGTGACAACCTCTAAACGAGAACACCGCGTTAGTTCTGCGAGGCGATGCTTTAAAATGTAATCAAACAAGAATCAATGTAACCGCGGCTTCTTTCCTGCTACTTTGATTCACCGTCCGAAAGCTGCACATGCCACAGGCCGGGGGATATGCACCGATTAGCATATTTTCGTATCTGATCACAGGATTCATTAAAAGATCTACGAATAGTAAATGAAAACAGTGGATTATACCGTCACCGACATGTAGGTGAACCCCGTCAAGATGAAAGGTGTAATCCCAGCTGTTACGGATGAAACGACTTGTCTTTTTCCCCAGCTACAGCGGAGAACTAGGTGGGGCTCGTTATCAGATCAAACCCGACGCAGGGCTTCGCCTGCAAACCCTTAGTTTTTAAAGGGTATTAAAAGCAGACTCGATCGACAAATAGTGGACTGAGAGTGGAAAAGGGCCAGGGGGCTCCGGTTTATGGAGACAGATGGTTGGGAAATAGACGTCGCTTTAACGCCGTCGAGTCGGACAACTTTTCCCATTTCCGTCGCAACTTCCAAAAAGCCACAGCACCATTTCTAGCCCAACCCGATTCCCAAACCCCTTCCACTGTCCTAGGGAGGGAGAGGAAAGGGGGTGGGGGTATAAGTTAAAAGCCCAGCACCCGTAACTTCCGCGTTGTCTCCGAGGCGGTGAGCAGGGCGGAGGCTGGATGTCGTACCGTCAGGTAAAACACTCGCCTTCGCCTGGTTTCTCTCGCCCTCCGCCATATTTCAGACTTCCGAGGCGCCGCCGCTCGCGAAGCCGCGTCACGCGTGTCGACGCCGGTCCCCCGTGAAAGTGTTACGGCGGCGCTGAACAGCAGCGGCGGCGGTGCCCCCCCCGGACGGAAACCCGGACGACTAGAAAGCAGCGGACCGAGCGTAGGCTCGGCACAACGTAACACCTCAGAGGGAGAAAGAAATAAAACGAACAGCCAAGATAGCCAGCCCGCTTACTGTACTTACAATATCCCCCCTCGGCGTTTCCAGAGTGTCCGCGCCGCCGCTTTATCCGTCCACCCTCCCTCTCGGTCTCTCACAACCTCTCGCTCTCCTTCTGGGTGAGGTTGGGCTTTCCGTGTGACGTCATAGCCTCGCTTTCAGGCGCCCCTCGAGCGGCGGGTCGTCGCGAGCGGTTTAGCCCACCGTTGAACTCGTTCGGTCGCTCGTTTATTTAGTCCAAAACATAGACACGTAATTTATACGTTTTTTTATTTCCTCGAGATATTTCTCACAGAGTTATGGACTTTTAGGACGTTTTTTTTTCTCTTGCTTCAGAGCTACTTGTCATCAGCAAAACGGATGTTGATTGCAAGTATGATGAAGAATGATGGTTCACTAGTTTTCCTTGAGGACCGGCAGAGATTCCATTAATTTGTTCCTATCTACCCCAATCAGGGTAATAAATCTATCGGAACTTGTATAATCAGTTGCATTACCTAGAATGGTTGTAGGGCATTTCATTTTATTAACTTACACTATTTATGTTCGTTAAACAAAAACAAGAATGTGGATCAAATATAGACAGAGTGTGACTGATGTTATACAGCACAAAGGCGGATGTTTAAAATATAGCTGAAAACCACCCCAGAGAAGAACAGATCGGCTCTGCCGAATTAGTGTCCAACTATGGATTAGAACATGCATCTGGAATAATTTTTATATATTAAAACACATTATCTTTCATGCCATGTGTACAGTACAGAGTAACACATGGCACACAGAAGTGGACATCCAGGAAGCGAAGCGAGTTCATCTCAGGACACACATTCCAAACACTAAGTGTAATTTAGCTGCATCTAAGTAAACAGTTTTTAGACAAACCAGGACACAAGATTGAAACCCCAAATATTACAGCTAAAGCACTAACCACCATGAGTCACCCTGTCACTCTCATAAACACAATAATCATAAATTGTATCGCATTAATCTTCAGCTTAGTGGAGTTTGAACTTTACATATTGATAATTCAATATTGATTTTGTAGGCACATTCACTATTAGCAAAGTTGCGGAGTATTAACACATGCACCCTACACTGTAACAGGTATCATGCACTGTGCTCATTTACTGTGAGCTCCATCAAATGTATGACCTCACCATGGCAACATCTATATTTGCAGTAGAAACATTCTCTTTTTAACTGCGCTACCTGCATTTTGCATGCGGGTTTAATAATAAAGGTGTAAACATTTTGCGTCTATTCCTACAGGTACACCTTGATGGATATGTCCTAATATTCCCTTTTTTCAGAAGAAGACAGAATACATTTTTCCCATAGACAACAAAGTCCAGCCCTTGATTTTGTATATATTGGTGCTGTTTACACAATCTCAATCTCTCCTTTCCTTTGCGTACAGTCCAGAATCTTACACGTGAGGGACAGATTCAGGCATCAGGAATAATGGGTATCAGGATTCCCCACACCTGACTGGATTCTGGACAGTTCTCCTGTCTCTGAGCTGAAATATATGTCAGCATTGTTTACAACATATAAAATGTTGTAATGCAATTGTGTCCAGGATACTAGGTTATGAAGAGAATCAGATACTGCTTGTATATTGCCTGTATGTTAAGGAGGCTGACACTGCTATCTTTGTACCTGATGGGGTCAGGGGATTTGCAGGCAGTAGCAAGATTAGTGCCGGTCTGACTCACTCCTGGCTGAGCCACTTAAACACAATGAAGCAGTGAATCCTGGCAATCGACTCAATGGCATAATTATGGGTTTGGATGAAAGACAAGTGTAATTGCCAGGGATAGCCAGGATGTGTAGTAAAGTAGGACAGATTCCACTGCTAGTTGCCAGATGCAGCTGTAACAGAATGTAAAATGGAAACAAAACTACAATATGTAATATCATAGGTTACAAAAGGTTAATTGGCTATATAGAACAGGCAAGACTGTAGTGCAGGGAGACCCCAACCTTAGATGTTTCCTCTCCTACTGAGGGTTATAAAGCTAAATTTAGGGAATAATATGGATAAACATAAATGGGCAATTCATACACGTTTTTTCATGCTCAAAAAGCAGCCTTAAACAAGACACACAGCATACATGCATTTAATGTTTTACGGCACTTGCATACTTGAGGGTTCACATTTCATCTGGGGCACTTGGCGATGAGCACGCTGTTAATTTTACCAGGTGGTGGTGTTCTGAAAGTGGGGCTCGCCCATATGTCCACACGTTGTATTCGGATCATTTCACTGCATGACACCGAGTGTGGGATTTCCGAAAACCCAAAAGTCTTTAATATTGATGATTAAGGGCAATAGCAAAATGTGCACAAGGCAAAATCAAGCACTTCTCTGTAATGTGTTAAATATTTAATTTGAAAGCCAGTCAGACACACGCATGCCTTTCCGTACCAAGATCTGACTTAGCAAAGGCATGAAATGTAAGTGTTACATCTATTAAAATAACTGTGCATAGCTGATGAATAACAAGAATACAAACACATAAGGTCTTACTATAATTTTCCTCTCATATGGATATTTTCCCTGAGACTACTGCTTATATAAAATAATCATACTGTTGTTGCAGTTTATGTAAAACATATAAGAAAGTGTTTGTGTGATCCAAGGATACTAATATACCTACCATCAATCGTCACTGGGACTCACTTCCTGCAGGACACAGCTCTGGTACAGTTTTGTACCTTAAGGTACAAACAACATTAAAGTGCCCCCTGTGGTCCATTTCTGTACCTTAAAGGGTACATTTACTTACAGTTAGGGTGCAATTGGCAGACCCTTGAGGGTTCAGCCCCAGTGACAAGTAATTGTACCTTTGACGGTACAAACTGGTACTGGCCTTTAGTCCAGCTTTGTTGTTATCATGGCCTTCGCTGTGATCTCCTCTTCCAAATGTGTCACTTTTGCAACCACCACCTTTTCTTTATTCATGTTTTGCTTTGAACTGTAGGTGTGGCTTTGCAGGTTACTATGCTGTACCGGTGGTTGGAAAGTCACCAGTTTGCTAGAGTTAGTCACGACGAAGGAGAGACGATCCACATAGTAGCTCTGACCAAACAGACTTTTATGAATGTGACAGAACACAAAGGGAGGATCAGAAAACAAAGGGACCACAAGGGGTCACTAAACTGGGAAAATAGAAACTAAGGCAGGGTGCAACACCAGAAAACAAGGGTAAGGAGGAAGACAAGAAGCCACAATAACTAACATGGGATAACTATACTGACTACACTTAACAATGACACAGTTAACATATGGCAACAGTCACAATGACCAAGTAAAGAAGAGACCTAAAGCAAGCACTTAAATACACTAATAACAAGGCTAGACGAAGGACAGGCAAGAACCATAACCAATTAACCAATCACAAAGGACTCGGGGCTACAAGGAACAGGTGGGGGCAGTCAGATACAAAAACAAGGCAAACACTGAGGCAAACTAAAACGAGGCAAACTGAACAAACTGCGAGCAGGGAACAGGAAGCAAAAACAAAGGACTGTAATGAAAATACACAAACGGGGAGAAGACACATGGGTCAAGACCAGACAGGTACCGATCCTGACAGAGTTCAAGTCCGACGGTCGGCAGAATGATGCGTTTCATCCCAGATGGTCCTGGGATTGCCTGACTCTACTTTCAAGAATGTACATCATGATAAAAATTGCTGCCGGGCAAATGCAAACGTGAGACGCTCATCTCCATTCCTGACCGATACAGCCAACTTCTTCAAGCGCACATTCAAGCATTGGTGCCCCTCACAAACAGGATTAGTAAGACAATTGTGGAGTGCAACACGTATGTACGTAAGGCTTGAAATAGTCAGTCAGCATCCTTATCACACTGGCTGGGATGTGTCAGCACAAATGTATTGAGCTGGTGTGCTGCAGATCATTGTGCTCTAGTAGAGTCCATTCGGATAACATGAAGCGTATGGTATTTCACTGGTAACAACTTATTGAAGGTGGTATCGATGGGACTCTCGTGAATGTTTACAATGATTAAAATGTTTCACACATCAAGCTTTCTATTAATATTCTTATTGATTGTACATCACTGTTTGGCTCTGTGGCTCTGTGGCTTGAGTTTTACTGGAGAGCTGATAAGAGCAAGGACAAGCAAAAAAAAAAACCGCAGAAGAGTAAAAACAGACCCCCTCCTTCACGGAATAAGGAGTGACAGAACAGACATTGGACAGAAACAGAATGGGTCCAGGACTGCAAAAAAAAAAACAGAACATACGGATAGACAAATAACAGATAGTGAAAAACAGGATTGTGGAACACGTGCCCTCTCTTCTACTTTAAGTACTTGTGGTGTCTGGATAACACATCGGAGAACTGGGAGCGTGAGTGGAGTAATATTTTTCAGAGACGTCAAGCAGAACATGGGATTCCAAAGCAATTTCAAATGGAAAATGAAAGATGTTCAGAAATATAATGAACTTGATAGCTGCAATATTATATAGTATTTCTTATACGAATATCTATTGTCATACATACTGATGCTTTTTGCTTTTCGCAATCCTTCTTTTTAATAACTTGTGTAAAACGACACTAGAGCTGAATGATGATGTCATGCTTTTCAGCTGTGTTGGTAAGGACCAATTAATGAGGGCACAACATTCATTCGCCCTGCTGTGCGATTCATTTATGGAATCCAATTTTGACTCCTAAATGCAAAGTAATGAAAATGTAAAGCTTGTTTTATTTTATGGGGCCAGTGTGTCTGTCTGGCTGAGTGCATCTTGATGTGAGCTCATATACACATCCGCTGATGTGAGCTCATATACACATCCACTGGGAAACACACAGGAGCACCTGACAGCAGGGGTGCTGCTGCAGATTCTGGGCCCCATTTAAACGTACTTTGGGCCCTCAATACAGACCGATCCAATTATGTTTGAACATGTCAGTCTGGGGCCCTTGGAATCATCGTATCTCCTATTACCATCCCTCCCTCTATGGTGCCCCTGCGTGACAGCGCAGCCTAAAAAAGTGTAACTTCAGTGCCTGAGTGTGCGAGAAATGCAAACCAATCCATCCTTTGATAACACACACAAAACATCTATTTTAAGTGAGCCTGGCTCGACATTAAAACCCTTTTGTCATATGATCACAAGGTGACAAATAAGATTAAACTGCCACGGTGTTTACACTGTGTGCAGAATTAGGAGGCAAGTACAATCCCAGGAGGCAATTTTAAGCAAAGTTTGGCAGTTTTCTTTTGTTCCAAGTTAATTTACTTAAAGAGAAAATGTTATATTTGACTTTCACGAACAAAAATAAAAGAAAAACATTTCAATATCAGTGTGCAGAATTATTAGGCATCAGAAACTAAGTGGATTTTCTCACTTCACCATCAACCAAAATTATAATAAAAAACTGTTATTCATTATATATAAGAAATAACAAATTATCAATCATCCTATACAAATATCTAAACTGAAAATATTGGTCAGGAGATAAGATACAAGTAAAATACACGCTTGCCTAATAATTCTGCACACGATGTGTACACACACACGCACACACACACATGCTACACACACACTACACACTAGCTAAACAATCAAATGTTTGGCTTGTTTTATTCTGTCACATTACAATCAAATGAAGATATTTTATGGCTATAAACTGAATGTCATATGTAATAACTCCTTTTTTATGTGAAGTCAAATCATATTTTACATAATTAGATGTCCGTGCTTTTAACAGTTGCTGGATTATATTTACATTTTGATTTGGTGCCCTCTATTGGTAAATGTCTTCCTTGGCATCCAGGTCAGTCATCTTTTTGGTTCAGTGGGAAACAAAAAGTCCAAATAACTTTTGAATTTAGAAATGATTATTTAAATTACATTTTAAATTATACCTGCGACCATTAACATTATCTGTCACATGCACCCGTCAAACTCGGTGGGCGGATTCTAAGCAAGACAACATCTAACTGGTTACAGTACATTGCAAACTAGGTCACAACAGATCGATTTGGCCTAGTCAATTGGATTCTCATTAATAACCGGGTTTTGTTACGCTGTCCTAACTTTCACTGGCCACCACATAATCCTATTTATCCGTATGGATGCTCTTTTATTGCGTTTACATAACCAACGAAATGTACGGAGCCACAATCATGATATGACATGACGTGTTTTTCATATACAAGGGTAATATTGAGAAGAAAAAAACTCAGAATTTCAAAGTCGTAAATTTAAAATAATAATTTAAATGACAGATTTATATACAAACATTTTAATCACAATTACAATTTAAATTACAAATTTATAAAAAAAATCATTTAAATGACCATTAAGTTGTAATTTAAATAATCATTTAAATGACATTCATTTATTAAATATTGTCACAAAACACCCTCAATAAAATACAAGTAAAACATTTCCTGCAATATATCCACTAACCCACTAGGTGGCATAATTTTTATCTGAAAGAAATTTATATTATATATTGACATCAAATCTTGAATATCTTGCACAAGGTACATATTACAGAAATTATTATTTTTTTTAAATAATTTTTATAAATTTAAGTATTCCAAGAAAGAAAAAATTATCATCCTGTACATTGATCAAATATGACTTTTTCACATTTTTCTCCCCGTCTGTGAGCTTTCTACACCCAGAGACGCCCTAACATGCTCTTCCACCAAAGTGCATAACAGCATGCCCCTCCCCCCCCAACCCTGACTTGGATATGCATTATGGAAGATGCATGCATGGATAATGGACGTCCTAGTCTTGCTATAAGCCACCGCCTTTTCTATCCATCCCTCTTACCTGTCTGGGTGCAGAGTCCCTGTTAAAAGAGACACAGGCATTGCGAAAACAAGACAACATATCGTGCTTTTTTTATATTACTACAAAAGACAAAATGCTGCTCACCAGCAAAAACAGGCAACTTAGGGTCAAAGAAGTTCACAGGACGCTAAAAAAAAGTTAATTTTTGTTGAGAACCCTGACAGTATTTCAGTGACAAATGTCCTGAAAGAGCACGTGGGCCCTGTTAGCAAGCAGGACGAGTGTGTCAATGGTGAGTATGTCAATGGTGATGCACCATTAACCACAATGTTACCTTGTTACCTTTCCTATTCTCAGCTGCAGCCTCAGGTTTTCATACTTCAAACAAAGAGGGAGGTGTGCATGTGGGTGTCATGCAGGATTAGGTGTGTTTGTGCTCTGAAATATTAACCACTGAAGTCAATATCAGTCATTTGAGCTTGGACTGCAATCCAGCTCTTAATTGTGACCAAAAGTGAGCTAATCCAACCTGCTAGTACTGTTTACCCAACCAGTTCAAAGCTGACGCTTACCATGCAGACCATTTCTCGCAGGCAAGTCAATACTTATGTAAAACAAGTCTTAGACCTTTGTGCAAAAGTCTTACGCTGCTGAAGCAAATTATGTTTAAATTATCTTCTTGTAAAACTATGATTTTATGTCTGTGAAAGTGTGTTAACTTAGCCATTTCAAAACCTCTCCTTTAATAATTCTACTATTTGTTGACTTGTAGTATTTAGTTAAGTAATGAAGCGTGCTCATGATGCAATTTAATGGATGGATGGAATGACTGGAGTGTCCCTCAGGAGGGGTTTGGTAACTGAAGCGTCTTCATAGAGCCATCCAACTACATAATTCATGATTTTTTTTGTTGCTGTACATTTGTTCGTATTCTAGTGTCACGTGTTTATTTTGAGCACTTTACACCCACTACACTTATTATACACTAGCCAGAGAAACAGCTTTAAATGGTTCCTTTCATGGCCTATGGCTTTTGCATACTTCTCTACAAGTACATACTTGGTCAATGCAAGTGTAGCTATTTCCTGGACTTGGATCAAGGCCTTTCAGGAAATACAGCTCCAAACACTTTTGCCTTTGTTAAATGTGTTAGGGCTGTCAATCGATAAAAAAAAAAAAAAAACTAATCATGTCACGTTGCGGGTTAGCGCAGCGTGCCTGGATGCGAGCGGCGTCGGGCAAACAAGGCAACGGAGCGGGATATCC
>JAODUD010000062.1:21882964-21900805 GCA_026784285.1 Stomatorhinus walkeri | reverse complement strand
CCGCATAATCCGCACCCCACCCCAGAGCGGCAGAAGACTAATTTTGTCAATCCATTTATATTACAACCACTTCAGTAGTACATCTGGCTGCTAACTAGCTGCCTTACATCTATCTCAGAAGAAAAATTGTGACAGGTTAAACCTAGTGTTAATAATAATAATCCATCCTTTATTTATCCCCACGGGGAAATTCCTTTTCATGTCTCCCTCAACTTGCTCTTTGGAGAGCAAGCTGTCCACAAGGGGCAGCCACCCATAGTGGCACCCAGGGAGCTGGGGGTCAAGATCCTTGCTTAAAGACCCACAGACAGGATGAGGCTGGGTTTGGGTTTGTGATTACAAGCACACAGGCTTAGCCCACTGAGCCACATGCTGCCCCCAATACCTGTAATGTCACAGAATGCAGCCAGAAGTATTTTTCTGATTTTCCTCCCTCTAGTCAAATGCTGTCCTAGGCGATCACCTATGTTGCCTATTGTGCGGGCCGGCCCTGCAGATACCATGTGATTATCTTTAACCTGCTCTATAGGCTGCTGCCGTTTAGTGAGAAGCAATAGGATGCACACGGTGAGAGAGGAAATGCAGTTGCATAACTGCAAAAGCGATACAGCGAGGTGTAAGAAGCCCAGAGGAGTGGCGTTAGCCGCACCACAGTGCCGGAAACCATCCGCAAAGCATGGCTCTCCTTACATCACCTCTTCCTAGGGGTTCCACTTTAAGGAGCGTAGCTTTAAGAAAATGACAAACCCCATTCTGCTTCATGGAATAAGTGCCTCCCTACTCAGAAAAAAAAGGCTCGGTCAATGAGATGAGTAATCTTGTAAAATACCAAACCATTATCACTTACATCAGAAAATATTGTCAGGGAAATAAGTCTGTTCACACTTGGAATATGTAACAGGGGTTGATTGTGCAAAGGCCTTGTGTATTTCAATGTCATTTACAGGTCTGGAAAAAATGAAGAGACCACTCTATATTAATAAAATAATACTGGTATAATAGTGGTTCTGCTACTAGAAGGCTACGCTGAGCATTAGGTTGTTGCCAGTTTTAAAATTTCTAAGACAGCAGCACACAAGAATAAGGTAAAGCTGCAGGAGACACTGGGAATGATCAGAAACCAGTCAGGCAGAGGGCAGAAGTGACTTTTTAATGCCAAAGATGACCGTCAACTTATCCTCATGAATTGTAGGATGACATCAGGTGACCTTCAAAAATCTATGCAATATCACACTGGAGATTTCAAAGCTCAGGGTCGGGAGTTGTGCGCCTTTCTCATCGCCACTACTGAGGTGTTGATTCTGCAACTTAATTAACCATGTTTACTAACATTCTTTTTCATCTGCGTTTTAAAGACGTTTGTTTTTTTTTTTTTTTTTGCAAATGACTGTGGTTTTAGCGGCTGATGCGTGGTTGGAGAAAAAAAAGCGTTTGCCATTTGACTGTCAGTAGACTCATTCAGGTGTTTTTTTTTGAGATGGTGAACCTTATCTTTGCAAATTACGCAATTAACTGCTGTTCGCGTCGTGTCGATTTTGTAAAATCCGAACAAGTTCATTATTACTGACTCCAAATTCTTTTTAGGGACCGAATCCTCCATGATGTCCATGTCGCTATAACTATGTTGGCAGATAGGCAAACGTGTGATTAGATGCTGGGATGAGAGCGTGAAAGGGAGAGAGTGAGCGATCCAGCGCACTCCCTGCCGTTTGCTTTTACTGTTTATTGGTGTGTTGGTTGACAAAACTACTTTATATGCAAGTATGAGCCACAGAAATGCAGTTGACAGAATGTGAACTGTAGAACGATTTTAACGATCTGTCCATAAAGGCAGATCGCAGAGACGTTTAATGGTTTAGTATCTAATATCATCAAGTTGCCCCCTAATCTGTATATTATTGTAGGATATATTGATGGGGTTTCTGACAGTTCAATTAGCATATGGCCTGTGACCATGGTAATCTACTTCTGGGTATTCCTGGTAGCTTTTACAAGTCTGGCCAGTCTCCCCTGTCCGGTCCCATTAATAAGGTGTTTTTGGCCACAAAAATTCCATTGACTGGGTGTTTTTGTCATCACACCATTCTCTGTAAATCCTAGACACTGCAGTGTGTGAGGATCCCGGGAGGGAGACTGTTTCTGGGATGCTGAATCCAACGCATATGGCGCCAACAAGCACAACTCATTCAAAATGACTTAGAACAGACCCAGATCTCAGTCGTTCCTCTGCTTAGTTAAATAGGAGCTGCCACATGATCTGCTGTTCAGAGGACCAGGCTGTCTGCATCATCAAGCAGTTGTACCTAATAAACTGACCACTGAGTTTATAAGTTCACATAAAAGTTAAAAATCTACTTTCTTTATTAAATGAAACTGTGATGGGAATTTGTAATAGAAACCGACGTCTGCCGCATATGTTACTTATTTAAATACTCGGATACAGTATTTTATGCATTTTTAATGGACTACAACCACTGGTCTCAGGAATACATACTTGAATAATAATGGATCTTTTTGCTTTCTAGGAAATAATACATCACTTCTGAGAATAATAGCAATAAAAGGCATAGGAGAAATACTGATAATAGGTTTTAAGTTGCCAATGGAGAATTACCATCAGATATGAATTGCAAAAGATGTGCTTTTATACTCTACAATAGTGGTCTTGTGAGGCACCAATAAAAATCGAATAACCTTCATTTTTATAGACTGAAATTAGAAATTAAATCCCAGCTTAGACATTGTTATTATTGTTTGACTATAATTGACCAGATATGAATTAAAAATCATTGGATCAATTAGGATCATTCATGTAATGCTAAAATGTATGTTTAAAAATTAAAGTATGCTATATTATAGCACAATAAATTAATTATTTAGGTTTAATTGCAGATTCTGCGACCAACTTTGTAATATACAGTAGTTCCAAGGTTTTCAGCATTAAAGTATAAAATGCAGAAATCGCGAAAGATGAAAATAAATCCCTGGCATTTTTTTGGGTAATTGCATAATATTCCTTAGGAAATTGTTGTTTTATAAACATGCAAATCACAGATGACCTTAGAGGAAAAGAGTTGCGGCTGGAACAAACACTGAAACACCCCGATGTCCGCCTCCCCCTGCGAACGGGAAGGCGAGGGACGAGTGAGCTGTCGCTTCGGTTTCTGTCGCTCTGCGTCACCGATGCCGGCGGTAGCCCAAGGTGTCAGCCCAATCTCCGTGTCAGCAGTTTCTGTCACAGATGGCCAGGACGCTCCGAGATGGATAGGCAAGAGAGACACGGCTTCCGGGGAATCCGTCCACCGATGCCCAGATCGTCAGGCCCACCAGAGCCTCATCTGTGACCGGGCTGCGGAGCTGGCCTCGTTTATCGGGACTGATGAGGTGTGGCGTTTCAGAGCTGTCACAAGGAATTTAAATCCAGGAAAATCACCACTACATATTCTGCAGGCCAGAAATACAAACGTCAAAGTCAAAAGTCAGAATCAAACTATCTCACACTATCTTTTATTGTTAGTTTGAGATTTATGATGCACAGAGTCATACTCTGAGCACCAATATCGTTCTCATTGGTTATTACAAATGTGTAATAAATGATATACAAATAGTAAGACATATAAACATAATATACACATGGCACTTCAAAACATGGACATTTAACATTAAAGACTGATACAAAGACCCTTGGGCTTTACTTATGAATCTGACCCATATCAACACGATTAACCAAAAAGGGAGACCACATTATTTTGTCTTTTCTCATAAAAATAAAGGTGAAATAATGTTATGTCAGAATTACTTTTAAAGTTGGCAGAATTTCATGGAAACTGTTGCACTTTTATGAATAGGATCCATTACTTTCTATTCATGCCACACCTCTTATAGTAAAGCAGCGCATAGGTGTTGCCTTTTGTGAGAAAGGCACTATACTTTTACTAGAAAGCCTCTAGTAACTAACCACGAGTATATCACCTGTAGTCCGTAGTGCCCCAGACCCCATCCTCTATTACACAAAGGGTTAACCCTCAAAGCAGTGTCTGAAAGACAAGTGACATAAGATTTAAAGGAAACCCATTTGAGGGGAAATCTGCAAAAGTCCACAGTCATCCCCTGGAAACCCATTTGAGGGGAAATCTGCAAAAGTCCACAGTCATCCCCTGGAACCTCGCGATGCTGAGTCACATGATTTCAAGTCTAGAAAACGCTAGACCACTCAGTGAATGTAAAGGGTGTGAACACGCCGGTTGCGCCCTTCATCCAGCTAATGGTTTTGTTACCCCTTGAGTCACAGGGGCCCACCCCCCCCCCCCCAGGAAGCTACAGTTTAACACTTGGTCATTGAGTTTCTTTTTCAGACATCAGGCAAAAGAAAAACCCGATTCTCATCACGCGTCTGAAAAAATGTGAACGTAAAATGTAAAAGTACGTTTTTCCAATCTATCCCAAATGGACACGAATTATTAATCATTTTTAATTGGAGGGACTGACACATTGATCATACTAATACTCTCCTGAAGACGAGAGAGTTCAACTTTTTTCTCAAATGGTCTGCGTGTATAAGAGCTTGAGTCTGCATTTCCTGGTTGAGACAGCTCATAGACGGCTTTAACTAAAAACTCACAGCCACACCAGCGTTGGGATTTCCACAATGTTCTCCAGTTATCGCTAACGTGAATAACTCAGCCTCACCAAGTCCGGCCTTACAGCTACTATTCAATCATATATGAATGAAACAGAAGCCACACGTAACCCAACCGTTACAATTAAGTTGAGAGACAAAAAGAAATAAAAGTAACAATAGACATTCATCTGTAGCATGTGGGCTTCTCAATTGCTTATAAAAAATTCAATGCACTTCAATGTCTTACCTGTCTCTCACACACAGGCACACAGGCTTAAAGGTACATTACATAACTTTGACTGTTACAAGTTGCGTAACGTTACTGCATTCAGATTGAAAATAAGCTAAATGCTAAGAGTGGTTATTGTTTGTTTCACAGTATGCTAATGCTGAAATATTGTTATTTCTGACAGTGTTACGTATACAGACGCTCCCCAGGATATGATGTGTTTTACGATATTTCAACGACATTACGTTCTGTTTATAGGAATGTAACCCCATCGTAACCCAGTAGATCCGCCTGAATGATGATGTTTTGAAATGAACATTTACACATTTGGTACGATAAGAATCAATGTAGATTTCTAAAGGGTTGAAGAAGGTCCCAACAGTGAAATCGGGATTCGAAACGCCGATCACAGGCACAGAGAAGCACAAAGCCCCACACTGCCTCAGAGGAACCAGATTATGTTGTTGTTAAATAAACTTGGTGTCGATCATAGACAAGCTATTTCGGGATAAGTGCTGTGCTATGATGGGGCAATGGTGAATGAATAATGATCTACAGAGAGGCCTGATTGTAAACTGAACTTCAGAGGGACTAGAAACAAAAATAGCCACTGGGGTCAAAACCAGAGCAGGTAAGTTGGACAAGGATCAACTGGGGCCAACACTAACTTAGAGGAAAGCGCACACCTACGGGTATATGCAGCATGCAGGAAACAAGCACACAAAGACCAACGCAGTAACAGGACATGGGCAGGCACAAGTATATGCAAGTAATAAGCACCAGATGAGAGGTGTGAATCATTCACTAATTAACTAAACACTATGGCTAGAAATAAAAAACGGCCAGCGACTTGAGAACATGACAGACATGGCAAGGACAGACCCTGACATCCTCACCCTGACAACAGCTCAACTGTCACTGCGTCTATTTCTGTGTTTCCTTTTTCACTATGTTACCTGACGCAGTCCTTACGAGAAAACAAATTTAAACTGCAGCCTTGTGTGTGGGTTTTGACATCAAGGTTTTGCTTCTTAATGACTTTCATTGGCCGTATGGGGAATGCCCCCATGTCTGTGCTGGAGAAATGCTTGGAAGATTCACCTGAACGGCACAACAGGTGTGACAGTGTCGGACGGCTCACCCCAATGACAAACAAGCTCCATTCCCTGCTCTTTCACTAATCAAAATAACAAATAAGCAGGTATCGTTGCCCAGGACAGAACTAAGCCAACAACCTTCTGGTCCAGATTAAGTTCATTCGATGGACAAACATAATGAAAAATTTAGTCTTGACTAATCTGTTGTGGGGACAAGGGTTGCCGCTTATTTTAGCTGTAAGACGAGGAAATCTGTTGTGTCCGTGTTAGGAAGAACAAGGTATTGTGTGTGACGTGGTGTTGGGCTGGATATGCTGACTGATGTAGCAGCATAAACCGACATGATAATGACTAAGACCTGCATGACGCAAGACTGACAGTTCGCGGTTTCCGAAACACGGCGGAACCCGTGCTGGAACGTGAAGGCGTCGCTCCCGTCTTACACTGAGACCGAGTCGTCGTATAGACAAGCCCTGTTAATAAGATTAATAATATTTGTACTTGAAATACACAGTTTAATATGTGTCGAGGAAACATGATTATGATTTTTAAGGTTTTGATGTTTCAACCATTTGTCCACAAGGTCGACTCTGTTAGCATAAATCATGAATACGAAACACTGTAGAGGCTTTGAATTCAGTTTACGAAACAGACTTAACATGTGTGTCCCTATATCTACTAATTGATTTCACAGGACTTTCTCATCTGCAGATTACCTGCTGGCCTGCTCCGTATGTTACTTAAAAAAATTAAATAAAAATACAGTTCTTCAATACAACACTAGTACTTCTAGCAGGGTCGGCGTGTTGCATATTTCAGGGGAAAGTTAGCATGGTGTAGCCAGGGAAAAGGTGACTATCCACTTAGCAACACCGAGATAACAAGGGTTTAACTACTCAAATATGCTGGGAACAGATACCAAAAGAAAGACCATAAGGGGTCAGAAATAAAAATTAGATAACACTCCAATCTGAACCATAAAATAGACCTAATACAGAGACCAGAATTAGCAATGCAGGCAGAACACCGCTCACAGAACAAAGTACAATGACTAATTTATGAGTAAAACAAAGGCAGGCACTTTAATATGCTGATAACTGGACTAACAAGGAAGGGCAGGTGCGGAACTTAAGACAATCAACCAATCACAAAGGGCATGGACAGTGAGCAATAGATTGAGCAACTAATCATTGGCACCGAGAAACAGACAAGAGGTGGAGTGACTGATAAAAAGAAACAACGAAGTAGGAAACTCTAACATAGCACTAACTGGGAATATCACACTGGGATAAGTAATGAAAATACAAACAGAGCAAACCAATGACAGAGAAACAAACAGAAAATAAACATAGTGGAACAGAAAATCAATAAATACACAATAACAGATGAGACTGGTGTCTAGCCAGCCTCAACCCCATGACCAGGGAGGGAACAATCTCTACAGCACATACTCAACCCACTGCACTATGCAGCAGTCCGGGGAACAAGGAAAACACACTAGAGACAAAGGGCTAGGAGACAGGAGTGATGGCCAGCAGCACCTGCTGGCCAAACAGGGACATAACAAATAGGATGAGCTCCAACCCTGACACCCAGGGGTCCATCTGAACAGCGGACTGGGCTGGACAGACAACACAGCAGCACTGTACAAGAAAGGCCTCTCCTCCGTTGTCATCTGACTGTCTTTATTTAATTTCTTTGTCTTTCTTTTTCCCTGTTTTGTATTACCTGCCTAATGATGTTGTAATGTGTCACAACACAACCATGTAAAGCACCTTGGGGAGACTGTTGTGAAAGGCACTATATAAAAATAAATTGAATTGAAAACTGAATTGAACGGTCAGAGCAGACTCTACTTTTTAAGGCAGCTTAGGCCTTTTATCACGTGTGGTAAACTGCAGTGCATGTGTGATCGAGCCGAGATGGCTAGTCTGGTTTTTATACTGTCGTCTGCTGGGAAAGTGCCATCAGTGCAAGCGATGCCGAATACCTGAAACAAACCCATCAGGAAGGCCGGCTCCATCACTGACCCCGGGCTCACTGGTGGCAGTAGTAGAGAAAAGGATATTAGCAAATTAGCAAATGAACAATCCTGCACAAGCGCCAAAAGGGGCTCATTACACTATGTGCTAAGAAGCACTGCAGGGGGACCCTCCTATCCGCTACCGTCAGACACCACAGCGCCCCCTCCTGACGTGCCACACTCCAGACAGCCATTACACGCCAGGAAGCATCACTTCTTTGCCATAGAAAAAGTCTGGATGCTGTCCATTTATTTTAATTGCACATCAAAATTGCACATTGCCAATCACTAATTTATTGTTATTTTATCCCTAGCATTTATTTAAATAACATTGATTAACACAGGATTATATTTGTGCACTGCATGGTTTTTATTTTTGTTTGGACTATGTTTTGTCTTTGTACCTTGTCCAGTTTGCATTACATGTATGTTCATCTGCGCCCCACATATTTGCTACTGTATGATCCGCCCGTCAGAGCCTCATGTGTGCCACGCCCCCCTCGTTACCTCGTGTTGGATCCTGATTGTAACCACCTGTTGTCTATTCGTGCCGGATTCTCCTGCCCCAGCCCCCGAGGAGGTCCCAAACACCAACACCTTCGCTTCCTCCTCCTTGGAGGAGGAGCTCGAGTGGGACCCCGGCCAGGGCCCCCTGCCGTAGGCTGCCCTGCATGTCTGTGTCCCGTAAGGGGAGGGGGCACAGGCGTGAGGTTCGGTTCCCGCCCGCCGTGCCCCCTGGCTCGCCCTCGTTTGCCCTTGCTGGGGTTCGGGGGCTGCCTGCGTCGCCAGGGGCTCCGGCCCCTCGGTCGCCTGCAGGTGCCCCGAGGTCGGCTCCTCGGTCAGCCGCGCCTTGGCCGGCTCCGCCTGTGGCATCACCTGCTGCGGTTTTCCCTCCCTCCTTCCCTTCGTCAGTGCTCCCTCTGGCTCCCTCGTCCCCTCCCCTGCTGCCCCCTCCTGCTCTCTCGGTTTCTCTTCCATCCCTGCCTCGTCCCATCTCCGTGTCCCCCTTGTGGTCCCCTCCTGCTCCCTCAGTGCCTTCACCCGCGGCTCCTCCGGCTGCCGCCCGTCGCCCACCCGGGCTCCCTCGGGCTCCCCGTGGTCCCCCGTCCTTTCCCATTTGGCCCCCTGTCTTTGCTCCTCGCCCCTTCGTTCCCTCTGTCTCCGCTCCTCATCCCCCTCTGGCTCCTTTGTTCACTCCCGGCCCTTTTGTTACGCCCCTCGGTGTTCCCACTCTGTCCCCATTTCTGGTTTGTCTGTCTGCCTTCCCTGTCCTATGTCAGCTTGTGTCTTGGTTGTTGCCCCTGTGTCTGTTCTGCATTTCTGTTCTGTTCCCTGTTCCCCTTTAACCTGTTTTGCTTTTGTTTTCCCAGGTGCTGTGTCTCCTTGCCTCGTCCGTCCCTTCCCTGGGGCGCGCCCGGAGTTCGTGCCTTGGGGGGGGGGTTTAATGGCATGATCCGCCCGTCAGAGCCTCATGTGTGCCACGCCCCCCTCATTACCTCGTGTCGGATCCTGATTGTAACCACCTGTTGTCTATCCATGCCTGATTGTCTTGCGTATTTAGTCCGCGTCTGAGTCCGTCTCCCCAGATCCGTCATTTTGTATCTGTCCTTTGTGTTTTGCCCTGTGATCTCCGTGTTACCCAGTTCCACTATAATGAAGCCCTTTCCCTGCACCATCGCTGCCTCCAGACTGCTCACTGCTCGCCCTACCGGCAGCGGCGTAACAGTATGTAGAAGATTTTCTCTCTGGGATCAAGATTTGAAAAATGAACAATATTCAATAAGTGCAATGAATTTAGAAATTTATAGGAAATTTTTATGCTGCTTACATTTCTGAGCAGAATTTTTGTCAGACCAGTAGGAATCAGCAATTAATATGTTGCAGAATGAAAGTCCACCACTGCACAAAGGTTAAACACTATCTTTCATTTTATCACATTTGATGGCTTAACTATGTAAAAAAAAGCAATCTTTTTTTTGAAGAAGAAAATGGGCCTTTTCATCTTTTAATGACATAACCCCCAACCCAGTTATCGGGGTCCCCCTGACAGCCCATGTTTTGGCTCCCTGCCAACTCCCAGCCAATCAGGGATAGCTTTGCAGTAGTCAATAAATAACAGTGCATAAAGGGCTGAAATCTGTTGCCATTCAGGCAGTCTTGACAGCGACATTTTGACAACTCTTGGACGAGCTTGACTGACTTCATATCACACAACTGCTGGATGTTCTCCTGATGTTCCAGTCCTACACGCAGGAGAAGCGACACTGTGCTGTAGGTTAACAGTTTGCCATCTACCTCCTTGGACCCCCAGTGGAGAGGGTCAAGGCTGCCCCACTATCCAGGAGTGTCACCGTATTTACAGTTGTCCCATCCTACATGAGAGTACAAGGAACCAACACTTGTTTCTGTGTGACACCAACGAGAGCAGAGACCCCTACCTGAATGGGAGCTCCACTCTCTTTGACCAGATACAGAGGACAGAACTGCAGGGCACAATCTGGGTCACCACAGTATACGCACAGCTGCTTTTGGCGACACTACTTGGGGGAGAGGGGCATGTCCCAGCTCCATGGGCTCTGGTTCAGTTGCAGAGGCTGACTGGGTGCTTGGAAGGATGGATGATTCCTTGTGCCAAAGCCTCGGTAACATGTGGGCAGAGTCTGTCCAGGCCTGTGATTTGAGGTAATCCTGGATGATGATTCGCCCACTCTCAGGCTTGACCAGTCAGTAGTGAAATCGCAAACCGCTCCCAGGAGGTGTCTTCAATGAAAATCTCTGGGTGAGAATCTACATATAACCCACGCTGCGTCAGCAAAGAGCGGCACTGGTTGGGATCTCCATTCTACTTTTCCAGAATGGTGATCGAGACACGATGTGACTGGTCAAGGAGGAGAAGCATGAAGAGGAGCATTGGACGATGTCCTTCCACGAGTTGATTTTCCAGCTGAGAGATCTTAACCTGGTATTCTTGAAGCTGGAGGTGAGGCTCAGCCAAATCCATTGTTCAATGAGTTATTCTGTCACTCCTGCTAGGGACAGAAGCCCGGGAGACCAGAGAGTGGAGGAAGAGGGTTTTATTTAGGAAAACAGGCAACCAGAAGTATAGCTGACATGCTGGGATCACGGTTCCTGGAGGATCGAAAACAAGGAAGATCAACCATACACAAGCACAATGATTAGGTAGGAAACACACAACATAAGCAGGAAGGCAACTGGGATTAAGGGGGTAGGAGAGGTGAAGGCAAGTAGGGAACTAGAGAGACAGAAAACAATAGTTAATTGCTCAGTAAGACCCATGGAAGGAAGCAATACCTTGTACTTAGTGTGAGGGCAGGCTGGGGTACAAAGGCAAGGAACAGGTGCAAGTGTCAATCGGGGCAATCCGGGGAGCCCGCTCAGTGGAGCGTGATATGAAAGATTATTTTACGACGGCACTAGAAGGCAGTGTGTTGAAGATCACTGGTTTGAGCTCTGGTCTTAGCAGAAAAGCCACAGGTCCATGGGCCCTTGAGGAAGGCCCTTAACACCCGGCTCCATGGGCACCTTAGGCAGGTGCCCTTTGCCTGCCCCAAGCTCGCTCTCTTCTTTGTGTGTTTTATGGGGCGTAGAACGAGTTAGGCGAAAAGAGAATTCCCCTATAAAGTCTCATTCTGTGGTATCCTGTCCTCTGGTCTAGGGTTTTCCTGTACAGGTAAAACAGTCCCCACTTAATGCAAAGTACTGTACTCTACCCCACTAACTGCAGGAGAATATTGGGAAACGATGCCAAGGATAGAATAGATGAATCCTATTATTAGGGTGTCCAGACTTATGCATGTTTTATAAACATCAAAAGAATATATACCAATGTTTCATAAGAAAACAAACAGGTGGACATGACATACCCCCCATCAATTGCCCTCCCCCAGTTCAGATGTGTTCTGTAGTCCATGTTTGAAATGGTCAGTCATGTCCAACTCATTTCCATTGTCTGTTCGCCTTAGAAACAGGCATACTCACATAGAGATTTAGCAGCTCAACTGTCACTGTGTCTATTAAAGGCTTTTTTTCACCGAGTTACCTGACAAGGTTATTACCAGAAAACAAAAACTCAAAATCAGCAAGACAAAGGAGCTTCCTGGGAATCCATAAGCGTAAAACACAACCCACACCAAGGAAACCTCAGCTTCGCACCTATCGATAAATAGCACTGCGCCATGCGTGGAACGCCCTTATCGTGACAGCGACTTGAACAGTTTGCCAGATCAGAGGCGCAACCCTTGACACAAATGGTCTCTTCACCAAGGCTGTACCTTCTATGCAAGATATTTGTAATGATTTTCAGCTGGGCAAGTTCAACTGACTTTATATCACATAACATGAGGGATGATCTCAGAAAAATGAAGGAATACTTTGTAAGTATAGTCGCTGCATGCGATGATACTGGTCCGTGTTTGGCTGGGATGATGGATACAGAATAACTTTTTGCCTCTGAGTCCAACCATCCAGTCATCTATCATCAATGGTTTTTGGAGAAATTTAAGGTGCTGCCAGAGACAGTCATCATGACTGAGTATATAGTTTAGTGGGTATATAGTGTGTGGTTTGCTCAAATGAAACTGAGCCATGCTTTATCATTTCAGAAGTGTTAAACTATACAGAGAACATTGTCGCTTCCAGTCTCTGCTAGGAGTCTGAAGACACCAAGATGTGCCACACATGTCTCCCTTCTGTTCTTCTTTGCAGAAAACCAACGACAAGTCGTTGTTCGACAACCCCATTTTCCTGAAAGTTCTCAACAACCAGGAAAACTTTAAAGTAAATATTAATTCACGTTACTAACTAACCTTTGCAGCATAGCAGTCAAGTAATCTCCTGCTGCTTCCAGCGGTTTGACTGTGCGTCTGCCGGCGTGTGTGTTTTTCAATGATAGACAGCTCCCTGACTTGTGTTTGGCTCTGACAGGATGGGGAACAAGGGGTGATCTTTGGAGAGGTCCTGGAGGCGTACGTAAACATTCTGTCACGCATGATGAACGACACCACAGATCCAGGTATGAAGGTCAGCATCAGCCATACCAGGAGTAGGTTGGAAACCTTAAAGAAGAACCATTTCCCAAACACTGGAACCCTGAAGGCACATCTTCAGGACCTCTGGGCAATTGCGGTAAGTGAACCCGATACCACAGGAAGCCTCTTGAGTTGGTTTCAAAAGAAAACAACTGACAGGGGTCACTGATTGAGGAGTTTTCGTTACGAACACTGCCTGGTGTTGGTGGCTGATTTCTGAATGTTGTGATGACTTGGTTTTCTGAAATGTACAAAATGCGATGTGCAGAATTTTTAGGTGCCGATTTTTAAAAATTTTCACGCTTGAAAAATCTCTAACAGTCACTAACTGTAGACATAGAACCAAAGATCTAATTTCCAAGATTGGCCTATTTTGGACTCGTGACTTCATATGAGAATTAACGTATTATACTGAATATATAACTCTGGTTTTTCATATGTGATGGTCAAGAATTATAAAGATGACTTCCTTTGACGATTTGATCACTTGATCTTCCCATCGATGTGCAGTCATGAAATAGATTACATTTTCCTTTGACGCGTAAAAAAAAAAGCCTAATCCTCAGCGATTAAAAGTGCATGTTAAATTTCGTAAATCATTGCTTTCAACTGTAAAAATATGACATTGAGGAGAACCACTCTGCACACTGACAGAGTAACTGTGCTGATATATCCTGAGGACCTTTGTTGCTTCCATTTAGCCTGATGACCTGCTGGTCCAGAGAAGGGCAATACAAGAACTGCTGACAGTATTCAACAAAGCATCTCAGCTGGGCAGCAAACTGCAAGCGTGCAAGGAGCTTTCTCGCAGGAAGCGGCAAACCCGCACAAGCCGTATATAGCAGTTTCACCAGGCCAACTCCATTTAACTTTAATTAACTTAACTTTACCTAATTTAACTTTTTTATTTAATTTATTCATTTTATACCTAAAATCTATGTATAATTTTGGAAATGTTTTTTTTTTATTAATTTATTTGTTTTCATGCATGAAGTGTTTGTATAAAAAAGGAATTTATACATTTATTTATTTATTTTCTATCTACAGTGTTTGTAAAATGACAAAAGAACTCCTCTTTTTGCAATTTTATGCAAATATAATCTAAACACACTATAAGTTTGCAGAATCATTTGAAGTACAGTCTATGACTATATTGACCATCTCTGACTATGATTAAAACAAAGAAAGATGCATCTCATTGTGTTGCATGTCTTACAGTTTAGTATTGAATCCCATTGTCTTTTCTTGATGAAAAACAGTGAATGATCTGAGTGAAGAAAGACTCTGCCCTATTCCAGGGACACAGAACTGGAACAAAAGGACCTCACATCAGTGCTCACAGAAAGTCTTGGGACGCTTGCTTCATTCCGTAAAAATATTTGCAAGTTTATTGGTTTCATAATAAAAATATTATTTTTTACAATAAGTCACAGTAGAAACATTTAATGTTTATGTAAAACATTAATTTCAAGTAGTAATAAATTAAAAGCCAACTAACAGTTTGGATAAGTTGAGCTGTTCATGACTTGCAGTCTCACTGAGTGATTTTTAATTAGTAACACCTTTGCAATGACTCCTAAAGTTTCTGTTTAGTGTCCCTTTGGGATCAATGACCACAATTCCAAATAATAGCAAAATGGTAAGAACAGAACTGAAAGAGTCAAAAAATAATGACACAATAAAATGAAAATGTCTCTGCGGAAAATATATGCAAATATGTTAAACATTGCTTGCCAATGAACTTTTGTTATAGAACCAATACATTTGCAACATTATTACAGAATTAGGAATTAACACTTTCTGCAAGCACTGAATTCATCTCATCACACAATCCTTTTTAATGACACTGTAAGAAACCGGATACATAAGGTTTAATGTCAACACATCCTCAGAGTACAGGACCCATAACTGCATTGCAATGTGTCTATAGCTCATGTAGAGACACTGCCACACACACACACAGACACACACGAGCACTCAGAAACACACACTCACGCCTCTTGCAGTAACCAAACAGACAGACTGCACGGAAATATCACACCTTGCTTGAAAATGAGAAACATTGTTACTCATCTGCTCAGGTCTCACATATGTTCCTTCCCACACTTGACAGAGTGCTTTCCATCAGTTGTCTCTAAATGCGACTCTACTCAGGCCAAATGCACACCCATCTGAGGCTGCATTGTGAAGAGAGACACAAGCCCTCAGTTGGGTTTTAGCTACAAGGCTTGTAAGGAAGAGATTCACACTCTCACTCTCCCATCTACACTCAAGAAACAAAACTGCATGAATGTGTCACTTTACAAAAGTACATTCTGAGCACATCATTTATCTGTCAGAGATTTGCAAGAGAAGGTATTCCTTGTCATGAAACAGCCCTAGCGTGCATGTGGGGGCGATGAGGCTACAATAAGCTACTCTTAACACCCACCCCTTCCTCGGGGGTGTCTTCTACAAGACAAATAAACCAAGAATTTCTTCATGTTAAAAATAAGCACAGACTAAAAGGCACGTGAAACCGCATTCAGCATTTGCCGGGATCATCGAAACCACAGCATTGCACGAGATCCAAGACTAATTTGTTGTCGACACACATTGACGGGGAGATAAACGATAAGCACCTACAAAAGTAGCTTCACACGCACACTCAGCTTCATGCTCATGAACAAACCTGTATCAGCTTCAGCATTCTTCACTGAATAATAGCGCGTTGCCTACTGTTATAACTCTGCAATCCTCATGCTAGGGGAGTAATTGGTCAAATACCTTCAAAATCTTTGAATATCTAATTGTTTTTACTATGGGGAACATGTTTTTGGATGATGTTTCATCTTTCTGTATCGATAGGAGCTTATTATTTTAACAGCTGAGCCTCAATTACTAGGCTGTTGATTGCGCTTCTTTCAGTAACGAAACAACTGCCGACCTTAGTCCTTACACTCTCACGTCTAAAGTCTCCAGCTCTGAGCCCCCTCGTCTGCCGTGAGCCGAGCTGTCATGTGACGATCCACAGGAACCCACTGGATGTTGAGAAAATATGCAGAACTGCTTACGGTAAGCAGTGCATATAAACCCCCACGGACGGTGACAGTTGACACCACAAACCTCAGCTGCATCACAGAGTGCATCCACGTCCTGAGCGCAACAGCATCTCTATCTCCGGCTCTACATGCAATAGGCCTCTGTCATCATGAAGTCCTCTAGACCCAGCCCCCTATCTCCAGCCAGGTCGGACTCTTTTCTCATGGTTTTTCCAGTAGAGCCTTCCACAGGGCAAATTTCTGCATATTTTTAAAATGCGTAACAGGAATGTGAGGCACAGTGAACCTCTCCTTCCATCGGTGTTGTTTTTATTCCTGTTCTGGTGTGAAGATGCAAGGCCGCCCAGTGCAGGAGAAAGTATCGTCTTCAGCAGTTTCATTCTTAGCCACTGGAGCTCGCTTTTCGCTTGTCTGTTGTGTTCCAACTAAATCTCCCACCACAGGGAGGCAGCTGCCGCACGTAAACACCAAAGCCTCCCACTGAGCAGGCACTCTGCTAGTCCCTGACTTTATCTCTTTTCATAGCATTGGGCGGCAGGGTTGGGGCCATTCCAGAATGCATTCGTCAATTCCAATCCAAATCCCAGGAAATGGAACTGGAGTTGGAATTTAATTCTCCATGAAATTCAATTCCAAGTTCTGTTCCCCAACTCCAGTTCCGTTTCCTGATTTGCACTGGAATTGACAAATGCATTCCAGAGTGGCCCCAACCTTTTCCAGCACAGCCTTAGAAACCCCTACTAGTATGACCAGACAGAGATTCTGATTATGTTCTAAAATGTCCGGGATTGTGATGGTGCTAGGGGTGTACCTAGAAATTCTGAGCTGCCTGACAAAATGTCTGGGCCCCCACCCAATCTTATGTATAATTTTACATATTCAAGGGCCCCTGTCAAGTGCAGGACTACCTGAATCTTCCATACCCCCCCCCCCCCAACGCCCACGGATGGTATTCTTCAATCATACACCGTGTGGAAGGAAATGTGGACAGATTTTCTCCAAACTTCTGCCATGGAAACAAATTCTCTTAATTTCTCAAATGCTTAATTACCACCAAAAGCAGTTGCTATGTGCCTGGTTTGTGGTGCTTGAGTCCAGTCGCGTGTTTGTGACTCGGATTTAGACATGCATGACTTAGACATGCATGACTTAGACTTGTGCTTGGACTTGATGGTTTTATGACTTGTTTTTCACACTGTGCTTTATAATCTCAAAAATAAACTAGGGTCTTCAAGCTTCCAGCACTAGCTGTAACCAACTCACAGCCACAACAAGCATAGGGTTTATTTTTCACCCATGTCAGGAAATGAATTCATTCATTTCACTGAGCATTCTGAGCTGAAAAACTATTAAAAAACTGTGATACATATTGAATTGGCAAACAAATGTCAATATAGCATTGAATTGGGATGTGTCCACCAATTCCCACTCTTAATGCTCATGCAGATTGTGGCAGACTTCACATCCACGCTTCGCAGCTTCCCCCTGAAAGTTATAGAACTTGTTGTGGTAGCATAGTATTAAATACCATGTTGTACTGTTACAAACAGTTCTTTGCTAGTTATCGCATTTCTGATGTGGTAACAAACATCTAAATTTATTGTACAAAACATTTCAATAAAACCAGTGTATTTATATTTTGTACATTACATTTATCTCTGTGTTTGTACATTTTACCTGATGAATTTAGAAGCATGCTCTCATGACATGGACTTGGGCCTCCAGTCAGGGGTGTTTCTAGCTAGTATGGTGCCCTGGGCGAACCCCCTCCCCCCTTAACAC
>JAODUD010000062.1:21856597-21872816 GCA_026784285.1 Stomatorhinus walkeri | reverse complement strand
TCATACTCAGCTGGTTGGTAGAATCAAAACCATGGTCTGGATTTGTAGCTTCTGGACCTGAAATGCCCAACACTGCTGGAGGCCCCCACCCCATGTTCTCCCACCCTCTGATCTCCCCAAAGATGAGCAAATTAAATCCGTGATGAGGCTCCTCGACAAAAACAATTTCTTGCCGAACCCCATTACTGATGGTTTCACAACCCGCCAGTATCGCCATGGCAACGTTGCACTATAGAGTGGTAGCCATGACACAGCACACTCTAAAAAAGACAGGGCAGAAAAACTGGGTAATATTTATATAAACATTCAGAGTCTCTTATGCTTCTGGACTGTACAAAAACTATAAATGGTTAACCGCACGATGTGACAGTCGCTTTCTTGTTTCATAAACATAATTTTTTCCCTTTTGCAGTCTGGAATGGCCAGATACCCTGTTGTAAGTCTCCCCCTGCTAATATGACACCCACAACAAAGGTGAAGTCGGAGGGGGACTTTACATTTGTGGTGCATTTCCACTGCCACCAAAAACTGAGCCAAGTCATACCGCGGTTTTCCATTGTAACACATGCAAGCCATACCCAGGCCGTAACCACGCTGACACAGCCCTGCTTATTAGCAGAGCTGGAAGTGCGATCAAGCCCAGCTGGTTGCTCACCACCATCTGATTAATCGAAATGTACAGAGATACCGGTATTCTGTGCATGGATTATCTGAAGGAAAAATGGCATATTCTGTATATTATTTAGTATTAGTATTATCGAACATTGCAATGTACATATCCATTCCCGTTAATCTCCTACTTAAAGGAGTATGATAGAACAGCTGAATGGTATGCAGTTTTACGCAAGCAAATGCTAATTCTATTAGTGTTTGATACTCAAAGATGTGCTAGCAGAAATTAGCACTGGCTAATGATAAATGTAGCGGGGAAATTTCGCCCCACCTTGGTAGGGGGAAAACCAGCTGTTATCCTACCCAGGGAGACTAAGTAATGAGAGGACCTGAGTCCAAGTATTTGCGTGTGCAAATATGTTTTACCAGACCTACTGCGGTAGGGTGTTGGAAGGCAGGTTCAGGGGACAAAATGGACACGGTGGCATACTGAAGTGCACATGCTTTCGGCCAGGTATCGATATAACCTGCTGACAGCCCTGCACTCCTGAGACCCTAACCCCAGATAGTTCACGACGTTCAAATGCATAAATCACCCTAAACACAAAATAAACACATAAACGAGTGATTTATTGTAAAAGGAAAGGTTGCTTTTCTTTCCGTTGTCCACCAACCTTAAACAGTAGGCTATAAAGCGCACGGCATAAAAGAAAATACAGATGCACAAGTACTGTACAATAAACTAGGATGCTGGGAGTATGCATGCAACAAAGGCCTCTGCATGGCAGGGTCATTTCTTCACGCAGCATCCAAGGCTAAACTCGCCCGAGCTCCGGGGCCCTGGTTCTCAAAAATGGCGCACTTCCGCACCACTGATTCGAATGCCCCCCTCCACGATATTCCTCAGCTCCTCCACTTCCAGGATACGACTCAAACTCACGAAAATACCACTCGTCGCGGCCCACTGTTGTCGACCACACCCAAACAACAGCCCCACTGCTTCTCCGTCCTCCGCTGCAGATGAAAATGGCACCCAGCACACGCATGCCGGACTGCTCTCCACGTTCTCCGCCTGAGACGGCTCAGCCTCAATAACTCTCAAAAAAAAAACGCTGACAAAAACAGAACCGGGTCGCTCGGGTTCAAAGTATAACTACCTTCGCGCGACTCTGTTCCCACTGCACCCATCCGCCATTACTCAACCGTCTTCTCCAAAAAACACCCGTGCTCTCGTTCGCCTCACGTCTTACCACATGAGACCCGACCGCCAATGCTACTCATTGGATAAGCATGACCACATGATCCACCACGGGGTCCAGAGACTAATAGAAAAACTTAAAAGTAAAAGACTATGGATCTTTATATCTGCTGCATAAAGTTGGCCCATCTGTATAATTAAAGCCTCTCCTGTGTTCCCCTCCTTAAGAGATCCTAGAGGTGGCCCTACTTCTGACGTCCAACCTGTTGCTGATGGGAAGGCTGTGTGACAAAAGGGTGTCCGGGCTGTCAGCCGCACATGCCAGAACATAAGTCATGGTTCTCCTCCCTGGTTAAGTGATTTGTATCACGGCCTATTGTTGGTTTTTCGCCAATAGAGTGTGGAATATGACATGAATAATTCAGGTATTCCTCTAAACCGGAGCGGAAACCAATCCTCACAGAACGAGAGCTGTCTATAACATTTGACATTAATCTCAACCTAGAAATGAGCTGCTTCTAATCTCCTCTTTGTGTTAGAACGCATCTTCATCAATGTGCAGTGAAATTGGCATTCAGCCAAGGCTTTTCACATAAAGCACATATCGCATATATAGGAAAAAAGCCTTGGAGTGCAGCTTTTATTTGCTTAGTTCAATTTGCTCAAATACCCTGTTGACCATTTCACAGCCCATAATAAAATGAGTACAGTCAGCCTCATGCAATATGACTTCATTATACTTTTAGGAGAAGCTCCCTCCTGCCTCTTTAGAGCTTCTACAGGCACATAGGAGTTTTACGTACACAAAAAAATTCAGAGCGTGGAATGAAAAATTATTAGTTCAGAGAGATCGAACTATAGAGAAGGTGGGTCCATGTAACTAGAAGAGGTGGGATCTGCCAATCAGTTTTGGTGCCACCTCCTCTACAGTCTGATTGGTTAACTCCCTGAACCAATCATGTTTCGTTCTGCCTGTGTATGTGAACATCTGGCCAAAGTGTAGACTTGGGTGTCAATACTGAGCAAGGTAGTAGGTTTAAATTAAAGCTGGGAAATGTGAAATTGTACAGGCTAGGTAACCTAGACAGTGTTAATAAATAAGTAGCAGTAATTAATGCATTGATTGGCTGCAGTTGTTAAGTTTTGATGGTTTATGGTGTTCCTGTGAAGTGACAAACCCCCCCCCCCCCCGCCTTCCATTCATGCTGGTAGTGCTCAGTTACCAGATGCAGTCCAACAGTTGTATGTTAGGTCTGACAAGGAAACGGGGAGTCATTTTTATTCTATTTTCTGTTATAGAAGAAGCCATCATATAACTTGCCAATAACAGACTATAATTACATAATAAACCATTAAAGCAAGAGTTATTTCAATATGAATTTCAAATGAAATATTTAAAGCAAATATATAAAGTATAAATGCTTTAATAATTATAGGTAATAAAAATATATAGTAATTAACCAGATAACACACGATAAATTACGCTTCTGTTTAGATTAATCCCGTATGTGCTCATTCTGTTCTATTTTGGCAACAGTATGCCCTTGGTGGTGGAAATAATTTACTGCAGCCTTTAGTTGCCTTATTTCCTCTGGTCACTAGGTGGTGCTAGGTGGGTCTGCATGCCCAACCGTGCTTTAAAAGAGAGACGAAACGAAAGTAGGGAATGTACATGTTAACGAATAGAAACGAAAGGACTTGCTTAATCCTGGATTTTTTTTTATTTTAAAAGGATTCCAATCATTTGGCTGTCTACCCAAAAATAGGAACATTAACCAGAGGCGGAAGGTACTCCCAGGCTGTATAACTGTGACGGCCTCGTGCCAGTGACACAGTTACGGTGAGCACAGTTTGCAGACGCAGTGTCCCTGTCTTTCTTTCAGAAAACAAATAAAAACAACCAGAGTCAGCCTGTTGGGGCCCTTATTACTCAATGACCAGTTGATTGGGTCAGAATTGATAGGGGGGGGCTCTTTGTTAGTCCTATCCTATTGCCCCTCTGGATTACACCCACAACCGTAAGTTACATAGACTGGCCTCATAAATCATACATATTTCAATATATACATTTATTATATATTTATTACCTGTATGTTTCATAGACATCATATTTATCAAAAATCAAATTGATCCTCTTAATGTAACTGTCCTACCATCCCATATAGACTGGTCTATTCATACCAGGTGTGTGGTCAGGTTATTTATGTATATTTTTAGACAGTATGTCTCAGTATTACAGTCACCTGCTGGTGGAGGATTGGCGCCATCTTTGACCGGTAATGTGCTTTCAGCAAGTCTACCCACATTCCTCGAACCGGCAGCGGCAGTTCCGTAACGGGGAGGAATCTGTCAGGGCGTCACCGTTCAGGACATCACCCAGGCTTTGCGGGCCCTCCCACCCTTCATTGACAGCAGCTGCATCATTACCAGCCGATTCTTCCATAAGAAGGCGGCTCAAATTCTCCCCGGAGCATCAATCCACTAGGCTATGTGGTTGCCAGGCAACGGTCCCACAAAAAAAAAAAAAACATGGTGTGCCAGCATCCTTATTCCGTCACTGTCCTGCAAAAGCGTGACACGCTCTCCAGCTCACCTCGCCTTCATATGAAGAAAAAGGCTATTTCTGCCCTTCCAAGCATATGACAGACCTGTTTTTGTGGGTGACAGGAACAAGCAAAGACTCTGGAATGTAATGTGGGTGGAACATTTTTGTCTCATTGTTTCCATTCTAAGTTTAGCCATATTAGTTATGATCAGCTTCTGCAATCATTTTTTAAGTGAGCTGTACAGCTGGTACAAACTGAGAGATCCCGTATTGGCTTATCCTTACAAGAGCTGCCTTAGAAGGAATATTTTGCAACATTCTACAAATGCATTTGAAGATCATTGCACTCTGAATACTGTTCTAACTTTATTTCTGACACCTATCATGTCATTAAGTTACTTTGCAAGTGACTTTCAGCATTTTTGTCTGTTAATCGCTGCAGCAACCCCACCCTACAAAGATGCAAGTCAAAGACAATGAAGACACACGGCATTGAGGCAGAGCAGAGAGCGGTTATTAGGTTTGTAGGGCACTAAGCTTCATGACTCTTATTTAAAGTGCAAATTCATCCAAGGACATTAGGTGGGATATTCCTCGCCTTCAGACTTGGCCTGTGATTTCCCCTCAAACTCAAGGATTCCCAGCCAGGTCACTTCAGTTCAGTGGCTGTCCATAAACAGTTCAGTTGAACAGGCTACTAAAGGTCATATAGTCTTCCCATAGTTACGGTATTGTTTTAATCTAGATCAAGTAAACAAACGGCAAAAAAATCCCCTGTCAGACTTGCTGTACAGGAAATGAAATGCTCTTTTGAATGTATTTGAATGCTTTAGGCTATGAGTGGAGGACTGAACATTTGTAGAATTAAAGCACCTGTCAGAACACAAAGATGATTAAATACTCTATGTAAAGGCTATTCAACATTAAAAGAAATCAAGTGTCATAGTAAAGCTGAGCAAATTTTCAGATGTTGATAAAACAGGTGGGGCAACTGGGAAATGCTCCAGGGCACAGATTCACAGAACCTTTCTGCCTCTTAACCAAGCAGCTAAATCAATGTTTCCCAATCTGGTCCTCAGGGACCCGCAGCCGGTCCACGTTTTTGCTCCCTCCAGGCTCCCTGTCAGACAGTCCACACTTTTGGAGCATGGAGGGAGCGAAAACATGAACTGCTGTGGGTCCCCGAGGACTGGATTGGGAGACACTGACTTAGCTGCTAGATTAAGGGGCAGAAAAATCTTACTGGACCAACTTAGAAGGCCAGGAGCACAGGTAGACATTTTTTACTTCCTGGACCTGAAATGTCCACCTCTGGCCAGAAGATCACTTGGGTTTTCTGGGAACTTCAATGATTTCAGAACCTGTCATTGGTAGTACTGCTTGCTCCATGACGGAGTAGATTATTTGATATGAGCTACAGCCCCACAGCGGTGTGTGGAGGACAGACTAATGTGTCCACCACCCCACCTACTGCAGACCCAGGCATGAGGAAGATGGCAAGGCCTTTTATGAGAACAGAAATAACTTTTCCTCGGTCATTTTGTTCTTACACGGGGCTGCGTGAAGTTCCGTCCACTGTTTCCACCCCCCAAGGCACCAAGCCTGCCTGCAAAAACCTGTCATCTGTAGGAGCTGTTCTGGAACCATCCTGCTCAGTGTGCTGGTGCTGTACTGGATAGAAGCCTTTTTTGGGCTGTACCCTGCTATACAAGGCTTGAGGTAACTCAACCAGAAGGCCAAAATATCAGCAGCAACTACAGTATATAGAGTACAACAAGTCCCATATTCTCTGCCAAAATTCTGAATGAAAATGGTTTTGGGTTCATTGACAACTGACAAGCACACCGAAGTTTGTGTGAAGAGGTTTCTCTAGTAAAACTATGAGAGTCTGATGGATGTGATCTCTTCGTCAAAGACAATGAGACATTCTCCCTCGAACCAGCAGGCCTCAAAGGACTCACTGAGATCCGCTCCACTGAGACGATCAGCTGTGGACAATTATACACGAAGCGAGTAACTATGGATGAAAGCTGTAAAGCGCCTTGCATGTTCCACTAAGACCATCAGCTAATAAAATATCATGGTGGACTAGCTGCAGGCAAACAGGGCAGCCTGGAAGGTCGTGTGAAATGAGAGACACTTTGAGGGACAGATGGTGGTTCACTGGAGAACTAAACACACCACACTGACTCACCGCATGTCAGACATTGCTCTGATGTCACAGAATAAAACACATTTGTGTGAGAGCCTAACAAAGTCATGGAAATCCCTGTACCAGGAAACATTTAGTATATATGAATTTATAATGGATCACCACACACTCTTGTGCTTTGGGTAAATTGTGATGTGAAAGGTGGAATATAAAAATTAATTGAATTCAATTGAATTGAATAAAGCCAAATTATAAGTCGCCCACATAATGTGAAGAAGGCCGTAACTAAAGTATGCAGAGGACCATCTAGATGAAATCCTGTGGGGCAACAATATATGCACATGTAATCAGGTCGAACTCCAGCCAAGAGGAAATCTGAAAAAAACAAAAGTCCCTGTCAAACCAGAGGTGAGGGTCAAGAGCAAGCAGTGACATGCCAGACATCATGTGTCAGGCACCTGCCACCTGTCACTGGACCTGCTCCTGGGTCCCATTACATTACAGCTGCACAATATGGCTCACAGCTGCGCAGATGGAGTCACAGCCGCTCAGAGAAGCAGGCAGACGGCAGGATTCTGGCTACGCTTCAGGCCTTTCCAAATATAACAGGGCTCAGCTTCCCTGCGATTTCAGGAGAAATCCCTGTACAGGAACCTGAAGCCACGTAACGGCCTGGCAGGACGAGGGTGTGACTGTAGAAGGACCCGCTTCCAGCTTTCTTCTGTTGTTTGATTCCCAGGCAAAAGCAAACAAGAAAACAGCTCTATGAGCCTGTCAGAGATGGAAATCTAGATGCCAAACAGAAACTTACCAGGGCACCAGTCAAGCTGAACGCCAAACATTTGGTCCGATTGACTGTTGACACAAAAGATAAAAACCAGTTTCTTTTGCCTCTGTCACCTTCCTCCTGTGAGTTCTGGAACGGGAACACATCAGGATGCGCACTTTTGAGAAATACAGAACAATTCACATAATTGACCCGTTAATATAATAGCCGACCCTCGGATTTAATCTAGTCTTTAGTTTGTTTAAGGCTTATTAACATTGAATAATTGGAGAACATATTAGCAAATGTTACCAATTATATTTGCTAATATTTAGATTTGAATGGTAGTATACACTACAATGGGTTGGTGCCCCATCTTGTTTATTTCCTGTTTTGCGCCCCTAGGTTCTGGGATAGGTCCCGGGATAGGTTCTGGGATAGGTCCCGGCATAGGTTCCGGGATAGGTTCTGGGATAGGTCCCAGGATAGGTTTCGGACCCCTGCAAAATTGCATAGGTCAAGTGGATATAGAAGTTGGATGGATGGAAGTCTTAATTGCAAGCTTTCAACTGATTGGCCTTTGAAATTCATGTAATGACAACTAAGGAATCCAATGCTTTACAGTCCCTTTTAAATATTCTGTATGGGAGCCATGTGAGATTACAGAGTGGGCTGATGAGTCACTCGTTACCGGCGATTACATATCTAAGTGTCACACGTTTCCGAGCTCCTATATTTGGTGCACATCCCAAAGCGGTGAGATTTCACCGAGCTCAGACCATTTTCATGTCAGCGCATCTATAAGCTGCCTTGGATCAATGCGGGGCCACTTCTCGTTGTAACATGGTCCTGCCCTAGCATGCTGAGTGCGCTCCATTACTAACCCAAAGCAGCCATTTTCAAAATCAATCAAAGCACGTCGTGCAGAAGCAGAGAGAGGCTGGGTGAAGGGATCCAGGGCTAACAGACTTGAGGTGTAACTACTTAAGGATGCTAAGGGGAGGGGCTAACTGCTGCCTGCATTCAGCCAATCTAAATGCTGCTCCATCTTAGCTTTCTGCTCCAGCATCTATAGTCATCTTCCAAACAGAGGCATCCGAACACGTCACCAAAGGCTTCTAGACGTTTATAAATACCCTGAGTCCAGTTAGCAGCAAAAGCATAGGTGACTCTTCAGACGTGCCTGTCAGAATAGGGATTCCACTCTCTGAAAGCAATTCTGAAGCATTCCGTCTTAATTCCAAGTGTCTATTTGTGCACTAATCTCAGGGCAGCGTTTTATTTTGGTAGAGCCAGAAAAAGAACAGGCATATGGCCATGGAAAATAAAGGCAGAACGACAGCGGAAGAGGAGAACATATAATATTGTTCACACCACACACAGAGGAAGCACACTGCTACATAACCGTGCCAAAAATATTCAGCAATGCTGTTTTTTATCCAACCCAATCAAGTCTGCAGGAAACAGCTACACTTAATGAGTGATCCGTGATATATTCACAGTCGCTTGGTTTCCCTTCACCGTTTGCCTCTCAGAGACACTCAGCTGTCTAACGACTTCTGGTCTTACGTGCACATGATCCTGCTTCCCGGCACCAGAGATTAACGCAAACATGGACCTGCTGAACAGGGGGTTTTTAAGTTTTTTGCCAATTAGACGACGATTCTTTCTCGAGCGAACGAGAGGATTCTAATCAGAAAAACAGGTTTTGGTTCAACCATCCAAAAGTAATAGAAAGGGTGCTAAAAATAGATGTGATGGTTCATTGCCTTGGAGGCTGAAGTGGCAAAGCAACAGGGAAACTACAGAGACCTTCCTGGTAGGAAAAAAAACAGGACAGGCAGCAAATCTGCAGATCTGACGCATGGAAAACAGGAGAGGAATAGACACAATTCACATCAGTGGCATATGCTTTAATCCCGAGATCCTGAATAGAAACCAGGGACAAAACACAGGCAAGGTAATGAGAATTGGGTAGGGAATTTCTTTTAAGGCTCCAGCCAGTGATCTTACAATACAAGACCCCATGACACCTGGCAACAAATGTGCTAAATAATAGGTCAACGAGGCCTTTTGAAACAGCCACCCTTATTGGCTGTTTTAATAATGCTTTGAGATGCTCCAAACGTTTACCCAATGAGATCAAATCCACTACCTTGCAGTTTGCTACCAGCCTTCAGAATATGGAAGAAATCTTCAGATTAGAGCATGGCTAGACTGCCATTGTGTGATACCTGTTTTTATTTATGCTTTGTCTGCAAAGATCAGCAGTTTCCATCTCCCCAGAAAAATAATTCCATCGTGATCCCTTGGCTTATGTACCAAGTTAAATTAATCATGCAACAAATTCATAAAATATGTACCGCGTGCAAATGAAAAGAGGACAGAAACCATTGTAAGCATTAAAGATGACTGTCTGAGGGTAACTCAGGGTACGTCTGTATAAATTTAATACGTCTGACTTTTACAAATGTGATCCAGCTGATTCCATCCAGTATCTCAATGTCTTGATCACTAGAGGCTCTGCTCTCCAGTAACTCAGCATGCAGCTAAATGGCTTCATTATTTTGGTTCTTGAAAAGTGTGCTTAAAAGGGCACTACGTTACACTTTTCTGCAGATGTTTTTATGCAAAGCAACATACAATTAAGAAAGTTGTGTTGGACAGTTGATGGAGCAATTGGGGTGTTAAAGGTGACATTAAGAGGCCCAACATTGACATCACACTGCTGACCCTTGGAGTTGAACCAGCCACCTTCTGGCTACTAGCACATTGCACTAGCAGGAGATAAGGTTCTCATGAAGCAGACAGCATGATGACCCATGGCACAAACACGCTGTCTCCTCCATCTCCAGCTATCAGAGAATGTTCACCTCTGGCGTGGTCACCAGTAGGCCTTGTGCAGCTGTCTTTTGGTCATCGGAAACAAGGGTGCGCTCTTGACAGCTGTCCAGCCACCGGGTCCTACTTTCCACGCTGCATTTTTGCGGGAGACGGGGGGTGATAAGTGGCAGCTGCCCCAACCACCTGCCCTGGTAGAGAGGCTGAGATTTATGGAGCCAATGACCTAAATAGGAGGAAGCTTGCAGGAGGCCCCATGGCAGATACCACATGCAGATATATCACTCAGCTGAGCTGCCTGTGAAAACGCTGAGGCGCGCTGTGGACACCTTACACATATGTCCACGCCTATATTAACAATGATACCTTGGTTGCAGAGAAATGTACGGATGCCTTCCCAAAAGGCCGTTCACCACTCCCGCGGATGATTGGCTGTATCATTCCTCATGAAGGGAACAGCTTGCTGGTGTGCTGCGTGGCTCAGCAGATTAGGTCATTGTGTCTGTAATCGGAAGGATGTTGGTTCTAATCCCCGGGTCAGTAGACTGGTTTTACCATTGAATCCCTGAGCAAGGCCCTTAACCCCCAATTGCCCCATGGATTGTCTGGCTCTGCTTTCAATTGCATGTCACTTTAGATAAAAGCTTCTGCTAAATTAAGGAAATTGGGATCAGATGTGACACTACACAATGAGAATGCGAATATTTTCAGGCAACTGGCTTGATCACATTAGATAGCTCTATGATTTCTGCCAGCCGAATTCCACATGTGAAGATATCATTTTTGCATAAAAATTAATGTTAAATTTCAGAATGTAATGAGTGAGATGCAGTTTCCCTTTCAATTGGACTATGTTTTGATTCTTTGGAAGTTTCTTAGCCTGCTTAGTGATCATAAACTATCTCAGTAAATATCCAGCTTTTGAGAAAAGTGGTGTCGCTGTAAGCTGCTGCATAGCTCAGAGATCATGCACAGAAATGTGTGGATGCAGCACAAAGGCTCAGGAGTAGGAGAGAGTCAAAATTCTGGGGCCTTGCGGTGATCAGTGTGGTCAGTGCTAACACTTAGCACGTGCGCTTAGCACGTGCGGTTAAGCTGTCCAGATGCCCTCCATCAAGTGGATACATTAGCACTGATTAGCCTCCCAGTTGATGACCTAGGCCCTAGCATTTGTGCTAATTAATCACCATTGCTAATGAGCAAGCAGCTGATCGGCGGGTTGAAGAGTGGGGGAGGATATGATGGAGGTAGGAGTTATTTTTGTGCTTGCAGGAGTGTCACACTACTTTGATTAGCCCCAGCCATTGGGCCATCTGTGCGATCAGTGGGACAACTGACACACAGCTGATGCCCCCCCCCAAGCTCAGCTAAACTGATATATGGCCTAACCATACTGCTGTCTTTGTTCCATTATAGGTAGAACAAGAGGAAGACAGACAATGAAAGGGAGGATGTATGAAACAGAAAGACCCAACCCCCACTGAAAACAACACAGGCTCAGTATGCAGTGGCATTATTATAGCATTGCCCCCCCCCACCCCACCACCACCAACAACACAAGCAGCCCATTTAAAGGACTTCCTCTTATGGTCAAAGCATGCCAACGTTGCACCCATGATGCTCCCTCTGAACATTGAGATGACGCGTTTATGTTCCATCGTTAGCCATCTCTGCGATAGCTATGATGGATGACAACTGACTCGGAGGGAGCAAAGTACATTAGAGAGAAGATATTCCTGCACGCCCAGCACAGTCTGATTATGCAGTTCCTCATTGGTGCAGTTGTTGTCTGAATGCTGAGTCAGAGGTGTTCTAAGTTAGCTACCAAATGACCCAAAGCGAGTGTTTACAAAAGCAATAGTAGACTGGAGCAGTGTTTCCCAACTGGGTCCTCGGGACTCACAGACAGCCCAGCTCCCTACCCTAGTCCAGTGGTTCCCAGTCTGGTCCCTGCTGAGACCTGGGAGGGAGCAAAAATGTGGACCATCTGGCAGGGAGCTGGGAGGATGCAAAAATGTGGGCTCTCTGTGAGTCCCGAGGACCCAGTTGGGAAACACTGCTCCAGTCTACTATTGCTTTTGTAAACACTCGCTTTGGGTCATTTGGTAGCTAACCTAGAACACCTCTGACTCCCTCCTTGAAATTTGCCGGACCTCCCTCGAAATCCATTTCTGGCTACAGGTCTGGCCTCTGTAGAGTGCCGCAGAAGAGTGCACTCATCGGTCTGAAGCCCATCTGTTCCTCCATCTCCTACCGCTGCTGAGGCACGGACGTTTAGCTGAAACATCTAACCCAGGAAGCGTGTGACGCCAGTCACCTCAAACAATCGCATGGGCAGGACGAGCTAAAAATATAATCGCGAGAGTTTCAGCAGCTGCTTGCCTCGAGAGAGGGCAAACACTGCTGTTACCCCATCGCCATGGATACTAGGGCTGACCAGCTGACACCACGACTGCATGCTGTCTGGTCTGGTCTCAGCTGCCCCTATGGATACCAGCCTTCACAGATAAGGGGTGGTTGGACTGTCCCTCCCCCATCTTCCCTTATGGCTCAGAATGGTTGCAAGGGAGTACGTTTAAGTGTAGAGCTAACAAAAAGGTATCAGTTCAGTGGAAAATGGCTTTTAATGAGACAGTAAAAATATGGGTGGTCCAAAGCAGTACAGAAAGTGCATTAAGGGTCAGTATAAAAGTCAGAAAGAGCTCCCAGTGACAGTGAAAAGGCTACCAAGGCAATATGGGCATGCCACCCCCTGCCCAAGCCTGGGTTTATTAAAGCAGTGTTTCTCAACCCAGTCCTCAGGGATCCCCATATGGTCCATGTTTTTGTTCCTGCCCAGCTCTCTCCCTGCTCCCCATCAGATAGTCCACATTTTTGCTCCCTCCCAGCTCCCTGACAGGCTGTACACATTTTTGCTCCCTCCCAGCTCCCTGACAGGCTGTACACATTTTTGCTCCCTCCCAGCTCCCTGACAGACTGTACACATTTTTGCTCCCTCCCAGCTGGGGGTCCCGGGTTGAGGAACAATGTATTAAAGAACATGTAAGAACACCAGCTAAGTCTGACAGCTGGAGCTGAAGTTCGGAAACGAGGGCTGACTGACATCGTGGCAGTTGAAGAGGATGGGGCTAGCTGGGCTCTGCTGTGAGATATAGGTGGTTGTGCAGACTCTGGCCATGGCAGCAGGGAAGAGGACAGTGAGGAGATGCTCTGTGCAGCTATCACCGGACCTGGAGATGTGTGTATCATACCTCATACAGCAACTGATACCGGCATAGAAAATTGGTAAATGAAAGCTGAGTAGTTTCTCCTCTAGTCTTCAATATTATTTCTTTGACTGGGAAAAGAATTCAGAAAATATTGGTTATCAGAATAAATCTAAGTAGCCCCCCCCCACCACCACCATCACCCACCGCCACAAAGGAATGGGGACAAATTGTCACAGGCCCCCGCAATCCAAAAATAGCCCCATCACTCCCCAGTAGTGCATGAGAGCCCCGGCACCAGAATTCAGCTTGTCTCCCAGCCTGTCACCAACCTTCAGGTCACTGTAAACATCAGTCTTCAGTAATCAGGCCACCCAGGATGGCGAGACGTACAGGAACAACATGGCGCTGATCGTTTAATGTTCTTCACTGCAGATTTAGCTCGTAGGATATAGCATCCAATTCCATTACGGCATGCTTCCTGCTTCCCTCTTGGGCTTGCGAGCAACCATTAGCGTACCGTCCACTAATGTAAGAGATCTCAGCCCCGCTACAAAGCTTTCCTTGTCAGTCTTACATTTAGGAAAGACGGGGGAGACGGTTGCCCAGAATTGCAGATTTGCTGAGCATTCTGATTGCACGGTCAGTGACAGCCTGGTGTTCTGACAATCGTCTACTCCTGCCTGGGATCACAAACGAGACCAGAAAAGGCCCAAGAAAATGAACCTTTCTGTACACGTCTGACGCCTGAATGCAAGGCCGCGCTCACGCATGGACTAATATGGGTTGTAGTTCAGGACCCCGAGTTGTAGAGAACCCCAAAAAAATTCTTCTGGTTGTCAGCAGCAATTTATGCCCTAGGTGGGGCTCTGGCAATGACTTTAGTCCAGGGGTCCCCCCACCCTAAATTTGGCCCTGCCCATATGGAATGTTGTTTCATAAGACAGCAAGAGAATATCAAAGAGAAATTCAAATCTCTAATGACTGCTCAATAGATGTTCTCAGAATTATAAGTCATCACCATCACCCACAACTCAACAGACGTAAACCTACAAGAGTGGTACACACCAATCCCAGGGAAGATGAGGCCAGGGCAGTACACCTGGCACCCTGTAGGGGGTGCTGCTCCTGTCCATAGTCTAAGGCCATAAGCAGCCAGAATACACGGAAATTGATCAAATACTACAAGGCAACTCAGAAACACCCTGCTCGCTTTTTTACAGCCTCTTTCTGTCCGTCTGTTAACAGATGATGTAACACGCCTTCAGCAGAACCAAGCCCTGCTCGAAGCACATAAATTTAAATTGAATGGGGGAGGGTAAGTCTTATGAGATACCAAGCAGAAACTTTATCAGGCTCTTTCATCACGGCACTTCATGTCCGGCGCTAGATGGGTGCTAGGCGATTTCACCCAAGTGTAGGAAGTTTACAATCATCAAGTTCATTTCACAGACAGAATTAGCTCTGACTATTAAGTCACTACAGATGTCCGGGGCAGCCTTGGATGGAGGAGAGTGTTAAGAAACAAGAATTAAGATTTATGAATTATTTCCAGCTTTGTGGAGCGCAATAAGCCACAATTAGTTTTTTTCTTCAATTCAGTCACTGAGCATCACCTGGCCCGAGCTCCTGTTCTTGGTGAACTTTGACCTCCTGTAAAGGTCACATGACAGCACAGCAGCAAGCAGAGTGGGAGATATAGCAGAGCCCCAGTGTTTGTGCTGAATCTCATCATTAGGAGGACAAGCCTGTTCGCCAGCAGGGAAGTCTTGCTGTTTGCCTGAGATCCTCGCAGATCATGTGATCTGAAGTCTGCAGAGCTGACATCCAGGCCGTTGCATTTATTTAGTTTCAAATACAGAACAGATTTTTAAATTGATTGTTTTCATGGGATAAATATTGTATGGGTGACAAAAAAGCAGTTAATTCTTTCAAAGGATGATGCCTCTGGTAAACATGAACCAGCAGTGATTTGGTCAACAAGCCAGTGAACCAACAACGCCACACCATGCTTTAGCCCCAGTGGCAACCAGTAAAATTTGGTCCCGTGGACTTACTGTTTCAACTATTAGTTAATTTATTTACACCTATATAGTAGTCATTGGGTAAAATCTGGGCTAAAACCAGGTTAAACTGGACATTGGACGACACACAAGTGTGGTAATCGTACCTAACACAGGTTTCAAGGTCTCATTTTCAGTTATTAAAAACACCAGCGAAGCCCAACCAATCAAAAGCTGTTGCAGAAATGGATCTTCTCACTTTTTATTTACACTGGGCTGGCTTTACATGTTCAGAGGGAAAAGAAAGGCGAAAGACTATTAGAGAGGTGGAAGAACATCTGACGGTGCATCAGCAGGTCCCCAGCTGCTGCTGTGGACTGCACTGGCCGGGACCATAAGCGGAGTTTGATGTCTGCTCATGGTGGGGGGGGGGGGAATCCCACACCCTGCTTACCTTGTGTGTTCATGCACATATCTCACGCACACATTGCCTACAAAGAAACCACCTATGCAATGATGCAAAGTGCCAGCGCAGAACATGTGCAATCCTGGTCTTACTAATTAATTGCAATTTCAACCCTGGTGACTGCCCCCCCAAAACTCCACCTGTGGTCGGGATCTTTTGTGAAACAGTGCAATTCTTGTGCAACAGTCGTGCACTGAGGCCTTCCCCCTCCCCCCCCTTAAAGTTGTTGACACCAGCTCCTTTCTCCTTTCAACCAGCCTTTCCTGGGACTGAGCCAAACGCCCCAGGGAGCAGTGAGAGTGCAGCCACGTGGGGGCTGGAAATGACAACTGTCATCCGAAAGGTTCCCTGAGGTCCAACATGCACACAGCTCCTGCCAGGATAGCTGAACATTTTCCCAGCCTGTCTTTACACGAGGATGTGATTGTGT
>JAODUD010000062.1:21835058-21856497 GCA_026784285.1 Stomatorhinus walkeri | reverse complement strand
CCCCCCCCCCCCCCCCCCCCCCCCCCGACCCGCTCAGGTTTCCTCCCTCTGAGCCCTTAACAAATCCACTTGTGTAAAAACAACAGAATGAGCTTCTTACCGCATTTAAGCTATCACTTAATGCACAAAACCCCCAGATTTCGGTGAGCTTTTCACAGAAACATTACTTCTCTCTTTCAAGCTTTCCGTTCAACTTTTTGTCTTCCTTGTGACTATTACGCCAAGATCCAGTAGGTGGTTGGACTGTTGGGTGTTCCAGTTAAAGCCTACAGAGTCTGTGACACGGGCCTAATTCTCGGTGCCCACATGACTTCTGTGGTCATGTGATCGGCTCCTGAAACACCCTGCTTCATTTAAATATGCCCTATCTGTGTTAGTAACAGGATAATGTAATAAGCGGTGCTGATGGGATGCCACCTGATTTCATGCTGCTTTTGGAAGCCCCTGCGGAGGACTATTAAACCACGCTCCCTTACTGTGCCAGGAGGCCCTGACTCAGCGCGCCATTGGCCGTCAGTTACCATGTGACCAAACAGTCCACAAACAAAAGCACTGTAGGTCCAGCATCCTGTATGTTTGCTTGTTGTCCTGCTTTAAGTTTACACAGCAAAGGAAAATGGAATGGTAGAAAACCGAGAGAAGCGATTATCACCCCAGTACACACATCATATCAACTTTCTCTACTTATTAGAAATACTTTGAAGACTCAAATTATACAGCTTCATTGTCTAAGCCAGTGTTTTCCAATCTGGTCCTCGGGCCCCACAGACAGTTCAGGTTTTTGCTCCCTTTCAGGCAGGGAGCAGGGAGAGAGCAAAAATCTGGACTGTCTATGGGTCCCCAAGGACTGGATTGGGAAATACTGGTCTAATTGTTGATTTTGCTTCTATTGTAGTTAATGAGTTTTATTATTTTATCATTTATTTATGAAAAAATAAAAGTATTTCATCAAATCCAGGACAAGAGTGATGGAGATGAGAAAAAAATGACAAGTTAAAAATTAAAAAATTGAGCAGAAACTTATCATACAAATTGATTATTGTGGGTTTCATACAATGCAGTTGAAAAATGTAAAAAGATTTTGTCTAGGTTTGTGTTTGTGTTTAATCTTAAAACTGTCATGATAATGACAGTTTCGGCTACCATTTTGGGTGAAAATGGTTAAGAAAAATCACTAAATTACAGCAACAATGATATACTGTCAATGTATGTAACATTCCTAAAAAGCTATGGTGATGACAGTTGCACTGCATGAAAAGCACTGTACTGCATTGTAACATGTTTTTCTATAACCTAGGAGTTAATGTTTGTACCCCACAGTGTCAAAAGAACACAGCCGACCTTTGCACTGGTGTTTGTGTAACACTTTGCAAGAGGAAGAGCTATGATTCATTCTTTTTACCTCCCATTTGACATAGAGGCAAAGGAGAGTTCTAGATGACTGCTGAAAAGGTCAATTATAGCCCTCGCAAAACCTCACAAAGAGCTAAAACACAAAGGCATTTGATTAAACCATGCCAAATAAACTGGACAAATTACACTGTACTGTAGCATTTCCAAATCCACAGGATTTCAGATCTGACATTATTTTAATAGCACAGCCGCACACGGTACACAGACAACGCCGTCGTGTCAGAATGTCACGAATTACCACAAACATCGGATGATGTTTTAAAAGGCATCGTCTCCAGGCGCCATCCCATCCGCATGCCCTTTCAGCTGCGAGGTCACGTGACCCAGCACAGTGGCAGATGATTCTGTTTTTACATCGGCGACAGGCCCTACGTGCCGTGCCTGCCAAGCGAACGAATCTTGCTCGCTCAAGCGAAACCACATGATTCATTCAGTCTGGCAGCATTTCTGTCCAATACACACTTATGCAACCCCCTGGAAATGACCCCTCAGTCCCCTGACTGGTAAAACAATGGAAGGATATGTATGTGTGTATATATATATATATATATACACCACACACACACACACACACACATGGGTATTTCCTTGGTTCAACACAGAATGTTCTGGAGTATGTTCATCCATATAGGTAATACACAGATCAGTTTGTCCAGGACTATGTGGTTCAGTCATTGGCTGTGTCCAAATTCAGGGGCTACGAAGGTGTAACCTTTGAAGGTCCTGAAAGCGCTGTCAAATGGGAGGATCTGGCCGACAGATAATTTCCTACCAGCTGTTCCCGCCCTCGCCCATGAGTCAGAAAGCGCCGCTCCTATTGACTAGCTGAGACACACCCACTTTACCTCTGTGCAATAAATCGTGGGATATGTTGGGCTGTGAAGCGTCCATTGGGTACATCCTTCATGCCTGTGCTAAATGTGCCAATTCCGGGTGCCATCCCAGCACTTAACACTAACCCTCAGCTGGCCCATCAACTGATCGTAGGTGGGAAGTCCCGGTGCTTAAAGGTGACGGGGATCCGACTCAGTTTGGACAAGGTGAAGCGGAGAACCAGCTTTCCACTCGAAGAGACCGGATGCTTTCTCTGCGTTAATCTGAAATGTTTCAGTTTGCAGACAATCAGGCAGTCACTACCTGGCTGAACATACATCTTTAGTTTATCTAACTGCAAATCAGAAATTCTTTCAATAGATGCTTTTTTGTTTGCCGTGTAGCACCTGCCACATGTGCTTTTTACCTCTGAATAATAGTGAGATTTTAAAACTATTTTAAAAGAGTAAAAAATCAATCTATGCACCTGGCTTAAGTTCACCGGACTTTGCGCTGGTCTTAAACATCATATTTATTGTGCACATGTGTTTGAAACTCCCTGATGGAATCGAGTCTCATTTTCTGGTACAGACCACATGAGAACGACTCATTAATCGGCTAAACTGCGTGTCAGCAAACATACAATGGCATCTTGCACATGCTGACATCAGTACGGCAATTCACTGAAAAACGCGTCAAAACTGAGATTAGGCTTCATCGACAAACTTGTCTGTTTAGCTGCAAATGCAGCCATAAATGGTAGAATTTGATGCCTTCATTCTCCATCACAAACCCAGTTCATAAGAAAGCATCCTGTATATTTTCATAAGACACACACAGCAGCTCTCTGAATGAACTGCAGCAGAGATGCACGTCGTGTTAATGGCTGTTTGGTCAGAGGGAAGGTCAGGTTCTGGCTACAGTGCAGCTACAGGATGCGTTCCTCACACATGTCATGTTTTATGCCTGGCAAATTCCTGGTCTTTGTGTAAATAAGGCAAAATGTAAGCATGAAAGTTATTTAGAAAGGCTGCTTGCATACCCAAGAGATTTCCCTTCCAGTGCCTGCACCAAAACAGATGAGAAAACACTGCAAATACTGTCACCGAGTTTGAACTTCTTAATCAACTTATACCAGCGAGGTGCATTGTGGGTAATCTACAACGCTAGTAAATGAACGCACTGCAGAAGTTACTTTTAAATATGGCAGGGAGCAGTAATAATAATAAAATTTAATCGATGCAAGAAAGAGTCACTATGCACAGCGTTCGTAAAGATGGATATTTTTTATTTTTCTGACCACAACGATAAAATTTAACAAATGATCACTAAAAAATTGTTTACTTCATCGGCTGTACAATACATACAGTCATAAAACTGGCCCCCGAGATGAAAACCCACCACGACACTGTGTGTTTTCAGCAGCAATTATCCAGAGGCAAAAAAAAGATACACATCCAGAATGAACTCTGCAAATTCCACATATGTACATTTAATGTTACAGAGGCATAACACAAACAAGTAATCAGTCTGTTATTCATTCGAGGTCTCCTACAGTAGCCAAGTTCTGGTTTCAACATTAGTACAGATAGGATATGGCAGGAAATGCGCCTCAGAAAGTCCTCACCGGCTACCTGACTGTAGCATGAGCCTGACCCCAAGTCACACAATGAGCCACATCCTGATTCACCATGGATACGCCGTCACACCGCGTCCGCTTCCACAAAAGAGCTCTGAAGTTATGCTACATTGTTTCGACTACAGCAGACGACTGCAGGATTTTCAGAGCTGCCCCGCTCTTAAGTTCTGCCCGGAAGAAGATTCTCACATCCTGCAGCTAGGTATGCTATAACTGGGGGTTCCCCTCCCCCAGTCTGCTGCCAGTATTCCACAGGGCGGGGAATTTTGGGGGTTTTCCAGAGGGGCTGGTTAACTTCCCTCCACTGTTTTACCAGTTCATGAAATGTCCTATAACCTGTAAGAAAGTCTGCAGACATCAAATGATTGGGGACCCTTATTTCAGAGTATGGCAGGATGGACGCGGTGGGTGGGAAGGCCTTCAATCAGGAACAGTAGGGAGCTACCTTCTGGCGTATCCACAGACACCACAGGGAGGAATGCCCTTGCACCAATTGCCTTGGGTTCAAATCTGAAACATGGTGCATCGACAGACTGAGGTAAAATCCAGACATACACCCCCCCACCCACCTTCAGCTGATGTTACCAACATTGATGTTAAGACAGAAGATATTACAGTAACAAAGTCTCCATTCACCCCATGAGAAAGCCGTGCGGTAAAATTAATACTGGATTATTTTACAGGTGCTTACAGGTGTTTATTCGAAGAAACGGTACCCGTGTAATCAAACCATACTGACTGTCTGTGGGCAGATATGATAGGCTGCTGGTCAAATACGTATAGCCAATCAAACATCTTAAGGAGTTGTGTGGGATTACAGCAAAGGAATGGGTGAACAGACACTAAAACCAAAGGCACATTGTGTAAAACCAAGGGCATGACTCTTCCTGCTGCTGTAAATACTCACAGCTGTGTGGCACTAGGATTGTTGGGCTACTATGCTTAGCAGCTTGTGGGACTGCCCGGGGAAAGGGCCCCTACGCCACCCCAGAGAGCGACTATTTTCTGCTTCATGATAGATGAGGATAGATGGGTGTAGCATTAGCTGTGGAGGTTATCGTAGTACACAAGGTAGTACACAAAGGTTAGAGGACGTTCCGTGGTTACCATGCCGACGGAGCACATTCAGGTTCCGCATTCACAGCACCTGTTTTTCAGTTTGCTTCAGTGCTTACTGAACTCTCACCAACTCCATATGATAATTTTAGGAAATAAGTGTGTACAAACCCTTAGAAATGTGCTAAATCTGCTACAAAAAATTGATCTATTCTACTGCCCAAAACAAAATTTAGTAGGTTTTGAGAGTGTATAAAGTTGTTTCTTTAGAATTCAAAGTCTGACTTAAAAATCGAGATTTTGGCGTGTTTAAAGCCTGTCGTTTCAGACACCACCAAAAAGGCTGCTGGAATTGAGGGACCTTGTTTGAAGAATTACGGCTTTTTGCAAATACGTGGGTACAAATATCCATGACCCCAAATATTGCTGTCGAGGGAATTACAACACTGCTGCAGAACTCCGACCCCAAGTACCCTCTGCAGAATGTTTTCCCTACAGTCATGAATTCAATCTTTAAAAATGGACAGACGTACAAAGACCTGTGCTCTAATTTGTCTGGAACACCTATAACAATCATGCCGGTTCAATAAGTCCATGTAATTTGTCACACGCACAGGTTTCCTTTAAATGATCTGCGTCATGCAATTCCTTGCTAGTGGCAACACAGAAAATATTTCCCACTACGCAAGTCAATTAACATGGTTTTATTACATTTTAAAAAAGTACCTTAATAAAAAGGTAGAGCACCAGAATATGTCATTTTAAATACCCAACTGTAAAACTTCATAGTTTGCTGCTGCTATGAATGAGCAGGACCAGAAAGAGACCTGAGCCACAAGGTAAGGATCATGTGGATATAAACCCACCCAATTTTCAATACCTTCACTTAAACCATGTGGTGTCATGGCAGAGACATGACCTTGAACTGTGATTTGCACAGATGCATCTACTCCACAATTCCCATCTTTCAGCCAATAAGGAATGTCGAGACAATTTTAGGCACAAAAATAATGTGAACACATTTTAACATTAAAACAAAGAATTCTGCATGATTTTTTGCACGTTTTTCTTTTTTTTTCTTTTTTCTTTTTTTACTTCATCGCCCACCTCCATGTCACTTACATTTTCTTGCTTATTTAAAACTTGCATTTCAATCCCGGGGACCGTCGAGCAGAAGAGGTCTGTTTTTGTAACCTTAGCATCAAGGAGGCACAAATATAATATATATGCAACTGTTGACACGGGTATAAGGAGGACGCCGTGGTAGATGCCACCCCCTTCATCCATGCAATGGCAGTGATAACGGCGGCCAAACCACGTTGGTGTGGAGCTCTCAGCCCTGCACTGTAAACGCTGGCCACCGCAGCGCAGCCAGTCACGTCAGTCCCCGACAAAGCGTTAAATGACTTGGGCGTCAGTAATATATTGGGTCAGTTTGCATGAATGTTGGCAATATGGAACATCACGTACAGTCCTGAGATAAGAACCTAAAAGCATGGCTCCATTTTAGTTAAAAACTTTAAAAAACAAGGTGCAAAACAAAGCCAGCCATTAACCTAAAACCTTTGCACAGACTTCACACAGAAATAGCCAGTGACAGGCCACCCCTCCTCTTCGCACCCCACCCTGGCATCAGACACAGGCTACTTCCTTGTTAAAAAAGAATAAATTACTAGACAGATATGGTCCCAGCTCAGCTCACTAATTTCGGTAACACAGTCCTCTGTTGGATATTCCCATTGGCGTCAGTCATCTGAGCCAGGTTAGTCCTCAGCTTGGTGGCTGAACTTGAGGAGGGAGGTAATTTCGAGACAGACGTTACGGTCCCAGAACCCTCTGGGATACACTTCATAGGGACCTTTTCCCCAGCTGGGGGTTTTGGCAAGCGTCTCCTGAGCCAGGGGTGTCGCAAGGCCTGACTGGGGGTCATGCGTAAGGATGGGTCCCACTCCAGGCACTGCTTGAGGAAGTCCAAGAACAAGGGGTCATCACAGCCTTTGAGAGCTGTCGACCACTCCTTGCTCCCGGGGGGACCCCGGGCCTTGCCCCGACGTGAGCGCCCCCCATTCAACGTCACGGAACCATCCGGCAAGGTGGTTACCACACAGTAACGTGGGTAACCCTTAGAACTCACAAAATTTTTGGCTCTTTTTGATGCATCCAGAAGCTTCTGGGCTGGCATACCCAGAAGCTCAATGACGCAAGCCAGCTGATCCCCTTCATCTTCCCCAGGCAGAAGAGGATACCCCGTCAGTAATTCCGCCAAGATGCAACCTAAACTCCACATGTCAATCGGCATCCCATAGCGTGACCCTAGGATGACCTCTGGTGCACGGTAGAAGCGGGACTGGATGTAGGTGTACACCCGCTGGTGCTCATAACAGCTGGAACCAAAATCAATTACTTTTATACCACTGCGACCCTGCTGCTTGAGCAGGATGTTCTCAGGCTTGAGGTCACAGTGGATGATCCGGTTCTCGTGCAAGGAGTCCAGGCACTGGAGAATAGAGTGCGCAAACTTGCGTACAAGAGGCAGGCTGAAGCCCTGAAACTTGTTCTTCTTGATGAGTTCATACAGGTTCATACTAAGCAGTTCAAAGGTCATACAGATGTGGCTCCGGAATGTGAAGTGCTCCAACATGTGGACAACATTCATGGCGGCAACTTTGTCCTGCTTGCGTAGATGCTCGAGGATGCGGATCTCCTCTGCCGCCTGCCTGTGGAAGCGCTTCTCATTTCGTACCATCTTGAGTGCCACCTGCTGGTGCGTTCTGTGGTCATAAGCCTTCACCACTTGGCCAAAGCTTCCCTTGCCAATGACTTTGAGCACTTCATAACGATAGGCGACGTGGTCATGAGGCACGTGGATGTAGGAGCCCTGGTCATCGTCGTAGCCATTGTTGTTGGGGCTTCCAACCACACCAGGCCTCTTCCTGGCATTTGGGCCGACAAAGTAGATCTCTGAGTAGTTGAATATCTCGTGATGCTCAAAGGCTGTCAACTTGGACACGTTCTGCTTCATGGCCTGCTCTGCGGACATGGGAGCAGGTCTGGCTTTGCTGTCGGAGGATTTTAGAGAGTTTGAGCTGCCCTGCCGACAGAGGACACCCTCTTGCACCCTATCCTGCGCTGGGAGGCCACTCCGACCCACGGGGGCCAGACCATTCGGTTGTGCTGTCAATACTGCCCGCTTGTTAATGTTATCCTCAAACAGCTGTTGAGCCTGGGTCTGCTGGTGGTTCCCAACATGCAAGTGGTCATTCATTGTGTGCCTGGAGTTTCCCACCTGGGTGTCCAAAAGAGAGAGAGAGAAAGAGAGAGAGAGAGAGAGAGAGAGAGAGAGAGAGCGCCATTAGGATAAAAACAAAAAAAATTCAGATATACACAACAGAAATAATATACTTAAGTCCATGAGCATATAATGACTTCATAAATTTAAAAACAGCAACAAAAACAAGAGCAACAAGAATGTCTGCCAGCTCCTTCCTCCAAGAAATGCAGGTGTCAGATAATTGCAAGTCTATAATTCAGCTGTGTTACGCAACTAGTCCTTTGCAATTTAAAATATTCTCTTTATCAAGGTGGCCTTACAAGAATCAGGGCTGGGGACATTCCAGAATGCATTCATCAATTCCAATCCAAATCTAAGAATGGAACTGCAGTTGGCATTGGGGAACAGAATTGGAATTGAATTCAAATTTCAGGGAGATTTAAATTCTAAATAATTCTAATCCTAACCCTAACTCCAGTTCCCTTACTGTACTTCAGTTCTTCCACCTGTGAGCATTCCCCAAAGTTTACCAAAGCCCACTGCTACTCACAACACACGCTTTCCAGAAAATGTCCCAGTTCCTTTATGACAAAAGCTTTCACAAAGAAATTATTACCTCAATATCTTGATAGAAACAAGATATCCCTTAGTCTCTGTCATTAGATAACCTTTTCCTCAACAGAGCAAGAAAAGACACTCAGTAAGAGGGCCTCAATGACCACAATATCAGCAGACGATTTTCACACTGTCTGTGCCACTTCAGTTTAATTCAGATTAAAATTTAAATCTTCTCCTGGCTGCAGCTGCTCTCTATAGGTCAGACCATCTCTTACGCACTGCCAAGTAACAGAACTCATTGTACTGGAAGTAAATCTAGAGCACTATAAAACTCCGACTTAACATATCGGAGTACATAAAAATGTAATCCATCACTCCCTCTGCCTTTGGAAAAAAGACAGAACAGTATCACTGAATCACCTGCCTGCAACATCGTAACAGCAACTACTATGGTTAAAAAAAAAAAACCTCTAAGGCAGGGGTGGCCAATCTTATCCGCAAAGGGCCGATGTGTATGCAAGTTTTCACTGAAACTCCATAATTAGGTCACTAATTAGGGGACTGATTGGCTGAAGAGTCCTCACACCTGGGTTTGAACAGCTGACCTACAGGTTACTCCAAACACTTGCACATACACCGGCCCTTTGCGGATAAGATTGGCCACCCCTGCTGTAAGGTCTTTCAAATTTGACCTCCGTTCTTTGGCTAAATAGCTACTCCCAGACAGAGGTGGTTAAGGAAGACAGTCCATTTTGACAGCCACTGTAATATGTTTCAAATCCAGGCCCTGCCTATTACACTAAGCGTGCCATTTCTCAATCAGCGCACCTCCCAAGGTTAGGCGGCATCCAAGTGCTGCCACTCGTATCCGAAGCCCTAATGAGCGCACAAGAGGATCTGTCAGCTGACACGGTACCACATATATTCTGCACGGACAGGTGGAGGGCGGGTGGCGACACCAAAAACACATGCTGCATACTAAAGGCTCTCAGTGGCTGCATTCGGAGAATCGAGCTGCACCCACGTTCAGAATGATGCCTTATGAACGTCATGCCGCAGAGCGTCTGTTCTCACCGTAGCGGGAGTGTGAGAAATGGGGTAACCGCGGACCCCAGCAGAGCAAAGGCAATGGGCCTCCTGAATACTCTGACCGCAAAACACACTACGGCTCTGATAATACCCTCCAGCCTCACATGACTCCCATGACTCCCATTCAGGGCATACATTTTCAGCATCTTAAAATATCAGACTGCCTCACAGCCTGCTGGATGCTAGCTAAGAACAAGGCCTTAGGCAGTAGGGGTGAAGTAATGGCGAGAAGCTTCAGATGACGGCAGCCCTATAAAACTTTTTTATACATAATTTACGTTTTTATATATACAAGGGGCGACATGGTGGTGCAGTGGTTAGCATTGTTGCCTCACACAGTGTGTGTTCTCCCTGGGTTGTCGTGGGGTTTCCTCTCGGTACTCTGATTTCCCCCCCCCCCCACAGTCCAAAGACATGCTGAGGCTGATTGGAGTTACTAAATTGCCCGTAGGTGTGAGTGTGCCCTGCGATGGGCTGGCCCCCCATCCATGGTTGTTCCCTGCCTCATGCCTATTGCTTTTGGGATAGGCTCCAGATCCCCCACGACCCAGTAGGATATATGCTCAAAGCATAATGAGAACACAGACAAGAGCCCAGATGGGACCTCCTCTTACACCCACAGTTAAGTGGTGTCCATATTTTTAGCCTTTTAGCACTCAGGATTATCAATAGCCAAACAGGGTCAACCACATGAACATTTATCTGTGGAAATTCAGCTCACAGGTGAAGATGTGCAAGTATTTTTCAACATGGCCATCAGCCTCACACAGCCCAAGCGCATGGAGCCAAAGTCTAATAAAGGCAGCTTTAAACATTCTACTGTAAAATAAATAAAAATCCCACCACAGAACTTCTCATTTGTCTATGAAAAGCTCAGTTTCCTGCCAGGTCATCAGGTTTATAGATCCCGAACGCAGATTTATTAATGTATTATGAAGCAGATTAACTCAATCCCGAAGAGCACTTTTTAGCAATATAAATGAAGTTTAAGGGCCATGGATGACTGGGTGAAACACTGGGTTACTGAGAAAACAGTGAACTGATATGACACGTTAAAAATGAAAGCAGGAACACATATGCTCTAACATGGGCGCTGGTCATAAGTATTTTGCATTTTGTCAAACTCCAGTCCACATTCGTATTGGGTCCTCAACCCAGACCAATCTGATTATGTTCCAAAATTTTTTGGGCTCCTGTCCCGTGGAATCGTCCTAACCGCCCCCCCTGACGGAGTCACGATTTTATCCGGGCTAGATGATATTGAATATTCTGCCGCGACTTTAAGTCCATTACCTTACGTTTACCGGCGGCACTCAATGGGCTACATCGTATTAACAGCGACTATCTATCTCTCTCTCACACACACCGACACACACACGTACACGTTCGCATAAAGCATCGCAGAGGTGAACTGACCGAATGCGAACAGCGGTGCTCCATCTAAACACGGTCCAGCATAAAAGACCAACAAAAGATTAAACGGAGCGGAGCTCGGCGTTGACAGCTCGTTACTCTGTAACTTAATCTGGTGGAAATTTAAGGCGGCATCCTGAGACATTGCTGCCGTGCATACCGAAACCGAAATTAAACACGTATTCTGGGCGACGGCCGTGACGTCAGCGTGCTTCTAGACGCGGAGTTTCGGTGATCAGCATTTTAATGAACGATCTTGGGCCGGTAAAAAAAAAATTAAAAACCCAGGACTCCCCCCCCCTTAACATGCGTGCAGATGCCGGATGCTCGCTCATCCATCATACCGAGATCGAGTTGGGGTTTTTGAGCGGTGGCAGCGTGACGGGAGACGGTGTGTCGGATTCGTCTCCGGCCCGGTGACCCCCAGCGCCGATTCCGGGGGAAGACTGTGTCTGGCAACCAGCCTCGCCGCCCTTACCTACAACATGGAGAGAGAGAGAGAGAGAGAGAGAGAGAGAGAATTAAAAAACGGGAGCACTGTCATTCATGCCTAACGCTCACAATTAATCTCCCACGTCAGAGCAACGTATACAAATTGCGGTCTATCGTTTGTAATGGGTTATCAATAAACATGTCCTTGAAAGTACTGATGTCGTTTAACAGGGCAATTCCGCTGAAACAGAAATAATCCATCCTAAATTATCTGAATTGCACAATGCATTTATCTTAATTTGCACTGCACAGTCAATCTGTGCGCAAAAATAAAAGTTATTGCATGCCTTTATGGTCGATATTAAATTCACACGTAAAATTTATAAAAAGATATTGCAAGGCACTTATTCGTTTTTAATCTTATTGTGCATGTATAATAATTGGCACTGGTTATTACTGTACGGAAGACACCAAAAAAGCCACCCCCTTTTTTATTCGACACACAGCTTTCCTTTTGGGGAAGAAAAACAACGCCCCGGACATTTAGCTAGAATACAAAACCTAAAATCGTACGTTAGTTAAGGGACGCTCAGTTAAATGACAGACCCCTGTGTGCATCGCATCAACACCGGTCAGAGCAAACCGATCAGAGAATATAACACACTCTCAGCTGACACGCGAAAAAAATAAATTAAACATGTTTTCTTTCCCCATTCAGTTCTTGGCTTGCGGCTCCTTACCAGAAGGATAGATGGCAGCGCACGGTTTCTTGGTTAACATGGCCGCCTGAGAGTCACACATAAAAACCCACTTCAGATTCTCCCCTCCTCCTCCACTCGTTGATCACCAACTCTTTTACTCCAATCAGCTACATCCAGACTCGAATTCTCAATCCCAGCCGTAAGTGTAGCCTCCGCGAAGGTTGCCCGGCACACTACCACCATCGCTTTAAGGGTTTAAATGTTGGTGGAGTAGAAATCGGCCAGAACAGAAGTTGCCCGGACTTTCAGCAGCCGCGACAATAGTGCGCTTAGCTGGCCGCTGTCGCTCGCACACACCCCACACTCGCTGTCAGACGTGACGTTTGTTAGCCCTGTTTATGAACGCAGCCGGAACCTCTCCATCCTCCCTGTGATGTGAAGGGAGCGCAGATCACTGACAGAACCGGCGATACACGGGGAGTTCCGAGGGTGCTGGTAACGCTTCAAGTGGGAAATTAAATCACGAACATCCAATAGCTCATCCTGTCTTATTCTTCTTCTTCTTCTTCTTCTTCTTCTTCTTATTATTATTATTATTATTATTATTATTATTATTATTATTATTATTATAAATCTATCCAGATTTCATTTGCTTCTCATGGACAATGTGATGGAATACTATCATCATAATCATCATCACCGTTTTTAATATTAATACTATGGCTATGACGTAGTCAGCTAGTATCCTTGCTAGGTATTTGTTAATATTCGGCCAGGTATATCGTGTTATACGGATACTGACAAGTGCCCTGCCTGCTCCTTGATGGTGTTTATAGCTTATTAAGACAGTCGCTGTAATGGTAAAACGGGAAGGTCTTATTGTGCGTGTACACTGTTCCCACTAGAGGGCGCCGCACTGCACCATCTGTCATTTGCATGCGGCAGACTGGAGCCCCCAGCACTGATACCGATACCAATTCTCCTGTATGCCTTTCAGATCTCCCAGACTGTTGGAATGGAAATAAGAAATTCCTCTGTTTTGGGTTACATGAAACACACTCCATTGCTATTTAGAATGATATGGGTAACCGTCATGATGTGCTTTGAAGAACGCCCTGAATCAGCTCTTGGCCGTCCAGTTTGCCAGGAACAGCATCAATCACCCACTAAAAATGACCTCTTATCTTGTAATCATACTACATAAAATTGTGAGTCTCCAACAGTGTTCCAGTGCGATCGAACTCCAGTACTGTTTCCAGGCACATCATACACCCTTCAATATAATGTGAACTATGAAAGGCCACACCATTATTTTCATTTACATTTATCTGAATCAACATACAATTACCAAAACAGGTGTCTTTGGAATAATTGCAGTTAATGGCTTTTGCTAAAGGGTCCAACAGTGGTATAACTGTTAGCCTGGGGATTTGAATCAGCAACCATCTGATCACAGACACAGATACCTACAGACACAGATACCTAACCCAGAAGCTACAATAATTATACATATTGTAAATCATTGTTTCCCAATCTGGTCTTCATGGAACCCACAGACAGTCCACATTTTTGCTCCCTGTTAGCTTGGGAGCAAAAACGTGGACTGTCTGGCAAGGACCTGGGATGGAGCAAAAACATGGACCGGCAGGGATCCCCAAGGACCTGGCTGGAAAACACTGCTGTAACTAGATATTCTGACTATTTAGACGTTATCACCATGTGTTCTGTAATCACACTTGTTTACTGCTTGTCATGATAGATAGAAATTGAACTGAGCTCAAATTAGCATTCATTTAACTTCTCAGCCAGGGTTCCTCAGTGCCTGCAGCTCTGCCTGGAGGAAATCAGGTACCAAATAGCAGATCGTGACTTCCTGTCGTGAGGCCACAGTTTTCCACAGCACTGGTGAGTAGAATATTGCATAACATAATAGTATTGGCAGTTGTGCGGTTCTGTAAATGGAATGAAGCCAGACTCTACATACACAGATAATGCATTCAGAGGCAGGTTTGTGAGACTTTGCGCAGCTGCAAGTCCTCTCTCTCTCTCCCAGAGAGCTATATATACCTTGGAGGAGAAGTTTAATCACCCACGCGACAGGTCATTTAATAAAACCGCATTACAGAACCACAACACCCTAAAATGGTTGTTTGATGCTGAAATGGTGCTTGCTGTAATCTTTATGGTAATCAGTCAGTCACATCCAACGGTACAACTAGAAAATCTTCGATTTCTTTTCCCCAACACATTTAATTTGGTTGTTTTCTGCTTAAAACTGTGATCCCCCACAAAGTTCTGCAATATCTTCATCTTCCCACACCACAGCTGATGGGGGGAAGGAGATCATGACAGGATCATTTTAGCAGCACCTTCTGGAAGCTCTCTGAAGCCTCCATGTGATGAACGACGTCTGCGACATGGATGTTTAGATGGGATGAGTAAGAGGTGAAGCCATGACTCATGGCTCATTTTAATGCTGTCTGATTACAGGGTATCAAGCATAAATGACATCCAGTTCTTAATCAGGAACGTGTCAAAAAATATGATCGTTGCTTCATTTGACGATCTACACAGGCTATCTAGGTAGTGATAGTGACATCAGTCCTGGTGTTAAATACCTACCACACTCACAATGAGGGCAGTGTGTTTGTGACCTCACAGAAGAGTCTAAATCAGTCAGCACTGGGCTCTTAGCCTCGCATCTTACCCTCAGCAGACTGCTCTCCAATCCTACACGTGCTTCAGATGAGCTCCCAGTCCCATCTGAGCTCTGCCCTACACATCTCCCCCAGAGTGAGAAGACCTCCTCAGGAAGGCAGGTTCTAGTGCTGCCCACAGCCATGGTCTACGATCCCACGGTGCCACACAGGGTCGGCATGACAGAGAGAAATGCTCAGAAGCACAGAAAGAAGCAACATTCGCAGGAGCAGCAGGTAGAAAGGTGGTCATCTATCATAAGGACAGGACAGCAGGGCAAGAGTAGGGTCCAACCCTGCAATGGACTTTATTACGAAAATATAATGCTAAATCAGGTCATCCCTACATAAAGAACAGACACAAAAACCGCAGGACGGAGACATTGCCAAGTCAAACCACAGAACACAGCAAAACTTCTAGTACCAGTCAGAGCTTGGCTGACATTAATTGGCCTTGACTTTCGCCCAGACAGGCCTACGACATGTACAATCATATGCGTCATTCATCTGACCTGAACACAGGAGGAGTTTCACCAGAGAGTGAAATAAAAGCAGCCAATGAGAGCTCAGCATTTATGTGGGACCTCCTTCAGAGCAGCTGGAAAAGCATCCCAGGAAGCCACCTCGTGAACTGGTGTAGAGGGAACAGCACGGTCAGCCAGTCCATGGGGCAAAAGGGCCTCGCTTAAGGGCTTGACAGTGGGATCAGTCAGCCAACCACAGGATTTGAACCAGCAACCTTCTGATTTCCAACCCACAGAGCTGCCCCCCACAAACAATTTTTCTTTCGTCAGTGCCATGTATATTATTTTATAGCTTCAGTGTCTCTAGAGCTAATCTAAAGTGTAGAGAATAGTACAAATAAACCTCTCTTAGGAAAGTCAGTTTGATTCCGTTACTTGAATGCATGCAAAGGAATAATGACATGATTAATTGTCATGGTAACGTACATAAGAGATTACCCAGACCCAGACCTGTGCTGGTACACTAGGTCCTGCTGGCTTGCAAGCACTGAGGCAGCCCTGCTCTTTTCATCATAAATTAACTCCAACATCTTTTAATCCTTGCAGCATGCTGCTATACCACTGTGTGCTTCACAAAACATTTTAATAAACATCTAAGATGCATAATGGTAATTTGCAACTGTTTTCCAGCCGTGGGTATTTACAACCTCCTATGCACCCTTGGCTGTCTAAAGATCTAAGTGATCTCAAGTTGTTCCTTGTTGAGAGATTATGGTGATGTGCAGGTGGGCTCAGCATCAGCTGTGATACTAAGAATACATCATCTCTCTGAGAGTCAGAAGCAAAGACAATTGCTTCCCAGCTACCCTCTTATTCCCTGCCTTTGTTTCAAATGTGGACAGTATTCCTCCTGTTAGGGGAATGAGTCACACTCAAGTCACGCTCGATGCAAGATTAGAGTGTTTAGTTCCTAATTAAATCTGAGTAGCTTGTAATTTGGTATCACTGCAAGGTGGTTTAATGATCATAAGCATAATTAGCACAGGCTGCAGAGGTGGGACAGAGCACTTGGCTGGGTTTGTTTGTATTCTGCTCCAGAGATACCCTCTGGTGTTCCCAAAGGTATGGGAAGCAGGGAGATATCCTTGTCTCACTGGATGGCTTAATCTCATATATAGCAAATTAGCATAGTGTAGGATGCAGTGTCTCATCCCTAGATCAGACCATATTCTCTGAAGGTACATGAACCTCTCAACAATATATATATATAACAGTGGCTGGACTGAAGGTCAGCGATCATGCATTGTAGATGTGCACATGCTGTAGTGGAGGTCTATAATGCATCACATATGTGCACATTCTGGAGTGGAGGTCTGCGATCAGGCATCATAGAAGTACACATGCTGGAGTGGAGGTCTATAATGCATCACAGATGTGCACATGCTGGAGTGGAGGTCTGCGATCATGCATCGTAAATGTGCACATGCTGGAGTGGAGGTCTGTGATCAGGGGTTGTAGATGTGCATGTTGGAGATGAGGTCTGTGATGAGGGGTCATAGATGTGCACATACTGGAGTGGAGGTCTGCGATCAGGGGTTGTAGATGTGCACATATTTGAGAGGAGGTCTACGATAGTGCGTCGCAGATGTGTACACGCAACCACTGACATGCTCACATGTAAACACAGGTGACAGTCATGCACATTTCAGTGTCTGCTACATGTGCCCAACACAATCTGCATATCACGCCATTTAAGTATGTGATCATTCAATAATGAGAGGATTTTGTAGAGAATTCCAAACATACTGCTTCAGTTTTTTACGGGACTTATAATCCTCCATAAATCTGGCTCTCCTCTCTTTGTGCACATCCTCTGTGCATAACCTCCACACAGAGACAGTAAATATAGAGGAAGACCTCTCCCGTCAGCCATCCTGTCATGAACTCGCCCACGGCGAACATATTTAGTGATGTTTATTTTAGTGCTCGCAATGTGGGTGTTTGGAAGATTCTGAAAATCTGGGGCCATTGGCGGCTGCTATTTTTAGCACTGGTCATAAATCCATAAATGAGTCGTTTCCTCAACTTATGGGGTGCATGTGCAGACTAGAGCTCTCCAGTCTGGGTGCCAATGAAACGCGACGCCATCAATAGAGAGGCTCAAGCACCCTACAGGCACTGGTTACTTATATTGTTGTAAGTCACATCAAAACATTGAAGGTTTTGCTCGTAGGCCAGAAATTCAGACAGCATTGTTCGCCGAGCTCGGACAGGAATTTGCTTGCAATAAAGCTCATCATTAATGCATTATCTCATGATGATAAATCCTTTTATCTGAACATCTAGCCCGTTTTGGATACATGGGACAGACTGCTGTGTGTATCTCCATCCACCTCCGCACCTGGCTGATGAGACATCACCTGTGTATTGAATCAGTTTCTCATATTCAGTGCCGATGCATGGAAACTGCCCCTGCAGGGAAACCCTGTAGCTCACCGGCAGGATGTCGCTGCCACATCCACATGTGATCTTCACCTTTGTATCAGCAGTTTTAATTGTTAGCAGTCTAACATGTTCCATACTTTTCTGTCTTTAGACCCCAAGGCACCAGATCCTACCTGAAATAAAACACAGGGACAGCAATGCCAGATGGGATCTGGGTCTTTATTCATCAGGGTCTGAAGGCGTCTTCCTTTCCAGCGATGTCTTGCTATTTTCTGGGAGGCCATGTCCAGAAAGATTTCTGCAAGTAAAGTGTGTACCTTCAGAGTGATTGCGAAAGATAGGAGGAAATTATAGAATAACAGGCAAACTTCTCAGGAATGCTGCCAAAGAAATGCTTGTGGGTTTTTGTAAGCATTGACATGTCGTTTCGGATCTTGGTGAACAGCAAAAACCATATCCACAGTCTGATTTCCAGCCATGAATTTTTATTGTCAAAAGACTGAACGGGAAGCAATTTAAGGCACTCATTTCATTTTTAAGCTGTGAGGAATTCACACAATGAGAAGAAGTCCTGACTGCGATCAGCGTGTTCTGCACGTGGCAGAGAGGAATAACTGGAACCTGATCGATGTTGAGGGAAATCGACCTGCTTCTCAGACAGCATCTATCTGCACGTTAGGCAAAGGTATTCCACCGAGTGCACTGTCTGTCCGTGATGTCATGTGTACAATATCACTGCAAACTACACTGTGTGCAGAATTATTAGGCCAGTGTGTATCTCACATGTATCTTCTCAACAGACCAATACTTTGAGTCCAGATGAATCTCTAATTAAGAATCAACTGTTTAAAAACAGCAAAATGGTCAGTATTTGGTCTGAATACATTCTTTTTGGATAAAAACAGGAAAACATAGATACCTTCTTGTGCAGAATTATTAAGCAAAGTATTATTACTATTAAAATGGGCCAAAGAGGACCTTACAGAGAGCAGGAAAAAAAAAACAAAATAGTAAAGTACCAGTCAGAGGGATGCAAAACGATCGAAACTGGCTTTTGAAATGTGATTACTGTACAATCAAGTGTTTTGTTGCCAATAGCCAAAGAGGACTGAAGAGGCTTCTAGAGAGAAGATAATACACAAAACCGCAATCTGAACATCTCCAGACGTTCTAGGTGCAGGGTGCTGCGTGACATTGCCTCCACTCAGTAAGGCATGTAAGGTATAACATTAAGAATGGGCACCGACACGACTCAGGACTGACGGAACAAAGGTTTTGGAGACAGATGAGATGAAAGTGACTCTTGATGGAGCAGATGGATGGATGGAGATCCTCCTCAAGCACCAACCAGGTGGTGGAGGAGAGATGACGTGGACTGCAATTATAAGTGATGAACTTGTCATACCCATATGACTTGCTGATTGTGTAAAAATTAACCATATGGTCTGCTGCCAAGTTCTAGAAGATAACCTTCTTCAAACAATGGCACAAGGAGAAATCAGCAGCTTTCTAAAGGTTTATGATATTCCTATAAGACAATGCCCCTCCCTATGCATCAAAGTATTTCATAGATTGGCCTTGAAATGCTCGAAACGTGATTGAATTATGGCCCTTTCATCGCCTGACTCAACCCCACTGAGAACTACTGGGCTTTACCAAAGTGTGAGATTTACCAACGTAGGAAGCAGTACCCTTCTCAGAGCAGCGTTGGGGAGGTGGTCCCAGCTGGCTCAGCTAATATAGGACAGGATCAAATCAAAAACCTGATTGATTCAGTGGGCAACAGACTCATGATGGTCACTGAGAAGAAAGCTGGCTTTACTGGGCATTAAACTGGGTGAAGTGGGCTGTGTAGAACGTCTGATAGCTTATTATTCCTTATATTCCGTATATATATTTATTCCTTATATACTGAATAACAAAAAATGTTTCTTATTATTATTTCTGTTGATGATGAAGTGAGAAAATCCACTAGTTTTTGATTGCCTAATAATTCTGCTCACTGATAACCAAGTGTTTTTCTTTTATTTTTGTTTGTGAAAGACAAATGTAACATTTTCTCTCTAAACACATTTACTTTGTGCACAAGAAAGCTTCTGAATTCATTTTTATGTCTGCCAACCTTTTACTTAAAATGATCTCCAGTACTTGCTTAATAATTCTGCACACAGTGTATACAACAGTCATCTCAAAGAATTGGATTATGACCGCAAGACCCCTGATGCTACAGATTCCTGTCCTGGGGTGGCTCTGGTTTCTCTGCCCGTGATCAGAAGGTCGCCGGTTCAAAGCCCCGGCCTCATCAAATCTCAGTGGGCCCTTCAGCAAGACCCTTAACCCCTAGCTGCAGGGGGGCTGCACATTAGCTGTCCCTGCAGTGTGACCCCCAAATCATGGAGAGCAAGATGGGGAGGGCGAAGAGAAGAATTCCAATGCACCCGTACTCATACTTGACAAATAAAGGATTCATCGTTTATCATTTGTGTCCCTTCCAACATCCTCCCCTGACCTTTAAGGTTTTATTCGACCTCTTGTCAATATCTCCATCCATCCAACCGTAACTGTTTATCCAGCCTGCAGTCACGGGGAGCCTGTGATTTACTCAGGAGCCAGCGCACCAGGCAGGGATCCAGCTTGGCCTTTGCATGAGAAAAGACGTCCCCAAGAGTGGATTATGAAGGACAGGCAGGATGTTGCACCAGTTGGCAAGAGGAGACAGTAATCCCATGGACTGCTTAGCCTCGTTTCAGCTGCCAGCAGCAGATACGTATGAAAGGAGCTAGTTTGTGTCTTGCACTGTTCATAGATGTGATTATTCTAAGGAATTTTAGGATTATGAGTTGACGTTGCGCTACGTCATTGTGAGGTTATGAGTTAGTGATATACCCAATAAGACGAATAGCTACATTCCGTCTGATAATCTATTTAACGGGTTCTTGCTCTACTGCAGTGGGGGGGTGTGAGTCTGTGAGGTGACCTCACTGAGGTCAGTGCGCACCTCTGCACTTCTCCCTCAAGGGGGTGTTCTGATAAATCCCTAGGGACCCCAGATCACTGGGCTCTCCAGTTTACCTCCTCGTGAACCTACCAAGTGAAAGCGAACGTTGGGGAGAATGGATGTGGAGATTCCCCGTGTTTAGATCACGGGTTCAAGGGTGAAAGGTGACATGTTCTACGGAAGCTAATAAGCAGTTTAGCCCTGGCTCATCCCGCCCTGATGTGCAGACGCCCTGCTGGGGCTCCTTTCTGCCAGCAGTCATGAGACTGTATAATGCCTCTTCTCAGGAGGCCGGCTCAGCCTCAGGAGAGGACAGATTCTGAGACGGTGCCTGTATTTTCATTATGTCTGTATTGTTCCTGCATGCATTTCTATGTGTTTCTGTGGCACCAGAACTTCCTGCTTGGAATCAATAAATCACATCATCCATCCATCCATCCATCCATCCATC
>JAODUD010000062.1:21801189-21818170 GCA_026784285.1 Stomatorhinus walkeri | reverse complement strand
ACATAGATATATATATATATATATATATATATATATATATATATGATAACTTATCAGACAGTTTCTCATGAATTGTAGGATGACATCATGTGACCTTCAGTTGGAATGGAAAAGGTGTGTCTAAAGTGCACTACTAGGACAGGCGGTATCAGGCTCCTAGAAGCAGAACTGAAGTCCCATAAAGCAAGGAAGAAGCCCTTCATTAATGACAAACAGAAGAACCAGGCTGTAGTTTATGATATATATAGTTTACTACTTGTACTGTACCATACAATATACTATACTATATTAATAGTTTACTACATAAAGTATACTATACTATATGTAGATTACTATATAAATTATTCAAAGACACAGACCCATAAATTGAGAAATGAGTGAAACTCTCTCTTAATTTTTAACATGGCTGTAGAATTTTTTTGAATAAAAAGAAAATGCGGAGTACTTCCTTGAATGAGCAACACTGTCAAGTTTACTTCCTCTTCACATGCTTTCATCTCTGCCTGCCATCAGGTGCTTGGCAAGGCAAATGGATATATTTGATTTGTGAATAAGAACTGAGCAGCGTTGCCATAGAGCTGGTGCTTCCATCCTAGCTTGTAAGCTCTGAAGTGGGATCCAACCAATGGCATTGTTGCTAAGTGCCTTCCCTGCACGTGTGTGCATCGTCAGCCAATTAGCCAATCACTTAATCCGTCGTTCGGTTGTATTTTTACGTGATATATAATAGTTTTCAAGTAAATTTTGAAAAGCATTAGTGATTTATAGCCATTTTAGACAAGGAGTGGAAAAAAATAAAAACAGAACCGTCGAAGAACCCTTGAAGAATAATTCTCTGACGGCTTCAGATAATATGAAAATAGGGTTGAAAACACTAGATGAATGCGGAAGGATTGTGGGTAACGGCTGGGGTTTGGGGATCACGGTCAGGTCCGGAAGCCGCTGAGGGTAGGCTGAAAGTGGGCCAGCTCAGACATCTGTATCGGTAGACTGCACACATGGGCACGTCTCTTAACTGTGACAAGCCAGGCTTCTGGGCCCAGCTGACAGGAGGCGGGTTCGGAGAAAAAAGGAGTTTCGTTATACAGCATTAGAGTTATGATCAGTGGTCTTTGGGCACCCAACCTAGAGCAGTGTTTGTGATTTTTATTCTAACCCCCCCCCCCCATTCATGCTGCCCCAGATTATGATACAGAATACAGGTTTATGATCTACAGCTGCATAATAAAAATATAGTAGGCCTAACTATAGCAAAACTGAGGCAGGAGATTCTGTGGACACAGTTGATATCAACCATTTAAACTAACTAATCATTTTAGTTTTGGGATTATTTAAAAAAAACTGCCTACATTCATGGTACATGTTGTAAGCAAGTATGTATTTAAAAAGCTGTGTTTAGGCGGCAGCATGTCATATTATGAGGGCAGTCCTTGTTATTTGTTTAGATGTTAATCACAAACAATTTTATGTAAACATATTCTCTTGTGTCCCTACAGGAGACGAAAATAAGGGAGCAGCAGCCTCCCTGTGTACAGTGACTAACAGCTGTGAGCTCACAGACATGTGAATGAGCCTTATGATCCCAGACACACACACACACTCACACAGAGTGCCCCATTCGTGCTGAATGTGAGAGACAACAAAGACAAAAGAAGTATCAGTCTGCATTCAATAGCTGAATACACAGAAAACAAGCTATAAGAAAAGTAAACTATTTACTAATGTAAGAATATAATAAAGAGTTGAGATCATCTACGGTTTCCCCTTAGCTAGGGAACCAGGTGAGACCTGTCGTCAGTTTTGAGTAAGCTATTTTTGTTCAGAGAAAATAAACAAGCAGTTAGTGAATAACATCATAACCGCTGTGGGGTGTCGTCCATGTCTAGCGCAGGATCATAGGAATTATAAACAATAACAAAACAGTTAGCTCCTGTAGCTCATCAAATACAGTGTTATGCTAACAACATGTAGATTGTGAGTTCAAATCCCACGGAGGTCATAATATTTAAAACCCCTCTCTCTACTGCAAGTTGCTTTAGGTAAAAGCATCAGATAAATTAATATTAAAAAAATTAGTTGAGCAAGTTCATTGTGACAATATGCGCAGATCATTAAGAAATTCTCATTACGTAAATGGAAAAATTTAGAATTTTTGGCCAGGATCTCGTCGAAATGCAGCCGCTGGTTATTAGTGGTCTAAGCAGCGATGACTAGTACTAGTATTCATTACAATGAATGCAATAGATTTTAATCATAAAGATCAACAGCTGAAACCCTGGATTTCGTTCAGGACCTGTTATAGTAAAAGCAGAATGATTGTGTTCTCTACCATGACCTCAGCATGAGTATCTGAAAATTGGAGAGCCTACTCACAGCATTTCTGCTGTGTCCCAATATACATACGGTTGTAAAGGTGAGGTCACCATAAAGGTATGTAAGCATAAAAGTACAAAATTCTGTGCTTCTTCGGGCTTCTGTGCGGTTTCCATCATGCTATTATGTTGGTTGATGGCCATTAGCACCAGAGACCAAGGTCAAGATCAGACTGTTGAACAAACCGTGAATAGAATCAAACCATTAGGTCAGTGCAAAGCAATGTAAGTCTTCAGCAGACTTCTGTCGAAGGAGAATGTCAAATTCAATGATTTTATTACACACGTGGTCTGATTCTTAATAAATAAAACAATGTGGCTTTGTGTTGATTTTCTTGGCGTTAGGACAATACATAGTACATTGAATTTTCACACAATTTCCAGGAAATATATTTCTATTAATCTACTTTTTATAGCACCATGGGTCCAGTGGAACAGGAGGAAAGTGGATGAGGAGGTCCTATATTTTAACAGAATACCACAAAAATAAGTGCTGCGCACACTTATAGATTTAACATAGCGTGGAATTCATCTTAGTCACTGACTGAGATTAGAAAGTGATATTTTATGTAGAACTTACATGCAAATTTTTTTAACACCTTCATAGCAAATTTGAAGAGGAATGTGAGACCTTCAGGCAGAATTTTTTCCAGAAAATCTAAATGCCTGTGAACTTAATGCAGTTTCATTTGGATGTTCAGGACTATGATGATGAGCAATGGGCTAATACTCGTACACATAGAGGGAGGATTCCCATTAGGACACAATAACTGGTTACTGATCAAGTGTAGGAACAGAATCACAGAACATCGATCTTCTGTGTCTGTCACTCAATGCTGCGGATCACTAAATTATTAACAGGACAAATCTTTAAATCTATTCCTAAATACATAGTCTAGGGACACACCCCTCTACCACTGTCGTGTAGTTGATGCAGTGTAGCTATGCTATTTACTGATCGTCATCTTGGTTTATATTATGTTATCGAACCATTCAAAATATGGTTAACTGGGGAAACAGAAAATTAAAAACAGTTGCAAAATGTAAATTCCAGTTTGTGATTGTGCAAGATCCAGTACGGCCACCATGACTATGATGTCATTTCCGATCCTTAGACACAGATGGTTCGCGTCTGTCTCTCATGCTCACTATTAATGCTGCAGTTCACTCTGTTTTCTAGCTAACACATGAGGCTTCACTTCCTCTCTGATGGGGGCAGGCGGCAGAATTTTATCGATCCCTACCCCCCCCCCCCATCCCTTATGACTGTAGTATTCTCTGTCTGCAACCCTAACTACGCCACCAAACACCTAGTTCCTTTCCATAAAGATCTTGGTAGTATATGGAGATGCTACTCTCCAGAGATTCTCCACCGTAGTGGGGGCACCCTGATGAGGCAAGCATCACACTCAGGCACCTCCCCCCCCCCACCACCCCACCCCCAGCGCCAGTATCCATACAGCGACTGTGGCTAACAGCTACAAGAACTCAACACAACACTGACGGCAGTCAAAACAGCAGCCAGTCAAGCTTGCGGTCAGTGACATCCTAGCCTGTGCAAACCGCTGAAATATTTTATTCCGTGTGACTGGCACACTAAAAACAAGATGACATATTTCAAATGAGATGCGATTATGGCCCCGGTTTGACATTATCCAATGAAAGATGTGGTAATGACTGCCAGTGGCAACTGAGACACCATCAGGCAGACTCTCTGACACCAGGCCACTGTCACCACCTCAGGTGCTGAGGTGACAGGGGCAGTAAAGCTGATTTATTGCAGTCAGGTGCTGGGGAAACATTGTACCTGCACCAGTATCCATCAGGATTGACGATAATTGGCCGAAAGCTGGCCTTTGCCGTGTGTTTGTGATTGTACTGACTTTAGGAAGACTGACAAGCTAAGTTATCTATTGGAAAGGCATTGCCAGGGGCAGAAATGACTAAAGTTTAATGCTGAACCTGCTTCTGGCTCAGAAAACTTCATTTTGAGCTTTGCAGTCAGTGTCTTGCATTCCTGATTCCTGAAATGTAACACTTACATTTAGAAGTTGGTAGGACTCGGAAAAAAGGGTCCGGTACTTGGGCGAAACCTACCAGTCAAGATCTTGAATTCATTTATTTATTTAGAAGGTGCTTTTATCTAAAGCGACGTGCAACTGAGAAAGTGGTGTCAACCTGTCCCTGGAGCTGTGGATAGCTGGAGTTAAGGGTCCAACACTCAAACCCTTCTGCTAACCATGGGATTTGAACGAGGGATCTTTTGATCACTAATCCACAAAGCAACACGCTATTTTTAACGTAGCTAAATGTTGAACTCTCGCTGAAGAACGGGAAGTCGAGGTCCTCTAACCATTGATAAGTGGCAGCTACATGGAGCATCACCTGCCAGATCTTCACACCTGGTGTTGCCTCTTCACAAACGTGGACTGATTCTGCCCTGCGTCATTCCTGTACCTCACCTTTGACACCTCTAGATGTGCCATTCAAACCATGTATGCAGTCACTGAACGTCCCCGTGGTCCATGTCTTGGGGGGGGGGGGAATTTGCCAACTAATGGCTAAATAAATCGTGATATACTAAAAATTGTGGAAGGAAGACTGTAGGAGTTTGTATGACATATGCATCTATCCAAGACTCGGTTAACATGAAGAGCTCAACTGCTAAAACAGCACCTATCGCTAACGAGGCCATTGTTTGTGTGCATACATTCCTTACACTCCAGAGGGAGTATGTGGCTGTCAGACATTTACAGTTCATTGATACCAGTCTGAATGGCTGTTAACTGCCACGAAAACAATGGACGCCCATCTCATATGAGAACTTCTCCAAGCTGGGCAGACCTTTACGATAAACCCTTAATGTTACATCACGATGACCAGGAACCATTTGCATTGAATTAATAGAGAATCTAAAAACTATAGCTGGACTACTGAAACAGATTCCTTACCATCTCTAACACATGGATGTAACTGAATCCTGATGAAACCGTCAGTAACACACAGATATGTCTATGGGTGAGGTCATTACTAATTTAACACGGGCTTTACCCGGCCAATGGAATGTAACTGCATTATCTCTCAGCACTGAGGGGCTCATTGCTTAACAGTCCCCTCTAAACCTTTGCCCGTGTACTAGTGACACAGCGATGTACAGACGTGAACCCCCAAGTCCTCATTATACCGCGGTACAGTTCAAAATAAATCGGCGGTCGTACGTAAAGGCAACAGGACGACTTAGTGTTGCGGGGAATATGGGCAGCTGGTGAGGTCTGCAGTTAGCTTCACCTCTAGCTTCTTCCCAACTGAGAATGATGTTTTATTTATATAAACCTGTAGGGTTTCACGGTGGCAATACACTACACATAATAACACTGGCCACAATAATACTGTTTCTCGCAGTGACAGTGAGTTATTGCTATATAGAGACCGTGACCGTAACATATAAGGTCACTTACATGGTAACATGAAATTGTTTTGAGAAGCCAGAAAACAGCACGAAAGAGCAGAAATCGACGTCACATGCACTGCAGCTACTACTTATTTAAATACTTTGGTTTTTCGTTCTAAACGTATTTGTTTTAGCATTTTATTTGCTGATATATACATTAACCCCTCATTCCCCGCTTCACAATTTCCTGCTACTGAATGTTCACGATATGCAGCTTACGGTCCTTAAGAGATCAAACACACTTGGTTTGGGTTAAATTTGTTACCAACCGACTGACACACCTCCCATCACGCTGGATGAATGGACTTATACGTATTATCTCGCATAACGGAGCGCACCAATCCCCGATCCAGGGATCCATCACTTATATCTAAACCACTGCTATTCCGAGGCATTCTGCTCACCCAGCGAAAACGATGTTAATTCAGATAAGTGATAGAAGGAGGGAAAAAACGTGCCCCGACAACTACACGCACGTTATGCCGTAATTCCTTTCCCTCCGTCTCCCTCCCCTCCTTTGTCATGTCCTCAGTGGCTCCCTCACTCCACAACGAGGCTGAGCTAGAAGCGGCGTTGAATTACACCGGCCACAAAAACGAGGAGCCGGGGCGATAGGAACCGAGATCTGCGCGGCGAGGCTGGAATGCGCCAAGGGCTTATGTTTTAGAAATACATACCTGAATGCAAACACTGCAAAGGAGATGCCTGGCTGGAAAAAGAACATGCCGGCTTGCTTTCAGGCCGACGATGAGACAGGTAAGCAAGGGAGCTGGGCTCTCATTTTTAAAGTGGATACACGCTTTGCACGGAATCAGCTGGCTGTAGGGAAGGGGGGGCTGCTCCAGTTCCTTACAGCTGTGATCGGGACCGGTGCCACAGTATACAAAGTTACTATGCGATCGCAAGCTTATCGATCTGCTTTGATTGTTCTTATTTGAAGGGGGTGTGAAGACAATGTGTTTTCTTACCATTCGCGCCATGATTTAATTTCAAGTTGCAGACAGATAGGGGGTTGCGGGATGTGCATCCAGCACCGTGCCGTGTCCGTAAGCAGATGCTCCGTGCACTTCGTCCGCTCCGGGCTGCACGGGTACCGAACCGTCCCTCCAGTGTTACTTTGAGGACGAAACGCATGGTTCAGTGTAGGTTCAGGGTCGCAAGTTATCTTTCTTCTACGTAGATCGTGCTGATTGTGGTTTTTGTATGTGTCTGTGTGGTCATATTTTTTGTAAAGGGGCTTACAGGAAACCAGTACCATCTTAGGTGTGTGGCTTTTTAAAGGTAGGGGTGTGACCACGAGAATTGATTTGAATATGGGGGAACCATCGCTGTCGGTGTCTGAATTTAAGATCCGTCGGGGTGTAAGCCGGTCACTGTCAGTCGATAGGGTGTATCTGTGCCATGCATTGTGGAGGCACTAAGCGAAATGGCAGCGCATGGTAAATTACTACGTTTGTGTAGCATGGATCGTGGTAATCATCACTATCGTGTTGTATTTTGGGGGTGGATGTGAAGGATTTGCCCGTTTTTGCACGGAAAACAAACATGCTACACAAAAGATCGGGCAGTACAATATCACTGTATGTTGTATCATTTTTTAAACACAACAGCCTACGTAAAAGTTACAACCTCGAATGCAAATATATTCCCGAGTGGTCGTGCTATTTAAGGACACAATATACAGGCGGAAAAAAGAGAGGTTTTAATGTCTTCTTGAAATAAAAGCGAATAAAAGGAAGAATGAAAATGGCTCAGAATGTGTCTTTGCATTTCCCTCAGCACGTGATTCTTCAAAGGCAGTAGAAATAAAGGTCATAGAAGAGTATTATCAGTTATGGCTTAACTTTGCCCGTGTTGCAAATAGCTCCTTTGTGGAAACAACACGGGAATATATGTAGACTTAACAGTTAGGGACGCACACAGTGTTTCCATATACAGTGTAAACTGCAAATCTGATACACGCTTTATGGATTATGTTTGGAGATTTTGCGTCTTAAAGCGTATTACACTGATCTCGCAACTTGTCATCTCGGCTGTCATTTTTGGCTCGTAATTATCAGATTTCGGATTTAAGTCGCTCCGCCGTGCCCGTTAGGTAAATCTGTGCACGGCTGGGCGGGGTCTGTGACATCCATTCTGCAGATGGCTCTCAAAGCAGAGTCGGACCCACGCTGAGGTGGACCTGGCCAAGGTTCCCGTTGAGTCCCTAACATCAGAACCCACCTCGGCGATGGGGCTGCACCGTGCATCAGTGACTCATACCCTGTGGGGGCCAGAGAGAGGAAAGGTGCCACAGACAGCAGTTACAGCTGGTATTACAGCTGGTGGCAGTTATTACAGTGATTATCACTGTACTGAGCTCCGGAAGAGGAGGTTGTGTCTTTGATTACCAGTCTGGGAGTTTCTGTCTCTAGCTGGTACAGGGTGCTTAACCTGTTGGTTTGGTACCTTTGCTGCTACATACATTATGTCTAAAAAGCATGCATATCAGGTAGATACAAAATGTGTAAATCTTTGGAATCTGCGCATCTCAAACTTTTGTCTACAAATCATTGATCAGATAACAAGGTCACAACACTGTTTTATACTGTATTTTCTCCTGGTTTCAGAGTGAGCTGGTGGATCCAGTTTTTGTATTTTTTCCTCAAGTAATAATTAATAGAAACAGAATTACTCTTGGCGGGGCATTAATCAAAGTAAGGTGCACCCCGCAGCTGTGCTGCCATGTTCAGTCCTGCACGTTCGATCGCCATCTGTGAGAGGGAAGTCCGGAGACTGCCAGACAGGCTCTGGTTTTTGTGGGGTAGAGACTAGGCCCCTCTCCCAATCTCCTGGTGTCGTCTGCTGTCAGCGTACCACGTTCAGTTCTGTGGGTGGAACAGCGGCTCTAACAGTCTTATGTGCTTGATGATGCCTGTAGATTTATTTGTGGTGGGGGGAGGGGGGGGGGGTCAGTGGTGGACCACGTGTATTGAAAGTGAGCATTAGCGGTACATGATAGCAGCCTTCACCGCTCTGCAGTTGCCGTGGGTGCTGCAGATTGAGAGTGAGACTTATCATGGGATTAATTGGCCTTTCCAGACTGCGAAGAATATTATAAAAATAAATTAAATGAAATTCTAATTCCTTCCCCTGAGCGTATCTTCAGCTTGTCATAGTGCATTTTCGAATGTGTTTGCCAAGCGTTTAGGGCTTCGTACATCACTGAACCCAGAATGCATTTATGTTAATATATTTAAGTGGTCATACTGGGGTCGTGTCAAAATAAACTTTTCCAATGGGTTTTACCTGTTCAGTGACAGTCCTTCTAGTATTAGGGAGCTAGTTGACCTTAGATGAGTGTACTGGACACTAAGGTAGCAAAGTGCAAAGGTTTCTTCTCATTGCTTGGAGAAGTTTTATACTGTGTAAGTTATATTGTTTCACACTTTTCAGCTCTGCGTGGATCCTCTCTAGCATGTGGGCACCCGAGACGAGACCTGCTATGCTGAGTTAATTAGATTTTTCTTCCCAAAATGCCCGAAGTCCTTTTAGCTGATCAGATGCTTAAGCACCAGACTGGTAATGGTGCTCTCTTAGAGTACCTCAGATCCTGGCAGAAACTGTCAAACGCTGGGTCAGGGTTTAACAGACAACCGATTCCTCTAACAAATTCGTGACAGAGAAATTCGGTTAATATTTCCATTACGGCTGACGACGAGTGCTCTCATTGTAGGTCATGGTAATAACAAGGACAATTTGATGTTCAATCCTGAGAGAAAAAAAAACGAAAAAAGGGAAATGAGCAAGAACATAAAAACTGTTTGAAATGTAATTTGTTTCTTGGTATTAAGATCTGAGTTCATCAAACGGAGAAAAAAGGAAATTACGTTTTCATTTATCAGCTTATCTCCGCCTCCGCTTCACCGCTTCACTGCTTCACACAGTTGGCTAGTCCCAGAACGTCAGCAGCTGAAGCTGAGTTGGAGGAAGGTCCCGCCTGTCACCTAGGCCATGTGGGGGCCACGGCCTTTGGCACCTGTCTGATGATAACATTAGTCATCCAGCCTGATGTTACAGCTTTCAAGGGGCTGTAATTAATTGCCTACTCACTTGAAATGCTGTTAGACTCAGAGGACCCACTAACTGCAGTGACCTCAGGCATGTCTGACGCCCAAACATTCAACACCAAGAACACAAAGGCCATACTTGTGGTCTTGGCAGGACTGGTCTTGATAACTTGCCTTCCAAGAATGAATTTGGGGAGCAATAAATCGTGGTATTGGTCTTGATTGGCAAAGATGCAATCGATGTATCCTTGATATTTGGGGGGGGACACAAGACCAACATCTGGGAACTTTTACCATCCTTGTGTACTTGTATTATTAGTATTGGAACTGGTCTTTGCCAATTGAAGATGATGTAAATGGGTGCGCAAGAACAATAGTACCGACAAGTACGTATTTTGAAATTTACCTTTGCTTTCTTCGCAAAATGCCCCACTAACCCTTGGCATGTGTCAATTTTCTTCGCCTGTTTTTATTTCTCTGTCTCGGGGATGGTTGAATTTTTACAGCTAGTCTATCAGATATTTTTGGAGGCCTCAAATGGTTTTGGTATTCTTGGGTTATTCCTGCGTAATAGGTTTTAATTAGAGTTATAATTTAATTTTGTTTTTATGGTGTATATTGGTTCTAATATGGCCATCATCTCTTATTAGTCATCTTGTGCAGCCTCTGGAGTCGGTGTGCCATAGTCGTCCACTTACTCTGGATAGGATGCTTTTAATACATCACCTTGGTGTCTCCAGTATCTGTTTCTTTGTACAGCCTCTGCCTCTTGTGACTGAGGTACCTAAGGTAACGGAAAGTTGGGACCAAAGCATCGAATTGGTTGATCCTGCCTTCTCTAACTGCTTGGACCCACCTCCTCTACAATCTGATTGGTTATCTCTCTGGACTAATCGTTTTTTCTTCTGCCCTCAGAACATTTTTGTGAAGGTAAAACTCCCATGAGCCTCCATTACCTGTTTCTTTGTACAGCCTCTTCTTCCAGGTCCCACAAGTGACTGAGGTAACTGAGGTTATAGAAAGCTTCCCTGGAGCGCCGTATCATTGTGAGGTGGCTGGAAACTGTCAGAAATGTGGCATGTAAGACACTGTCTGGTTCTGGAGGTCCTTTGGAGTAGGAGAAGGAATTGGATGTGCAGCTTGGAAGTTCCCTGGGCATCTCAAAAGGACTGTAGGATTTCCCAGCTGGTGTAAGACGTGGGGATCTCTCTAGAAATGCTGGTGCAGCAGCTAACACCTTTACAAGACCAAGAGCATCTGAGATGCTGCATCTCGCTTTGCTGATCAACGTAAGCTGGTCTGGGTGGGCTTCATTTACAGAGTAGCACTCGACTGAATTTCACCTTTTATTGAGTGACTTATACATGGCTGTATTGGATCAGTTCATCTAGGTTTTGGCTAGACTGGTACCGGGTCTGATGCCTGTTGTGATGGTAGCTTGCTTAGCTGTTAAAATGCCTGGCTTGGACTGTTTTATTAGCTTGATAGAAAAGCATGGTATTATTCAGAATATTGTTCTGTTCTCTTACTCAAAAGTAAAATCACACATTTTATTTGCCATTTTTGTACAGCTTAGCTCAATTTGAATTTAACTCAGTAATAGCTACATTTTATACTGAAGTTTCTCTACATTTACTTGTTATATATATTATATATAAGCATTTTAGCTTATATATTCCATGATGATTGCTAGCATTAAATAACAGGCATACATATGATTAAATTTTTTTTACTGAAATAGGTTGATCTTATCGCACTAATGATGCTCACATCAAGAGTAGGTTATTAATTTCTATGATGCTAGTCTTACATAATTCAGGTTATTCACTCTGTTTCTGCAAATACTCCACATGTCAAAAGAAGTTACTCATTCTACTCATGCTAATGCTACACCCGTCACTGGGAGAGGTCACTCATTCTGCCTGTGCTAATGTTACACCCGTCACTGGGAGAGGTCACTCATTCTGCCTGTGCTAATGCTACACCCATCACTTGAAGATGTCACTCATTCTGCCTGTGCTAATTCTACACCCGTCACTGGGAGAGGTGACTCATTCTCCCAGTGCTACTGCTACACCCATCACTTGGAGATGTCACTCATTCTGCCTGTGCTAATGCTACACCAGTCACTGGGAGAGGTCACTCATTCTGTCTGTGCTAATGCTACACCCGCCACTGGGGGAGGTCACTCATTCTGCCTGTGCTAATGCTACACCCGTCACTGGGGGAGGTCACTCATTCTGCCTGTGCTAATGCTACACCCGTCACTGGGTGAGGTCACTCATTCTGCCTGTGCTAATGCTACACCCGTCACTGGGAGAGGTCACACAGTCTAATCATGGCAAACCTATACTCCTCACACTGTTGTGCTAATGCTATGCTTGTCATTTGGAAGGGTCCCTCTTTCTGCCTGTGCTAATGCTACATTTGTCTTGACAATAGCTGTTTCATTCTTGTCACCGCTGTCTTTTGCATTTCCATCACATTCCAAGAGGCTTAACAGTTGGATTTGACACCTCCTGTCTAGTCTGCACCTGGCTATCATAGAGCAGACCCAAGGTGTCAGGTGTCAGGTGTCGTGGTGTATTGAGCTGTCGTAGAACCGATTTGTATCCAAAAGTAGCTTTTCTGCACTGGGTCTATTAAAGTCTTCTGCTGAACTGTAGGTAAACATCAACCAATAATGGGAAACGGCCCAGTCGGTAAATCTTTTATACTTGCAAAAGCCAGGTGTCACTCTTTCTTTCCAAATGATTGCTATAATGAATCTGTTGAGTGTCGGGACTAGATTGATACCCCCTGGATTCCCCCCTCCCCACTCCTTATGGCCCATCTAACAGATTGTAAGCCACATTGTCTTATTGGGGTCAGCCAAAAGCAATGCATCATTCCTTATTACACGTTCATGTTTTCCCTCAAGGAGAGGATGTCTAGTCTGAAGTTACGACACGCAGAATTTAGCCCCTGGTGACCATTAAACCACGCTAAAGCTAAGCTAAAGTAGGACTAGCATTGTGTCTAGTTGCATGGGTTCTGTAGTGCAGTGTCGATGCCTCAACCATAACCTCTTTAGGAGGGTAGGTGTGTGACTGTGTGTGGGCAGGGACCCGTGCGTAAGCATACATCTGCCTTCACGCCGAGTTTGTTTGTTGCCTTTCTCTCGTCATCCTTCCCACCACCAGAGGCTGCTTGCGGAAGCTGGCTGAACAGCAGAGAATGAACGTTTGTCTTGTCGTAAGTGCTCTCGAGTGGATGAACACAAAACAAAGAGCAATCCAGTGGTAGTGTACCCGTTGTGCTTTGTAAGGTTTATGATTCAAAGGCAATGCTTTTCAAAGGCATTTCTTCAGCTATCCTGCAATGACCGCGGTCTTCTGCCTACTAGCGGCTCAAGGGGCTTTCTGTTACTTTAATGGTTACTCACGTATCATCTGCATGAAAATGCAATTTTTTATTTTTAAAGCCAAATGCTACCATCCTCTCTGTTTATTGAATTACAGACTTGCTTCAAAGCAATCTGCTTTTGATCACTGGTGGTACTTGCTACTCATTTGTGTCTGAGGGCTCTTTGAGAGGCGGTAAGGGCAGCATTTAGGCCCAAAGCAGCTACGGGGAGGTTACTGAATGCCGGAGTCGGAGGGAAAAGGTCAAATCCTGCTCCTTGTGTCACTGCGTAACCAGGATAGAGTGACATGGTGACATATGGTCACTTTACATTGCAGGGCTAGGTGCTGCCGTAATATTATAGTGATGCACGTGTCAATAATATAGATGGTGTGCAGATCCAGCTTTAGCTACTGTCTGTTTTTTAGCATCATAGGTCTAATGTGGTGGAAATGGAAGTAAAATTACTTTTGCCTGAAATGTTCATGTCGTTTGTCTGGCTGCCGTTTCTAGTTACTTGGTCGTTCTTCCATGCTGTTTCGGTGCTCAAAGAGAAATTCTGAATGATCCTTATGTCTGAGGTTTAACTGTCGAATAGTATTTCGTGATAATGCTTCTGACATGGAGCTGTTATGCTTCGCTGCCATTTGTATTAGTTTAAACTCTCAGCCAAAAATAAACGCTGAAAACTTCTTTTTAATACCTCTAAGAGCTGCATACTTGAAACACTACTGCATATAAATAGGAACTTGGAGATTATCCAAGAATAAATTGATTTTTTTTTGTATATGTGTGTGCGCCTGGGTGCGCTTTGATGTTTAAATTGCATACCTTTTAATACGAAAAGCATTTCATTTTCAATTGGTATTTACTGTATATATTTTTGAGGCTATAGGGTTGAGACAAATTAATAAACCCAATGAAGTGTCTTTTTCTGTGTCTTTTGATTGTAATGAATAAAAATAAGGCATTTTAGATTTAGCAATTTTTTGAGGATGCTGGCAGGTAGGATGGTAGATCTAATACTGCTGACTGTTTCCAAGCGTCAGAGAGTACCTAAAATAAGAGTGAGGTTCGTTAGGGATGTCCTTGCTAAGATTTCTGGTTTCTTTGCTGTAAAGCGGGGTTCCCCAGCAGGTTCACCCCGAGCCAAATGCAGCCTGTGAGAGTCAAAGCTGAGGCCCACTGCCAGCGATTAAGGACGTACACCTTGGCTGAGCATATCTGGATAATGGCAAAGTCAGTGCAGAGGAGGTAGCCTACTGTTAATTCACCGTGGTAACAGGGTCAGTTGAAAGCAAACCAACAGAGCGAATGTAAATCTCCCATGCATGAAAGCCTTAGCTAGTGCTAAAATGCGTAAAATCAATAACGAGAATAGACTATTTAATTCTGACTGAATGGACCATTTTTGTGTTGTTTTTTTATTTGCCGAACCACATCAATGTTAAACTGACTTGTTTGCTGTGAGCTTAGACTATAGCTGGCTGCAAAGCAGCTGATATGGAGCGGCCACAGCTACAATGCAAAGTAAAGGTTGTGAACCTGATCACAGCGTACAGTCATTATCCTGTTATCACCCGTAAGACAAGGGGGGTGTTCCACAGAGAGCAGGTTAACTTAAGCTAGAAGTCAGTTACAGTCCAATTACAGTTTAGGTAAGGAGCATTCTTATTGGACAATCTCCCCCAACTGAGAAATCCTGCTCTGTGAAACACCCGCGAGCACCGCATGAAAGAACATGAAGAATAACGATGACAGATGCAGAGTTGCTGGAAAGGTGTAAAAGTGACATAGTGGAAGTTTTAACTTGCAAAAAAAACAGAAAAGGTTGTGTAGCTGCTGTAGCGAGCACAGTCATTGCACGCGACAGCCGTGAGATGAACAGAAGTTTCAGCAGGACCTCAGGACTGATATAGAACCGCTATCTCCGTGTGTGTGAGTTTTTAATAGAAAACTAGCTACTACGTTCACTTTCTGTAAACCAGTACATGACTGGCAAAACTGTCTCTAACAAAGCGAGCCAGCTCTTTGAAAACGTGGGGAAAAACTGTGCCACTAATGGACCTCAGTACATGGTTGAGCAACTTAAATCAATAATAATAACAATTATAAATATTGTTTTTATGCTGGTACATAAAAACTGCTGATTATAAAACCACATGAGGATGGATTAGATGGGTTAGAAAGGGATTGTTGCTTAATGTCTCATGCTGAATAGTTAATACATTATCATGGTCTTCACATGTTTGGTGATTTTGATGCACACATTGTTTTTGGGTATGTCACCGCTTTCCCCGGCTTTTTTGTAATGTAATCCCCTTCTTCCTATAAGGTGTCGTGCATTCAAGTTGCTAATGTGTCTGTTTTCCCATCTGCTAAATAAGATTTTGTTTTGAATATTGTATGATTCTGCTCTAACTAGTGTCATGCTTTTTTTCACTACGGTTCACTGGGGAGGTAACATCACGGCAAAGGAGTCGGGCGGCGTGACGGCTTGAACTAAATTCTGAGGATAGTTAATGTCGTCACGGGACAGCACCAGTACTTCGTGGAAAGGGTCGTGGGAACAGCTTCTTGCTGAATGAGGCCTATCCTCTCTGCTGGTTCAGCTCCGGAGCTCCATCATCCACTGTCCTGTCTCTCGGAAATGCACGACTGAGCCGTTCAGAGGCTCCTTTGTTTCAGCTGACATTTATTTGCGCATCGCTTCTGGTCTCTCTGTTCCTTGCTCCACCCAACCTGAAGGACACCAACCCCATGGTCTATTGTTCCATCTCCGCTAAATTATGCATATTCCATGTTTCCGGCTCACTTGTACCCTGCACTTTCTTTTGATTTCTTTGAGGTTGGGGCAGAGTATGGTTAAGGGAGTTGTTTACTTTTGTAATGCTACCGGGCAACAGAAATTCTCCCTGGAGTAAAATTGTATCTCATCTCAGCCACTTGAGTTTGTTGTCCAGTTAGTACACTGTGAAGTTTTTCTGTGCATTTTAAGCGAAATATCTTTTGAAGTACCAGTAAGAGCTTCAAGTGTGCTGAGCAGAGTTTCTGCGTCTGTGCCGAACACAGTTTAACTTCTGTCAATTTACTGCTGTATTGCTGCTCCGTAGATTTTTTTCCCCAGCTTCAAGCACCATGAAGACGGCTTATTCTTATGAACCAAAGACTTCTGCCTCCTGTGGAATGAAAGGCAGTAATCGTTAGCATTTGCATTTGAAGAGGCACTGATATGCTAATGGTTGCGTATGCTTAGATCACATGGTCTGTCACGTGACTTTTTTTCAGGCCCATGATCCATATGTCATTCTCTTACTACAGTCATGACCAGAGTATTTTGTTTTTGACTTAAATTTCAACTCTGATGCATAAAATCTTCATACCTGTAAATATGAAGTATGCACATATTCACCAAGAACATTGGACAAAGGATGCTGTAAACTTAAGTGTAAAAATCTTTGACAAGGAAATTACGTGGTCTCCTTTCTTCTCTGTCTGACACAGTTTTGACAGGTTTTCCTTTCCTTGCAACTGCAGTGCTGCGTTCGTCACCCCCAGCTCCGTGCCGCTCACTCTGATGGGTCCCCTCTCCTCCTCTTTTTGTTCCTTCCTCCTGCTCTTTGACAACACCCTTCACAGCTCCTCTTTCCGCATCCCCCTAATCTCGAGAAATATCTCGCGGGTTGTTTTTGTTGGTTCATGCGTCAGTCTGATTTTCCTGTTGC
>JAODUD010000062.1:21743611-21754535 GCA_026784285.1 Stomatorhinus walkeri | reverse complement strand
TTCCAAAGTCAATGAGTAATCGTGTAAAATAATCGTGATTTCAATCATGACCAAAATAATCGTGATTATGATTTTTTCCATAATCGAGCAGCCCTAGTTTCTGACGAAAATGTGATTTTTTTTCATACTCCTGAAATAATGGATTTTTTTCAGATGCGTGTTTTCCATTGAACAGTGACAACAAGCTAAGTGTAGATCTAGGCCAGTAGTGTTAATGTAATGTTTAACTGAAGCATCCCTTGTGATGTTAGTTTCTTTACACGAGGCTCCCGTGTTAGGTGATTGTCTCTCATGCTGCTTTCTGATTGGACGATCCAAACCTGGCCTTGACACTGTCATACCATCAAACCATCCATGTCGACTATATTGGCCACTTTACCGCACTGCCTGATTCATGCAGCCCTGTGATTGGTCTGCAGATTTCCCAGTAGGCTGAAGCTGGCTTTTGTTCCTGCCTTTATTCCAGGCAGTGCTCTCTGCTGCTTCAAAAGGGCTTATGTCCATGGTTTTTACACGGATGTAGCATGGTCTCCAGGGTCCTCCAACGGTTCTCATTACATGCAATGGCTTTGTGCTGGGTTGCTCTGCTCTTACTGTATATAGACCATAGATTTTATAGGTCATGCATCACTGTGTTCATTTTCAGCCTAGTCATTTCTTTTTTTCATTATGTAGACTGTCCGTGACAGAGATATGCTGCATATTAGTTGTGCTCTTGTGCCCAAAGAATTATGTAATGATGAGCTTCTCGCCAAGCTCCTTATTGGCAGAATCTAGAGCCTTCCATGAACTCCTTTGAGGACCACTGACTTAGACATGCGTCTTCCTCCTGAGAGTCACACAATTTGCACGTCTTGCCTGTGTTTCCTGTCTCATATATCATGTTACTCTCTGCATGGCTGGCTCATCTGTTGACGCTGGAGACGGACAGAGCACATCGCTGGGGCCCAGCTGTTAAAGCAGGGCTTTTCCCAGTAGAAAGGCTCCTAGAGATCAATAGATGTGAACAATAAAGCCAAGGAAATGGGGGGCCTGAGATATTACCTTGTTGCCCCTGGAAACTGACCAGTTTATCATGCCTGATTCACAAGGAAATCGAGTTTTGCGTCATCGCTGCAGAGAGCGCTGTGTTTTGGACGTTTATGAAGAGCTCTTCCTATTGAAAGGAAACGGTGTATTTCTAAGATGTGAAAGCTGGGCTGCGTTTGTGTTCATGCAACCCCTGCTGATCCCTCTTTTGATTGTGTATAATACCATCCTCTGCTGGGTAATTGACTAATTCTCCTGGAGATGAGTGACCTAAAAAGTGAGGGGGAAAAAAGGAAAGAAAAGGCCATTAGTCATTAGTGATGGCTGGCCAGTATAGGTGGCCTTTGAGTATCTGCATAGCTTATGGACCTTCTGAGAAGCTGTGATCTCTCTACCTTCCCTCCGCCTACTTAATGTGAGAAAACGTTGCACGCCTGCGAAACTAGCGCATTAAAAATGGACCCCAGGCTTGCACAGATGTCAATAAATTGACCTTGTTCTGGAGGACACCAGCCCCGTTTGGAACGTGGTAGTGTTACAGAGCTCAGCTCGGGGCCCGTAATTGGTCCTCCTTGCATCCGGTCATCTCAGCAGGTGTCAGGGGCCTGCAGGTGTCATCCAACCTATTATGGCAACTATCATGGGAATCTGTGGTTTCCAGGCAAATATCAAGTCGTTATAGTTACTTAAGTTAATTTGCATTTGAAGCTCATTGCTCATCAGGTTCCAGTGTTATGCAACATAGCCAAACTTAATTCTCACCCTCCACGGAGGAGAAACTCTTCATCAATGTCCTGGAAGAACAAGGAAATAAAATGTTTGGAATGGTCCAATCAAAGATCTAAACCCCACTGATGGTTTATGATAAGACCTGAAATGAGCTGTGTGTGTGTGTGTGTGTGAGAAGGATTGGACCATAACTCTTCTGCAGCTCTGTGAGGGTCTGGGCAATACCTCCAGCTCTCAACACTATCACTACTAAAGGAGGTGCGACTAGATATTAAGAGCGAAGGACTGATTATCTTTTCATACTGGGTTATTGGATGCTGGTTAATATAACAAACACATGGCATACAAATAATTTGTCTATTTGTATTTTGTGTCTGCGTGTTTGCCTACTCAGAATTCCCCTTTATGTGATTAATATTCAGTGTTATTTTAAGGCCTGATCTCGCTGTGTGAAATATGCAAACATGCAGAACATCAGACGGCAATTTCTGATTTCTGCACAGTGGCTCTTAGCTGGCGGACGTGGTTTGGCGTCCGAGGTGTGCGGAGGTCTGTCACAGTATGGCTGCTTTTCGTTCCCAGATGAGGGGCCGTACTCAAAGTCCTCCCACAGACAGGTGGACGGATCATTGTCCCTGCGAAGGCAGAGCATCCCAGGTAAAGCTGTCTGAATATTATCTGTCTTTGTGCCATTTTCGATTCTAAGAGCCTCCTTTCCCTAAGGAATAGAGTCACAGGCTACATTCTTAAGCCTCCTTAGTTTCCATTGTTCCTTAAGTTTCTAATCCCATTCTGTTACTGGTGCTTTGCTAATGGTCAGTCATGCCATATCTACCAGGGGACAGTATCTCCTACCCCACTGGTGTGTGAGCTCGCTGCTGATGTCTCAAAGTCCACATTTCCCAACTCGGTCCTCGGGGGACCCCCAGACAGCTCTATCCGGGCAGAAATGTGCACTGTCTGGCGGGGAGCTTGGAGGGCGCAAAAACGTGGACTGTCTGGGATTCCCCGAGGACTGGATTGGGAAACTGCTGAACGTCCTTCAAGCTTCCATCACAGTAGATTGTGATCAAGCCGCAGATGAGTGTTTTTGCAGCCATTATGGAACCTGGTGTGCGTGCTGTGACCATGTCTTCATCTAATCCAATTAAACACTTCTGCTTAGTGTAATCACTGTAGCGAATGTATTGTCCCCTGAGCTAAAATATTTCTTGCATTTGAACTGAAGCTGGCGGTCATTTGTGGTTTGTGAGGCTGGCCTGGGGGTGTCGGCACGTCGGTGGCCTTTCGGGACCCTTTCTGGTCACGTTCTGCTTTGCCTGGGGCAGCGGGCACCTTCTTTTATGTTTTTCTAGTGTGTTTTATTAGTCTGCAACAGTTTGGACACATAAAAACTTGGGATCTCTATCTATATGTCATAATATTAGGAACAGAACAGGAAGTAGCAGACAGCTGTTACGTGTTTAATCTCAAGTATAATTTATTTTGATTTATCGTTCTGTTTAGAATTTCGCCAACCCTGCCGTGATTTGTGGTTTTTTAATGGCATAAATACAGAATGCAATTTACTTAAAAATATGGAAAATTCGAAAAAAATTATATATACCGCTTTGATTTACAAACCCACGAGAATCAGCCAGAGTACAAAGGAAAGTCAGGCTCTCATTTGTATTATTTCCATATTTCATTTGGCAATAACAATCCCTTTCAGCTTTGTGGATAAAAATTAATTTAAAATCCAAAGAGGATGAATTATTTGTGTCCTTGCACTCTGAAAGCATTCATTTCTTGTAATGCCATCAGATGTGGGGTGTGTATCGTATGTCACACTGATTCTCTGCTCTTCCGTATTTCCGCATCTGCTTGAGTTAAAGTCAGGGGCAAGGCTGGTGGGCCAGTACAAACCGTCAGACACTCTTAGATGAATGGCAGCCCCCCCATAGCCATAAACAGGATGATGTAACCCAGCTGCCTCCCATCTCCTCCCCCGCAGAGGAGCTCAGGGGCACCAGCCTCGTGGAGCTGCTGAAGAAAGAGGGCTGTACTCTGGGCCTGACCGTGTCCGGCGGCGTGGACAAGGACGGCCGACCCCGCGTATCCAACCTGCGGCAGGGAGGCATCGCCGCCAGGTGAGGAGGGAACGGCGGAGGCGGGATGTACGCCGGGGCTGGCCTGGGCGTGTGGCCTGTGGTCCCAGTGTGTAAAAGCTTCCACTTCTCTCTGGTGGTTACAGTAGCGTTTTCTGCTGTAAGCGGGGGCCCAACAATGATTGTAACCCCAGGCCACCCACCCCCCTAAATTCAGCCCCGAAGGTGGCGTATTTCTGTATGCCTCAGTGTGTTTTTGTGCGATGCCTGTTTCAGTATGTGCATGCGTGCACGTGTGTCTCTGAACCCTCAGTATCCGCACCTGTGCTACAGCTGTCCGTTTTCAGCATAGCGAGCAGGATATTCTACACTTTCTCATCCTGTATCATCTTTCTCTCCCCTCGGACTAATGTAGCGACTTCACTGCAAGGAGAATAAAGAAGTTTCTCCAGGTACAATTAAAACATGTCTTTTCTCCCTTCCTCCATCCTCCTTATCCCTCCATCACCTCTTCCCTCCCCATCTCCCGTCCCACCGACAGGAGTGACCAGCTCTGCATCGGCGACTATATCAAATCGGTCAACGGGATCAACTTGGCAAAGTTCCGCCACGATGAGATTATCAGTCTGCTTAAGAACGTGGGAGAGCGGGTGGTTCTGGAGGTGGAGTACGAGCTGCCCCCCCCCTGTGAGTGCCTGCCTGGCTAAAATGCTGGCTGTGTGTGTGTCACTGTTGTTCGGTGGCTGTTGAATGGGTTCGTCCTCTGAGTCCAAAGCCAGGTGCCCTGTGTCTCCTCACAGCTGTGCCGGGCGGGGGGGTGATGTTTAAAAGTGTCGAGGTCACGCTGCACAAGGAAGGAAACACGTTCGGCTTCGTCGTCAGAGGTGCGTGAACACCGTGTCTGCGAGCGCGCGTTAACGAATCCAGAAACCCAAGCGTGTCTCCGTCGGTATTCATTTTGAATATATCCATCGTCTTTCTGTCTTTCCTTTTCTTAGTGAAATCTTTTGCACCAGTGCTGTGCAGAACAAGGCTTCGGAAAGTGCTTCGCTTATTTAAATTCACATAGTAACTTCATTTTTATTGATGTTTTCTTATACTCTCATGCTGTGGTTTCACTTGTGTGTTCTGTCAGCGTCGAGTGTCATAAACGGACATAATGTCACCGGTGTTTGAACTTGCGGCCCAGCGACAGTGACAAAGGAGAATAGGCCGTGGTGCGTGCTGTCACAACTTTGTCCTGACTCTTGCAGGGGGCACCCATGAGGATAGGAGCAAATCTCGGCCTGTCGTCATAACGAACATCAGGCCAGGTGGCCCGGCTGACAGGTGAGATCGCTCAGTCAGCCCAGGTGACTAGAAGTCCAGCAGGCTCAACTCCCATTGGCTGAAAACGAGCTTCACTCCCATTGGCCATGAGTGACTGCTGAGCGTTCCACTAGTTTCATGCTTTCAATGACCTCTAAAATCATTTCAAACTGCACTCAAACCCCATGCACAGCCACAGGGAAAACAGTCATAAAAATGTCTTGATGTGTTTGTGGTCTGTTCCCTCCTCCAGCCCTTTTCATCTGGATTCCCCCCCCAAGGGCTAATTTTACAGATGCGGCTCTTTCTCCACTGCGCTGACCTTTCTGAGTCCCATAGCCACTGCTGAGTGGTTTTCTAGGGCACCTAAATTAAAACGAACAGCTTGCCTTAGAGCGCGTTGCACTATGCTGGGCGTCATGGTTACTTAGCCTTTTTCCTATGGTACTGGTCACGGTTCTGGTTCCGCTGCTGGTTCAGGCTCCATCATAGGCCCAGTCACTCACCCGGATCCAAAAATAGATGACAGTTAACAATAAATACAGGGAAATCATGTGATCCTCGTGTTCTATGTTTAGACTCCTGGCTGTTCCACATGGTTGTGCCTCTCGGGAATCGGGTTCTGGCCCGTCCCAGCTCTCCGTGCCGTCAGTGTCATGGCCAGAAGCCTGCCATGGATGTGCTAATGGCTGTATTGACACTCTGCCGGACCGGAGGCACCAATTCAAAACGGACCAGCTCCCTTTAAATCTTCTAGCGATGTTTTTCTCTTTGTTTTTAACTTGACACTCGCATAAGGTTCACGTTTGGAGATGGCGATCGCTGTCCTGCTTGAGCACAGGCATGTAATTGGATCCTCAAGTTGATACTCTGGCTTCCTGCTTCTTTGTAAAACTCGAACGGAGTTTTATCTACTGCACCAGGCTGAAACCAGACTCTATAAGCCTTTAAACCTGCCCTCCAGGGGCTCACACTGCGCTCTCCTTCCAGGGAAGGCACCGTCAGGCCTGGGGACCGGCTGCTGAGCGTCGACGGCATCCGCCTGCAGGGCTGCTCGCATGCCGAGGCCCTGAGCATCCTGAAGCAGTGTGGCCAGGAAGCCATGCTGCTTGTGGAGTACGACGTCTCTGTCATGGGTACGTGCACTCCCGTTACCCAGGCGACAGAGCCACACCTCCTATTGGACTGTGTGCCGACTCCGTCCCCTTCCTTAAAACTTCCCCTTATGAGACAGTAGCACCCCTCTCTCGTCTCCACATCCTCCATACTGTTACCTCTCAATCACTCTTCCTCTCCCTGCCTCTCTTTCTCTAGTATCTTGAAAACAGACGTTTGTTGTTTCGGTCTCTAAATGTCCGTGGCCTGCTTTAGCTTGGGAGGTACTATGGTAATACAGTATATCGCTATCTTTTGGGAATAACAGGGTAATTTTGGGTGTTCCGTGGCATGTCGGCAACAAAATTAGCCAGGCAAAATGATCATTTATGATGGTGAATTTTATCGGCAGGATTTCCAATTATCAGAATAGCGCTGCTTTTGAAAATACTGTCAGAATACCATATACCATGATATTATGCCTAGATGGCACGGAAAATGAAATGCCACCCAGGCCCAGGTACTCTAGGAGTCTGTCATGGCCACCTGCGAAATAGGTTCAGGCATCTGCGTCTGCTGCCTGACCCGTATTCATATCCACGGCTGCCTCCATATATCTCTGCTACTGGTGGCACAGTAGGTAAGATACACACCCCTGTTTGATGTCTGATTTACTCCCTCTATCTGTTCAGTTATGGAGTCGACAGCATCATAATGGATAAATTTATACATCTCAGTTTGATGTCTCTGTGTGTCTCTGGTTAAACAACGACTCCTAGTAACATACTAGGCAAACTACTAAACCTGTTTGATATTTCATTTACTTTCTAGATTTGTTTAAAGGATCAACAGTGTCATAATGGATAAATTCTGCATCTCTGTTTGGTATCTCTCTTAGCCTCTGTATACCTTTGATTAAAGTATTCGCAGGGTACGTCCCTGTTTGATATCTAATTGAGGCTTCACATCTCAGTGCCAGATGTCTGTTTGATGTCCTGTTAGGCTGTGCGTGTCTCTGTTTGAAGTACCACCCGCGTAAGGCAGGGGGAATTCAGGTGTTGTGCTTTACCATCGCCTTGGGAGGTGGGGAGGCCTGGCTTGGATATATGAGCTGGGGGGAGGGCGGGTAGCACGAAAGTCATGTCCACTCATCTGCTTGTTTTTGAAAAGCTCAGATCTTACCTTCTGCCTCTAGTTCAGGCTTTTATTAATAAGGCTTTTCGGTTTGCATAAAATAATTTGTCGGTGGCCTTTATTGGTCAGTGATTGGTTATCACCGCTTTTTTAACGACGCTCCAAAAGTTGCACAGTCCTTGGTGATCGCCGGGGTTCCGCGGCGGTCCATGCTGTGTCCCACACTGACACTAAAGTATGGGTGCTGAGGGACAGTGGGGTCACCTACTTGCGATCCCCGTGTGACGACGGCACGCTATGCCTCTCACCCCATCTCATTCCCAACCCCAGACTCGATAGCCTCCGCCTCCGGCCCGCTGCTTGTGGAGGTGGCCAAACCGGCGGGATCTAGCCTGGGGATAGCGCTGTCTACCTCCATGTACTGCAGCAAGCAGGTGGTCGTCATTGACAAGGTGAAGCCCGCCAGCATCGCGGACAGGTAATGAACCGGCGGCGTGGGGCACGACGTCTGGACTTGCTGTGTGTTTGCCATTGAGTCAGAAATGCTGCATTAGTATTGTTTGCTTGGCTGCTGTCTAAAGAATGGGCCAAACGGGAGGCCTTTCCTGATTAGAGGTATGATTAGATGCAGTGTCATGTGGTCTTCAGGTGCGGGGCGTTACATGCTGGGGACCACATCCTGTCTGTCGACGGCACCAGCATGGAGTACTGTTCTCTGCCAGAGGCCACCCAGCTACTGGCGAACGCCTGCGAGAACGTCAAGATGGAGATTCTGCCTCATCACCAGACCCCGATGGCTCTCAAGAGCACGGAGCATGGTGAGGCTGGACCGAGGGGGGATCGGACACAGGAGCACCACGGACACAAACACACAGGAGCTTTTCATAAGCCAAATACCTCAGGGCGCTTGCAAGTAATTAATTAAACCAAAGATTAATGATAGCCTAAGTCCAAAGCTATTCAGAATCCACAGGAGGATGCTTGGATACCCTAAGACTCTGAGCTCATGCTGTAAAAACATTGAATTGGAAGATCAGAGTGCAGAAGCTGTCCAGACCCCCAGCCGATATCAGCCGGGTGTCTCATCCGCACCCATGTGACACCCTTCTGACGGCTGTAGGCACTACAGATACAGTCATCCATTTATTTAGGGACGGTCGTTCTCCGAGAGCTTGAAATAAATCCAATCAATGGGACAGAATCTGAAGTTTCACCGTTGGTCCTCTGCACTCTGTCCTCTAGGCAGGCAGACGTCGGGGCTCAAGGTGCCTCTTAGAATCTGACATCTTATGCTGTTTTCAGGTCACCCTTTCCGTGTTGTTTATTACGGTTGTACCTGTGTCTGTCTTTCCCTCCCCGGCGGCGGTGCTGTCCCTGACTCGACCCGGACAGTCAAGGTACAGAGGAGTGCCCGGCCCCTTCCCTGGGACACCTGCCCCCCCAGTAATGGGCACACCTTGCCCCCACACTACAACACCTACCACCCTGACCAGTCACGAACCCAGGCCTCGAAACACCACAAGTCCTCCAACAACCCGTGTAATGCTCCTTACATTATTCCTCTACCTCATAGTCATCATCCTCCTTGCTTTTCATCTCGCCATCTTCTCCAGATTGTAATTTGAATGCTGCTTCTTGAAGTGCAGATAGAGCAGATGTAAATTCTTCTGTGGCCACTCAAAGATAGGTGATGTTCCTTGCAGGAACTTGCTCCACAGGAAGGGGCTGTCCACAGGGATTGCCAGGTTGTGATAGTCATGTCCTGGTATATTTTTGGTTACTGCTTTTAGGCATCAGTCTTACACAAGTGGTTCTGTTGGGTTAGGCCTCTTCTAAGTGGTTCTGTTTTGTTAGAATCGGGCTGTTGTGTTGATCCCGCCGGGGTAGCCTTGTTGAGGTGGTCCTGAAGATGGGACTAGTACTTCTGTTTTTCCCCCTGACTCCCGTTCATTCACTAAATATGCTGACCTGAGTGGCAGCTGTTGTTTCTTGTTCTTACCTCAGTTTCAAAGCGGTCCCTTGTTTGAGTGTTGCATCCGAAAGCCTGCAAGTGTTTTCATCGCGTCGGAGTACGGGATGCGGAGAGAGTATCACGGCCTCGCGTCTGTCTGAGCTGCTGGGGCCCGTGTGATGCCGGGGGTGATGTCTGAACGGATAGTGCAAATCGCCTGACCCCAGAAGCAGGCATCTTGAGACGTCTATTTTGTCTGTTTGGTCTGTTGTAGAGAATGCCGATTCATTCTTCTTGAAAGCCTGTTGATGTAGTGGAACCTTTCATGATGCTGGTAATTTGACTCTTCTGACTTGCTGATTGTCTACAGTCAGTAATAGACACAGTCAGCTGGTGTCCTATGGAAATGTCTCCATGCCGACCATGGAAGAGTGCACCAGGTCAATATAGATCCATTATAAGAGTCTCTTACCCATTTCCTTCAGTAATGTAGCTTGTGGGTTAAAGTGCGAGAAACCTGTAGTTTCAGTAGATGGTGTAGACTGGACCCCTCCCCTCATGCAAGACTTCTTCTCCCTCTGTCTCGCCCCCCCAGCCCTGAGCTCCACCTTCTCGCCGTCCTCCATGAGCGCCTACAGCCTGAGCTCGCTGAGCCTGGGGACCCTTCCCCGCTCCATGCCTCCCAACAGCCCTCGAACCAACACCATGCGGCGCAAGCTGCACAGAAAGGATCACAAGAGCTCCTGTACGTCACACCCCCCCCTCCCCCCGTAACAAGGTCCTGCAGGTGGACAGAAGCATAAATATAGCCCAGAGTCTCCTGACGTATCCACACGCTTAAGTGGCACTGAGCGGCACCAGCCGTTTCGCAGCTTAATGAATTTCAAGGGTTTTGGCGCTTGGGCTGGGCCGATGTTCCGGTTCATTCCACCGCCCATGCTGTCCCCGTGAGCCCGGCCCGCCTCTGCTTCTGGCATCTTCTGGTCTCACAGCACCCTCATCATCCAAAGTGCAGCTGATCGTCTCCCCATTCCGGGTCAGATGGAAAACACGGGTTTTTGGGTGTGATGTTCCTCTATTTCCGTCATCTGTCTGACGTCGCTGCTTCTTGCATTCGTATCATAGTTTTAGTATCTTAGATTTGTGCAAATGACTAATTTTTTTTAGTTTAAATGGGACTTAGTAGACCAAAGCTAGCTTTTTATGAGTAATGTGACTACACTTTTTTAATTAAGTCACCACATGATTAAAATGGGAGAAAAATAAGAACATATGTGTTTATAAAAGCAGCCTCAATGCTTATTCAGCCTGGTTCTTGCCCAACATCGTGGTCACACGTGTAATCTATTGTTATTTTTTAAAAATCCCATCTATTTGTTCTCTTTACAGTCATTTTCCACTGTTCCATTGTGTGAAATCAGTGTTTTATCCCCTTTCTCAATCAGACCTAAGTCATTTAAATACGCAGGGGCTCCATTCCGTTATCACTGAGAAAATTCATTTGGAATAACAAAAAATCCAGGATATCAAAAACTATTCTAAACAATGAAAGAACTTCTAGGGGAATCACCATCCCTGACCTCAAGCTATA
>JAODUD010000062.1:21706745-21725491 GCA_026784285.1 Stomatorhinus walkeri | reverse complement strand
CGAAATATATGTTCAATAGTTAAGTCAATCAACATCCAAGCTTGAAGATGATTAGATAGATAGATAGATAGATAGATTAGAAAGACCACCATCTTTTTGGACTGCGCTCGAATGATGTAGGCTATATATTACACAAAACAATGACATGAAAAGATAAATAAAACTAAGGTTAAAGTAACAAAAACTATTTCTGAATATACATAGACGTTTACGTTATGATGATTGAGAGATAGTTACAAAATGTTATTTTTTATACTATCAAGTAGTCTTAGTATGTTGATTAGTTTATCGAAGAAATTTCAGTAATATTGAACGTAATTTGCTTATTTCTACCTTGTGATAAAAATACATTATGTAGTTTATGTACTTTGTCATACGCGGGATAGTTGCTTTTTCTCTCAAGTCTGGCTGTGTTTATTAGTAGTATTTAGACTTGCTACAGTTCTGTGATTTTGTTAGACTTGTTGGATATTGCGTTACTTTTATTGTATCTGTCATAACTTGGTGTTTATAACTTCGTGTTTTTCTCCACATAATGACAGCCTGTAATTAGGAAGTTACCTGCAGCACTCGCTCAAATAAGTTTCACGTTGTTCAGTGCAGTTTCACACACGCCTCCTGATAGCTGGGTGCCGCGCTGGTGGGCGACGAAAAATGTCACTGAAGCTCGTGTATAAAGAAGCAGTGCCAAACTGTGACTAATTTAACCTCTTCTGGATAAAATGTAAATCTGTTAGAGAACAGACGATGTGGTAAAATATATATATATATATATGTCTTGGATGATAACTTTGCCCCTATTTTGACAAAATAATACTTGGTTTGGGTCTGACATGAACCTTTGTGGTGATGTGCTTTCCAGTGTGTAGCCAACTATACTATCTCTGCTGTTGGGGGGGGGGGTTGAATTGTACAGCTGTTGTGTCCATATAGTCTATTTCTACATGTAATGATCGTTATAATAAACACTCGTGTAAGGAAATCTTCCTCCCAAACAAGTGCAAGGTCGTTATGCTTTAGCATGCGTTACACTTTTCAGCCAGCAGAGGGAAATACCGATCTCTTAATGATAATGAAACCAAAAAGGGGAACTCCGCAATTATTATTGCGTTATTTTTAGATTGGTAATCTTTCAAAAGTCCCTGTCTTTTTACTTTTCCATTCACTCAACATAGATGGTGAGTGCCTAGAGATATAGTTTGCCTTCGTTTGTTGGTTTTACTTGAAAAGCGAAATAAAAAGTTAAGCGCAGTTACAACTTTGCCTTTCACGCTTCAAGCAGATATGGAATACGAATACGTTTTCATACTTAAGTACAGATATTACACCAAAATGCCAGTCAAGTATGAATCATCCAGTAAAATGCTACTCAAGTTAAAGTAAAAAATCCTGTTTTTCTAAAAAAATAATGAAGTAAAAACGGCTAGGGTTGTCACTATCGATTTTACCAATAACCGAGTTATCTATTGATTAATTTGAATATTCGTCGAGTAATCGCGCGCGTGTGTGTATGTATGTATGTGATTATTTATATATAATATGAATATATAATGTGTATATGGTGTTATACATACAATACATTGCAACTGGCACAAGGCAGGAACCAACCAACCAACCATCGAAGGGTGCACACGGCACACTACAGCAGACAGCAACCAGCAGTTCTCATGACACTATAGAAAATAACTTCGAAAGCCAGTTTCAGTTTTTCTGATTTTTATTGTGAAACCTGTAGAAAGGTTTTCATCTTATTACAACAAAACATTACATTTATGATTTCATTACATTTAATCAAAAGTTGTAATTTGTGATGCCGCTTGTGTGTGTACTCCGCTTCAGTGCTTTTCATTTATCCTATCATGTGAATATCGCGCTACACTTGATATCGTTTGCACACAAGCTTCAGCTCCAAAGACATAGGTTTCTTACATGATTTTTATCCCGGATCATGGAAAGTCGTAAAAAAGTGCTCACTACAAAGCAATAAGCACATAGATCAACAAACAACATATCTGTAGTTATATGGTAACTATAACATTATTCAGCTAAGCTATACTAACATACAGTCACTAATCACAAAGCTTAATTATGTAGCATTAAAAGTGAGAAAAAAACCACTAATGTTAGCCAGCCATATAGATTCAGACTTCAAATACAAAGCAATATGTAATTTTATTTGTAGAACACCCCATTTTAATAATTTGATAAACACCTCACTGTCTTTTGGGTAGCTGGTATTACAATGTTTTAACTAATCGATCACACAAAAGATTTGAAGTTGCCTCAATGTAAATAATATATTCAGTTTATCCTATAAAAGCTGGTGCAGTGTTATATTCCAATTCTGTTACCCATCGAATAGTCACGTGTAACAAAAATGTTACAGTGCAAAATTACTGATTTACAAAAGTCGTGATGCACTTTATTAGCAATCATTTAAATTAAAACTGATGTGAATGCAACATCTTATCTGGTCTGATCTGAGATCTGCTTTGTTGCCGGAGCAGGGATTTCTGTCCTGCAGCGATTGGTTAATGTAATCCTGATATTTTCATTGCCGCTGGGAACATCTGAGGCTGCATCCTGTTGGGGAAAACGGAGGCATCAACTCAGCTGTTATAAAATCATCACTACTGCTGCACAGATGAATGATTATTCAATACGTCTTTACAAGTCAAAGAATTTTTCATTTAATGTAATTTTAAACAAAACTGATTTCAATAGCTCCAGGATGTGGTAAGATAAGATAAGAACTTTATTTATCCCATTGGAAATTCTTTTGTCTTAAACATGCTCAGGGCAACGAGAGGAATAAAGATGAGACCGTAAAGAGCTTAGAAAGAACAGCAGAAATAGTGCGAAAACAGAATAACAAAATAAATCTAACAAAGTAACAAATAACTATAACAGATATAATAAAATAACTGATAAATAGTGCAAATGGTTATGAAAGCAACACAAAATGCAGAGAGCACGCCAGACCGGGGCGGCACGGAAAGTAACATGTCTGAACTAAGACTGAACGTATGTTTTGTAACTTGGGCGCAAACAATAATCCAAATAACAATCAATAAATGATTCATTAATCGCAATGTATGGAATTCGAGTTTAATGTAAAGATGACTTACCAACATTATTCTTCTATAAATGTCTACATACCAGGATCTGAGAAAAGAAATAAATGTGTAATACATTTGCTGCAGCTTCACTAATGCAATAAAAAACCCACCAGTTCATAAGCTCAGTAACGCTGAGCCCCTTTATAGATTGTTCATTAGTCAGTCTGCAGACAAGTGTCTGAACTGCATGCTGGGTGGCTCAGTGTACCATTCCCACCCATAATGATTCTTACGGTTATATAACCCAGTATATACATATAAGATCACAGTACACGAATACGAAGGGTTCCTGCAGTACTGGATGATCTCCATCTTAATAGGGGAGATGAAATGGTTCACGGAATAATTTCTGCCAATGAGTGTGTGCTTCTCTCACCCCAGGAGTAGCTATTGACTTTAGACAGGTGTCTGACTCTGCACACGTAGTTCTCGCCCTTGACTGGTGTGAATTCCACCGTCTTGGTGAGATGGAACTGCCAGCCCTGCTCGAAAGCCAGGTCAGTCTGTTTGGTGTTGGGCATCTCTACGTTGTCCTTCAGCAGCTCGATGGTGATGTCAGGGGGGTGGAATCCGCTCACGTGGCAGATGAGAGTGTTACTCTTCCCATACTCCCCAGGGTTACGGCTGTACACCTGCACCTTGGGAAGGGCTGTGAGGGGCAGGGAAACAGGGGAAGGGGAGAATATTAATTCTATTATTATTATTATTATTATTATTATTATTATTATTAGCTTTTCTCTAGTTTCCCCGCTGCTTCGCCAGCTGCCAGGACGTTGACATTCGATGCAGCCTCACCCAGTTGAGGGCTCTGTAACATTTCACTTTTATTTTCTTACAGCCAATCACAGGCTGCCATACATTCTGTCAGGTGTCTCTGAGCAGCATTACAGCAGCTTTTCCCCTAGTAGGACAGTCCAGTCACAAGCAGTACACAATACAGTCCGGATATGAAGAAGAATCCAGCCCAAAAGGGGCATCAGCGTTGCTCTTCAAACCACTTAGAGGCTTAGATATTTATACTTGAAACAGCCCTGTCTATAAAGGTACATCGACGGGTCTCTCTTGGGCCTTAAACGTGAAACCTTTCACTGACTGATACAGGTTATTACTTCCCGATTAAATAATAATCAAAGTCAGGGGTCAACATCGTCAAAACTGAGTTCTTGCAAACATTTTGAGGAAAATTTATACCATGGACTTGGGACATAAAAAGCCAGCAGTTTTTTGTCCTCAGTGGAGACATTTAACCCGGGACGACATGCCAACCTACCGCAGGGCATACTCGGTTACTCGGACTTGCTCCTGTTATTTCCGGGAGAGGGTACGGACCCCACGACCCCGCATAGGACAAGCGGGTATGGAAAGTGGATGGATGGATGGAAAACCATTGACAGTCCTGTCTGTGTACAGGACAAGCTGAAAATCCCTAACTAAAACTGAAATCAGATCATAAATACAGATCATTCTTTAACTGGAATTCTAATTTTAGCTGAAATGGAAGTTCTCACTATTTTTCCTGTTTATTAGGTTTTTTTAAACGACTTATTTGTATGTATATTCATGCAAACAAATAATTTAAGCTTAATAATATATAAAGGAATTTAACAAACATTTAAGTACAGTATACTGGTGTTTTCAAAAAATTTACTCAAATTTCTTCTACTAAATCGTAGCAAAAAACAGTAAAGTGTGAAAGTGAGTCCTTACAGGCAAAACGGAGTATATTTAGCAGTTGTTTTCGTTCCTATCGTGGCGGGATGTCCAGTTTGTTGAAGACGCAGTATCTACTGTATCCTCCACAACAACGCACTTCCTTGTATATGATCTTAAACATCACGCAACAAGTTGCTTGCTGTTCCACTATAATTTACATTAACCCGAACCCAACAAAAATAGTTTTCAAGATTTAACAGAAAACTTCGCAGAATCCTGAGTTAAAATTGTAATGGATCAGTTTTCATACACAATAATCAAAAGGCCTATTACGACGTTGTAAAATTTTAGCAGAACATTGTTGAGTGACTATTTTCTATTTTCCAAATCAGCCTCATAAGATGACTCCCATAATTATCCGCTGTACCTGAAATTTATACAGTATCGTGAAACAAAAAATAAGTGCCAAACCTATATAATAAATACATAATATCCTTACATTCTTTTGCATCCGCGAAGATCAGTACCACGCCGATCACAAGAGCGATCAGAAGTCGCGTCATTTTCGATCTTAAATCTTCACTTTGTTGTAGACAAATAGAGACAAAGTCTTTAGCAGGGATATTTTGGGCGTAATGAACCGAAAGTGAGCAGTAGCGGCGCTTCTCTTCTCAGCGCAGCTCCCTCTCCTCTCTATCCCACAGCCAATCGCAATATTCTATCTACTGTTAACAGGCAGAATATAGATCTTCAGGTTCTCCCTCTTTATCCCTTGTTAAGCGCTAGGCTTCACCAAAAGCCTCTGTTTGCCTGATGGTGTTGAATAGCCCCCCACCTACGCCTTATACACGCCAATGTAGATTGTAAATTACCGAGCTAATGTTACCTGTTGCCAGTTGATTTTTATAAGCCTCAAGTATAGTGATGAAAATAAGTCTCACATATCTTTCGGGTCGGGTAGCGATGCTGACGTTTGACGTTTATCTTCTTATTTCTTTGAAGTTTTCCATAAAGTAAAATTTAGCTAGCAGCCAAGTCAGTAGCGTTCCAGTTTTTTTTTTAACAATTAATAGTGAAATGTGAAGCTATAATGATTAACTGAAACGCATACACAAAGTACAAAACTGGCAAAAAATTGGACTATGAGTAAACCAAGACGATTTTCAGAAACATCCACGGTGTCAGTAAATTGAATCTGGCCTGTCTGTAAAACAAGTTGTTAAGAAAAATAACAAAATTGTAGGTTTATGAGTTCCATGTCAATAAACAAGAACAAAATGTGTTCTCTACTCTGCAATCCTCTCAACCTTTTTTGGGCTGCGACCCAATTTTTACCAGCTCAGTCACAGCCCTATATCCAGTATAGGTTTAAATTGACACTATGATTACGCATACAGTGCATTCTGCAATTTAAAACATTCAATACCTATCGCACAAAGTGAATTTTAAATTAAGTATCTGTGGTTTGGCTTTTTGAATTGGTTAAGTGTTCACTAGTTCTGCACTAAGTATTGGCAGATCCAAGACCCGTTTCTATAGGTTAATTCTAGGACTGAGGCTGGGAAATCTGATCGTGGATCAGCATATGAGCTTGCTGGTTTTAAAATGCGTACACAGAGAATCAGAAAAAGCTGGGGTGGTATAGAAAATACAATTGTAAAAATAACGCAGTGATTCTGAAATTGACCTTTAATTCATTGCAGATAGTATGTTACAAAGGTTTTTCATGTTTTGTCTGGTCATCTTAGTTTCATTTGTTAATGTGTAGTACAGCAATTCTTGTATTTCAGGACTGTAACACGTTCCAAAAAAAGCACAGTAAAGCATTCGCTATTTCGCAATGTTGCCATTCCTTCTCACAACACTTAAAAAAACGTTCTTTAGAGTCCTGGTGCTCTCTGTCTTGCTATTTGGCTGTGAGACATGGACGCTATCTAGGACCTGAGATGAAGGCTGGACTCCTTTGGTACTGTGTCTCTTCGGAGAATCCTGGGGTACCGCTGGTTTGACTTTAGGGAGTCCCGAATGAGGCATATTACCTGCGTTGTGAGGGAGTGTCAGTTACCACACTACAGGCAAGTGGTGCGATTCCCTGAGGGTGATCCGGCTCGCAGGATCCTCATTGCTGAGGACCCAGATGGCTGGACCAGGCCAAGCGGAGGCCAATGTAACTCCGGCTGTGGCAGATGGATGGTCATTTCCAGAGGGCGAGACTGGACCGTGTGTCTGCCTGGGGGGTCACCGGTTGGCATCCCAAGGAGTTTTGCTGTGTTGGGTGCGGCGGCGAGCTGCATCAGTGCGTGCCCCCCGACCTGACCCGACCCAGTACAAAAATAGTTTAGGTAGGTCACCCTACTCATAGAATGTATGCTGCTTTTGTGCGATATTAAACAAAAATGAGTGAAGCGGAGAAAAATGAGCAAAACTGGTCAGGGAAAAACATTTGTCTTCCTCTGTATGGAAATAGTTTGCACTTCATAGAGACAATATTGAGCAAAATTAGTGACTTGTCAGCATTGCTTTGTGTTTGATGGCACAACTCAATCAACTTATTTGACAGACTCTGCTGATACACAATGAGGTGAGATGATGTGGTTATGTGACAGTGCTAACCTTTGTTTCGATTTCACATACAGGAATTGTAGAAAGTAAATTAAGCAAAATTAAGTCAAAGTGATGGCTAAGACAGACTATAGGCTACTCCTAGAAGTTAAATGGCACAAGGCTAATCTCATGTTATTGGGCGAGTCTGTCAAAACTGAATGTCTTCTGTTTGCATTGTGGTCATGTTGTGGTGACATTTAAGTTCTGCCTTGCAATACTGACAGATGATAAGTTACAGTCCGGCACAATAAGGAAAATTGAGCTGCATTTTTTTTTAATTCAGAAAAAGTGGTGAAACTTGCTGACTGTCACGTCGAGCCGGAGTCGGGCAGGCAAAGACAAGCAGGAGTCAGGATGACGGGTAGAGGAGCGGGTTTAATCCGGGACATGGGGCAGGAGAAAGACACAGGGATCATGGGGTAGCACTCACGAAACACAATGAATCACACTGATGACGGATCTATGGCAGACTGGCACAGACGCTGACTAAATACAGGTAGGAAGGGCAAGCACGAATTGACAACAGGTGGCCATGATTAGGATCAGACACGAGGTAATGAGGGGGGCGTGGCACACATGAGGCTCGGACGGGCGGATCATGACACTGACCTTGCAGGTACAGAACAGCAGAGACTTTTTTAGTCTGTGGAAAATGAAATATTGATCTACTGGGCAGATGTAATAATGATTTGTAAACATTTTGTGGGCTGGTACTTTCAGACTATCATGTAGTGGAGCCGAATAAAACCCTCGTCCTCCACTGCAGAAAAGGGCTGATTGTCCAGTGAAGTCATCATCATCATTTGAGTAGTAACTCCAGTGCTGTTAACTTTGAATACTAATGAAGCTTAAATATCAGACAGGAATTTCGGTATGTTAACTGATATATTGTGTATTACTACATATTGTTTGTTTTATCTTCATAAAGATAAAATGTAATAAATAATAATAACAATAATAATAATTATTATTATTATCATCAGATTGAAATATACCCTATTATTCAATCATCATGAGAGAATATTACTGCATCAATTCCAGGTAACAAATGTCCAGAAATCGTGCTTCATATTTTACATGCACTGCAAATGGCCATGCAGAATGTGTTGGAGTATAAAGTAGGTAATCGGATCAGAAATGTAGCAATGTGAAAGTAAAAGTCGCTTGGGCATTTTAACTTGTTGCAAAGTTCAAACCCACTTAAGTACAATAACAAAGTATTTGTAGGCTACATTATTACCTTACACCTCTCCAAGTACTTGTCTGCAGTGGATGGTGCATTTCATCGATCATGGGCCTCACACAGTAAACCTTCTATAAGAATGATCATTCCCATTCTTTTATCTAATACAAACAGAATCCTTCTACACTAGATACAAAAGCTCAGAAACTAATGGAAACGTGTCATAGGTTTAACAACTTTATTTGAAAATTAAATGTTCACAAACATAGTGCAAATATTCAACGTCCTTTCTATTCCAAATACTTTAATAGTTGTGCTAGCATCCAACAAAATCTCTCTTTAATGGAGGAATGTATTTAATCTTTTAGGTGTGTTCCTAATTTGCAAGATCGAAAATAGACAGCTGTTATTGTTGCTAAGTTACCCAAAAACTCCCCAGTTTTCTATTAACATTAATGTTTGAAAAGAATCCAAGAGTCCCAGCAGCAGTTTGCAGATGTGAAGCCATTTTAAATATGTTTTAAAAGCAGGAGAAATATCATTGTAAATTAAAATACAGCAAAAATCCAGTGGCTTTTACTTTCCAAGTCCAGTTGCGGTGTCATGCAAGCTTTATGTCCATCTCATCTTCTAGCAGACCGGATTGGCTGTTACTGCAGTGGAGAAGGCTTTGCTTTGATTGCTGATAAGCTGAAAATTCCAGAAGTAGAATGTCTGGGCCCATTCTTCCCATGTGATTGTACCTAGAAGAATGACAAGCAGGCAAATCAACCGAGATGTTTCCCAGTCACCAAACAATGCAGAACACTGACTTTCTATTCAGTAATTCAGCTGGATATTTACCAGAAAAGCAACTCAAAATCAAAACTACATTGGCACAGGCCTTCAGTGCTGCATTAATTGCTCCTTCACTGTATACAGTAAAACTATAATTCATGTTAAATTCATATATATGAACAACTGCTCAGTTTTTAACAGAATTAATAACTGATCGATCAATTAATTGATAACTAAAAAATAATTTAATTAATGCATATGTAAACAAGCATGTAAAGTACCTGCTGTGTATAACCACCAGACTGCTCCCAAGCTTTACATATCAGGATCTGGAAAAGGGAACATTTTAAACATTATTATCAGAGACCAGAGGAGAAAAATACAAAGTAGCAATAAACGAATGCAGGATTCTCTGTTATACCTTCAGAAGTTTAGATCCTACTTGTAAAGCCCATTGTATGTAACTGCAAGTGCATTCCGGATACCCACTCTTCTTTCCCAATCGATATATACCAGTGTAATTTCACTTTCACCCCAACTACAAAGAAGGCTCTGTGCTGCTCAGTTTCCATCTCCAATTCCTTCCTCTGAACCCTGCACTGTGTGTTTCCATTCATTTTAACCCAGTATATATTACATTCATAACCCAGTATATACACATAAGATCACAGTACACGAATACGAAGGGTTCCTGCAGTACTGGATGATCTCCATCTTAACAGGGGAGATGAAATGGTTCACGGAATAATTTCTGCCAATAAGTGTGTGCTTCTCTCACCCCAGGAGTAGGTATTGACTTTAGACAGGTGTCTGACTCTGCACACGTAGTTCTCGCCCTTGACTGGTGTGAATTCCACCGTCTTGGTGAGATGGAACTGCCAGCCCTGCTCGAAAGCCAGGTCAGTCTGTTTGGTGTTGGGCATCTCTACGTTGTCCTTCAGCAGCTCGATGGTGATGTCAGGGGGGTGGAATCCGCTCACGTGGCAGATGAGAGTGTTACTCTTCCCATACTCCCCAGGGTTACGGCTGTACACCTGCACCTTGGGAAGGGCTGGAAAGAAGGACGGGAAACGCAAATCATTATAACCAATGGAAGTTATTTATTTTGTTGATTCTGGTCTTCCAGAAAAAGTAAGATAATAATGCAATTTGTGTAAATCTTCAGTCCCCCAATAGTGGCTGGAGAATAGGGACAATTTGTTAAATATAAACTAATTAACATCATACATTGTTAACTATACATCTTCCGGTTTATATATGGTATAATTGCTCTCTATAATTTTCAATATCAATGTTATATATCTGAGCAAAATGCAACCTAATGAATGTCAACAGAATTCCTTACCTAGTCTAAGGGAGGACTTGGAGAAACACACGAAGGCCACATTTAAATTAACCAAAATATAGGGAATATAACCTCATAAAGAGCTCATCTGCATTATCCAGGATATACTACTCATTGGCCGTAGTCCAACTGAGCCTCAAGAAAACAATGCAGTGCACGTTTTGCATGAAAGAGGCCGTCTCAAACGCAATACGCAGATAAATTTGTCAGCGTACACAACAGAGCTGATTATTTAAAAGTTTGTCCAGCAGAGGGCACTATTTAGCAACGGATCCCTATTACAAGAAAACGAAACTCAAGTCAAGGGGGAATTCCACAATCTCGAAACAATCACATCACTAAACATGTAACTGAAGATGATTTATATGCGCCTGAGTCACCCAGCGCATATGAAGAGTTCCTTTAAAAATAGTTGTTAATATAATTTCATCAGTAATATACATTGCCCTTGTGCTATATTGATTAACATATAGGCTGTTGGATGTATAATTCATCGATCAGACAGAATTTTATAAAAAATTACCAAGCTCTGATAACACAAAGTGCTCAGTAATTAAAGACAACCCCTGAATAATTTTATGGTTGCCGGTTATAATTTTGTGGACACAAATGTAACCACTGAAAAACATATTTTGAACGAGTAGAAAGCATGCACCGTGAAAACGGAAAGAAGCACAAAATACCGCAAACCACGCAACGATAATTTAACAACTAGGCCTACTGGAAGACATACTCAAACCTTTTCCGACTTTTTCGATAATTGAAAATATTATAACAATTATTTAACGATACTTACATTCTTTAGCGTTGACACTGCACAATGCCAGCGCCAGAACGACACCCACCAGATAGAAATTCATTGTTAGTTAAATAAGTAATTCAGCAGGACCTATAATCAGTATTACAGACCGCGAATAATGTTATCTAGTTGGTACTAAAACCGAAAGTAAACGGTAGCTCCGTCTATTCGCCTGTAAACCACGCCCAAGTACATATTCCAAGCCAATCAAAAGACTGCACTATACAGTTGTCAGGTAAATGGGAAAGTATGAGGTTGCGTTTAATCTGAAGCGGCTGCGCAAGAAATATAAATATCCGTTTTGCATGTGCTTTGATACGTGACTGCAAATAAAAGGACGTTTAACTGATATATTATGAAACGTGAATTTAACAATCGATCAGACTACCCATGACGAACGTTTTTCATTACATAATTTAGAAGACATGTTTAACCAAGATGACATGTAAGTCAGTACTGATGTTACCTCTTTTTTATGCAGATGTATTGTTTATTATAAATTGTTCAGGAGCACAATGAGAAAGTCCATTCTTTGAGATGACGCCAGCAAATACGCCGATCGAGTGTCCAATCAGCGGACCCTTTGTGCCGTTATTATATAATTCTCGTGACCCGTGTTCCATACGTTCTTTATGCATTATTTACATTACATCTATTATTGTTGTCGTCATCATTGTTGATGATATTACCCCAGAACCCTGAGCAGGTTAAGCGATTAGAAGATGGATGGATGGATGGATATATGATTCTCATTATTATTCTGTTCCGAGCTTCTGGGGTGGACTTGGCGTGCTCTAGCTTGTGGCCTGCCCTTCCTGGAAGAACCTCCAGTTTTACGGTGTCGGATCAGTAGTATGAAATGACGATGGATGGCTGTCATCAGCTTATTTACCCCAGTCAGTTTTATGACCAAGTAAAACACCCCCCTGCTTAATGTTCGCCTGGTGACTGTTAATATTTGTATGTGGAAGTTACCATTGTTAAACTACAAAATGGCTGAGAAGAACCACTTTAATCTTCCTCTGGTCTGACTGGCACGGTAGTGCCGAACACTATCCCAGGTCCAAAAATATTTCATAAGAAATTAGATTGCTATTAATCAAGTAGAGAAGTATTAAAATGGTTAAACAAAAACATCCGAAAAGGAAAATCCCCAATTATCCGAACCAGTCACAGCCTCCCATCAAAGCTGGAGGTTTGTCCCCACCCTCTCTCTCTCTCACAACTCAAAACACCGGTTTATATAGGCCTCACCTCAGGGGAATACCAGAGAGAAAATTAGACATTAAACCGTCCTTAAGGAGAACCCAAAAGCTCAGCACGAGTAACATCATGGACCTAGGACAACATTATTAACATAGCACTCTCCATGTTAATGACCACTGTTTCTTTAATTTCCCCTGTCTGGAACTGATGCTTGACGTAGTTACGTGCCCCGGAATTTGTGGGGTCAGGTTTGTTTTTCCTAAGTGTGTCGGACGGCAGAGCGGTTCTCTGTATTGCAGCTCAGACACGTTTTGTTCAACGAGCTAGCAGCGCTCCACGTGAGACCGAGCAAGTTTTAATCTTTCAGAGTTGCAGTTTTTTTGCACCCTTCGGCAAGCGGAACGAGTTTTTGCGGTCCTCAAATATGGAAGTCCGGGCGGTCCTGAGTGCTTCCTGTGAAGGCTAAATAAAATGTTGCACCCGTCAGAAACTCTCTTTTGTATTATCGATGCCAAGGGATGCTACATTCCATATACCAAATTTTGCTCTTGCCCCCCTAGAGGAATAACAACATGTTCTGTATTGTGGATCAACAGCGGGATCAGACGTCACACACAGCATGCTGACCAGAGAGGGTGTTCCTCTTCACAGGGGTGCATGTATCTATCCAGTGATGCAGTGACACGGGTGAAGAAAATTCAGACCACTGCGTTTTACCATTTATTTACGTATAAAAGTATAGCTGCAAAACCTGTATGAGTCTAACTCAAAGTCTAAGAATACATCTAAGAATACATTTTATTGCACCAATTAAGTAACATTAAATGTAAAGCATATACCTGCTGCACTTTAAACAACTGCTGTATGGATTGTAAGCATGTATTCATTCAGTTTTTCAATTGTGCAGCCTTCACAACCATATAGAAAATTACAGTGAACACTAATAATGTCTTCAGACTCACTATAGATTCTGTCTTCTACAGAATTCTATAGTGATGCATAACCAGTTATTCCAATGACCATAAAACATACACATGAACAATAATAACACTGTGGTCACACCTTGTGTATAGAGATTACAGAGTTTTTTTCTCAAGGTACTTTGGTTGGCTCAAATTAGTGAATTGAAGTCTCTAAATTGCCCATAATTTGTATGCGCCCTGCACCAGACTGGCTTCCAGCTATATAACAAGTCGGTTTAACTGGCCCTCATGTTAAACAATATACCAAAGAGAGAAGTGCAATGTAGACTTTGTAACGCTGTATCCCTCACTATATTGTGCTCAAGCTGAGTATCTGTAATTCCTTCAGTAGATCTGGAGTCTTGGTAAGATCGTTCTTCAGGCATTCAGGAATGTCAAGTTTGTCAAAGTCTTCCCTCTTCACCCTTTCACGGATCAGCATGCAGCAATACTCCTGTAAGGTGTACACTAGATACAAATTGCATCACGTAAAATTGCGTTTTTGAGTCGGTTCGCTACGATGCTAAATCATTTGCGTAAAAAAAACCTGCTATCGAAAAAAGAAACAGGATATGGCAAGATCATCTTACCCACCTGGTGAGGTTATCATCACAGCTTTATATACTGGAAATCCGTTTTCATACTCTGTTAAAGTGGGAAAGTATACTTCTTCTCTATCCGCCAGAAGTTTTGCATAACCATCAGGTGTTCTGAAGACCCACGGGTGAGCTTTTAAACCAGAAGACATTATACTTTAATTAATACGACTCAAAACAGCTAAACTTAACTTTCCATTTCCAGTTGCTCAGGTTTTTGTCAAGGAAGAAGGTATCTACCCACTGAGAAACGTATCCATCTTCAAGGATCCGCCCGGCCGAATGTCACCATAGGATACAGGGAGTCCAGAAAAATTTAGCCACCAAGCTGTTGCCTCTTGTCTGGACTTGTTCATGAAGTTCACATGAGTAGGTATATCTGAATTGAGAGACTGTAATGGCTCCCTTTCTTCCTGGTCAGCCATGTTCCTTACGGGTATTGCTGCCTCTCAGTGCCAGCCTCTTCAGTATGCCGATAATCTCGGTGTGGTTATGTACATATATATATACACTAGATGGCGCCAATCGCTCAAGTACCGGACGCATTAAAGTGCATATCATGGTGATCTTGCTGTATTTGTGAAGTGTGGGTGAGCTGATTTGGAATATTTTTCAGTCTTACAGAGCCTTATAAAGATAAATACTGATCGTTAGTTTCATGAGACATGCAAAATCCGCTTGTGCGGATCGATGTACTGGTTTGTACTTGGCGTCCGCTCTTCATTCAGTAAGATGCTAAGCGGAAGGGTTTTTTCAGAAGCAATACAAATCCTCTGTGTATTTTAATTGTTGTGTTGCCATACGGATTCTAGTTAACGGGCGCATTCTGACAGTAGGAATGTCGATATGCGTCAGTCTTATTCCACCCTGAGATATTTTAGGTTGGATATTCGACAGATATTCAAATCCACACTCTTCAGACAAATCATATAAAATACACAAAGGGTTAAAAACTCATGAACGTTGCAGTGCTCTGTGCGGCTTGGGTAGCAGCATAATTTGCACCCATTTTGGGGTCACTGGCTCCCGTAGCGTAGAAGCTTTTAAAACATCTTATAAAATACAATAAATGGTTAAACGAGTAGGTTCTACAATGTGTATTCATTTTGAAGTCATTGGATCCCATGGCATGGAAGTTATTGCAATTAGTATTTTGTGATTCGGGTAGTAATTCGTTGACGGTCCCTAAATCAGCGGTAGGCGATCTGCGAGGCCGTCTGGGCGTCTTTTGGCTACTTTATACCGTCTAGTGTGAGTGAACCACCGCTGCTAAGTGTGCAATGTGTGGATCTGAGTATCTGTCTAATATCCAATGTTAAACTGGTTTCAGCTCGGTCTGCTGGATCAGCGGTATTTCGCACAGTACGTTTTGTACATTACTCCTTCACAGCTACACAGCATGCAAGTTGATTTCAAATAGTTTGACTCGCGTTTGTTCGAACTGCTTGGCTGTACCAAACTCTGCCATACGCGGCCATGGTAGGTGAATTTATCCGTTTTAAAGTTTATATGTAATATAGACATTTTGCAATGGAAAGCCGGGTCTGCAGAAGGTCAATATCAAATATTAAGGCAATGATATCAGCTTTGTTCAGTGGGGCATGGCTGGCATCGCATATTAAACTTTGTTTTGGTTGCTAAGATCGTCAAATCGTGGTAAGAAACCTCTAGCTATATACATGCATTTGCAAAGAACACATTCCAGGGATTGATTCAGTATCACGTCGGTTGTGACAATATTTTACTTTATTTTATTTCATCAGCAGTAATACGAAAGACGATTCAGATTCAGCTAGCATGTAGGGCTGCCTTACTAGCGTTGCCTTTTCAGCAGTCCAACCACTAGGAGGCGTCCTCACACAAGGCATTTCCTCTCTTACGTTTTCTTGTCCGTGCCGTGTGATGGACAGTGCTGCAGGTCGGATGGCTGCATTGTTGAGACGCCCGAGCTTTCTGGCCTTCCGGCTTTTGCTCAGGTGGAGCAGAAGGACCTGGCAGCCTCATCTTCAACCCCTCAGTCTCTCGGTTGCTCCTCTAGGTACGGTGACCTCCGTTTATTTGAAGTGTATCGAAATGTTAGGCCTAACTGAGACGAGTCATCTTCGGAGCTGCTGAAATTAGAGTGTGATTGTAAGGATTCTGAAGCTGATAGCTCTGTAAGTGTAAGTGGGTTTCACTCAGACTTCTCGCTTATGAGCGCTGTCTCCCTACTTTCTGGAGAATGTCACCCAGAAGTAAAGGCAGTGGAGTCGTTTTCTGGCTTTCGGCCTCCGTGACGCTCCCCACCTGTCGCTCTCACTTGTCCCAGGGAGGCACAAAGACAGGAATAACTGTCCCCTGGAGTTCCCCCAGCAGGAGCTCCGACGACGTCTCACACCCATCCAGTACCACGTCACGCAAGAGGCTGGCACTGAGAGGTGGGTCCATTGAGTGGAGAAGATCGGGAGGTTTCGGAGGACCATGGAGAATCAAACCCAGGCTGATCTCCATCTCTTACACCCCCCAAGCTGAGGTTGCCTCTTCTCCTTCGCAGGCCCTTTGTAGGAGAGTTTACAGACCACAAGGAAGATGGTACATATGCATGCGTGGTCTGCGGGACACCGCTGTTCAGGTGGGTGTCCAAGAAAGGGGTGTGTCTGTGTTGGCACTCTGTGGGTGACGCATGTAGGGGTCATACTGGAGCCACGCTGGCTGCAGGATTAACAGTCAACAGGAAGTTTGTACCAAGTACCTCAGTATGACTGGTCCCACACTGGGGTCTCAGTAGCCCCCCCCCGTCCCCCCATACCCTAATGGTATCCACCTAGAGAGTGCAGCACTCATTGTTTATTTTTTTAGTCCAAAATATACCCCCAGCATTTCACACTTAAAGCACATTAGTCTTTATAACATATCATTTGCTCACTCATCTTTGCATGATCCTGCCACTTTGACTCACTGAATGATCTATAAGCAGCTTTTGATTTTATTCACTAATTAATGACCATTAACTTTGAGATTTGTGAGGCCAGTGAATAGCCGGTGCTTTATTTTTGTGCAGTTTTTTCAGCTGTATAATTTTATTGAATTGCAGCTCCGATAAGAAGTTTGACTCAGGATCAGGTGAGACTCCGCAGAACTTATCAGATCACAGGAAATCCATTGCATGCTTTAGCATTTGTGTCTTGTGTGTGTGTGTGTCATCTCCATTGTACATGCACTGCAATAAGACTGTCTAGGTTATGTGTTTGCAGTTTGTGTTCATAATGTGAATTAAATCCATACGTAAGCGGAATTTAAAGCTGTTTATCTGTGTAGAATTTAAAACACGATTCTCATCAGATATGAGCATAAAGTGGAGTACAGTGGCTTTGCATTAAGGTTTCTTCACTGCATGTTGCAGTCTGCATCTCTGTACTCAGAACTGGTTATATTCATAATGATAAACCGGCTTATCGATGATGTCAGAGGGGGGTATTACTGTGAGTCATACACTAGGGGCGCTCTGACAGCCAGATACGAGATTTCACAGGAAGGACCATTACGTCACATGACATCAGGCGTTTGGTGTATCTCACCCATACCATGTGTCAACAGGATGGCCGTCATTCTTTGATCTGCTTCATGAGGAATCCATCACTTTGACTGACGACGACTCCTATGGGATGCACAGAGTGGAAACCACCTGCAGCCAGGTGAGTCTCAATCCAGCCGTGCTCACCTAGGATGGTAATCACTGACATTTGGATGGGCGCCTTCTGTGCATATGTGTCTGAATGAGGTGATCCAACCTTCACACCTTCTAGTGCGGGGCTCACCTGGGGCACATGTTTGACGATGGACCCCGGCCTACGGGAAAGCGATACTGCATCAATTCTGCTGCCCTGGCATTCCGGCCGCGGGATCCAGGGGGAGCCAGCGGGTCAGCATAGGGGACCCAGAATTCTGTGCTACAGGAAGATAAACTCGAATGCTGCAGCTCCTCACGACAGTGAACCTATTCCCAACTCAATCCTGAAGTGAAAAATGACCTGGGCTCAAGGACCTGCCAGCTCTGTACTCTGTAAGATTACCCTCTTCAGGTAAAATGCGAAGAAACATCTGTACTCTGCACCGTGGTATGGACAGCTATATCAGCGCCCAAGTCAGAATATATAGGAAAATTAGTAGCATATATTATTTCTGAAATAAACAATTCAGACAGGTGTAAAATTTTGAATGTAAATTTGGCGAAATGTAAATTTGATGTTAAAGCACCTTTTCTTAACTTGCTATGCAAAGTTTAGAAGTCCATAGAGTTTCTTAAGACTCACAAAGTGGAGGACGAGTAGGTCACAGTAGACGTGGAATTTCACAGATTCCTTGTCATGAACTGAAATATCTGCCAGTGTCGTTCTGTCATTAACAACTGGAATTGTGATGCTGTTGTTAAAATACAAAGATGCCGTGAGGTTCACTTTATCTCTGTAGCCAGCAGGTTTAACCAAAAGGACTGCTGTGTATCTAGTGCTGTCAAGGCAAAC
>JAODUD010000062.1:21687334-21706645 GCA_026784285.1 Stomatorhinus walkeri | reverse complement strand
CCCCCCCCCCCCCCCCAACGCGGTCACTGTGTGTATGTAGTCTTTTTGTTTATGTAGTTATTTCTGGCTGAATTTCAAAACGATAATGTTAAGTGAGATGACATTAACATCTCAAGCCCTGGTTTTCTTTCTGGTCTCCACATCCCAAACTGGTTAATGGCATCGATTATGGGAAAGAATAACTCCTATGAACAGGGTAATATGGTCATTCATTCATCATTCAATCAGTATGTGGTGTCTAGCATATGGGGGTGTTTCCTCATGCAAAGTTCTGCTCAGCTGTAGTTTAAGCATGACAGCGGTAAGTTTGTTTCACTAGATCAGCCTGTAGTTTTGGTCTGAGTGAGTGGGAATCGTGTCCAAAGTGTAACTTTTGCAGTTTTCACCATGTAACGTGCGATGTGGAAGCTTGTTATTGCCTTCAGGCTCTAGTCGTGTGCGACAGAGAGGCAGTGGCTATTGATCTGGACGAGTTTGTCAAGTTACCAGACTGCAGTGTTTCGCATCTCCAGTAATGGTCCATCAAGATCCTCATTTGTGAAAAGAGGCCTCTGATGGTGGCTCCTCCATTACATTTGAGTGGAATAAAAGGAAAGATCGCTTTCACTTGACAGAGAAAAAGACTCTTCAGCCATTTTGGCGTAATGGAGATTTTCAGCACTGAATGTGAAAACCCTATAGACAGACTGTTGGAACAGCAGTTAATTGAAGGGAATTGAAGTCTAAATTGCATCACCGACGTTTCAAAACTGCATTTTCAAACTGGAGGAGGTCAGCATTCCTACAATCACAGGTATGGCTGCATTGAAAAAGACTTTGCTATGCACTTGTGCAGTTTCCAACAGGACTGTTCGTACGGATTTGCTGACTTTCTCTGCCCAGGGTGTAACAAATTAAGTTTTTAGTTGGAGTGTAGGAATGGTTATGCAAAGGTATTACATTAGATAATTTATTTTACAGGAAAGTTGGAACCTTAGAGACAGGAATTCCCAGACCAGGCCAAAGACATATTTGAGCTGTTTCTCCTATTGGTATCTCTCTCTATCTATTCGCAGTTTGCTATTTTGCTTAACAGATGGTCCAGTAGTGATGCAGTTAGTAAGATGGAACTAGCTTGGATTGCTGATTTCAGTTAGTCAGAGCAACATAACCGGAAAGTTACTCTAAATGCATCAGTGTGTGTCTTGATGTTTCCTTGTTTATACTCATGTACCACTCGACGTGTATGTATAAGTAGGGCAACAAAATCTTTATAAATACCACGCACAATGCTTCATAGCCAGAAGAGTATTGATGTGAATGTCACAGTGATACATGGGCAGTTTATCCCGAGGTGGTGTCCGTACATCCATAAATCCAGGAACTGCTTGGTACGGTGGACTTTTGGATGCCTTCAAATTATAGCTGATAATTTATTTTAGGTTTTAATTTGAGTGTGAGAATGATAGATTGTGATAGATTTTTAGTAAAGGAATTTTTGTATTGATTTTTTTCTTGACTTTTTTCCTATTTGTTGATTAAAATTAAAATAAGCTCGGGATTTTGATTCTGTATATCTGCATATATGAGTTTTTTCCCCTAATCTTTGGATTTTAATAACGTGAAACGGTGGGGGACTTTGCGTATGGAAACGTGAAATCGGAAAATTGACGAGGGTCTCTGCGTTTCCTGGTGATTTTAATGCATAGTTAGCGGTAGATGTGCGCGAGGCGGCTGCGTTTTGCGGACACGCGGGGCTGCCAACTGGGGACCGTGTATTTCACTAATCATCACGTTTTAAGCCGATTACGGTGCCAAATTGTCCGCGAGTCTGATTAAGACCGTTATTAAAATGCATTGTCACCACGCTCAGTTCTTAATCTCCTCTTGTTTCTATGAATTTGGGATGAGGTTTCTGAAATTGAATAATAATTTGATCCGTTCATCTCCGGAGCCGGCAGTTTTACTTGGCGCTCTCCCGGCTGGTGAAAGGACAGAGCTTCATTAAGTCGTATGCGTTTAATAACCGTTATCCATTATCATGTAATTAACACTCCCCATAAAGACTCGTACGGAAAATGCAAGTTTAACGGAGAAAAAAATGGACAGTGATGTGAAGAGAGTGGGATACAGGGAGCATATCTTTAATGAACTGGAAAATGTTCATCTTGTTCTGTTCGTTAATGGGCGGTGCTCAGCTGCCATTAAACTTGTGACAGAGCAGAAGGGGCTGATTTTTATGTCTCCAGTTTGTGGTTAATCTATTAAAAGCCCGGTTTAATCATCTATTTTTATCAGATAGCTTATTAAAGCCCCCCACCCCTTTTGTCTGCTTGCTGTAGATGAGCGCACATGTGTTTGAGACTGTGCTCCTGTTGCTGGGGTTTGCAGCCCGCAGATGAGACACTTATCTCTGCTGCAGATAGCAGCGAATGCTCAGCCTCCATGCAGCGTTCTATAGCTCTGATCCGCGGGTTGGCCTGTGGGCCATTTAAAGTTCCGTCCTTTGATAGGGAGTGACGGCAGATTTCATGTATGCAGATGGTGACATAACCTTGTAGGCTGACATGGAGATGCAAAGGACTCGTCTCAGCTGAACTATGACAGGGAGAGTTTGTGTTTTCGTAATGATATTCAGATCTGGTGAATCAGCCGGGCATCTGGATAGGGTCTTTCAGGGGTGACGGAGATGACACGGCCAGTTAGGATCCTGTAGTCGTGTCCTACTTGGAGAGTTACACTGACTAATTACTCACCTGTTCATGATTGCACAGACATTTAGGTGTGTCTGCGAGTTGGTGGATTACGCTTGGCGTCGTCTCAAGGGGCTTGTACTCGTAGGACCCCTTTTGGCTGGGACCGCCTTCCACTCACCAGCATCAATAGACATAAAATACCTGCAATTACTTCCTTGGTCACCTTACGTTTAACACACCGCTTCATCAATGCTTCAGTAGTCAGTATATTGCACCACCTCCCTGATTGAAATGCCAGCACCTATAATATTAACCAGAATGATTCTGTGTAACCCATCATGAAACGTCGACAGAGTAACTCTCGTTCCATGTTCCATCTCCATGTGCAGGTTGACGTGAAACATGCTGGAGTTGATGAGTGGTGTCCTTCATGCGCGAAGGCCTAACTAGCTCTTTTCAGCTTTTTAGTCGACATTTTCCCCCAGAGTGATGTCTTGCCACATCTCTCTTTTATAGAGATGGAAGGTCAGGCTAAGTTCTGGAATTTTGTAATTTGAGCTTTGTGCTGCATTAGGCATTTCAGCCAATAAGCTGCAGCTTGAATTCAAGTTCATGTACATTATTTTCTGCTCCTGAGGTGTCAGCCTGTGTACAAATTCCAGGAGCTACCTAAAGCCTCAATCTAACTACTAGAACAATATGTAAATCATTCCCTTTCCTGTGCGCTTAATTAATGAATAACCTAATGGGTAAAGTGAGTGTGTCGTATTAATTAGGCGCTAAGTGAGTTTAAACAATTTGATTTAGCAGCTTGTGGCTTTCAGTTTAATTCACCAACTCCTGCTTTCGTTTTGCCTTCTTCCTCACCTTCTGTAATTAAAACATCAGAAGTGTAAACCTTGTCTCTTGGCAACAGTGGGGGGGAAATGATCTGATTAATTGTGGGATTTAATAAGTATCCCAGTGGATGTAGACAGGGAGGGGCAGAGGCCATGTAGAATCATCTGCATTTCATTTTGTAAGTTGAAAGGTTGATATTGGTGCAGTTCTGATAAGCCAGAGTAGAAATGACATGCTGGGGGGGGGGGGGTGATTTGCTCCAGCAGGGAATAAATATGGGGCCTGGAACTGTGCCGTCTGTCTTATGACGAAGCTCATTCCCTGGGTTCAGCTCCGCGTTTAAAGCGGCATAGATCCAGAATGTCGGGGTGATATTTCAGGATGTCTTGACGACAGCTGTGGGAAGCTCCGTAGTTACAGTCAGGGTTCGAGTCAGCATGGGATTTGCGTGGACACCATCCCTCCTGTTAAAAGAATTGACAAAAATCATTACCTTTGAAATTAAACCACCCCCCTAAAGTCTTCTGTGTAATTTCACATTTCGCGTAAAGATTAATATACCCCTTATATCATGGATACTCAACTGGTGGACTCCCAACTGGACCAAAATAATATTTAATCCAGACTGCACTCATCTAAATGTTGTCATCAGCAATCCACTCAGCAGATTTTATCCTGACCTCCCCCCCTCACTATCCCCCATGAAATATTTTTCCAGCTTGATCACTGGTTCTGGGCACTTGGAGGTGGAGCTGCAGCAGATGTTTGTGGGCCAATGGCAGCCCAAGGCATGGCGGAGAACGAGAGTGCTGCCTGACCTGTCGCGTTTATACCCTGCCGTGCGGCGGCTTGGAAGGAGCCACAAGCGAATAATGTGAGCAGAGGCTGGTTACTGCTTGCAATAGCCGCATAATTAAATCCATAGAAATTTTCTTCATTTGAAACAATTAAAACCCTATTCAACACACCACAATGTAATCCTATATCATACAAGGAGGCTAATTAGGAATTGAACAGCTGGCCGTAATAAGCATGATGTGGAGATGAAGCGGAATGTAATTTGTCATTTTCCATTAAAATGCAAAATATGAAAATATAAATAAATATCCAGTGCTAAAAAGAATAAATAATACTAAACAAAGTGAATGTGTTATACGCTAATGAATGTTTTGAAATTCTGACAATACGGATTTCCCAGGTCGCTGTTTGGCTGATTCTCTCTTATGAAATATAACCAAAAACCACAGACGATGGAAACAATATATAAACTGAAAAATGGATAACTCAAGTAATGGCACATGAAGAGCCTTTTGGTGTAAAATGTCATTTAATGACAAGAGCTTGAAGAGTCTCAATCTCCTGCATGGGGGGGGTGGCAACTTGGGGTGTGTGTATCCCTAATATTTAATTTTGATTTAATTATCTCCTCCGATAAATAGACCTTAATATTTATATTATTAAGTTTTGTCTCCCCCAATATCATTCTATCTCTTATACCATTGTGCATGTGCACATGAAAACATGTCAGGAGCGGCACTCAGATCTGTGAGATACTTTCTAACATGATAATGACTCATTTTGGGTAGCTATGTGATGTTCTACTGCAGAAGGACCTTGCAACAGAAGAATCAGGCAGTCAAAGTGCACACTATATTTAGGGGTTGGTTGCTTAGATACTGCTTTTATTGAAAGTTACCTGCATTTGTCCAGCTGGATATTTTATCGCCGCAGTGCACAGCAGGGATGTTGTTTACGAGTAATACAGCTGAGGCTGGCAGTTGAACCTTCAGTCCATATTTTGATCGCTGAGTTAGCTTCTGCCCACCAGGGGGCGATTAGGCAGGCTGGATTCACAGCGATCGCTGCTGAAACGTGTCTGGGCTGCAGTGTAGCACTCATCCACGTTTGACACAGACTTACAGCTTCAGAGGCGACACGGATGGCAACACACTGTACTGTATGCGATCCAGTGCATCGCACTGCCTTCAGACAGGTGTCTATCACACATCGGCATGCCAGGCAGTTGGACAACTCGGCACCCATGTCCTTGGGGTCTCACACTGAGCAAATTTCAAAAATGTCCAATAATGACCCATCCTTCATCTCATCGCTCTTCGTGTCTCTTTATTGAAGGGAAAATGATGATAAACTAATACATGCCTGATATGACTTGCAGGATTAGAAGGTGATTAAAATATTTGACACTTATTAACATAGTAATTAGAAAATCTGTACCGGGTTGATAGGATGATCAGTGTAGAGGGATTGATTACTGTTACATGTAATTATCCGTCCATTAGAATGTTTCAGATGCTTGGTTTGAGCGCGCTGACTGATAGTGTCACAGGCATTTCTGTTCAGGTGTAAATACGACACTCATAGTCTTGAAATGGTAAAATGAAACATATTATTATGATTAGCTGTAACAGCAGCTTTACACAAGGACTGGCTGCTTTTAAATTATTACTCATAGCCCATTTTTACACTTTACATTTTAGATTTAATTATGTATCTTATTGTCACGATCCATCCATTTTCTGTATCCACTTGTTCTGTTCGGGGCTGAGGGGGGTCCGGAGCCAATCCCAGAGGCTACAGGTACGAAGCAGGGAACAGCCCAGGATGGGGGGCCAGCCCATCACAGGGCGTGTCCTGATTAACATTCATATTATTTATTTTAATTTTTTAAAATATTTACTTATACATTTTTTGCTATATTTTTTGTTTAGTTATGATTATGAATTATTCAACCCTTTTTATTTTTACAAACGTGCTTGTTGGTTTGTCTGCAGTACAGTACTTTGGACAACATGCATTACTTTAAAAGTGCTTCAGAAATAAAGTTGACATTGACATTATTCAGTTTATGAACAGCTAATACTTTTACATCTGAAAATTTGGTGCAGCTTTGATATGATATACTGCTCTGTGGGACTACAACACAAACTCCATACTGATCTTCAGTTTTTGAGTCTGTGTCTTTAACCTCATGCTACTTATGCTACACACTGTCATGATGTCATCATCTAAGATGCAATTTTCAGGCTGAAAGAGTGATAGGGAAGTGATGTCATGGTGATGTAATCACCATCATAATGTCACGCCTGGTAGGATGCTAAGCGAGTGATGTCACAGAAAATGATGTAGTCCTTTTTCCATAAGATTTACTCAACAGAGAGCGTTACATTAGCATTCTGTGTGCGTCACGTGCGGATGTGCATTTGCATACTGTTAGAATGGAGGTTAACAGTGTCTGCCTCTCAATACAGCACAGAGCAGCATACATCAATCTTATGCCCTTTGTTCCTATTATAGTACAGCACAGACCACTGACTCAATTATGGGAGAGATTGAAAGAGACAGAGAGACCCTAATGTTACAGTGGCAGGGCCCCAGAAAATGAGTAACAAATTATTCACATGACCTGGATGTGAAATGGATTTGTGTCTGCAGATTGGACCCGCGGCGTGAGAAATGGAAGACTTCGCCATGGCTGCACCATAGAGAAAAACCCAGCTTCTTATGCAGCCGCGATGGGCTGCAGAAGCAGACACTGGGTCTTAAAAGCCCAGCAGAAAGAAGGCTTCTTCTCCCAGTGCTGATGTGATGAGGAGCCCAGCAAAAAACTGTGGAAAAACTGTTTCTGTGGCATTTATTTGCCTATTGAGGATCAGAAAGCATGCTCAGATAGTGTCCTCTGGGGAAAAGAGGTTTAAAGGTGCTGCGCTTGAGCCCAACAGTGACATCACACTGCCAGGCATAGGATTTGAATCAGTGACCACCTGGTTGCAAGCATAGAGTCTTAACCAACAGAGCCATACACCATAGCTTAGAGTAAGATCTACTACAGGTAAACAAAACTTCATTTAAAAAGGAGTCAAAAACAGTTCACTGTGGCAAGAACTTAAAACCTTTTTCCAGTTCCGTCGTTTTCTTCCAAGGAAACTCACAGATTGACTCCAGTAGTTTTTTGGAATGACCTTGAAAATTTCTGGCCTAAGACATAAATTCTTTAAAGAAAATGTAGATTTTTAAATATCGTTTTTCTTGCTTACATTCCACAAAAGAACTTTCCTGTTAAGTTATAATTTGTACTTATTTTTTTTTTTAGTGCTGAACCATCAGCTGAGTTTAGCACTATGAGCTGCCCCAGTGTTCTGATTGGTTCACACCGATGTACTTTGTCACCAATGATTACAATACTGACATGCTACGGTCTTCCGTTATGTAAAGATTACCCAGGTTGAGGTATCATCTGCCCTTTCATTCACAGCACAATCCACATCTGAAAGTGACACACTGTTATATTTTATGCACACATTGCTGGTTAAACAGCAGCCTGGCTGGTGGAACATGAGAACTACCCACTGAGAAGGCTTTGTGGGTTATTTTGATTTTATTTTTATAAAATGTCTGAGCCTTTTATGAAGACTAACCTTGTACATTAAAGTAATTCAAAGAATAGTCCTCAGTATGATATTACATGGGATATTTCAGCCATCGATATTTTAAGTTATAAAAGGAAAACCAAAAGCATTTACACTACAAAGTGATTTCCTTAAATTATTTCTATAATTACATCATAATTATAATTTTTTAACTGCAGACATTAAAGCTGGGGCCAAAAGTTTTGAGAATGATACTAATACTAAATTTCACAAAGTCTGCTGCTTCAGTTTTTATGATGGCAATTTGCATATACTGCAGAATGTTATGAAGAGTGATCAGATGAATTGCAATTAATTAACCCCCTCTTTGCCATGAAAATCAACTTAACCCCCCCCCCCCAAAAAAAATAGTTCCACTGCATTTTAGCTCTGCCACAAAGGGACTTGCTGACATCATTTCAGTGATTCTCTCGTTAACACAGGTGAGAGTATTGATAAGGACAAGGCTGGCGATCACTCTGTCAAGCTGACTGAGTTAGAATAGCAGACTGGATGCTTTAAAAGGAGGGTGGTGCGCAAAATCATTGTTCTTCCTCTGTTAACCATGGCTACTTGCAAGGAAACGGGTGCAGTCAACATTGTTTTGCAGGAAAAAGGACTGCTAGCAAGATTGCACCTAAGTCAACCATTTATCGGATCATCAAGAACTTCAAGGAGAGAGGTTTGATTGTTGTAAATAAGGCTTCGATGCGTCAAAGAAAGTCGTGCAAGCACCAGGACTGTCTCCTAAAGCTGATTCAGCTGTGGGATCGGGGCACCATCAGTGCAGAGCTTGCTCAGGAATGGCAGCAGGCAGTTGTGAGTGTATCTGCACGCACAGTGAGGTGAAGACTTTTGGAGGATGGCCTGGTAACAAGAAGGGCAAAGAAGACAATCCTCTCCAAGGAAAACATCAGGGACAGGTAAAAGGCATTGGACTGCCGAGGACTGGGGTAAAGTCATTTTCTCTGATGAATCCCCTTTCCGATTGTTTGGGGCATCCACAAAAAAAGATTGTCCAGAAAAGAAAAGGTGAGCGCTACCATCGGTCCATCATGCCAACAGTAAAGTATCCTGAGACCATTCATGTGTGGGGTTGCTTCTCAGCCAATGGAGTGGTTCGCTCAAAATTTTGCCATGAGTAAAGAACGGTACCAAACATCCTCTGAGAGCAACTTCTCCCAACCATCCAATAACAGTGTGATGACGAACAATGCCTTTTCCAGTGTGATGGTGCACCGTGCCGTAAGGCAAATGTGATAACGAACTGGTTCAGGGGAAACATTGACATTTTGGGTTCATGGTCAGCAAACTCCCCAGACCTTAATCCCATGGAGAACTTGTGGTCAATCCTCAAGAGGCAGGTGGACAAACAAAAACCCACAAATTCTGACAAACTCTGAGCATTGATTATGCAAGAATGGGCTGCCATTAGTCAGGATTTGGCCCAGAAGTTGACTGACAGCCTGTCAGAGCAAATTGCAGAGGACCTGGAAAAAGTACGGCCAACACCGCAAATATTGACTTGCATATTTGAATTGATTTGCATAAACTTAATGTAATTGTCAATAAAAGCCAATGACTCTTATGAAATGCCTGTCATTATACTTCAGTGTACCACAGAAACATCTGATGGAATGATCTACAAACAGCAGCAAACTTTGTGAAAACCAATACTTGTGTCATTCTCAAAACTTTTGGTCCGGTGAATACATCACATCAGGATTTCAGGAGAAAAACAAATCTCCGACAACAGTCGTTTCATGAAAGCACAGCAGATCTACAGTATATTTCAAAGTCTTTACCCAAATCAGATATTCTTTCAGTCTTCCAAGAGCAAGGATGTTCATATACATGACACATCTTTATTTTTATTATATAACAATGATAAGTCTTTAGTTTGTTTCAGATCTTGGTTATGGCAGACTACACAAATCCCTTAGGATTATTATGCTTAGTATTTCATACTACAGGAGTGTGTTTTTAATTCGCTTCTATTACATACTGGTTTGAGGTTTTGGTGTTTCATTACAGGCCCGGGGTGTGGTTTTATGCGTGACTGACTGTAATCTATAGCGCCAGCGTTTATATGTCTCTCAGATTTCTGGGCAGCACAGAAGTCCACACAGCTCTGGATGATTCTGTGCAGTTTAACTTAAGTTTAAGGTTATATAATCACAATCATTCTGCCGATTACCTTTCAACAAAAATCCTGAAACTATATTTTCTATTGAAATCAGTATTTATCACTTCAACACCTCAAGACAATGTATTTATGATAATGACGATGATGATTATCATTGATACTGTGTTGCATCAAGGTATGAAACAAATTACCTCTCTAGTTCGTGCGTCTGAATGAGATGTTGCATTTAAAGACCAGTCTTATCGTTTGTAGAGTTACTAAAAATAATTAGCATGAGTTCCAGTAGCTCTATAGTTTATATTCTTTTTAGCAGTAGATGTTGCATGAACAGAACGATTCCCTGATATATCTCTAATAGATTGTCATCTTGGAAATACATAACAGCAGAATCATAGAGTCGGTGCTGGGAAACTTGCTAAAACTTTCTAACATCCAAAAGAAGCCCTATTTTTCATTTTGTGTTCCTGGCATTCACAGGGCCTATTATGCTTTATACAGAATGAAACACATTAAGCCAATTATGTCGATGTGAGGCTGTCCTGAAGTAGGCTAATTAGGCTGCTCGTCGAGCTACAGAGTGGCCATTGAATTTTACCTAAACTGCCTGTGTCAGGGAAACTGTAACCCCACTGCATATCCATTAAGGCCTGGGTCGTTAATGTTGCTGTTTAATTAGAACTGGAGACGAATGAGCATTGTGTGGGTGTGTGTGCGCCCGAGTTGTGTGTTTACATCTTGCTGCTGTCTTTTTGCTTGAGAAATCGTTGTTCTAATTGGGCTTCTGTTAATCTCAGAATTGTACTTGTGTCAAAGGAGTTTTTTTTTTTTTTCCAGAGAAGCAGAATGTGGTAGAGCATGTGAGCTTCCACTGTGAACCCGTTCCTCCAGGGGCCACATTACTATTAAATGTAAGCAATTTTGTACTCTGTGTGAGCATAAATGGATTCGGGCATTGTAATGGAGGAAAAAAAATACGTCGGAGGCTGATTGCGTCCTTCGAGCCAAAATGCCGGCCTGTCACTGCGGATTCTTTAAAAACAGACAGGAGGGAGAATTGTGACTCTCAGCATTTATCACATTATTCATTTTTTCGTCTTTGGACAAACACACTAAGCTGTATTGCCTAATATTTGTTTTTTAATTAATCTCATGGGCCCGCTTCATAAACTCATTGAAACTCATTTTCTGCGGAAAGACCTGAAGATGTTTAATGTTTCCCGTCCAGTAGAGGGAGACATCAAAAATATATGGAGGAAAAAACATAAAAACAATGAGTATTTCTTAACACCAAAGCTGCACATCAAAGTGATAAGCCGTCTCTGTCTGACTGATTTTAGTGAGTGCAGTGCGTTCTGGTTTAGTACGAAGGGTGGTACAGCAGTCATCCTGGATGTTGTGTTGATGTCGGTCATTTCTAGATCAAATAAAATAAATTGTTAAAAATGCAGAACTTTTAGCTCCGCTGAGAAACTATATATGTATTATTTCATTATTCAACACTGGTGATGCATGATTCTATTTTTCCTGGAGTATTTAAAATCTTGATTTTAATAAATGGCCGCAGTGAAATCTGCACCATATATCTATGATGCTTGTGATTAATTCACTTAACAGATTAACATCACATCGAATCTGGCTTTAGTCCTGTGGCAGAGACCCGAACTTTCAAACCAGCATTAACTGAAGATGCGGGATTTCCACCTCAGCTTTGAGAGACACCAGCCCGTGTGTTATGCTAATACAGGGAGCACAGCGCTGTGATTATGTATTGATAAATCCTATTGGACTGCTATCGAAAGCTATTGGATGGGTTTCTCTTCATTAGCATGCGTTATACAACCATGTGGGATACTGCATTCCCGCACAGTGAACTAGGCTCAGCAGCTGAAGTAAAGTTGCACAGGAAGCTAGAGGTGAAGCATTGTTCTATTTTAAGCGACACACGCGACGCACATCTGTCAGATCGGCTCGGTGCACCACTCTTCGGCTCGTTAGCTTAATTAGGCGAAACTTCAAAGTCGCACTTCTTCCAGCCTTGATGAGATATCGTCGGGAGTTATATTGTGCGACGGTCCCCGGGAACCATGAAAAATTCATGCAGAGATGATGCTGTACAGCTTAACTCTCAAGCTCAGCAGAATCAGTGGACACATCCTGTATCTGCCCCAAACTCCACCCAATGCCCAGATCCAGCTAGAAAAGAAATCACTGAGGTGTGCAAACATGGGCCACGTGTGGTCTCCAGCCATGCATGTGGTCCAGAAACTGCTGGTGGCTCACCCTGTAGAATCCCTCTCAAGTCCAGGGTGATGATGCACGCTTCTTCTGGCTACATTGCGATTCAGCATCACACACCATTAGGGTAATCCAGACCAAACCAGTACAACAGCTACTCATCGTACCTTTGATTTGAACAGAAGGCTTGGCTGGCATTGGCAGATTGTACCTGCAGAATCCAGCGATTACCATAAGCAATTTAAATGCTATCGATTTAACCTTCTGGGTGCTGTAATTGAGCCCCGACGTAGGACCAAGCTAGATTTTTGCATGAGTGTTTGGGACACAGAGGACAATCGATAGTTGGTGACGTGTGGCTTCGTCAGGTGCAGCTCTCAGCTATGTACACTGTTTTAGCTGAATATAATGCTCATATGAAGCAATTCATGAATCTGATAGTTGCACCCGGAATGCACCCGAATGTCCATTCCTCATTCCGACCCTCCTTCGCTAACCTACTGCGAAAAGGTGAAATTTCTCTTGTTAATATTTCAGTGTTCTAATTGAGGCAAAAAATTCCTCTCCAGGTAGGGTGCTACATCTTCTTGACACATTCAAAGTACAGAGACCTTTTGGAATAAAGTGTTTTTTATTAAATTTTCATTATCATAATTTATGCTTGTCAGGGTATCCGCCTTGATCGCGGCCGTCGATTTGGCCACCTTATTTTATCTGTTTGTTGCATCGCCTCGGCTCTTACAGCGTCATTCCCGAGAGCAGTTCCAAGGAGAGGTTACACACATAAGCCAATACTTAGCAGTTCTTTAAGGTTATAGAGCCTTTATCGGTACACATCCAGGCAGTGTGAGTCAGAAGAACAACTAAAACTATTAGATGTTTATTTTTTTCTTGTTTCCTGCAGTGCTCAGCCACAATTCTGCTCTGACTACATCCTTAAATATGGTCCCTTCTAGTCAAGTATAAGATAGCTAAATTCACACTATATTACTGGACTGTTTCATCCTGGTTTTAAACAATGCGCTTACAGGGGGGGTTTCCGTTTAAAGTCTGTTGAGTCTTACTGCTTCTTTAAGGGGCTTCTATGCATCATTTTTGCTCCATTAGAGCCAAACAGGACAGCTTAAGCCCCACTTCTGGCTAAACGGACCTACAGCCTTTGCACCTTCTGTGATGCATCTGTGATGCATGTGTCGTGTTTACTAATGTGCTCCGGCAGCCGATGAAATGGCGCCTTGGTGGCCTTTGGCATGTCGATCACTCCCCTACCTCAAAGAGGAGGTGTGCATCGAATGTATCGTTCCACGCTCTAACTTGAATGCACAACATATCCCTAATGAAAGTGCATACAATGAGCTTGTTTGTGCTTTTGTATATTTTACCGTATAAAATGGTCATGCTAGACCAGGGCTGTAGATTCTCCTGCTGAGATATCACAGAATGTTTGGTAAATATGGTCTACAATACATAAGTTAGCATCCAGCTAACTGCTGATTTCACTTCTGTTTATTCTGTAGACCCAAGGAGGTGAGTTCCTCGCTGTGCTACTCGGGTAACGGGAGAAGAGCTGCAGGCAGAGCCGTGGGACCGCGTCAGTGTCGCGTTTGAAAGCGAGCGACGCGGAAGCTACTCTGAGACACGAGCGTAGTGGGCCGGCTGCAGTGTGCACAAGGCATGTACGTGGCATAGTGCTTAGCTAACGTGCTAACGAGGCTTTCTGCTGGTGTAGTCACGGCCGCGGCGTGCATTCCAGCAGAGGGTTAGCTGGGTTTTAAGACAAGCTGAGCGTTAAATTGGAATTTGATTCAAACATGTTTCACACTCTCTTGACGACCCTAAAGCATTATCCTCATGTAAAACTCCTGAGCAGCAGGTATTGACACACACAGACAAAAACTGTTAGCAAGGTGCCTTACTAGTGAGGAAAGTTTGATTATTTACCTCACTAATACAGCTGAATTTATGTCCCTGATTTGCATGCCTATATATTGATGACAGCCATTAATGAGCACAGTGTGCTAGTTCTACATAAGTATACTGGTGCAAAGTTGGGATGGAATTGCCAGACAGGAGCATTACAAAAACCAAAAAGCTTTTTTTTACAACGTTGAATCAAAAATGGATTTTACGGGAAGATGTTTTGGCCAAGGAATAGATACTGTCAAATCAAGACAGTGCAGACTAACAGTGACAAAAAATACCCAGATTCCCCTAGGTCAGCTTCCCCTGCTTTGTATTAATTCCATTTAGCTGACTTGATTTATGCTTTACAGCCGTATCCGTCTTTCAGGAACCAGCGGGTTTCCATTAAACAAGGCATCATTCACCAGGACAACACAGCAATCCCCAACTTTCATCTCTCCCTCTCACCTTCTCACAAGGGAGACTGAGACCCCACTTTCAGGCACCAGAGAGAAACACCATTTATGCGGACAGCAGAGACAGAGAGAGCCGCCATTACATACAGGGCCAGACGCATATATCAGAAGCAGCTCCTGCCTATTAACTCCTTAGTCTTACTGTGTTATTTGTTTAATGAGTGTTTGCCAGATAGCTGTTAGAGAACAAATACGTCCCAAGAGCCATAATCGGGAGACCTCATTATAACCAATATCACGGTTCACTTCAGTTGATAAATCTGCCTGCTTTGCTTTCTTCATCATCTGTTGGGGTTCTCTCTTAACTACTTTTTTATCAATGCTTTGGAATTTACATGCCGATTATACAGTACTGTGCGGGCTGAAACGGTGAAGGAACTTTTCATCGATTCAAGCCTGGTTGAAGTTCATCAAGAGTTTTTTTTTTTTTTAATTGGGATTTATGCATGTCTTGTTGCAGTGGTTTATTTTCAGGAGTACAGTTATGCATATTCAGAGGCTGCCAATTGTTTTAAATGCTGTGATTAGGTCATATGTCTGTATCCGAGACAGTTACCAGCCGGTCTGTTATTAAGACGCCTTTCCAATGTTTCTGTCACTGGCTAACTGACAAGGGGTGCTGTAATTGTTATTTGTCCAATTATGTTGGCTTGCTGTGTGTTTTTTTTTTCTCTCATCTTTTCTCAGTTCGGGAGCAAATTGTGTCACAGATAATAGGCAATACTAGCCATTAATCCTGAAAATTGCCACGAAATAACATGCACTGTGGACCATCATTGAGGGTTTGAGTAATCTCTTTAAGGGCTGCTTTTTATGGAGCGGTGAGTTCAAGTCAAATGAAAAAGCGAAATCCCTACGTATCAGCAACAAACAGTCAACAGGATTCAACAACATTAACGCGTCTGTGGCAAACCCCTCACCTTCTAAGAGCCGCAGGATAGAGAGGCAATACAGTGGTGTTATCTGATTCAGGTAACAGTGGTGTGTCTGTAGAGATCATTATTTTTGGCCCTCAAGCTGTTGTAGAGCACTGGGCAGCTACACCCTGTGCTGACCTCCGGGTCACAGAAGAACAGCTATGAAGGTCCTAACCAGACACAGGCTGACAGCAGACCCCTCTGCTAAACGCTATGAATCACTGTCTTTGGGAAAACGCCAACTAGTTGAGTACTCTGTGACTGCAACTCACTATGTTCAACTGGTTGGTTGAAACAGAATCTTGGTCTGGATTTTCACTTTCTGGACCTGAATTTTCCACCTCTGGACTCGATACTTCACAAATTTTGGATTGATTGATGGATGGATGGATGGATCTAAGTGGCTTTTCATTTTACTGAACCTCATTTTTCTCTCAAACTCAGCAATTCTCTTAGATCTATATGAATGATTATGATTACATAACTCAAACCCATGTCTGACACATACAGCTTGAACAAAAAATATTCGGCTAAAACCAGGCATACAGTCCAACTCTGTGCACTTCGTTTAACGGTGAGATTTTTTTCCCGTTAATCAGAATCACCTTGCCGTGGTTATGCTTGAGGAAAACGGTAACCTGGAGCAGATAAGATCGCGCCGTGAATCTGGATCAGCTTCTCTCAGGATGGGGCCATTGGCTGTGCATGAAAACAGAGGTCATGACCTCAAAGAAAGGAAGGCAAGTATAGGATCCTTCTAAGAAACAGAAATAAAAACCCAGAATCAAATTTGTATGGAGGCTTTACAGAGCCACAATGGTCCTTTAGGGTTACAGGTAAATGACGAATCACAATATCCCATGAAAACCACGATATTCCTTGGAAGTCTTTCATTTTACTGTTTTGCCTGAATGTCTCTATAGCAGGAGTGGGCATTCTTATCCACAAAGGACCGGTGTGTATGCAGGTTTTCACTGCAACTCCCTAATTATATTACAAATTAGAGGACTGATTGGCTGAAGAGTCCTCACACCTGGGTTTGAACAGCTGACCTACAGGTTACCCAAAAAACCGGCACACACACCGGCCCTTTATGGATAAGATTGGCCGCCGCTGCTCTATAGGGAGATGATGGTGGTTCAGGTACCTCAGATCGACTGAATCAAAAACCATCGTTTAATATGGTGCCTTTGGTGATGCAGGCATCAGACACACATACACGCTCAACACCAAATCTAAGGATTCATGAATACCATGTTGCTTGCTCCTTTTAAGGCTCTTGATGTGTGATCTTTGGGTTGAATGTTTTTTTTTTTTTATTTGCCTGAATTTGCTATAATCTTTTAAACGGCAATAGCTTTCATCTGTGTATGATTGTTAGCGGAAGCGGCGCAGCAGCTGTGCGACTGTATGACCGTCAGTCATTATTTGGGGTACATGCTGTATACGTCATCATCTTTTTTTATCTGCTGACGTGACAGGGCAACTCTTGGAATAGGTGCAGTGGCTATATTTAACAAAATCAAAAATGAAATAAAATATTTAAACAAAAACAGGTGTTAGAGGTTCACAGGGTGCACATTAATATAAGTATAGTAATTCATGAATGATAAAGTTCTGTTTCACCAATTATAATATTTGAGAAGAATTTCTTTTTTTAAGCTTTATTTTTTTTAATCTTTATGCATTCTGTAAAATGTATTTTGAAGGTACTCTAATACCAATTAATTCAGTTTCCGGCCAAAATGTGTGTTGTATGATGCATGTTTGGTGACTTCAAGAGCAGGTTGAAAGAGTTCATGAGACGCTGGCGGGCACAGGAACGGCACGGAGCTTTTCGTCTCCATGCCAACTGATTACTAACTGGCAGACTTTTCAATTAATGAAACTCAGCTGGTCCTGTTGCCCTAATTGACTTGCTAAGTTTTAAATAGGGTCAGTTAGGTGCGCGTAAGGGAGTGTGTCAGTGGAGAGCTGCATGTGGGGTTTTTGTATATAACATAATAGTTTTTGTTCTTAAGCTCATTTACATTAGCTGGGTTTCAGCTTGCTTTTGTGAGCCTGAAGGGACTTTATCCCCATTTTGTGTGAGGCTTTTATTTCATTATCAGTGTATTAATTTGAAAATCTTTTGTGTGCCGCCTGCTGTCCAGTGCCTGTGCTGCTCACGTGACCACTTGTGCTTTACAAACTGGGATTAAAAAATAAAGAAATGAATAAATCTCAATCCACTAAGCCGGACAGTGCTTGTGAGGGTACAGTTCGCTAAAGCTGCCAGTGTCAGGCAATGATTCATCTATAGATTAGCTACCAGAAGGGCTCGAGTTATTCTGTCTTTAAAATAGCAAGTTAAAGCGCATAAAGACCATTAAGAAATTCCCTTTTTTCCTATTTATTGGGGAAAAACAGCACGGATAAATCCAATTATAAATTCCATGATTTTCACAAAGAAATGTTAATTTAGGGGAACAAGTGTCTTCTGAGTTATACAAAGTTAGTTAAGGGAGGCTGGTCCTATTATTTACCAGAAAGACAGTTCCAGTAAAAGGTCTCAATATACTCGGTGATGGTTTCACAGCCGATGATTTGCAATTACTACCGATCCAAAAATAATGATGTCACAAAGTGTAACACAATAAAACTGTATTACCATCTGTGTTTCAAATGATTATGATGCTGTTTTTCATGTATAACAGTTGTCCATGCTGGGTAAAATTAATACTAAACATGTTTAAAGGGATACAATTCAAAAAGATCAAATTAATAAAAGCTATTTCCCGTACTAGCATGTGAAGTGAGTTACTATGCTACATTGGATCTGACGACCATCACGGACAGCATAACTCACACCTTCTTTTCTGCACTGTGCAACAGACCATGCAATAAGGCAACAGATATGTGCAGCATGGTCACCACAGCGCCAGTATCCTCCATACTTTTTAACATGCCATCCTAAAACGATCCAATGCAAATAATGAAGAACCACAAAATTCAAGTGTTTGCATTTTGATGCTCAAACTTAACTCATCAGACCCATTCAAATATATACAGCATTTAAAAAAAGACACTTGTTCCACAACTCAGTTTTTCTGGAGTGGGTTAGGGGAAATGTTCACAAGGTTGGCCCTTGCTTCAACTTAACCAGATTCAGTTCAGTTAATTACATACTTTAGAACAGGAACGACGAAATATTGTGGACCGGGGATGTTCTCCCATTAGAGGAACCCTGTTCAACCTGAGATTTTAAGGTTGCTTCTGTTCTTTGACCCACAGGTGGCTCGACCCACTGGAGTCTGAGATCTTCGCTGGTCCCCCAGTATCAAGTGAAGTCTTTATACTAGCTGTGCTTGTAGGAATAGTTGAGAAATAAAAGTGGTCCGTCAGGAAAACGTCCTGGGTCCTCTACACTGCTGTTTCACTGAGGTCTCCATCTGCGGCCGCACTTTGCAGGGGGTGAGGGGGGGGGGGTTGTTATATACAAATAGGAAGGTGAGCCCGGATTAGCAGTGCGTGCGTTTAGTCTGAGGCTGCAGGTTCCTTCAGAGTCCGGCCCCTTCTGCTTCCCTCCAAGGGGCTTCAGCGAACCTGGGTGGTATAGCCTTCCTTAACCAAGCCTTCCTCGTAGTCCGTCTGGCACAGGATCATGTTATTCTTCAGGAAGAATTTGTCACCCACGCAGAACCTGTGGGAAGT
>JAODUD010000062.1:21654122-21679649 GCA_026784285.1 Stomatorhinus walkeri | reverse complement strand
ACATGGACTGTCTGGCAGGGAGCTGGGAGGGAGCAAAAATGTGGACTGTCTGGCAGGGAGCTGGGAGGGAGCAAAAACGTGGACTGTCTGGCAGGGAGCTGGGAAGGAGCAAAAATGTGGACTATCTGGGGGTCCGTGAGGTTCGGGTTGGGGAACCCTGCTGTATTCTTCTGGAGCAGCCAGACCACGGCACAGTTAATGACTCGACGTTTCCTTGAGGTAATTTGAAAGGGCAGGAGCTTATTGCAGCTCCTGCCAAACTGTTCATGAAAGTGCTTCTCCAGATCAGCTCTGTTTCCAGGGTGGTCTTTTTTTTTAGAGAGAAAATTGTTTTCCTCGTCCTTAACCTGTGCTGTAAGCATCTGCCTCCCACATCTAAGGTTTAATTAGTTATTAAACCTTTTATGAAAGAGCCAGGCTGTTCTATGCTAATGTTCGGCGAGGCACTTTGCAGACCTGCAAAATAAATTGCCGCGCTGTAAGGTTAATGGTGACGCATGTCGAACCCCGTGTAGTAATTACACAATCATGTCAAAGCTCTTAATGCTTTTAGGCTCATTAGCTGACGCCTGTGGCTAATCGGGACATTATGCTACCTACTTTTCTGCCTTTGAACCCTGTATTCCACAGCAAAAGGCTTTATCTGCAACATCCATTCAGCTTTTAAGAGAGAAACCGGGGGGAAGAGAATGGAGAGAATTCAACCAGTAGGCTGTAGCACTGGGCTACTGGTCTTTCTTTAAAGCTCATTTACAAGCAAAAGTGCTAAGTATAGTTACGCTGTTTATGATGGCTGAACTCAGATTGGGATTGATGAATCCAGCGAGGCAGCGGTTCTCTTGTGTGTTTCCACTCACTCTCTTCCACATTGGATTTCTCATTTGCGTGCTGAAAATTAAGTATGGCCTTTTCCGTGTAACCATAAAGTTATTATGAAAGTGCTGGAAATCAATACACGTTTTGCTTGAGTAGTTTATGGGACAATCATTGTATTATGCAACAATATAAGCTCCAAGATCAAGTAGCAAAACAGTCAAATGACAAATCTGAGTCAATGAAAAAAGCTCCAGGTTCAAGTTATCTGTGGGTAGCAATAAGTACTATCCCTGTCATAACCATAGTTAACAAACTGTGATGTACTTGGGGGAAAAAATTAAGACTGACTTTATCTCACTATATACAGCAACACGCAATCTAGGCTGGTGTGAAAAACCTTGAATTTAATGGAAGGGCTGAAAGAATGAAGAACTGCTTTGGATCGGGCAATGCATTCAGTGTGGAAAAGAGCTGATTCTTCTGTGCATTCATATGTATGAAACCTATTCAGTGGCAAGTTATGATCACAGCGGTAATGGATTCAGACATCAGGGTCGCGCCTCCACAGAGACTAGAGTGACGTTCCCGCCGTGCTCCCAAATGCGACATCGGCCACACTGCAATGCAGTGTATTTACAAATTCCATCCGTCCATCCATCCATCCGTCCGTCCGTCCGTCCTTCCTTCTTTTGTGGACAGGGCTAAGAAGGGCCTTGCGCCTATTCCAGGTGGCACTGGATACGAGGCACAGAAAGCCCCGAATGGGCCGGTCCGTCACAGGGGTATTTACAGTCAGTGCTCTCAGTCCTATTCCGCATTGATCTCAGAGGACCTACAGCCACATTCCAACACCTGTGAGGGTCGACAGACTGTTAACGGTGCTGTTGCTGCTCTTGCCCATACCTGCCCTGACCGCACTGCAAGCCCTCTGTCTGCACCTCTGGCGAGTCAATAGGGCTTAACCGCTGGCCCCACTGGGAGTCTCTGTGGTACGTGCCCGTCATTTCTGGGAGCTCCTGTAACACTGCACTGCTCTGTGCTGCACAGGGGAATCCCCAGGAGCCATCGAGGTTCTATCCTGCACATCCACTGGGGCTACAGCTAGCAAGCCAGGCCGATTTTTTTCTGTTTGAAATGAATCGATTAATTAAGTAGTTAATCCAGATGGGTGACAGGAGTAAAGCATGTCGGGAGTCTCTCGCTACCTTTCCAGAATTTTATTCATTGCCCTTTTCTGTAGCCATGTATAGGTCCTGAAATTAACAGCATTTCACTGTTTATCCCTCCCCCACGAGCAGGCTTTGGGAGGGCAGCACGAGGTGAAGCTGCAGCAGCAACAGATCTGAGTCATAAAGCGACAGGCACTAAGTGGGCAGCATTAAGCTGTGGCACTCGGCCGCTGTTTATTTCGAGCCTGACACCGGTGGTCAAGTGACAATTTATGAAACGCAGACGAAAGGCAAGCGAAGCAGCTCCGAATAACAAAAACAGTGGCGGGAGGCAGACAAGCATCACAGGGTGGACTGACGGGGAGCAGTCCCTCCGCATTCCGGCATATTCCGGCCCCAGTCCGCCTATCTGGCAAATACCAGAGCTGTCACAGCAGTTCTCCCGCAATCCCGCACTCTTCCTCTGATAAGCTCGGTTCGGTAAGCAACAATAATACTACTTTCACGTTGACGGCAAAACAACACTGAGAGTGGCAGTATTTGCCTTGGCTTCCAGTCAGAGTCCTCCACATGCTACAGTCAGGCATGGCTGAGGCTCACGTGCCCAACGGCGGGCAAAGGACGGACCGCAAGCCCTCGCTCGTACCGTTTTGTCTGGCCACTTTGACACCAGTGATAATGCGGCTTCTCTCTCAGAGGCCCGAGCACGAAGAAATGAGGGGGACACAATATTACCTTTATCTGTTCATCGTCTGAAGTCATCGTCTAAAGCTATGCACAAGTGAGAATCGGAGAGTAGGGTCAACCAATCCCGGCAGCGGTTCCGGTCGAGGGTCTCGCTCAAGGACCCGATGGTGAAATGATTCTGCCGGCTGCAGGATTTCAGCTCATGGCCTTGGAACAGAATTGTACTGAGATACACACCTCAGAGGTGGCCAGTAGAAGGACAGCCACGTTAAGACTGGAAAACCCACCTCCTACAACGCTTTATCCGGGACTGCTTCACGCTAGACCTAAAACACAGGGGTGGTGCCAGTTATAGAACATTATCTGTCACGTAAATCTTCAGGAATCCCATCTAAAGTCGCAGGCATAGGTCTAAATAAGCTTTACGTTTAATAAAACATCAGTGGCACTAGGCAGGACTCGCTGGCCGTTTCCCGCGCTGTGTCCTGCTACCTGTCTGCATTCCTGTCGTCGCCTCCGGGGCACCGTTTGGGCCGAGTGTTTACAGCGCGCCGTTATCTCTGCCGCCCCGTTGTGATTTAACGGCTTCAAATCCGCCGCATTCCTTTCAGCCCCTCGCTCCATGCCTGCTTACCTGCTTTGATGTGCAGGTATTTAATGAAAAGGGTGCCATCGTCTGGCCTCATTCAACGACGCCACCCAGGGGGGGGGCGTCTGATCATCACGGCCTCCTGTGCATGCAGCATGCCAGTATTCCTCAGTATTAATGATCTCAGTGCTGTTAGACTTGCAATTTGTGTATAATATTAGCTGACAATTGCAGTGGTGCTATTTTTTGTAGCTGTTTCTTGAAATCACCTTAAGTTCCGATTTACAGTACTGCGCAAAGGTCTTAGGTAGTCAAAGAAAATGTTTGTCTAAATGATCTTTATGTTGGTGAACAACTATTATATTGCATCAGTTAAAGTATGTCAAGTTATCCGTTTCCAAACCTCTCTTAAAGTTACCTCAGTATTTGCAGCAACCATCCAATACACCTGTGTTTTTTTTACTCAATCACTAGCACACCCTGTTTTGCTAATCAATGCCTCATTGAATTATTTAACTAACTAACTAATTAACTAAACTGGTGGTCAAATTTAACAAATACATGGAGTGGCTGAAGTGCCCCTGAGGAGAGGTTTGGGACCTGAAGCGGTGTTCATCTGGCCATCCTGCAAGATATCAGTAACTTTCTGGAGAGCACAAAAAAAATTCTTGTTCGTTTTTATTGTGTTACTTTTAATTTGCATACATTCTAATGTTAAATAGTGTTTTTTTTTCCTGAGCAAATATACAATTGCTACCCAGATAAACAGCTTTATTTTTATACATATCTTTGACTGCATAAGACTTTTGCACAGAACTGTAAATGTACGGAAGCCTCCACATTTAAGCTCAGCATTTACTTGTGCTGCTCGTGTACCACCTTAACTCATGTTTCTATTATCAAATGCACCCACAGACTCTTCTGTTTAATGTACATGGCAATGCGGCTGGCAGATAAAGCTGATTCCGTGTGCCCAGCCGCAGCCTCTCTTAGGCTTCACCCCTAAGTATTATCGGAAAATTAAGTTACATCAGAGCGCCATCACATCAAGCTTGCTGCGGCCTCCTGACCTCCATCTGTAAGAATCATATGTGATTACCTATGTACAATGAAATGTGCTTACGTGTGTTTCTTTTTCACTGCGTCTGATAACTGCGCATAGGTATTTATTTTGGTATTTATTTTCAGGCCATTTTGTAAGAACATTCCTTGTTTTATGTCCAAGTTAACGCCAACTTTACACTACACTTGGATGAATATTTTTGGTAAGTATAATTGTAAGGTTGGCTGCACTCTTTTCCTAAAGCAAAATGATTTATTGAGCCCTGCGGCTCGACTATTTAAACTGAATAAAACCGCCTATTTCCTTCTTATTCCCATGCCAAGATAACAGCCAAGAACTACTGCATAAGATCCAACAGTAAGAAATAGCGACAGGCCAATTTCCAACGGAATATCCACAAGTAAAGTTGAAAAACTTTGAATGGTGTGTGAATATGTTTATCATTCTAAAAACACCCAAAATGTTTAAAATCACAAGGGAACACTTCAGATAGTGGAATATTAGCAATTAACCAATTCCATGATCATCCATAATTGTTTAATTGCCATAAACAGTTAAGACTCAGAGTTGTGTTGCTTGTAGGTAAGTTTAGGTATTTGTAGGTAGTGTTGTGATAATATTTATTATTTTAAATTATTATATAACTCAAGGATCAGTCGTAAATTAACCCTATTTATGGCAGAACTATTTGTTCCACTTTGTCGCAGTCAGTGATGTCATAATGGAGTGACACGGGAATGCTTGTAGTCTCCTTGTTTGTAAAAGGTCACTATGGTGACTGTGCTGATTTCCAAACTGTTCAAACACAGAAACCCAATGAACAGATGAAAGTCTGGTTGCAGACAAAATATTCCAGACACCTGAGTGGAGTCCTGATGTTTTTTCTGCATATCACCCACAGCACTCTGCACCTGTGTGCCTCTTTACACTGAAAAAGAATAGATGTCAGGACTCGTTTTTGACTCATGCTGATTTCTTGCTACAGTTGCATTTCGCGTTTCTGTTCCTGTCTATTGAGTTCATGGAAAATCGTAATGCTGGTTCTACGAAGCTGTTTGTCCATAAACGTGCCGCCATTTCTGCATTGCTGATGGAGGAGCTGAGCTTTCAGGTTGACTGCTTCTTGGCTGCCGTAGAGGTGAGAAGGGCCCTAATTCCATCCGGTTTTCCTGATCTGAACACGCTACGCCGGCCTGAGCGAGGCAGCTGCAGCAGGCTCGTGCAGACCCTGCATGACGAGTCACACCTCTGTCTGTCATCACGACCACCTTCCCCTATGAAATATAACCTCCTTAAGGCTGCAACACTGTCTCTGCTGTTCCCAGCATCCTCCTTAATGGCAGCAGCACTTTTTGAAGGTCTTGGATTTGGGTCCTACTGTGAATGATCCAAACCGTAATCGACTTTATTAAAAATGACCCGACACCCTGGATGTTCTGCTGAACTCCCACCTCACCACACTTCTGGCGTCCTCGGGCCACTGCTCTGACTAGTCTAGACCTGCTAACTCGGAAAATTTCTCAACTACCGAGAGAGAAATGCTTCCCTGTCATTACGGATATTATTGTCATATTTGGCCTTCAAACACGTAAGTTAAAATGGGCCAGAGCCTTACTGCCCTCCCTTAGCTATAACCTTAGAAATAAATGGCTGTTACCTCCTCAGAATGTTCATGCTGCGCCCAATAACCTGCTTTGTAACAGTTTATCCTTTTATCTACTGCTAATAGCAGCCCTTAGACCTTTATCCCGGATAAAGAAATGACCACTGGACACACAGAATCTTGTGAGACTTCCGTGTAAGAGATGCAGTATCTGCACCTTAGTAAAATACTCCTCTCTTGTAATTCAAAGAAATACTGTATAGCATTTGGACCATAACAAAATGACGGCTTTGAATAACTTCAAATGCCAAAGTTCTGCAAGTCCCTTCAGATGGACATATGGACAAATATGGAAAAAAAGAGTTGAAACACCCATAGTAATTACAGGAATTGTCCACAAGCCACACCCACTGCAGGCACACACGTGTACAATTAAACACAGCCATACAATCTCCAGTATCAAACAATGGCGGCAGAATGGGTCATACAGAAGTGGTCAGTCAGCCTGGTATCATCATTGGACCTTTTCCAGCAAGTCGGTTCTGCACATTTTTGTCCTGCTAGAACTGCACTGGTCAACTGCAAGTGAAGCGACTGGGACATGGAGACATCTGGAAGCAAGTCCAGCTGCAGAGTGGCAGCCATACAAGCTCACAGAGAGGGACCTGATCACCCAGCATCAACACCCAACCTGAATGGCAGCAAATCCCACCAACAATGTCCCAACATCTAATGGAAAGCCATCCCAGAAGAGTACAGGCTATCATAGCAACTAAGGCTCAGCCAACTTCAGATAAACACCATCTGATTCAGAATGAGATGCTGGATATGCTGGTGTCGCAATACTTTTGTCCATATAGTGTATGATTCCCCTCTTAAAACCGCTAAAATTTGTAAATCTGCATCTGCAAGTTCACGCAAACATAAACATCCGGTGCGGCTGGCAGGCTTGCGTACCGCAGGTAGTCCCGCCTGCAGAGGATGAGGTTGGCCTTGGTGTAGAGGGTGGAGCCCACCTCGCCCAGCCGGCAGTCGCAGCAGGCGCATTTCAGGCAGTCCTCGTGCCAGTACTTGTCGAGGGCCTTCAGCAGGTAGCGGTCTCTGATCCTGCGGCTGCAGCCGGCGCAGCCCTTGGGCGTGGCATCTGTCTGGGCAGAGAGCATCTGTATGCCTGTCGGGGCAGGGGGGAGGGTGGACACAAGCTCAGAGTGCTGACGGCGCCACACGGAGGACGAGGAGCAAACAGCACTGGACGAAAGACGCTGCGTAACATCAGAAAAATGCAAATCGCTTTGAGTGCGTAATCCAGATAAGAAAAAAACTGCACAGCAAATGCTACACGTTTATTTTAGGTGTGAGAAGTATTTTTTTAACTGTCACGGTGCAGTATAATCACTACTTGTAAACAGGGGCACTAATTTCCTGGGTACGCGTTCCCCGCTGCCATCTCCGCGGGGTGTTGGACACGATGGCCTGTCACAGCAGCTGCCACCTCGTCTGAGGGGCCGGTTGGCACAACGGCTCACCTCGGGGCCATAATTAGCGCCCCCCCCCCCCATACTGCAGACACCCCACCCTCTCCCCGGTGTGCACTTGGCACTTTCCATCACCAGCAGGTCACCTCTTCAGCAAAAGCACTTCATCCCAGCGCCGGTCCCAGTAATGGACGAGGAGATGCTGGGTGGACTGGCTCAGTGTGAGACGTACCAGTCCCACAGCATCATGGGTGTTCTGCATAACGAATCCATCCCATCCTGGTGCTCAAGCCTCAGGTGTGTATTTATTACCAGGACCAACACGTGATTTAAAACAAAAATAAAAATGGCAGTAAATGAACCTGTGATGCACTGACGTCCCATCCAGGGTGGCCCCTGAATTCACTGGGCGTATAAGCTGCAGGGAAACCCTGAACTTTTATTGGATAAGCACTATGGGAGGTGGGTGAATGGGTGAACAGGCAAAATAAATCTGAAGCCAAGTTGATTCTTTAATTTAAAAATAATGGATTAACACTATAAATTCATCCATCTGTCTTCCAGCTGTTTATCCTGGTCATAGTAACAGGACAGTTCAATTCAAATTCCAATTCAAATTCTAATTTATCTGATATAGGGCCACTCCCAATATGCAGATACACTTCCATGGAGCCTCACTGAAAACTGCATTACAATGGTTTCATGGGGGTCTGTTAACAAATTCCCCTTCTGTTACGGCCCTTGTTTTCTTAGTTGTTGCCCTGTTTAATTTCAGCTATCAAAACGCTGATAATGAAAACGGCTTTAACGGGGATGCAGACATAGCCTGATCATGAACCGAGAATGTCGGCTGTGCAGCAGGGCAAAAACGTCTGGAACACAAATATAAATAAGAACCTACTGAGGTCTTTTAAATATTAAGCTAGGTTTAAATAATGGGGGATGAAAAAAGGTTTTGATGGAAAGGAACTGAGGAACACTATGATTTATTGATACTGGACGGATTAGTTTGTAGAAGATATTAATATGTTAGCGAATTATCATTCATTCCTTGGTTATAAATGCAATTAGGAATCAATGGAGTTCAGAAGTTCGGCAAACTACTGATTATTCAAAGCGAATTTGAGTTATTTTGGTGTAAACACACACACGCGCGCAAAAGTAAACCCTATCACGGAAAGGGAAAGGAAATGAAGTCCCTTAGCTTACCTATAAGAGATTTATTGTGCACCGTGCGTGTTGTATCTCTGAACTAACTGGTACTGAATCACACAAATACACAGATGTTGCTGGCGCTGTTCGTGAAGATTAGCAGACGCCGTTTCATCACTCCTGCGATTGCTGAGCGAAAACCCGAAGGACCTGATCAGGGCGCCCGGTCGATCGGCTTCAAGCTGCGATCACTGCCATTGTTTCGCCGCGTCCGAATTATCGCCGATCCATTTTACCAATGAGCATAAATGGCCAGGCGCACACCATAACTACACAGGCTACACCATAACGCCATACGCATTAACTCCCCGTCTCCCATCTCAAAGGTCTGGCATTTCCCTACGCTTACCAGTTTAATTGTTGTGGCTCTGACAGGAATATCTGACGTATATACAGAAATTTTGTAACAGTACCCAACCAAAACTCGTCGTGCTCGGACTCGGCGTTTAACGTTTCCCAGTTACTTTATGCGAAATGAGATCCGTGTATCCCGAATTATTAACCTTAACAGCGTGCAACATTAAAATGATCAAGACTATGGAACTGGTCAAACTGGTCAATGCATGTAAACCTTTATGCACGGCCTCCAGTAAAAATATTTTATTTATTTTTTTAATCTGCAAACGTAACGCTTTACAACATTTAAAAAACAATCGACACTGCAGAAACAGAGTATACATGGGGGCCAGTTTTCCTTTGCTTAGATTTACCCGAGTATTCAGAAGTTCGAAATAAAGACGCACCCCCACATCATAAACACGCACACGCCAAATATGTTTTAGATATTAAAATAATATCCTAAGCGAATAACATAAACTCACCGAAATATGTCTGTCCTTTCTGCATTTGCGGCTCGCATCTGGACCAGTGAGATCAACGCCAAATCAATGCACCCCAGTCCTCTGAAGCATGCAGACAACTGTGTGCGGGATTCACAACACCGTCCCCAGTAACAATACCCACGTTAGGTTATGGGAAAGCCTCATCAGAAACCGGAGTGATCTTCTTGCAGCCCAAGCCTCCAGCAGCTGCGCATGGTGAAGACGTGCGTTTTTACCGCCGACAGCCCTGTAATCTAATAATCCTCCCAGGGCTGCCGGTGCGTGTGCGTTGCTGCCACTTTCATATTCGTACAAGGCAATGTGCAGTGAGCCGAGTAAAACGGGAAAGATCCCGCCAATACACCAGCGAAACTGCGATACGTGAATGATTTTGTTTAACACAATTGCAAGCTTCTTAAAAACTGTTAATGGAAATACAAGATGCACGGTATACACATTTGATCCATGCGGAATATGTTCATTTGCGTCAGACATTTTCACACATACATATGTTTGCCTAATTGCAATTTAAGATGTTTAAAAAAAAATTAAAATTGAGTATGTAAATACGACCTAATGTGTCACCAGTAAGGTATGTTTCATGCCCTTACGTTTTGGAAAAATATATATAATAATATTGCTGGTCAACAAAGCAGTCGAAATGCTTTCAGTGCTGCACGGAATAGCACAGCAGATATTGCACTACATCAGCAGAGTAGCCTACAGTCTGCACTTCACTTACCTTCTTGAGCAAGTTAGGAGCAGGGCTAATGGTAGACACCGGAGAGTAGCTGTCAGCTGTCTCCCCTTAGAGCTGAACTACCTGTAGACCAGGTATCGACCGAGTCGCTTCTTTGAGATCTTTAAATTGAAAATAACGAGGTCCGCATGGATCCAGCGGTAGTTATTCTGCAACCCAGCCACATGTGTCCGCTTTTATGTCCGATCTCGTAGTATTCTGGCATCAGTGACTGTGGGGCTGCTGAACAGTGTACCCAGTCCAGTCCTACACCTCTGATACATAGTATAGTAAAGAAAAGGTCGGTCAGTTCCTGCTGAAAGCTGCTCTAACGCAAGCACCCCCCCCCCCGCACTCCGTCACGCACCCATCGCTCACTGTCTCTTCCTGCGCACAACTCGCACAGTACCGCTAAACCAGCGGTGGGAGAGTTATCCAGTGCAACAGCAGCTGGACAGAAATCCCTCCAGCCGATAAGATATTTACCCTGATATCCTCCATCTGATAAGATATTTACTCCGCGTCCGACTCTAATCTGTAGCACAATACGCGGCTGTAGACCAGCCACCGCGCTCCATCGTACGAGATGAGAATTTACTTTCTGTATGACGACTGCAGCAAAATAATTCAAAATGAATCAGCGAAGGGGAGAAGATGGCAGACTGTCTTTAAAGGACTTTCCAAGCGACTTGCCGGCTTTGCCGACTTTGCCAAGCGAAATCAGGTTGCTTGTGTAAGCTAAATGGAACTTGAAAGCAGTTTTATTGTTGTTTTTCCCCATCCATATTAGATAAAATAGCCAGAGTGGAACAGCGGTTGACGTAGTAATGAACGAATTGCTGTTAAAGAAAAGCTAAATTAAGCAACTTGCTTTCACGAACCAACAAGATGTGTTGGTTTTTACATAAACATACATATAGATTAGGTGGTTAAATCGCAATACATGCCATTGCCTTTATTTACAGATCCTTGAACAACTCGAGTGTATAGCTATAGAGAAAATCATTGAAAATCCTTTCTAGATATGGGTAAATGAAATATGAATGTATAGATGCACCTAACACATATTCTTCAGGCGTTACATAAAATATGTAAGAGTAACTTGTGCTTCACTTGCCCTTAGCAAATTATGCTGCAAGCGAAGTGAGTCATTTGAGATAAACCCTGGAATATAGGTGTTACAAATACCACTGTGATCATCTTTAGTGTCTTGTACATCCTTGGGTCCCTTGACAATTGAACAGTTAAACAAAGAACTGAGAAACTTTGCTTTGCAACAAATGCAGTAGGATGATAAGTGGAAATAATGAGCTGCGATGGCATTCTGATTTATTTGCCAGTGTACGCCATGCCATGCTGGGCACTGGCACGCTGAGATGAGGGAGCAGAAGCAAATACTGCGGGATGCAGCCGTCGACCGACAGCTTCGGTGGTTCAGTACTGAGGGTGTCGCAGCTCCGATTCCTCAGTCGCCAAGCGTTGCACTTTTAAGCAGACATCACACTGTTCCCTGCTTAATTCAGCGATCTCAAAGCTCACACACTTCTCTTTGTGAGGAGCTGGCTGTACGCATATCTGGGATGGGGCCTTGGTACTTGTGGTTGAATTCCACTCAGACCTTCTGACGACCTGCAGTTTTACGGGATGCTGTCAGCACTGACAGACAGATCAGGGCTGATAACAGTACCTTCTTCCCAGAATTCCACTGTCTTACTCAATCTATCTCTGCCTTTCTGCCAACAGTGTGGAACATCTCCACTACCTATCCCAGTGTTTCCCAATCTGGTCCTCGGGGATCCACAGTCAGTCCACATTTTTGCTCCCTCTGAGCTTTCATTTTTGCGAGGGAGCAAAAACGTGGACTGTCTGTGGGTCTCAGACACAGACCTATACATCAAATGGCCTGAATGTGGAAACAAACAATTAATTAACGGACCATGAAATTAGAGACCCGGAAATCCCTCTCCACTGCCAGGGAGGTGTCTTGAAAATTCGGTTTTGTATCTGTGTAACATTTTGAATCATTCATGCCATTTATCTATCAGCATCTCCCTGAGCTTTAAACAGCTGTAACATGGGTCTCAGTTTATTAGACACCCATGTCAGACCATCTCCTGAGGCGCAGAGACATTTAGAAGGGGATCGTCCTCCCTTCTGAAATATGATTGCTTCCTAGAGTGTGTGTGGCTGTCTGTGTTAGTATGATCTATATGTATGATTATGTCTGTAAAAAGTAGGATTTTATGTGCATGTTGTTGGGTAAAAACCTGCCGCACCTCCCCTGTGAGTGCCCAGGCCTCATGGTACAGTGGCGGGAGGGAGAGAACCCAAATGCCTCACTGGGCACTGCTTAGGCCACTTTGCATTCTGGGCCTCCTCGCCAGTGACTGCTGTTGAACACCTTGCCTTCTCTGGTGGGATTCTGGGTAGACTTTCTCTACGTTAACGTTTGTTACTCCAACCGTTTGGTTTAACGAGGAAATCATTACAAAAATCGGTGGGGAGATTATAAGAACAACAAGGCCTGCCTTCTAAATGTTAGGCCTTATGCCTTCTGCCAGACTTTGAGCCTCAGTGATTAGCCAATCAGAAGACAGCATAGTCGCTACCTTCTGAGACTGACACAATAAAACAAGGCTGATCATGCAGTGCATTCAACTGCAATTTCTTCTCCATCCTTCTGGTCTTTTCCCTTTTTACTGACAGAAGGCAAATAAAGTCTTATCATTGCCCTGTGTGTAAGACTCTAAACCAGTGTTTATCAAGCCAGTCCTCGAGGACCCCCAGACAGTCCACCATTTTGCTCCATCTGAGAGCTGGGAGGGAACAAAGATGTGGATTGCCAGTGGGACGCCGAGGTCCAGGTTGAGAAACACTGATTTACAGCATCTTAACAGGCAACCTTTATCAAAAGGTATGAAGTACAAGAGCTATTTCTTTGTCATATTTACTGTTCATCTTCTTTCAGCTTCTTGCTTTTCAAACTTCTAATCACTCTTTGATATCGAGGGCCATCTTTGTTCTGCTTATGCTCCAAATACATAAATACTGACATCATCTTTCAACAAATACAAATAATTTACCAACAAATGCGCCTCGTGGACGTGTGTAGAGCTATCGAAGGCTTCTCTCAGATTCTTGATTTTCCTTCACCTCCTACAGGAAGACTTTTCTTAATGAATGGAATGCAGTGCTCGGTATTGCCAGGGATTACGGGTAAATGAGGCAGCGTGCAGCAATGTTTTTTTGGGGCAGATTACAATGGTGGAAAAATTGCAGTGAAAGCCTTCTTCTGAAAACAGATGCGGTACCATCATGCAGGGATGCGTCCATCCTCCTTTAATTTCTCAGGGTGCTTTTTCTCACCATTTTCCCCCCCAGCACTCAGTACGTCACAGTCTCCCTCTTTTGCTGCAGAGTTGGGTGCAGAAACTGCTCTGCCCTGCTCAGCTCTAATGGGCCTCATTATACTCTACTTACAGGTGTTCTCTTAACATAATTGATCTGCAGTGAGTTGAGTGGATGGCAACTTGTTCCCCAGCTGCCAATTACAGTCGGGTAATTAGATCCCCAACCACCAATTTCTCACATTGACCCTCCTTACATTCCAAAATATCAAAGTATCTCTTCCCGACAAACAACCCCCACCCTCACATCTTCTCATCTGACAGTATTGATGGTTGTATCAGCTTGCCTTTGTAGTAAAGCCGGATTTTGCTCCATCGACAGAGCTCCGTCTCTCTCCTCCGGATTCCTCTGCCTTTTCGTCTCATGCTTGATGAGCTCCTGGAGACAGAAGGTCGGGTCAAGATAAAGAATTGCTTCCTTGTGAAGTGTGTACTCCTTGATAAAAGTTGTGTCTAAAAGGCAGATGATTTTGCCTCTGGTTAAGGGGGTAAGTAGGACTGTGTAGGATGAAGCAGAAGGCAGTGAAACACGGGTACGAAATGGGTCCTCTTGCAGCGGCGTGTTGATGTGCGCAGTAGTGTAGAATATCGGCACACCTCTCTCACTCACACCTTCCATCCCGAAGACCCAGACAACGCCTGATGGGCCGTGATCTTGAGGCTGGAAGAGCTAAATTCAATAAAATGTGCAAACACAGTTAAGCACCATTAATTCCATCGACTTAGCGCAATAACAAAACTGTCGGAGGCTGACATGACATCCCGGAGACCTCTGCAGGGACAAATCCTGGTCAGCAGGTCAGGTGACCAGCTGAACTCCAAGTGGCGCTGCCCAGTCTGTCAAGCTTAAATTGGTTATGACAATAGGTGCCTGTCTGTCTAGAGCCAAGCCAGCATCCCTACTGTAAAACAAGTTAAATTGAATTTGTATGAGCAATGTAAGCACATGGCTGATATTTACGGACAGATATGTAAGGACCTGTGTCTACGCTTGGGATACAACCAGAAAATGCGAGTATTCATTTGCTCTTGATGGTGGACTGTGGGCCGGTTGGGTGTTGGCGTTATATTACACCACTAGGGGGCTGTGAAGGGAAGTCATGAGTCAGACCACCAGATGTTGCTGAGTGCAAAGAAGGATATAATCCAGTTTTTACATCAAGCAGCTCCAAATTGCTGTTTTTCCCCCTCATTAGTTTTATATTTCAAAACCAGATTTGCTCTTTTCCGGTACAGCTTTGAATAAAAGCATCTTCTAAGCAGATTCCTACTCTTATTGCCCCATATTGCTGTAGGATATGACTGTCAGTAATATTTCTCTAACACCCACCATCTGCTGCCAGGTTCTAAGACTCTAGAGCCTGCGGTTCATGGTCTTGGTTTCATTTGCATCAAACGGAACCTGCAGTGCAAACGTGTTGTTAGTGGAGGGGAATTAAGACAGAGTTAATTTTATTTGCGGTTTTAGTTATAAAGCATCATGCCAGGGAATGGGCCTGCTCAACTCAAGAATAGATTATCAGTCGCTCCAAAAAGAAAGGGTGTCTCTATACCCTCCTGCCAAGCGAGGTCAGGCGGGGGTCGGCGCCTGCTTTGACAGGGTCCACCCTTTACAAGACAGGCCCGGCCTTTGTGGTGACAGGGGCAAGAATAGTAGCAATGGGGAAGTGTGTTTACAAGCTGCAATGTCCAGGCGATACAATGACAATGAATAATAATTAACAATGTACTGAATCGAGTCTGTGTCGCGAAGTCGGTCGTTTTGGTCTCTGTGGCCAACAAGGAATTCGATGTCTGTATGTTAAACCCATATGACGAATATGAAGTGTTAGTAAACATCACTTACTCATCAGAAGGGCCATCTGTCCTCCTCATTTAGAAAAAAATACTGAAGGGAACCTTTCCTTAGCAAGGACCTCCTACCCTCTACCTTGCCAATAATGTCCCAGTGTCCAGACCTCTCACTGAACAATGCTAACTGTTGTGCACATCACCTCCATCATATGCATATGCACCAATAACCATGTGACACATAAGGAGTGAAACCTTGCCTGCTGGATGCTTGTGGGAGTTTTCCTTAAACAAAAATGTTTTAAGGGCAGAAGGAAAAATGATTGGTTCAGAAGAATAACCAATCAGATTGCAGAGGAGTCCTGCCTCCTCTTACTTGGACCCACCTCCTCTACAATCTGATTGGTTATCTCTCTGAACCAATCATTTTTCTTTCTGCCCTCTGAACATTTTTGGGTAAATAAAACTCCAGTGAGCCTGCCTGACAGACCTGCAGCCATAACGATTGACATTGAATAGGTAAGACTCTTCATCACCGTGACAAGTACTACTCAAAGATAACAGCTTGTTAGAGCCATAATTATTACATTTTATCATCAACTCCTTTCACTGCTACATCATCCTCATACTCGAGTCTCATTTGGCACCTAATTCACCCTGAAGACTCTGGTTTAAAGGGACGCAGAGCACAGCAGCCAGGGAACCTGCACAGATGAAACTCCTGCAGTGTGCCATCTCATACGGCACCCTCGCTCACGCAACAACGTGGGTTCCTGCTACTGCTGTCCACTCGCCCCAAGGCTCCTTGACCTCTGGCACCGAGTACCTGTGAGGAAAGCTGGCTGGGTTTCTCGCCTCCTGTTTCATTGTCCCGGGTCAGCTGCGATGCTGTGATCTCCCTGGGAACTTGAACCGAAGTCTCCCGGAAATGCTCCTGAGTAAAGCAGTCAGCATTACTGGATGGGGATAATTTACCTTCAAAACCACTCTCTGTGAGGTATTGCATGCTGCTCTTTTTCGCAAATCACAAAAAAAGCTATTTTGTAGAGCTTACCTCATCAAAAAAAAAAAACTCACAACCATGTCCATAGTAGATAGCTTGTGTGTCAGAAAACATACTACACACACAAGCCGTGATAAATATTTATTACACACAAACACTTGCACAACACTGTCAACTGGCAAAGACACCGCAAATAGAAGCAAGAGAAAAAAAAATCATTCTTCTTCTTCTGTTCCCAGCCTTTGGGAAATTAGATCTTTTGAGAAATGGGAGTACTGTGGAGCATTAGGATGGTTGGTTTGTCCATCCGCTTATGGTGCAGTGAAACCAGACGATTTGGCATTCACACCTACCAGTTACAGTTCACATTCATGGACAAATCGCTGGTCAGACTGGTGTTTCTTTCCCATTTGAATCAGAATCCAAACCATAATCAGGCTTTTTTGGCCAAGTATGTAACACATGCAAGCAATTTGCTACCAGGTAGGACAGCAGCTGACGTTGCAGCATTCATACTGACTTATCACTTACATTCCTCACAGTGCTTAAACTACTCCGAGACAGCCGTAGATTAGTATGTGCCTGAGCTGTTATTGTGGTCTGTTTTCCGCACTATTCATCTGCTTGCTCTACCTTGACTCCACTCTGAGTGCATGACATCAGAATGTTCAGGTCAACCGGTATATATCTTGCCAACCTGGGGTGGGCGGGGTCCCCTTTGGTGTATTTTCATGTTTGGCCACCAATAAAATGAAGCATCATCCATTAATCATCTTGTGATTTACCTGGAAATGTCGCAATCCATGGGTTGAGCACCCATGCCAAGAGAATTCTGTCTTTCTCACTGATCTACCTGGAACCACATGACTTGTTTACGTAAGAACGGCCACTTCCCTAATTAATTGGTCATTTGTCCCCCTCATTCTGCAGTGTTCTCATCTGAGATAGTGGGATAGAGGTGGATTCAATTGGTTTTGCAGAAATAGCTTTAAATCCCACCCTAATATCTATTGGCAAATGATCTCCAGACAGTGGAACACAAATCTTGGTCAAATTCACCAAATTTCACACCTCCGGAGCTCATGACTTTGAGAACCTTCCCATGGGGATTTCACCTCAATCTTCCTCGTGTGGCAGAATATGCTTCCGTTCTTCCATTGTGTAACAGAAACCCTGGATTCTAAGGGCTACGTATCAAGTATAGAGAAAAATGAATTCCTGATGTTAGCTTAAAGAGCCAGGAAAACCTCTCTCGTGTGCATAAAAGATATAAAAATGATGTCTTGCAATAATGTTGAAGGGGGAGCAACAGGTGTGTATGGAGAAACACTCAGGACTCAGCACACCTATGCTGGTATTCAATCAGAGCATTGATCTGTCTCATGTTTGCTCAACACAGCAATTTGCTATTTATAAAAATAAATTCACCAGTTCGCGGCTTCTCAATTTAACGTGTTTCCGTTCAGTGGGGTTCTGCAAGAAGACATCAGGTCAGAAACTTGCTAAGGCCGTCCTTCTAATTTCTTTGAGAACTCTCCCAGATGTTCCTTTCTCCAGTGGTTACAGTTATTAATTTAGCTTTTTAGGAAAAGCAGAATTTTTCTGAAGCCAGAAATCTGCAGCTTTATTGGGTGAGTCCCATGGCACTGTGCAGAAGTGGTGAACGAAGCTGCACCTCCGGGAATACTCAGAAAGCTTGATTCAGATAATCAAATGCTGTATTAGTCAGTGCGTAAACTGGGTTGTTGCTATGAAATTCATCCTTCCCAGCCCCTAACTCGCAGAATCTGTAGCTTTCATTGTGTGATTCCCCACTTTTTCACGGAACCCCCATCTGTGTAAATGAAAGGGTCATTTTAACCCATTCGCTGACAAAATGCAAGGTACGCATCACTGAAACCATGTGTCTAGAGGGTGCCCTGCTTTAGGCTGTATGGGGCTTTATCGTAACTCCCCAGGCTCCTATCTCGTGCCTGGAACACGGAAACAGTGCCTCAAACTGAGAACATTTGAGGAAGCAGCACCCAGCATGATGATTTTTGTGTCAGGACAGAAGAATCTCAATCCTACGGGTGGATGATGGCACATTACCATTCATATTAAAGAATTACCCAGTGGGGGAACCTGCCAATTTAACAGCTATCCTGCAATGGGGAACAGAGATCAGCTCTTTCTGTCGCACAGAAGCTGTCCAGGATATGGAAGCCCAGTGAATGAGAAACCGTCTCGCATTTATGCCTATGGTTCGGCAGTTGGTTTCGCCGTTGTTCTGCAGGCATGCCTGCTGTTGACCAACCTACGCAAGAAGAATAGTTCTCTCTTCTTCCTTCGAAAATGAAGCCTGCAAGATTTCGAGTTTTTTTAAAAAAAAAAAAAAAACAACTGTGTGTCTGACAGCATGGTAGGACGGTGTGTGCTAAGGGTTACTCCTCCTAGGCTGGTAGGCGTGGATCAAGATGGAGATCTCCCAAAAACAAGATAACAGGTTAACATAAAATTGGAGACAAAGGAGCTTGCAGCTGGATATTTTCCTGAGGCATTTTAGCTTAAATACCTTGGCCTTACTATGGGTACGTTCTCATCCAAGCTGAATACACAAGGGCCCCATTCCAGAATATGAACTGGCAGCGTTAACACGCTACAATCTGTGTCCTTAAGCATCAGGTGTCCCTATGTGTTGTGTCCTATAAGTGAGTAAGAAGATAATTTACTTTTCTCAGTGTCAAAAACAGACACAGTTTTGCAACGTTGTAAATCTCCATAAGCAATTTCTGGAAGCTTGTCATTAAGACACCTATAACTCCACGTCCTTATTTGCATATTTCCATATTTACATATTGTATTTCAAACTGCGTTTTTGTTGCTGTAACCCTTGTTTAAACTCTGCTTAGCTTAATTGTTATATTCAGTGTGCTGCCTTGGCTGCCTTACGACATCCCGCTGTTGCTCTGTTGTAATTTATCCATACTGGTGTAGATCATAACAAAGAACATTTCTTTACACAAAGGATTGTGGGGGATTGTAATAAGCTTTTTAGTTCTGCTGGGGAGCCAGCACTAGATAAAATTTTACTGAGATTTTGGTATTAAATATCCAAACCGGTTAAAGCAAGATGACTTCTCTTTCATAATGTCTCATTCTTCTAATTTGACAATCCTGATTTGAACTTTCGCAACATATCATCATTTGTGTCAGTTCATGTTTCCCTCAGTTTACAGGAGCAACAGTGAAAAAGTAAAGGTGTTAGTCAGAGTTGTGGAGGGAAGGGAAGAGATTTACACAAGAGAAGTTGGCATAGTTGAAAAACCTATATAGATATGAAGATCTTTTTTATGTTTAGAGAAAAAAAATGAGCAAAAGTTTGCTAATGATGAGGCTTTTTTAATCCCTTGCTGTCAGACAGATGTGACATATTTGAACATGTCACATTCTGTAGGAAACTCACAGATGTCATTTCTTAATTAGGCCTGTGTTGATGTTTTGATTTCTGACATTCTTAAATCCTCTTTAAAAAAAGTTTCAGGGAGAGATTTGTCAGGAATAACAATGCTTCCATTAACCTCTCCGCGGAGCTTCCTCTGTTTCGGTCCAGCAAGCAGCCTGATTGTGGAGAGCATTTCTTTGGCTCTGTGTCTTTAATGGCTTAGGAGAAGAAGCCAGACTGATGCATAACACATTCTTTTTAATGATTTAAACACTTTTTATGACTTTTTATGAAATTGCTTTTCCTAGTTACACTTAAATGGCACTTTATTAAATTAACTTTATTTTTAATTTATATTTTAACACCATTGGATTAGTCCATCTCATAAAGAAGTGCCATTTAGTGGCTAATGGGGTCTTAAAAAGGAATAGAAATGTAACTTTAGAATGTTTTAAAATACAAGGTTGCTGACTGCTGGGAAAGAGGGGGTCAGCAATGTTTTGTGTATATGAATTTCAAATTGGCAGTTTAAAGTTAAATGTAATTTTTCTATGCGTAGAAATTATTTCCATTCCTAGAATCTGTTGCTGTGTTCATGACTCAAAGGAAACATACTGCTAACACAAGGCTTGACATTTATTACTGGTCTGAACCTGCTTCTCAAAAACGAAAAGACCTTTCACCTGCTAAATAGGTTAAATGTTACTGTACTATATATCTTAAAATAATACTGACAAAAAGTTTTCGGGAACAACCAAAAAAAAACGGACATATAAGGAAAACTCAGTCTGTGATTCATGCCATTTATTGTCAGATTTACAGAGGGAGACGAAGATACAATATCCATTCAAAGATGCGTCTAAATACAAACTGCATCAGGGTTACGCTGCATGTGAAACGCTATGACAGGCCACAGTGAAAAGCGTACGTGATGACGCCAAGCTTCCTTCCCAAGCCGTGATGGCTCCCATCTGCTGGGCCTTAACTTAGCGCCAGGGAGGAGATGCCTCTGTTCTGGAGGAGAAGGGAGAGAGGAGGCATGAACCAGGGGCTCGGCGTGAGGCAGCTTGTCAAAGTCTATAGCCCAGCATGTGGCACGACGTAGGGTTAGGGTGGATTATATTCAAGCCTTATCATTCAGCGTGTCTTAATAAAGGACAACTGAATGCGGACATCTAAGCATTTCTCTTAAAGAAATGCAGTGGAGGAGTTGATAGAGGTGTTTTCCCTGCGTTTTAAATGTTTGTGCAACTAGAGCAGTAATCACCCACCCACAAGGCCCAGGTGTCTCACCTCGGTGGACAGACCCGCTTGCTACCTTTGACGGAAAAATATGTGACTGTGTTATTTGTCATGGCATGAAGGGCTGTTTTCAGAAATCATCCCCTTTTATGAAAAGTAGGTCAAACTGAAGGAGGTTCTGCCAAAGAGCGTGAGCTAGTCTCTCCAGCTCGCAGAGCAAATATTCATCTTCGCAGAAGCGCCGGCGATTACCTTACCCTCACCTTGGCAGTAACTTACATCATGAAAACAGATTCTTTCGACTAAACAAGAGGAGCAGGGGAAAATTAAAAACTGTCTATAAAATGAAGCTGCTGAGATTTTACGCATTGGGGAAATGCGATCGTCCCCAGATGTTCTGATCTCAAGATGCTCACTTCATTTATGCGGTTACCCCCGAGGGGAAACAGAGATCGAACGCCGAGCAACAGAAGACAAGCCATCTTTTACAGCGATTCGACAGGCATGCTATAGGATCACGGTGTTGAAACAACAAAGAGAAAGTTTCATTCCAGAGGACAGCAAGCATGTGCCTCGGAGGTACAATCCTCCAAGTTCACAGAACACTGGAGTTTCCCCATTTCTGCTCAGCTGGCCAATATAAAGAGTTCATAACCCTCCTTCATGAACAGCGTCAGCTGAGCTTAGAAGTCATTTGCATGGGCTATAAATGCGAAGCAGGTGTAAACCTCTGATAATCCTCTCTTTTCATTCTGAAGTAAAATTTGAAAATAACTTCAACATCTAGGTATTTTCTTTTCCCTTTTTTTGATGGAAGTAGGCAGAACATTCTTTGACAACTCCGCCGGCCACATCACTCCTTTCTTGCACGCGCTCAGATTGTTTCCGCCATACCGCTGGTTCAGGTGCATTTACTCCTTTGAAACCTCAACACACATAAAATATATTTTCCTTTTCAAAGCTGGGAATCCTGCGTTTTGGAGTCGGTGCCCCGACACGCTTTCTAATAGAGCGACCGACGTGGAGCCTTTGCTCATTTTCCCACAAGGCACTGCTAAAGACTGACAGGTCGGAGGGTCAAAGATCTTTTTTTCTCGCTCTGCTGTGGAATTTTAAAGTCCCTTTTCATACCAGGGAAAAATACTTGAGCTGCTGCTGCGTCTCATGCCGCCTGGCCTTTTAATTAAACAAAAGATGTAAGACACAAATATCCGGTAACGTCATCTGTGAGATGTGTGGATGGTAAAAGCCAGACCAAAACTTATGGACGTATGAATCCTGAATTCAAGTGCTTGAGGTGCGCAGAGGCCTATTACTGCTCGGAGCTGAATTCGATCAGCGTCGATGTCTTACGGAACGGGTGAATCATTGTTTCCGGGCCACCTGCCAGCTCCCGTCACGATACGGGAAGGTTAAGGTGTTATGGGCCGAATCCTGCAGCTTTGTGGCGAATAGCGGAGTCGCTAGTTTGTGAGGAACGGAAACAGAGAAATGCTTCCTCCCGTCTGGCGTGGTGCTGAATCTCTTCCTGTCATGCACAGCGGTCAGCGAATTCCCTCACCATTCCCCTCCTACCTGCCCCCCACCCTCTTCGTAATTAACTGCAACTGAGAAAATATTTCCCCGTTAGTTTGCCAGGTTAGATCATCATTTAATTAAGTTGGCTCGATATGTGGCTATCCAATTAAAGGGTTAATCAGTTATTCAAAAATACGGAGCGGTACCAGTGTGAAGATTCAGGCCCTGCCGTTAGCTTAACGTCAAGTGTTCGGCACTGGCGATGGGCCTCTTGTTTCTGACAGGATGCTCTGAGTGTGTGGGTGGCTTGTGATGGGGGGAGGTGGGGCAGTCTGACTGAATAAATGCTGGACATCAATTCAAATACTTTTCATGGGGAGGAGGATCAGTTAATGCAATTCTTGATGCAAAAGTAATTGCCCAATTAAGCTCTCAGCTTTCTCAGTGTTGTTCCTTGTTTTCGGATTTTTTATAGTAATTCCTCTGGGACACAAGAATCCCAAAACCATAGAGTGTTAAATTGCTTTAGATTTCACAGCCAATTTATCTGTGGGAATAAAATTAATGATTTTTATGTCCCACTACATTTCATATCCTTATATTTCAAAGAATCCAGTGATTACTGGTATAAGCAACTGGTTATAGAAAACATTTGTATGCTGGGAAGAAACTAAATATTTTTACACCGTACGCTTAATATTCTAAGGTTTAGCTTTGCGGTAAAAAAGAGTTTAACATTTAACAAAGTGTATTTTATACATATATAAACATAAAAATGATATTTAAAATAATTAAGCCATTTTTAATGACATTATCTCCCACTGAGGTCACACTCGCCAAAGATCACCTTCATCTTCGGCGGATGTGGCAGAGCCGTTCGGCACACTGTCAGCAGAAATGCTAAAAGGGGCTTAGGCCCCCCCGCCGTACCGTCTGCCCCGGAGCACAAACGTCCGTGATGTTCATTAGCGCATGCTGGCTCAGATAGCTGAACACGTCTAAATGCAGGAGCGGTCAGATCGACACCCACAGGACCCGGCCCACGGACTGCGATGTCTTCGTAGGACGGCCAACGCGCTTCGGGTGACGTGAAGCATCCGGGCCGGCCTTGGGCCCAACTCTGTGACAATCCGTGTGACGGCCACCGCCGCGGCCCAGCAGCCTGACAGTCGCCAGCCCAGGTATTATAAAATTGTCATGGTTGAAGGAGCTTAAAATCGGTAGCGTTCTTTCAGGGAGATCCGGGGCGACCTGGTTCGGGCGCTGCTTGGATTGGAGTTTTGTCAGGCGTGTGAGGTGAAGTGCTTCTGCATTCCTCACAGCTTGTGGCCTTCCATCCTCTCGCCGATACGCGATCGGGCCCAGACGGATTTCATCAGGGGCCGTATCCGTCACACACTGCAGGATGGCTCTCCCGTGGTTTTGCACAGGTCAGCAATGACACATTAATTTGTTCTGGGGACGGTATGTAGATACAGGGCTGGTCACTGGTTCTCTGCTGCTGACTTTCCTGTTAAGATAGCACTTTATTTAGTAGAAAACTTTCTTGTATCTTGTCATATAAGTATATGTATATAATGGCAAGGTCACCATTTCATGAGTTTCCTTTTGGCATCAATAAAGTCTATAACATATAATCTAATCTAATTGGAGGAGCCTTCACTGATAAATCATTGCCAGTACTTACATCGGTAACACTGTAGCTACTAACAGAAACCTAATTAAGTGGGATACTTTAAGAATTTTGTCAGGATTAAGTAAGCGAGTGAACATTGTAATTATTGGCAGCTAGCTGGAAGTTAACGTATTGATCGAAATAAACTAATAAATCACATGACAAACATGCTTAACATTGGTTCATCTTGCCTTAAAAGAACCCCTGAAATTTCATGAACACAGAACAATGTCAGCTGGCTAATGTTTTTTTTAAATAATAATAATAATAATCAACGCCTTACTGACTAATGCCTTCCAAAGCTATGCAAAGAGTAGTGCAAATTCGTAAGTCACGTGAAGCCGGATTTGTGACTGCAGTTATACTGACATTTTTGCTGGTTGCTCCATTTCAGGCATTGCTACCATTAGCTGAGCAAGATACTCTGCATTGGAACGTCTATGATCAAATAATTACCGGATTTAAACAGCCTTTGATAACTTATTAACAGTAAGGCGTTACAAACTGTACAAATTAGCAGTCAATGGCCGAATTAAGACCCGACTTACAAATTAAGACCCGACTTAAAGATTGTGTTTTAATTTATTTGATCTGATAAGCTATTAATGTCCTATAGGAACTGAGAATTGATATTGCACATCAAGCTCAACCTATTTCCATATCTAACCTGTCTGTCCCTGTAGGTCTTAAACCAGCACTGTTCACAATTACCACTGCTTAATATTATCAGAGCCTAAGTCAACTTCACTTATCATACACTAAACATACAGCATGAGCCAATCAGATGAGGGCAGGATATAGCACTCATTGTCTGAGCTATGTTTTCATCCTGATAATTGTGCTTAGCTTTTCCAGCAGAATAGCAATACACAATAATACAGGCCATAACGGCTCTGTAAGAAACCAATAATGGTCAGATTATTGCGATTCAGAAAGAGCAGAACAGCTGTTACCGTACTTCAATTTCCAACCCACACTGGCAGTTTGAAAAAGGTAGTTTCTGCTTTGATAATAGGTTACTGGCAGGGCAGCGAGCCAGCGGCCTGATGAAGGCAATAAAAATGCTTGCAAAGTGCTGAGATTAGAATCAAATAACGGCAGAATTCTTTTTCCTTCTGCTTGACTTGGGTTTGCTCCTAAGTGCCGACAGGCATTGAATTCTGGGTAACTCCCACCCCCCCCCCCCCCCTTCCACACCAATTACCCCTGGATGGCTTTTTTAGAGTGAGCTGGGATAATTGAGTCGCCATCAGGGTGAAATTGGGAGGCTAATACATATAAGCGAGGTTTCTA